>CM060635.1:26839296-28039296 GCA_030578275.1 Meda fulgida | reverse complement strand
TTCTTTGTTGGAAGTTAAAATGTAACTGAAGGTTTATTGTTGTCATTGTAAATATTCACTTTCACATGACCAGAGGAGAATCCGAGAGGGTCACATTCAGCAGACAGACAGACACTGACACACTATTTTTTTTGTATTTATTTCAGCAAATGACAACCAAAATCAAATCCATAGGAACTTGTGAACAGTTTTGAAGTGGCTGCGAGGAAGTTTTGCTAATTCACAGAGAGTCATTATCGCAAATGTAATGTTAATTATGAAACCAAACAAAATACCAAACTTTCAAAAACACTCAGAATGTGATTATTTTATTGAGTGATAGGGCTTAATCAGTGGCATTATTACTAGATTTGATGGTAACACTATTTTGATAGTCCACTTTAGACATTCTACTAACTATAAGTAACTTTGCAGCTACATGTCAACTAACTCACATTAGAGTTTTAGTAGGCTGTCTGCTTAATATCTGCTAACATTTTATTTTGTTGGTTCCCCAACAGATATTCTACTTACTATAAGTAACTTGGCAACTACAAGTCAACTTGTTCTTCTAACCCAAACCCTAACACCTACCATAGCCTAACAGTCTACTGACAGTCTACTACATTCTACTAATACTCTAATGAGAGTTAGTTGACGTGTAGTTGAAAAGTTACTTGTAGTGGACTATCAAAATAAAGTGTAACCGATTTGATATCCGTTGTCTTTCCGTCACCTCCTCAACCTGCTTCCCTTAGTGTTTTAACATGTAAAGGCGAAAAAGCGTATTACACTGTCCAGTTTTCTCCCTGAACGAGGATGTAAGATTCTTGATTCAGCATGAATGACCTACAGTACAATGGCAACATTTTTCCACAATCACGGTACAAAACCAAAATACTGCCCTTAAACTCACTAGCAGAAAGGCAGCGTGATATAAAAAAAAAAACAGACGAACTCAACACGGCGTGACGGCAGATTAAGTAGAGGCTGGGACTAATTTGCATAAAAAGTGTGGTAACGGTTTATCCCTAATTAAAAGGTATTATTACAAATCTCCGTTCAGAAGTGAGCCTCTAAATTAATCCTGTTAAAAGCATCACTGTTAAAAACATTAAAGCTAAAAAGAAAAAAAAATCTATATAAACTCATTAAATCAAACTCTTCAACTAATAAACTAGTTGACCATCCTGCTGTTTTACATGTTGGTCAGATAATCTCTTTCTAAGTGGGCGGCACTGTGGGCAGTGTGAATCAGACTTTTGATAATCAAAAGTTGATAATAATCAAAAGTCTGGCAAAGCAAGACTACTTCTTGTGTGTATGAATGTCTGTATGCATTACCTGTTGCACTGCTTTTTCGAAACTTAACAGCAGCAAGACTGATCATGTTCATGCCGTAGAGGTTGTAATCGATAAAGAGCTGCAGCAGGAAGGGAATATGAGCTTCATGGGGCTGAAAACTCTTATTCATTACAGCTCCACCCTGCAGGAGTTCACTCACCCTACAAAGAGAAAACATGCATTCAATCAGTAACACCAAACACATGATATACTCACCAAACACACACACACACTGGCTTTCCATGTTCTTTGAGTACTTTTCAGAGACAATGATTTTTATACTGTACAAACTGTATATTCTATCCACTAACCCTAAACCTACCCATCACAGAATTTTTTTTTTCACATTTAAAAAAACACACAAAAAACTATGATTTAGAAGTTGTTTTCCTTTTGGGGACCAAAAAATGTCCCCACAAGGACCAGGATTTTGGATCTTGCCATCTTTGTGGGAACATTTTGTAGAGTTTACCAGGCCATACACCCCTAAATGCTAGAACACACTACATCACTAAAGGTTACTTTGGGACCGAATTTTCAGTAGTAGATGCCAATACAAGAAAAATATCATGAATCTCGATATCCATTTCAGTACAGCACAAAAATAGCACAGCAAAACCATTGATATTTAATTTTTAAACAATATTAATTACATGAAAACAATGTATGAATTACATATAACAAAGCTTTTTTCAATTAAAGGTGCAGTATGTGATACTGACAGCTAGTGGTTGAAATGAATACTGCAGTCCAAATTCAAAATATTGGAGAGAGTTGTTTCCCCCTCCCCCTCCTGCTGCTCAGACTTGACACTCACGCTGGTTGCCAGATTGAGGACACGCAACTGGAATGAGCGCAATTGACAATGGAATGCGAGGATACTTACACAATAAGTTAATGAGTTGATTTTTTATTTATGATGAGTTGATATGAGTTTGAATATGCTCCGGTTCATAGAGATTTTTAGCAGGGTGCGGAGGCATTTTAGGTCGGGTAGAATCTGCGATCTCTGACCCAGTTTGTTCGCTGGCTTCCATGCTGTGTTTTCCGCGGTGGTGAAATACTACTGGGTAAATTGGCAACATGCGATATCGGATTTTTATTACCAACTATTTTTAACAGACTATTTTTTATAATTTCCTAGGTCAAAAAAAGAGTCAAAGTAGAAGTGGTACAGTCAAAATGCTGCATCTGTAACTGCATGAGAGTAAATATGAGTCTGTAAGTTTCCTGCTGACATGTTAGAATACTCTTCTCTTTTTTTTATGCTTTATTTAACATCACAACTGACATCATAAATGTAACCGCACAAGTCAGATACACGAATGAATATGTTTTTATTACCGGGCGGGAAATAACCCGATTGATTAATAAAGTCTTGTAAATGTGGTTTACTTGTGTTGCCTGGTTATTGGTTTTCACGTAAACCGGGACAACTGGTTATTTCAATAAGCAGATTTTTGGAAGTTAACAGTGTGCATATAAACATGCTCATTGCAGAGCCAGCGCCAGCGGAGCACTAAAGATGGGGCGTCTGAAGAAATGAAAGGTGCCGTTGACGTAACACAAAGTATCTTCCGCTAGAAAAAATGTGGCCCATTCAAGTATTTGTCGGACCTTAAACCTGTTGCTACTACAACTATGAAACTAAAAGCTACAGAGCAAATACAGATGGCAGAGAATTGAATAATATTACTACATAAAACAATAAAATTGCCTAGGCCAACATGTATTTGAAATTTTGACTCATCTATTCATAAAAATAAAACACACATTGTGACCCTTTTAACAGATGCATCATTTTATGGTAAGTTACAACAGCCTGAAGTGCAACCGGTGACAAACAATAACAATTCAGTGAAGTCAACTAACTACGACTAATTATCTAGCCCTCTAAAACATGGAAAAAATATTTAGCCTACTCAGTAGAGCTACTTCATGGTGCGGGAAGTTCATAGGTTAATGTGTCAAATGTGCTAGTCAAAATGTGACTGCGAAACAGACTGTCCTTAGTCCTGCGTAGCTAGCCCTTCAGACTGCTCACAGCAAGAAATAGTAAATCTGGTGCAGTCCATGAGGATGAGATGAAGCTGATGGACCAGTTTCCAGGTGGACCGTTAAAGAAAGCAACACACAAATCGCCTGGAAATCCTGTAGAATTCTTGAAGTGTTTCAAATTTTGTGTGCCATAGGCATCAGACGTTCAGCCAACACTCCGTGGGCGTGACCTCTGAGGCTGAGACTAGACTGTTCTCAACTAAAATGTTGCTTTAATAGCCTAATATTAATGCTAGAAAGCTTATGCACTTCGCAATTGGGATTAAAAAAATAGTCTATACGATTTCATCATTAAAAATAATTTTCACATTGTAGTGTCACCTGGCACTAAGACAATGAAATCTTCTGATGAATGCCTCACATTACCTTTTCTCGATGATTTGTGTATCTCAAAACAGACTGGTAAAATTGAAATATTTATGGACGATCTTTTAGTTGCCCGACTCCAAAAGGACCACGCCAGAGAACTGCATAAAGCCAGGAAAAAAGAGAAGGAAGAAACAAGTGATAATGCAGAGAAACGACCTCATCTGGCAGAGCAGAAAAATGACAAAAACCATAAAACAGATGGAAAAGCTTAATAAACGACTGTTGTGTACTGTTAACAAGATAAGGAAAAGTCAATTTACATGTCCTAATTGTGAAATGTCAACTGTGCAGAAGAAGCTTACATTGCTGAAAACATAATGCAAGCTTGCTCTGCCAACTAAAATGTTACGGTTTCTTTTGTCCTTTCTGCATAAGCGTTAAAGGGGTTAAGCAGGTGTTAAAACTACGCCTGTGCCTGTTCCTATAACCTTGAAGCATAGAAGAGAATAGGGCTTCTGAGTGGCCATTGAGAGGCCAGGGGCAGGATGTGGTTTTGACACCTGTAGGTGAAATAACGGGTAAATGTTTAATGGGATACTCCACCGGTTTTTCATATTAAACTATGTTATTCCCTTAACTAAGACGAGTTAATACATACCTCTCTCGTCTCAGTGCGTGCACTATATCGCTCTGTATTGCCGCAAAACTATGTTAGCACTTAGCTTAGCCCAGTGCATTAAATATGGGCTAAAAAGAGAAGCGACCAAACACTTCCTCGTTTTCCCTATTTAAACACAGTTACTCGAGTAGTGTAACTCGACCTAGGCTGGTGACACAAAATAAAACGTTATGTTTTTCTAAGCGTTTAAAATTGATGACTATATATGGCGGAATACCATAGCAAGTGCTTTTGAGCAGTTCGACTTTGCGCAATAATATCATCACTTACCGGCTCCCGCTTCCTCTCCCCCTCCCTCTCATTTCTGTCAATACAACCAACGTGACATGGGCTAAGCTAAGTGCTAACATAGTTTTGCGGCAATACAGAGCGATATAGTGCACGCACTGAGACGAGAGAGGTATGTATCAACTTGTTTTAATTAAGGGAATAACATTTAATATAAATAAGTTTAATATGAAAAACCGGTTGAGTATCCCTTTAATAAGCTTGTTGAGCGTAGATTTTAGAGTACTAAACATCTTTGTGTGTAGAACAGGAACTATGAAAGTTTCCTAGTAAGGAATTGCTTCTTTAAGGGGACTGCCCCCAAATTCTTAAAGACGGCCCCAATTAAACAATATAAATGTTTCTGTTTCCTGTCTTTCGGGGCCGCATTCCGAGGTGAAGACTTGTATGCTTTTCTGTTATTTTTCATTTTTGAATTTATTGTCTTTGTATTATTCTGAAACTTTTTGAGTAAAACGAAACCATAATTTTTGGTGATTCGAAAACCTTTCAAAATAAGTCTCAGAGTGATTTTTCCTGGACGTATCTTTACTTAAACAGTTAGATATTTTTACTAAACAAAAGCCCAGTGAAACGGATCCTAAACTGAGCTGGATTGGACACCGCCGAGGACCCTATTACAACTTCAACCATCTTTAAAGTATCAGGTGAGAGCAATATATGATGTTAATATGTGATATAAGGGTTAGGAAGTTCTCTTATAGGTTTACAGCGGTATAAAAATACAACATGGAGCCCAACGTGCAGGGCATTTTGCTAGCAAGGAAATTATAAAGACAAATTTTTCAGGACAGATAACGCATATAGCCAAAGTCCACATACTACAGCCACTGTTAATGTCCACAGTTCAGAGGAACTGATATTGGACACAAAACACTCGTAGAGCTCAGAGGAACGGAGTGATAAATCAGCTCACAGAGGCTCATATGAAGACCTGTTAAGAAAAAACTCAAAGACCCGCGAGGTGGGGAGAGTTAGTCTAAAAATGTAAACCGGTTTTGAGTGAACACAAACACTTGCAGAAAATAAGGAAGTTGAGTGAACCCAAACAGATTTGTGAAAGAGTTGCATCTTTTACATGCAACACATGGGTGACTAAGTTTTCGGTGTGTACTTTCAACACGGTTCGAACTGCTGCTCCCTTCGGGTCATGTTGTTGGTGGGCATTGTATTCTTGGCCACACGTCACAGGGAAGTGCGAGCAGGCACTTCCTAAAAATCTAAATATAGCACCAGCTTGGGTGTATATTAAGGAACAATAATTAGTGAGTTTTAGCACTTAAAAATGGAAAGCGAATGGTGACTATAGATTTAGTTACCAGTGATACTGCAGGGAAATTAGAATGGTCTGACCATACTAAGTGTAAGTGTGGCTTTAAGGACATACCCTGGCAAGAGGTCAGAGAGGCTGCACCAGTGGTAAATTTAAGGGTGCAGGAAGGAGCGGAAGCCCCGACCTTCATATACTCTGATAAAGGAGGTAACGAGGGAAGTCCAAAAGTGAGAGTCTTTAATTCAGCAGTGAAAGAGATCAAGGGCATACCAACGAAAAGTTGGGCCACCCAAGCTGGAGATGGTTCTGAAGAAGAATCAGACAAAGGCTCAGTAACTTAGTGTAATTTCTCAAGAAGAAATGAGAGTGAATTTTGCCGAACCAAACGCTCCACTCTATGAAGCATTACAAAGCCCTAGCGAGGAAGCCATAGTCGAGGTTGAGGGACCCCTCAGGTTTAATTTCGCTAAGGGATCTAATTTAGTGGTTCTGAAGGCAGGATATCTACAGTTTGAGGAAGAGGCAGACGTTCTGGTTAATGCCGCTAATAAAAATCTCCGCCATGGGGCCGGAGTTGCAGGAGCCCTCTCAAGACAAGCAGGACGAAAGTTCCAGGACGAGTCAGACGAATTATTAGAAGGTAAAACCAGCCCTCTTACTACGGGAGATATAATACTACAAAAAATAGGAGGACCAAATGCAAACCCGTAATACATGCTGTAAGGTACAAGAAAGGAAATGGCCATGCCCTGGAGGAAGACTTACAAGCTCTGATAGCCCTAGATATATTAGTCGACAAAATATGCGCGTGTGCCAGAGAAAACAAGTATCGTACTATAGCCATGCCCGTAATATCCGGAGGAGAGTTCGGATTTAATGAAGTCAAGTTAGGTGCATACCTAGTAGCCGCACTACTAAGGAAAACGAGACGGACTAACTGGCCTAAAACATGGATGATTTGCCATCCTGATGAGGCAGTGTTAAATCAAAATGAAGTGGCTGGCGAGGGGCCGTCAGAACGGAGAATAGGACGAGATCAGACGGCCAACGAGCCCAGAGTAGAAGCTGCAGGGGGAGAACCAAACCCGGAGTGGTGATATTGAAAAGGACGGCCACTTCCCGAGGTGCTAAAGACCCCGTTGAAAACCCCTTCCCTAAATTAAAGCTCTGCAGTAGTTATGAAACCTTTAATTTAGGAAAAGGATCATATCGACTTACTCACGCAAAGAGCAGAAAGAAAGAAACGCTATTAGAACAAAAGGCGATGTGGGACAAAGAATATGCACCCGGAATTACTAATGGCCAACTATGGTGTTTACTTAATGGTGGGGACGCAGAAGAGATTCTCTCCGATACTAGGTTGACTCGGAGGGCAAAGAGAGCCATTTTGGCACAGAAAGATTTAACAAATAAAACAGCCCTAGAAAGAATCATTAAAGGAAGCGTAGGTGACTCATGGTATGAGCAATATTACTCTGATGTAGAATCAGAATGAGCGATGATGAGTCAATCAGTGACTCTGACCAGGAGGAAGAGTTAGAAATAGAACCACAAAGAACGGCAATAGTTGAAAGCGTGAGGGCAGAAACCCCAGCTCGAGGCTCACAAGTTTCACGGCGATTACGATTCAGAGAGGCAGCTACCGCTGCTGAGGCAGACGAAAGGGATGACTCTGATAGGGATCGTCCGGCCGAAGTGCATGAGTTAAATCAGCACTTGGAAGCCTTACATCTAGGAACTCAAGGGCAGAGACCCAAAATCCCCAGCAGTTTAATACACCCTCTTAAACAGCCTGAAGTCTCTTTAGTAAAAACTGGAGCCACTTTAGAGGACTTATTAAAGTGCGACCAGGAGATGCGTATGCTCAAAAGAGCCAAGCTAAAAAAAACACCACCGTGAAGGGAAAGGTTAGAGAGTTAGTCCGTTACGGGGAACGGATGGGGATAACAGGTGCCTCAATAGACTCATACATTCTCGCTGAGTTTGGGATTCATGGAGGCAGAAAATTAGCAAAAACTCTAGAAGGTCTAATTCCAACAAATAAAGAAGAATTAGAGCAGAAAAGGTTTGAGGAGAAATGGGTCACTGTAGGAGCCCTGTCAGCATGTCAGAATGCCCTTACAGGAGCCCGAGAGTTTCTCTTATATGGTCCCGAGATTCAGGGTGATAAGGGTAAATCAAGTGAAAAACAACCTACAACAAAAAGACAGACCAGGAAATCAGAGCGAGAAAGAAGGCCTCATCATCGATATGTGCCAGAGAGAAGGCCAACCTTAAACCAGAACCCTAAAACAGTGCCAAAGAGAAATATAGGGGAAAATAACTATCGCAGAAACACAATTCGAGAAGGTGACAGACGCAGAGATCAGTCGAGACCTAAAATCTGGAATCGACTAGGTGGAACCTTACATTATGGCATGCACCCATCATAAGGTGCTTTCCAGAGGTAGAGATGAAGCGAGGCTCTTCAGGGAAATTAGCCAGTATATATATATAAAAAGAGGACAAGAGTGGCAAGTGAGAACCTGGAGTTCCCTAGCCTTAGAATTAGCACAGGAAAATGGTTGGGAAGATAGCCCTAAGTATAATACGGATTATAGGGGAACTCTTTCTAGGTCAAATGTGACAAAAGAGAAAAGACAATCATGCAGGAAAGAGAAGTTTGTCGAGCTTGAAGTAGCTCCGCCCAAAGACATGAAAGAGCATGTGGCGAGCTACTGAGAAGAAGTTTCAAGTTGGAAACTATTTCGGGGATGATCAGATTACAGATGTACCTGAAAAACAATTTAAAATTGTGATGCACTTGAAAATAAATGTATTGACCTGTGCGCACCCTGACTTTAACTGGATTGGGGGAATTGAAGCTGAACTGCATGAGAAACAGCCTGAGGTGAAAGTAATCAAAAAGGGTCTGTTTTGACGGTCTAAACGGCTAGTCACCGAGCCTAAGAACCAACCTGTGATTTCAGAGCACGGGGAAAGCAAGGTCGAAGGACGTCCTGACTGATGAACTGGAGGGACCCAGAGAAAACATCAGGAGGTAAAAACGACAACAAAATTGCTGGAAATGGATAAGTAAAATTTTATGGTTATTGTTAGGTTTGGGGATAAATGTATTGGCCGTAGTACGTGTCAGTTATGTATTACAGTGGGAAATCTTAACGGGATAGGTGATCCTAGCAGAAGTCCAAGTAGACAGGGAGAATGTCTCTGGATTTGATATAACTGTATTTGCTACAAAAATCAAGAATAAAAAGGAAATAGAAAAAATATATATATTTTTGGAAGTGGATAAATGGTAATTTAAATAATAAGGATCAACAACAAAAAAATGTGTTGTATTATATAATTAGGGAACCTAAAGTTAAGGTTAGAAGAACAGTGAAAATGAAACGCTGGTATAGCAAAGAAGTGGAAATCTATGAAATAAATGGTTACATTACAGACCATTATGGAAATAAAACACTTAGGTATTTCATTGGGTCAACAAGTAGAACTAGTTCAAATGAAGAGCTAGGAGGATGTTGGATTTTTAAAATGAACAAAGAATTTAATCCGTGGAAAATAGGCCAATGTAAAAATAAAGGAACGTTTATAAGACGTAAAATAAGAAACATAGAAAATGATAAGAATGTATATGAAATGGAAATGGAGAGAAATGTAAGGGAATGGATTAAATCCAGTAAACTGCTAAATCCCTTAGGGGAATTTGTCTTATTAACAACAACATATGGGCGATACTTAGAGTCCCGACTGTCTCCTAATATGGATCACCGGTTTGGAATGGAATTATCAGAAGCTGAGAAATATTACGCAACCAAAATTGATTTAGAACAGAGTCAAGTACAATTATAAGGAGGAGTTGTGGGAGCTCGACAACAAATGGAAAGAAACAGAAGTTTATTTAATTAAAATGGTATTGAATAATTCATTACAAACTGAGGAAGACATTAAAAATCATTACGAGGAGAGGATGATGATGATGGACAAATTTGTCATGTTAAAAATAAGTGAGAGAAATCACAAAAATAAGTATAAGTACAATAAAAATGGCTATAATGACTT
Organism: Meda fulgida; assembly: GCA_030578275.1. Classification (NCBI taxonomy): domain Eukaryota; kingdom Metazoa; phylum Chordata; class Actinopteri; order Cypriniformes; family Leuciscidae; genus Meda; species Meda fulgida. Next base: position 28,029,301 of record CM060635.1, on the reverse strand, counting down.
TTCATATTCAAGCTTTTGTGATAAGCGAGGGGAACTTATGGATTGCAGCGATCTGATAAAGGGCAGTGACCCAATATCAGGTAATCGTTTGGCAGATGTTCTTAACATAAAAAGAAAATTAAGATTGAAACGAGTAGGTATGAAGCATCGGAAAGATGAAGATGGAAAGTACAGAATGAAATTCATTTTTCATAATGAGGAACTACTAGGGTTGACCAGAAAAGATTAGAGAATTGCGGAGAATTGATTAAGCAATGCACGCAGGGGCATGATCACATAACCATTAATCAGATGCTATCTGTCTTATGCTACTGGTCTAATGGAATCGTACCATTACCGTGGACGTTAGTGAAAAACAATTTGTACAATGTATATGAGATGTCTTATGGATCGGGGGGAGTTATACGAACCATAGACAAAGGATTGCAGTGGAAAATTATGCATGTGCCCGCTAGAACAGATGAGAACATATTACTAAGATATGAAATTAGAAAAGACAGTCCTCTAAAATTAGCCAACTTAGAATTAATAGCACTGGACGATTTAGAACAACTAATCTTTAGGAAATCCTGGAAAACTTCTTGGTGTAAGGGAATAGACAAGAATTATTATCTAGGGATGGATTGGTTCCATCTATTGATTTGTAACCGCAGCATCGAAATCATCGGGGCAGATAGCTTTCCGAGAGGTATTTTTTTTATTTTTTGAAACAGGGGTGCAGGTAGTAGTTAATGCCACGACAACCGTAGTTAAGTTCGTGACACTAAATGTATTGGAATGGCTAATAAGTTTTTTGATTAGGTTGGTATGCTTTATACAGTGCAGCAGGAATAAAAGGAATAATGTTGCTATTGATTATAGTGAAATGTTCGTGTAATGCACTGGGCAGACGGCTATGTTTATGGAATAATAGAACAGACCAACTGGAGGTTTTAGAAAAACTTGTAAAGTTGCAGAGTTCCCAGCAAAAGAGGAGGAGCATTTCTGGGAAGTCACTGCTATCATAAGAGATAGGCCCATACTCATGGCTCCGGAAGCTCGTCGGGTGACATGTGTGACTAAGGGGAGGAGTCAATGATAAAGGTAATGATGATAGTTAAGACAGAGGTCTCTCTCTCTCTCTCTCTCTCTCTCTCTCTCTCTCTCTCTCTCTCTCTCTCTCTCTCTCTCTCTCTCTCTCTCTCTCTCTCTCTCTCTCTCTCTCTCTCTCTCTCTCTCTCTCTCTCTCTCTCTCTCTCTCTCTCTCTCTCTCTCTCTCTCTCTCTCTCTCTCTCTCTCTCTCTCTCTCTCTCTCTCTCTCTCTCTCTCTCTCTCTCTCTCTCTCTCTCTCTCTCTCTCTCTCTCTCTCTCTCTCTCTCTCCTGCAGATTACTAGAATATTAATGGTTGGTAAATTAAGCAAATTAATATTAGTCTGTGTTATGCTAATAAATTCGGACGGATGGTTACAGACGGAGTTACGGGGGTCAGAAGCTTTATATTTATTTAGTGGGTGTAAACTGGCGATGGATATAGGCTTGAAAATTGCAAAAAAACAAAAAATAATCTTTTGGTGTGAAATGTTAATAATTGCAGTCGACTACATTGTATTTGACTGGATTGTTGATATTTCGATACGGAAAAGAAGCAAGGTTGTGGATTATGATAGGGTCCTTAACCTTGGGTATTTTCTCGTTGGGAGTTTATATTCCCAGTGAAAATATATTATTGTTGGGAATATTAGTGCTTTTCCATGGATAGGACAAACTGAAAAGGCCAATAAAACTTTGCAAAGATTGTTGGGTCAATCTCAGTTTTGGAGGTTCTAATTGATTGTATAACTAAATATCAGGCGCTGACACGTCCTGTTGAACTATTGGCAAGCAGATGGGATAACGGATATGAACATTACATTGAAGTCACTTCTGGGGATGGACACTGGGGTGAAAAATTGTAATGAGTGTAACAGATTGATAAGACGAGTGTATTTGGAATTAATTAATGGACAGAAATGGTGTGGATTTTGTATGAATGACAAAAATAAGAATTTGAAAAAAATGTTACATGGAGATACTAATATGTGGGAACTAGTCGAGAGTATGAGTGTTCGAAAAGGGCTCTGCCCGAGAAATGAATTGAAATTGAACGGATTTTCCGAAATAATATTAAGCATGGACAGAATGGGGCGACATGTCTTTCCTCCATGGCCAATGATATATTCCCGGACGACAGTGGGATACGATCTCAAGTGACGGGAGATCGAAATGTATTTTTCAAATTATAGAATTCTTGAATGACAAAGAAACCATGATTTGGGGGTTGCTTTCCGAAAAACAACCATGTATGTGGGTTCTGGGGCTTTTGGATTTGCGTTTGTTGATAAATCGCGTGTCTTCTATAAATGTCTCAGGTGTTGATCCAGGAGTCCGGAGGCCGAATGGCTGGAGAGACCTTCGAGCAGTTTCTAACACGGGCGAAAACCCGACCGGAATCAGCAGGGAGGGTCTGGTTCTCCAAGGCGGTAACGAGGTTTTGTGTGGAACACGACGATACCAAAGACAACTATATCCATGAAGCTGCTAGATACCCAGATCCTAAATTTATTTGGCCTATTAACCGATTTTATGAAGTCACCCTAATTAAACAAAAGGGTCATTTGTTCAAGTTATATGTCGAACAGGAATGCCAAAGTAGGAAAGTGGGAAGAGTATTGATAATTGACTGCCCATTGAACAGGTTGCCAGAGACGAAAATTTACTAGAGGCAAAATTTACTAGAGGTATTTTTCATACGATTCCAGGAGTGGGTGTAGTGTCACCTGGGACTAAGACTATGAAATCTTCTGATGATTGCCTCACATTACCTTTTCTTGATGATTTGTGTATCTCAAAACAGACTGGTAAAATTGAAATATTTATCTTTTAGTTGCCCGACTCCAAAAGGACCACGCCAGAGAACTGCATAAAGCCAGGAAAAAAAAGAGAAGGAAGAAACAAGTGATAATGCAGGGAAACGACCTCATCTGGCAGAGCAGAAAAATGACAAAAACCATCAAACAGATGGAAAAGCTTAATAAACGACTGTTGTGTACTGTTAACAAGTTTATAAGGAAAAGTCAATTTACATGTCCTAATTGTGAAATGTCAATTGTGCAGAAGAAGCTTACACTGCTGAAAACATAATGCAAGCTTGTTCTGCCAACTAAAATGTCTCTTTTGTCCTTTCTGCATAAGGGGTTAATTTAAAGGGGTTAAAGGGAATAGGAACCCCTTAATTTAAAGGGGTTAAATAGGGAAAACGAGGAAATTTGGTCGCTTCTCTTTTTGGCCCATATTGAATGCACTGGGCTAAGCTAAGTGCTAACATAGTTTTGCGGCAATACAGAGCGATATAGTGCACGCACTGAGACGAGAGAGGTATGTATCAACTCGTCTTAGTTAAGGGAATAACATAGTTTAATATGAAAAACCGGTGGAGTATCCCTTTAAGCAGGTGTTAAAACTACACCTGTGCCTGTTCCTATAACCTTTAAGCATAAAGAGAATAGGGCTTCTGAGAGGCCATTGAGAGGCCAGGGGCAGGATGTGGTTTTGACACCTGTAGGTGAAATAACGGGTAAATGTTTAATAAGCTTGAGCGTAGATTTTAGAGTACTAAACATCTTTGTATGTAGAACAGGAACTATGAAAGTTTCCTTGAAAGGAATTGCTTCTTTAAGGGGACTGCCCCCAAATTCTTAAAGACGGCCCCAATTAAACCATATAAATGTTTCTGTTTCCTGTCTTTCGGGGCCGCATTCCGAGGTGAAGACTTGTATGCTTTTCTGTTATTTTTCATTGAATTTATTGTCTTTGTATTATTCTTAAACTTTTTGAGTAAAACGAAACCATAATTTTTGGTGATTCGAAAACCTTTCAAAACAAGTCTCAGAGTGATTTTTCCTGGAAGTATCTTTACTTAAACAGTTATTATTATATTTTTACTAAACAAAAGCCCAGTATGTGATATAAGGGTTTGGAAGTTCTCTTATAAGTTTACAGCGGTATAAATACAACAACATTCATTTGATCAATTAGAGAGGCTTCTCTTGAAGCAGGGTCAGACATTCTCAGAGAGTTGGGGGAATATGCCCAAATTAATAAAATCAGATCAGATTTCGCTCCCCTTCTGACGTAGGAAGGGAATCTTTTTATAATATTACAGCCCCTTAATCTGCACATTTCCACCCACAGCGCCGCCATTTGGTTTTCGTAAGCAAAACCAGTGTAACCAGTCCTAACGCGATGGCAAATGTTTGAGCAAAGCATGCAAACCATTCTGTCGTTGGCTGCACAGATGAGCAAAGAACACCATTTAGAGTCCCAGCCTCAGAGGAGACAAGAGAGCAGTGGATTTATTTTATTTTCAACGGAAATCCCCCAGAAATAGATAAATCAATGTAACTCCACAACATCTACATAAATGTATCCACTAACCATTCAGAAACGTCCAGGTGCGTCTAAAAGTTGTAACCTCTTCCTGAGTCTCTCTCTCCATAATGCTGCACTCCACTACTGGTTATTTCTGAGATTTTGGATGAGTGACCTAAGAATCGGCCTGTTTGTTATTGTATCCGAAGCTTGTGTAAAGGATCTGCCTTCTTCTGAACAGGGCAGGTAGCAGCAGCTCATTTGCATTTAAAGAGACACACACAAAAATGGCAAGGTTTTGCTCACACCCAAAAAAGGCCAATTTTGACAAGCTATAATAAATGTTTCACAGAAATTTCACACAATCTGGGGACACCTTAGATTTATATTACTTCTTGTGAAAAGGGGCATAATATGTCACTTTTAATAAACACCCTGACGCTTCCGAGCTTGATAATGGCAGTGAATTGCAACCATCAGTTTGAAGCTCAAAAAAGTGCATCCATCCATCATAAACTAACTCCAAACAGCTCCGGTGGGTTAATAAAGGCCTTCTGAAGCAAAACGATGAGTTTGTGTAAAAAATATTCATAGTAAAAACTTTATAAAGTAAAATAACTAGCTTTCCGGCCAACAAACATTGAAAAAAGATTCGACTTAAGTATAAAGCGCAACATGCTATGGTCCTGCTGCAAGGATGCATGAGGACTGCAGATGTGGAGAGAGCAATAAACAGAAATGTCTGTAATGCAAGACGCCTAAGACAACATTCACTCAAGTGAATTCAAAAGCAAACGCTTGTCAATCAGAATTGAGTTGTACCCGACATTAATGATACTGCTGCACTTTTTTTCCAACTCGGTACAGAAGTGTCAATACTTTTTGATATCATTTTACACACCCACACACATACTAGAACTCACCTTTTGACCATCTGTGGGTTGTATAGGTAAATCTTCATAAAGGTTTTTTCCTTCATATGGTATCCATAGAAAGGCCTGTGGAGAGATAAAACGGTCAGATCTTTGTCCAAATGTTTCAATAGGCCAACAACGAATATTCAAGTAAATACAGCCAGATTTGGAATGTAAATAGTTGAGAAAGAAAACATGTGTTTAACAGTATACTGGATCTGTGCATAAACTCTTAAAGTAACAGCAGCCTAGTATACCTGCTGCTGTGTCATGTTCATGTAATAGCTTTTGTTATTTTAATTGTAAGCATGAATCTGCATTTAATTTTACAATGAAGAGTATTATTTTACAATTACTTTAGTATTACATTTTACATGAATTAAAGACTGTTAGACTCACCTGAAAAACTTAAACCCATGTTTATTTCATTTGGCTCTTTATTCTATTGTATTTATTTGTGCTATTATTTGAAATTTGTATTGAACTTTGATCTTATTTTATTAGACGGTTTACAGTACTAGTCTTTTTTTGTCAATTTAGTTCAAAGTTTCAAATAAAGCCCCCTTCTCTGCTGTGTGTAAGCTATTACAACAATTATTCTAATTATCAAAAATAATGAGATGATAAAAAAATATGGCAGTTTTCAAACTGAACATTGAAAATGGTATCGAATACCTATATTTTTCAAGGTGTCATATCGAAGTTAAACATTTCAATATCGTGAAAACACTACTTTAACCTAGTGATTGCACAGACTAGTTTATCATTTCTGGCACCAATCAACGTTTTTAACTAGCCATGGATCATACGACTTGAGGTTGCTCTTGTTCTATAATATTACTGTATGTTCTATGGTGACAGAAAAAGATAAATTCCTGTCCACAAATTGTGCCCCAGTGTTGTTGCATGAGATTAGTTTTGTATAGTATAGTACAGTATTTGTATAAATATATTTCAATTACGCAGAAGTGAAAAAGTGAACCCAGAGTGCTTTTCCTTCAAAAAGCATGGCTGCATGCAATATCTTATGGTTATTTTTAGCTTTTAATGCACCTAAAATTAATCATTGTAATTGTATTTTTACTAAATCTAACTGCATTAGATTTACAAAACTAATCCAATTACAGAGCTCTACAATTGATTTCTTCAATTGATATGCACATTTATGTGTCACAGACTTAAAAATCTAAATTAATCTTTTGACATGCTGTTGTTAAAAAAAGATGCAACTGGGATTATTAAACTTTTAAACTGCACTAAAGTAGTCATGGTTTCTATTCAGGCGGTTTAGAATCTTTTATGCGATGTGTTGCAATTATTTTTACATTCTATATTTGTTACCCGTTTGCGTACCTGATCATAGATTTTATTAAAAAAAATATATTATTATTATTATTATTTTGCACTCTTTCAGACTATTTATTGATTTTAGAAGTTTATTTTCTTTTGTAAGGAAGGAGGGAGTGACATTTTAGAAATTACAGTATTTAAAAAGTGTTAAATACAAAAAATATGTTCAGGTCAATTTTGATCATTACCGTAGACATCATTGTTTATATCCGAACTACAAACTTTTAAATGAATCATAAGGCTGTACTTCAGAGTAGGATCTAACCCAGCACAATAGGAACTACCAGTGGCGTAAATGTACGTTGGTTGGTCGAATGCATGCGAAGCACCAGCACCCACCATTTTTAAAAAGCAATGTAAACACGTTATTAGCCTATACATTTACTTCATTACTAAATCCACGAACATGGAAAACAGCGATCGATGGACCGATGCCAAAGTTCACGCACATCTCAACTTTTACACTAAGGAGGAAATCCAATGTGACTCTGAAGAGAACAAGCGAAACATGATTATTATGCGAAACTCTATAATACTTTTTCGTATACAGTTTACTTTCTTTGTCTAACATTTCCATCTAATAACGTATTAGACAGGACTGTTAAACAGATCGTAAACTAATGAAGACTAAAACAGGAGCGCTGTGTGCTCAGGCTCTGGTGTTCTCAGTGCCGTCAAAATAAAATTCTGCCGAGCCATCAGAATAAAAGACCCACACAACAGCCAGAGTGGCAGGATGTAAGTGACTGCTTATGTCACTTCAGAGTTCCTACTGGCAGTGAGACTGCAACCAGAAAATAATTTAGTTCTCGGGGGGCCGCCCTGGTGGCTAGTTCTTATAACAGTTCCTATAAACAGAGTTCCTATACATACCCGTAGTGAAAGACCCTTAAGTTAGCGTAATTCAATGCACTTTGGGCTTTCACATGCTTCGTCAAGTTCAATTTGTTGGACTGTAAGGTGGCTTTTTGTGCGCGTACTCTGAGACAGAGCTGAAGGCAGAGAAGCCAAAATATACTATTGGCATCTAGTGCACGCTTAAAGGGTCAAACACACACAAATGTGTGTCAAAATGCCTGTCTTGGCAAGAATTTATGTAAACCGAATCGGTTTTCTTTTAAGTGAATGTAAAGAGTTAGGAGAAATTCGGATTCCAAAGCGTGTCAGTACTGGATCTGTGCATTAGGTCCTAATACCCATCTAATACCTACTGCTGTCTGTGTTCTTAATGTTAATCAAATAACAAAAGCAAAACTTGCAAAATTTTATAAAAATCTTATAAACCAACATGAAAAAGAATCGTGATAAGATCATGGTCCGTGACATTGCATGAAAAAAATAGTGATATGATATTTTTGCCATATCTCCAACACCTTGTAGCCATCCAAGCAAACCCTAGTGTGCACTTGTATGCTGTTTACACGTACATGCCAGACACCAGAACCACTTTAAAGATGTGCTGCACATTAGACGAGGGGTTTCCCATGCTGACATTCAGGGCTCTGTCAATACTGTAGGCCATCTGTCGAAGGTAACGATCTGCTTCCTGTCCAAATCCGTCATACGGTACATAGATGTATGGGAACACGCCATGCAGATGAAGACATGTCTTCTGGCCTAGAAACAAAAGAGAAAAAGCATCAGCATCACCTTATACGAGTGATGAAAGGAAAAAAGTTCTTGAAATTAAGGTGCTAGAGAGATTTTGTGCACTTCTCTTTTCAAATAAGGGAAATTCTACTTCTGCAGTTTGTTCAACAGCACGACACTCCACTACAATAGACTTGTGCCCATATCATCATTGTTTGATAAATATCCTGCACTGTACAATGAATTTGAAAGCAATAAACCATAAGAGGTCAAGCATTGCAGTGACTGCAATACAGTTATGGTGTGTTGTAAGGCACAATGAACTACTGGTACTGCAGAAAGTCTGGTATTGTTACGTTTTGAAAATCTCAGTAATCTACCACAGAAGTATCAGTAGTTTTACCAAAACACTAAAACCAACAAGTAAGCAATTTTTAAAATAAATACAATTATTGTTTTTGTCATTTTTTTTCCTTTCACTTGACAGGATAGTAAAACGGGGGGGGGGGGGGGATATGCACAGTAGGGGAGTGAGATATTGACAAAAAAAATTATATCTCGATATTTCGCTGTTAACAATGATTAGATGATATTTTGCTGAGTGTGTAATTGTGCTGGGTAGATGACTCCTAAAGTTGTTCTTATTCTTCATATTCTGTGTGGTGGTTAGTTTTTATTATTATTATTATTTAATCAGGGACAGTACACATAAATAGTACATATGTAAAATGCGCCAGATTTAGCCAAAACTGGCTAATTTTAATCCGTTGCCCCTAATGCAGATTGATGTTAAGGACACACACAACACAAAATTAAAATTGCGACAATACAAAAATACGAACTGCCATACAAAAATTTCTATAAATGTTCACAATTTCGATTCATCAACTACCATATTTTCAGCTTTTTTGAGAAACCACAATGACCTGTTATTTGTTTTAATTTTCAACTCTGTTGGAAGTCTATTCCACTCATGTGTTCCTCTAAAAGCCAAAGATAGCTGACCAAAGGTAGTTTTTCTTAGTGCTACCTTACAATCACCCTTAATACCAGCTTGTGTATACCTTCCTGTTATCTGATCAATATAATCCTTAAAAACAGGGGGAGCAAGGCAAATCAGTTCGTAGCGACAATTTTTTTTTCAAATAAGTTTAAATACATTTTTACCTTTTATATGCATTCTTACCAATATAAGGGCATTTTTTCTTACCTAATTAAATGTAGCCTACGCATAATTTATTATTTCAAATTATTACATTTAATAAAATAAAATTAGAATAATACACACTATAGGGCTGTTACCAATTAAATGTATCAACAAAATCCATCTTTGCAACGCAGAGGAAACACAGAAGCTGCATCTGAAGATGCATTTAGATGTACACAGACTGTTTAATGCTGCTCAGAGACAAATGCATTTAAACTGCAGTTACAAATTCACAAATAATATTTTAAAATATTGAAAGATAATTTAAATCTAAATGTGAAACTTAAACTCACCAGTAGGTGGTGGCAAATCACTATTAATAAGCGAATCACTGAGTCATTAATTCAACGAATTCGTTCAAACGACTGATCTTATCAGGAACTAAGCATTTAATCTTCTTATTGAGCGAGTCATTGAATAATTAATTCAACCGATTTGTTCAAATGGCTTGATTCATTCAGTAACGAAACAACAGTGTGTGTTGCTCAGAGACTCAAAACAGTTCTGCCATGGCTTTGTTTTGGAACTATTTTCGTCTGCGAAATAGTGCAAAATAGGCAATATTGTCTAAAATGTGAGTCAATTAATAATAATATCAACTTGTTTATTGAACATCGGCCCTGATATAGCAAACTGGCACTCTTTGTGTGATTGCTTGGCTATATCATGATATAAATATATCCTAAAAGATAAATCATGCTTCCCCCATTATTGTTGAATCAAGAAAGCTACACCAGTTACTTTGCCAAGAGATTTCTATTTATTATGTATCATGTGTCAGACAGAGAGAAACAGGCATTTTAAAATAAGGCTATAGGCGAGTAGGTCTTCATTCCAGATTTCTCTGTTCCCCAGTTCTCTATTCTCTCACCCCATCATGCCAACTGTAATGGTTTCTCTACGTTTCTCCTTTCTCTCACCCTCTCATCTCTATGTTTCTCTTAGGTGGTACAGTAAGGATTGAGCTTATATACAACACTCTGGGCAACTTTCAACTTCCTTGTAAGGATGAAAAACATGTTGCTTACATGTTTAAAATGGAATGTATACCTCATACTTACACATGGTACAATCCACTATCCCTCTGTGTATACATCAGTGGTACATTTGCATCAGTTGAAACATTCCTTTCCTTGTAAAGAACATGTACACATTTAATGTATAATCATCATTGGAACATCTCTGCTCAGTGAACATGGCATTGCACACCTCTAAGCAAAATATAACCCATCCATATCTCTGCTCAGCACACATATACAAAATACTCTAACTTCACAAAATACATTATTAAATTATTATGAAAATGAATAAAGAAAAATAATATAAAAAAATTACTTTAAACAGTAAAATTTTAGTTTTCAAAACAGGGGCATTTTTACTGCATTAAATAAATCATAAAGTATAAAGTAAATCATACAGTGAGATCATGCACTATAAATGCACATGTGCATTTAACCTAAATTAGAAAAGCTACATAATAAAGTCAGTGTATGTGTGGACTCTTTAGGCGTGTTTTGTTTGGTTTTTGCAAAGTGAAGGACATTATGTCAGATTCCACATAATTAAAACAACAATTCTGATATTATGTAGGCAATATTTTATATATATATATATATATATATATATATATATATATATATATATATATATATATATATATATATTAGTGCTGTCAAACGATTAAAATATTTAATCGCGATTAATCGCATGTCATGGTTAACTCACGATTAATCGCAAATAATCGCACATTTTTATTTATTCGAAATATCTCTTGATTTCTTTTTGTCCCATTATTTTTGTTCTCATTTTAATGCTCTTATCAACATGGAAAAGTGGATCGGCTTGCTTTGTGCAAATGTTTTTTTTTTTTATTGAAAATAAACTGTGGCATATACTGTGTTCAATTTCACACTAACATTCTCACTTGGAGCAAATAATCTCTCACACGATGTAACGCTGTCCATCAATAAAAGGGTTAAAGAAATACTGACGAGGTCCTGATATTGACGAGGGGGCGGAGAATTCGCGTCAGCTGTGTGTGTGTGTGTGTGTGTGTGTGTGTGTGTGTGTGTGTGTGTGTGTGTGTGTGTGTGTGTGTGTGGCCATCAAGTGATATTTCAGACTGGACGTGCTGCGATGATATGGGATTAAAATCCTGCCATGATTCAAAACTGAAAATAAAGTTCTGAAAGGTTGAAACTAAATGTTCAAAACGTCAAAATCTTACAAAAAAAAGTTTTGCAAGATCGAAAAATAAGATTTGCAAGCTTGCAAAATATAAAAAAATAAAAATATCTGCAAACATAGTTTTTTTTTTTTAGATTTCCTACTTCAGAACTTCATTTTATTTACAATGTTGCGCAAACAAATTTTCAGAGTTACAAATTTTGTCACTGTTCTCCCACGGTATTAGTTAGTTTTCCAGGTTTGAAACCTCGCAAATGGTGATCTGAAAACTGGTGTGCGAATGAGTGAAAAACAGGTTTGTAACTCTGAAAACATAGTTTTGCAGGCTTGAAAATTGGTTAAAAAAAATAAAATCTCTGCAAGCATAATTTTATTTTTGAGTTTTCCCTCTTCACAAGTCCAACACTCTTTTTACGGTGTTGCACATTCATTTTTTCAGAGTTTCAAATTTGTCAGTGTTCTCCCACTGTATTTAGTTTGTTTTCCAGATTTGAAACCTTGTAAATGTTGATCTGAAAACTGGTGTGCGAATAGGTGAAAAAAGTTGTGAAACTCTGAAAACTGAGGGTCGACAGGGCGAAACTTATTACATTACATTAGCACTCATTTGCAGACTATTTTTTCAGAGTTGAGTTTACACAACACTCACTTCGCGGAGATACGTCCTCACAGTTGCGAGCTTGCGACTCACGTGATTTGTGGCAGCGTTATCACGCAGCTCTGCTCTAAAACTCTGAAATTCAGACTGAGCGCAAATGAAGCATCGCAACCTCGAAACTTAAAAAAAAAAAAAAAAAAAAGCCTGGAGGGCGGGCCTTCTGCTCTTGGCCAATGCTTCGTTGTCTGCTGACGTACAGTCCAATCACAAGTCGTATTTACGGGAAACATGGGATTGACCGACTGCTCCGCCAATCACGAAAGCGCACAGGATACTCAATCAGGATGCACGACTCAGAGGGCGGGCTGAGAGCCGTGACGTAGACGCTAAGCGCCGAGTTTTACATTGTAGGTTAGAGAAATCGAAAACCGAAACGACCGCAGAGAAGGGAAACAAGACACGGATGCAAGTCGCTCTGTTAAGGAGAACATTCCGGGGTTTTTCAAACTGAAGCAAAAGTCTGTGACCCCAGCATCTCCATAGGCACTATGTTAAAAGGATAGTTCACTTTAAAATGAAAATTCTGTAATCCTTTACTCACCCTCAAGTTGTTTCAAAACCTGTATGAATTTCTTTCTTCTGCTGAACACAAGGGAAGATATTTTGAAGAATGTCAGTAATCAAACAGTTAACTGGAAACCATTGACTTCCATAGTAGGAAAAAAAATACCATGGAAGTCAATGGTTTCCAGTTAACTGTTTGATTACTGACATTCTTCAAAATATCTTCCCTTCTTCAGTATTGCAATGGAATTATTTTTGGTGAATAATGTTATGCTCTCACTCCCTATTTTCTTCTCATGTGATATACTCCCAGAGGTGAAAGTGAGCTCTAATCAGTGGTTATGAATCAAAGCAATATTTGAATACCTTACTGAGACCCAGATTAAAATGCAAACATAGGTCATTGTCATTCCTATCACCTGAGTTGTCTACATTTTAGACAACTATCCAAAGGCACTCAGATATATAAAACAATTGGTTATATTGTCCTCTTCAGCCACCAATAATTTTCTTGTTTGCATCTGTGTGTTACGATTATTGCAGATTCTGGGAAGAACCGCTTCTCAGATCAGACAGATGAGAAAGGGCTTAAAAGAAACAGGAGTGTGGTCAATACTGTCAGAAAGAAGAGATGTGGCTGAACCTGTCTTCCCATGTGAAAAAGAAGTGATCTGCAGCCCCCAGGTAATACTCCTATAGGCTATGTGCACAACCGTAGTTTCGAACTTCCGCTTTTGTCAGAAGTCGGCATATCAGTTTCCGGTCTACGACTGGTCATCCGCATCCACTAATAAACACACAAGATGAGTGCTGCTGTTGTACGAAAAAAAGAGACATCTAAGTTTCTAAGAACTGTTGGTGGGTCTAACGTCCGTTTCACACCCGTCCGTTTCACACCCGTGTGCAGTGTGTGTTGCGCTGCAGGAGCGTGCTGTTAGTGCGTTCACATATTATGATGCGTTTGCACAGTAAATAACTGATCCGCGGCTGTACAACAAACACATACTATATATTTTTATTTAGAGTCCAGAAGTTATGCTGCAACTTATTTTTAAAAACAAAAAGTTGTTTCAGCATTGCGATTCTTTGTATGCACATTTAAACACAATTTAAACAATCTAAGTTAGGGCTATTACTCCATGCATTACTTATAAGTTGCTCAAGCAAGTGGTCAAGTATTTGCTATATTAAAATCGCAAGTTGCAGCATAACTTCTGGACTTTAAATAAAAATATGGGGTGTGAAACGGACGGGTGTGAAACGGACGTTAGATCCACCAACAGTTCTTAGAAACTTAGATGTCTCTTTTTTTCGTACAACAGCAGCACTCATCTTGTCAAGTCTTGTGTGTTTATTAGTGGATGCGGATGACCAGTCGTAGACCGGAAACTGATATGCCAACTTCTGACAAAAGCGGAAGTTCGAAACTACGGTTGTGCACATAGCCTATAGGAGTATTACTTGGGGGCTGCAGATCACTTCTTTTTCACATGGGAAGACAGGTTCAGCCACATCTCTTCTTTCTGACAGTATTGACCACACTCCTGTTTCTTTTAAGCCCTTTCTCATCTGTCTGATCTGAGAAGCGGTTCTTCCCAGAATCTGCAATAATCGTAACACACAGATGCAAACAAGATAGTTATTGGTGGCTGAAGAGGACAATATAACCAATTGTTTTATATATCTGAGTGCCTTTGGATAGTTGTCTAAAATGTAGACAACTCAGGTGATAGGAATGACAATGACCTATGTTTGCATTTTAATCTGGGTCTCAGTAAGGTATTCAAATATTGCTTTGATTCATAACCACTGATTAGAGCTCACTTTCACCTCTGGGAGTATATCACATGAGAAGAAAATAGGGAGTGAGAGCATAACATTATTCACCAAAAATAATTCCATTGCAATACTGAAGAAGGGAAGATATTTTGAAGAATGTCAGTAATCAAACAGTTAACTGGAAACCATTGACTTCCATGGTATTTTTTTTCCTACTATGGAAGTCAATGGTTTCCAGTTAACTGTTTGATTACTGACATTCTTCAAAATATCTTCCCTTGTGTTCAGCAGAAGAAAGAAATTCATACAGGTTTGAAACAACTTGAGGGTGAGTAAAGGATTACAGAATTTTCATTTTAAAGTGAACTATCCTTTTAACATAGTGCCTATGGAGATGCTGGGGTCACAGACTTTTGCTTCAGTTTGAAAAACCCCGGAATATTCTCCTTAACAGAGCGACTTGCATCCTGTGTCTTGTTTCCCTTTTCTGCGGTCGTTTCGGTTTTCTATTTCTCTAACCTACAATGTAAAACTCGGCGCTTAGCGTCTACGTCACGGCTCTCAGCCCGCCCTCTGAGTCGTGCATCCTGATTGAGTATCCTGTGAGCTTTCGTGATTGGCGGAGCAGTCGGTCAATCCCATGTTTCCCGTAAATACGACTTGTGATTGGACTGTACGTCAGCAGACAACGAAGCATTGGCCAAGAGCAGAAGGCCCGCCCTCCAGGCTTTTTTTTTTTTTTTTTTTTACGTTTCGAGGTTGCGATGCTTCATTTGCGCTCAGTCTGAATTTCAGAGTTTTAGAGCAGAGCTGTGTGACAACGCTGCCACAAATCACGTGAGTCGCAAGCTCGCAACTGTGAGGACGTATCTCCGCGAAGCAGGTGTTGTGTAAACTCAACTCTGAAAAAATAGTCTGCAAATGAGTGCAAATGTAATGTAATGTAATAAGTTTCGCCCTGTCGACCCTCAGTTTTCAGAGTTTCACAACTTTTTTCACCTATTCGCACACCAGTTTTCAGATCAACATTTACAAGGTTTCAAATCTGGAAAACAAACTAAATACAGTGGGAGAACACTGACAAATTTGAAACTCGGAAAAAATGAATGTGCAACACTGTAAAAAAAAAAGAGTGTTGCACTTGTGAAGAGGGAAAACTCAAAAATAAAATTATGCTTGCAGAGATTTAATTTTTTTTATCAATTTTCAAGCCTGCAAAACTATGTTTTCAGAGTTACAAACCTGTTTTTCACTCATTCGCACACCAGTTTTCAGATCACCATTTGCGAGGTTTCAAACCTGGAAAACTAACTAATACCGTGGGAGAACAGCGACAAAATTTGAAACTCTGAAAATTTGTTTGCGCAACATCGTAAATAAAATGAAGTTCTGAAGTAGGAAATCTAAAAAAACAAAAAAAAAAAACAATGTTTGCTGATATTTTTATTTTTTTATATTTTGCAAGCTTGCAAATCTTATTTTTCGATCTTGGAAAACTTTTTTTTGTAAGATTTTGACGTTTTGAACATTTAGTTTCAACCTTTCAGAACTTTATTTTCAGTTTTGAATCATGGCAGGATTTTAATCCCATACGATGATAGCTCAGTTCACAAGACAAAACACACAGATCACTTTGGTCTTGTCAATGGAACCATTTGGCAACTTTTTAAAAGTAAACTTTCCATTCAGAATCTTATTGCCATCCATTTCGGCGTCTCGCGCTCGTCATGCACTCAAAACGTAACGTTAACCCAGCCTACTTCTCCTTGGCCGGATCGCAAGCCCAAACAAGTGTGTGCGCGTGCCTGTTGTTTTCGGTCTAGCTAGATCCGGTGTGGTGTTGTAGTTTAACTTTCAGACAGGACGAAGAATGCGCAGCGTCAAAAGTTGAACTATTTCGAACTTTGACCGTGGCATGCACGCGACTGCGCTTGCGCTTTGGTTGACAAAGCAACAAAACGTCCTCGCGCGGCGCAACTTAAGCCATTGAAATCATGATTGAAATGAATGGGTTTCATAGCGCAGCGCCGCGCATGCCGCATCCTGTTGCAAAAGCATGTAAAAAAACTACAAAGTTTGCTAGGCCAAAAAGAACGTTAATCTTGCGAAAAAAAATTGACGCCGTTAAAATGGGTTTGCGTTAACACCGTTAATAACGCGTTTAACTGACAGCCCTAATATATATATATATATATATACACATATATATACAAACACACATATACACATACATAGGTCCTTCTCAAAAAATTAGCATATTGTGATAAAGTTAATTATTTTCCATAATGTAATGATAAAAATTAAACTTTCATATATTTTACATTCATTGCACACCGACTGAAATATTTCATATCTTGAAATATTTTAAACTTACAGCTTTCTCTGTAAGTGAAGATTGTATTTGCTTTGGACCGGGAAACTGTAATGTGACTCTCAGGCCGAGGCCGGGTTACGTTCATAAGTCGCTAAATACCCTGTTCAGAGCGCAGATTGTTTCTCTGCCTGCTCTGATCTCAACCTCACAGGGGTCGGATGCTCAGAGTGCTTTTTGCCCAGTCAGGGCGCTCCGGGAATACATTTCTCGCTCGGCCGCTTTTCGACAATCGGACCAGCTGTTTGTGTGCTTTGGCGGCTGCAACAAGGGACGGGGGGTCTCTAAACATAGGCTTGCTCACTGGATTGTGGACGCTATTGTTTTGGCTTATGATTGCCCGGGGCAAGAATGCCCCCTTAATGTCAAGGCCCATTCGACTAGAGCGATCGCCTCCTCGTGGGCCTGGACTAAGGATATGTCTTCTCAGGATTTATATCTGAACATCTATAGAACATGATAGAACATTCAAGTTACCTTGCTAATAAATAGTGTTTCACTATAGTATGGATATTTATATCCGCTTCAGAGGTGATAGTTACAGCCCGTTCAAATGAACGCTGGACGAGTCATTTGCTCGGCCGTATAATTGATTATTTTAAGATTCCCTATAAATGAATTGATAATTCCTTTTGAGCTAAATTGACCTGTCTGGCCCCTTAAATACAGATTATTATTATACGTAGTTTACAACAATACCCTGGTGTTGGTTTTCTCTCCGGCTTTATTTCTGAGATAAAAACATGAATGAGTAATAATTTCTTGTGTCTGAACAGTGGTAAAACTGAAGTCATGCTCATTGGTTACCATCATCAAATTTCCAAAGCTGGTTCTCGGTCTTTACTTTGAATATTTCAAAAAAAAAAAAAAAAAAGGAGCGTGACAGCAACTAAAAATGAACAATAAAACCATAATTAGATCAGTTAAATCTTTAAGCAGAAAAGGTTCATGGCTGTAGGCTACATGACTTTACAGACATTTGACATATTAAATAAATAGAATTCATATAATTTCAATGTGCCGCACATGTTTTCATGTAGTATAATGCTTTTTTCTCATAATTAAATGTTCTTTAATCCAACCTGTTTTTTAAAATTAGGCCAATGAAATTAAAATTTGACTTCCACTCCACCAACAGAGGCTGAACCTGCACCACTGATAGATGAAGAGGAGATACACAATACTGGAAGAATATTAAAAAGATTAGCCTCATGTAAACCGATTTATCCTCCACTGTCCTGCAATCCTGTGCAACTTCTCTTTGTTGGATCTCACGGGTTTGTTTTGAGGAAACAAGGACTTGTTTTTATTTTGTTATATGTGACACTAGTCGTCCGTGTGCTGTCTTTTACTTTCGTTTTGTGTTTGTTTATTTTATTATTAAAGTCTTTAAATGTTCGCCGGTTCCCGCCTTCTTCCCATAACAACGAACTGCGTTACATTGCTTATTTTGTGTACAGCGTTTTGAGAAGCTGCTTTTAAAAGTGCTTTATTAAATAAAGTTGATTATTATTATTAATATTCTTTCAAGGCAACAAGTTCTTAAAAACAAATGTCTGATTAAAAATCATAAAAAAAACATCACAAAACTAAGTTGTAATACCTACAATTATTTAGACTGGCAATTTTAACAAAGCACTGCAGTAAATAATTTAACTAATGAAATTATTTGAAGTACAAATTTAATGTTTGTTACTATGAGTGGGCAATATGACCAAAATCTTATTTCACAATGAGATCACAATACAGTTATTTTTGTTATTTTATTTTATTAGAACAAAAATACAAATATGATAAACTATGTTTTTCAGTAGGTTTATGTAGTAAGAAATACTACAAGTTGGATAAATGTAAAAAATACAACACTTCATGTTTGTAATGGTCATGTTCACTTATGTTGTCTTGTTTTGACATTCTGTTCAGGTGTCAGTTCCTGTTTCTCAGCTCAGTTTAGCTTCCATTTCCTTGGTTTCTGATTATGTCCTCATATGTTTCTACGGTTAACCTATTATGTTCACCTGTATCTCAGTACTTTCAGTCGGTCGGTCAGTTAATGTTAATACTTTGTGTGGTGTATGCTTGCTAACAAAGACTTAGAAGAAAGACTTTCACACTGCTCTTTTTGCAAGTGAACCAACATTTGTAAACAAAACCAAACGTGTGCTAAAGTCGTTAATTCATTGGACAGGAATTCTCAAGGGGGGGAAAGCAGGAAGTGCAAAAACAGAATCAGCATGGAGATATTTTGTAATGCAATATTTCTTCTTTTAGGGACCGTTCAGTATTTATGCAAAGGGACACCGCAGGAAAATAGGGGAGGGTCATGTCTTTTTATTCTTTGTAGAGGGGAGGGTCATCCAACTTTTTTTAGTCTAGGGGGGAGGGTCACCCAACTTTTGTATTAATGAAAACAACAAAATTTCAAAATGGCTTGTTTGGTGCATATTTTTTCCATGTAGCTCCATGTAGCTCTCTCGGTCTTGGCCCCCCATCGCTATCAGATGGGTCTGACGCGCTGACGTTCAGTACGCGCTCAGAAAAAGTGCACCAGAACAGAACGCCAATGAAATGTTTACCCGGCAAAGCTTTAAAGCATGAGCAAATAATTAACTTTTTTGATTGCGAATAAGTGCAGTGTCCTGTGAGTGTAACTCTACCGCTGCATTAACATGTGATGTGAATGTACGTCGAGTTTTACAGTATTGGGACTGAGGCGCCAGAACTGCAGCTGATTTAATGTGCGCTGTAGCACGATACTACCATATTTTTTAGTTTCCATTCTTATTGTGTTTTCACAACTATGTTAGTGAGTAAATCTACTGAAATTGCTTCATAACAGTGGAGTGTGATGTGTTATACGTAGGGATACCACATTTTTAAATTACTATTAGTATTATTTGAAGGTAACATAATAAAATACGTAGACCTACACCCAAAAAAACTAGTTGAGGATAAATTCTTTAAAATTGGGCAATTCCAGCGTTATGGACGTGACATTTGCAGTCAAAACTTCAAATATAAATTCTCAGAAAATGCATACTGAAACGTCTGTTTATATATTCATACTCCCTAAATAAAGGAGTCCAGACATTAGAAAAATATCAGTCTAAAGGTTTATACACGTTTTATATTTAATATGAGGGAAATACACGTGATGTGACAAAAAAAATCTTTAACTTTTAGGTGGCAAAATATTTTTTAGTAATTCTATGAACTACGCTGCGCAAATCAAAAGTAATACTACCCACCGGATGAAGAAGGGTCGGCCTCCACAGAACATAAAATATTCTTTTTATTTTTCGTGTTCGCATTTATGAGGAAAAAAAACAATGTCACGGACGTGACAGTTCTCCGTTACGGACATGACCGCTCTGAAAGTGACTTTAAAACTTTCACAGACCTCAAACAGAAAGCACAAAGCCTTTCTTTAAAGTGAATTTTGTTTTTTATTAATTGTATCTTAATTTTAATCAATGTTTTATCAACCAATTGCCTGGATTTCATAAATAAGAAGTAAATATAGAAGAAAATAGATCATCATGACACGGAGGCGCCGGCACGTGAACTGGAGTCTCGTCTAATAAATGAACCGAAACTCAGCGTATAGCCTAAGGTACTTGCCTCACAGACCTGAGAAATATATAGAAAGCTTGAAACGTCTACTTTGAACAATTCAAAACGAAAGAAAACAGACTACAGGCTGCTCTCTGCTTATGTAATCGGTATGAAATGTGCGTTTCTCTCTGGCGAGTTCCCTACTAAGAAGATCACGAGTCAGCATCGTCACTTTTATCTTTGCAGCCGACACTGACTTGTTTATTAATAAACAATTAAAATGTCTCCTTGATATATTTAACATATTCATAATCATTACTTTTGCCGGTTCTTTGTGGCAGCTTTTAGATACTTTATTGGCAGCGCCACCCTTACATGTTACATGAACGCGTCACCACTGCATCAGCACCGAAAACATGATTTTTTTTTTTTTTCAAATAAAAAATCGTGATAGAACCGAATTGTAGGTTTGGTCTATCGTTACAGCCCTAGTAAGATGAGAAAGCAGGAGTTTAGTCGTTTGTCATGGTTGTAAAAAAACAATGGCTATCTGAACATCTTTGCCAAGCGCAAACCAGTACAGAAGTAATCAATAAATTATCGGGGAGGGTCATGCCTTTTTTCACAATCATTTTGGAGGGTCATAGAAAAATGTAGGCTAGTCTATTGCTGGCGAAGGGAGGATCAAGTCTTTTTTGATTACAGATCTCAAAACTCCTCCGGTGGCCACTTAAATAAAAAACGAACAGTCCCTTTCTGATTTCATAGAGAGGGGCTATGTTCATATATCCAAATCATGAGATTATTATTACTGCTAACAAGTGCTGTCAACGTTAACGCATGCGATTAAATTTGTCCAGTTTAACGCAAATTAACACAGCGCCCGTTTTTTCCCCTCTATCAAAATTAAACTATCATTACATTTACATTATATGATCACGCTTCTATTCATGCAAATGCTTTTAAACAATTTAAGAGCGATAAGACAAAAGAGAACGCTCTGTCTGTGAATGTCCTGATGCTCACACGACGCGCAGAAAGACACACAAAAGTATCGTGCACAGACATAGCGCCGGAATCTAATTCTCTTTCACGTTTGAACGAACAATAACACACACCATTATACCAAAATGTCCGTTTTGTTAAGTATCCTCATAAGAGCAGTCAAATAAAGTCTTAAATGAACAAAGACTTGTGTTAATATAGTTTTTTTTTTATTAATCGATTGACAGCACTAACATTACTGCATACTACTATGTGTAGTGCTATCCCTAATAAGTCAAAGGCGCAGTGCTTTCTGCAATTAAGTCGGTTCATGTTCACACCGTAAACGAACCGTACGAGAGTTTGTTTGGAACCGTACCGTGAACACCTCTTCAGCTGGGTCTCGGTTCGGTTGTTTGGTCTGCACCTGAGTGCGATTGCTGTATTCACACCTGCCCAAAAGATCCCCCAAGATTCCCCAAGGGGGGAAACAAACTTCAAGTTCTATTCAATCGAACCAAACAAGGCAGGTGTTAATACACCCTTAGTATAAGTTTGATTTATCCCTTTGTCTTGCATCGTGCGTGTTGGATACCATACTGCACTTAAAGGAGAACTTCGGGCAATTTTTAAGTTAATCTTGATTGTTATACCTTTGCGAGTACTGTCTATAGAAAAAAAAAACCCGGATTGGTGCTTGCAACACGGATCTGCTACAACTAATGCTCCCAGAGCTCCCACTCAGCTAAAACCGCAGTTATGAGGACATATACATAAAGAGTGTATTTGTGCCTCTTAACAAACACAATATAGTGTTTTAGATGGCTAGCTGTAGTCTCGCTCTGAAGTCCCGTGGGAACTCAGTTGTAGCCGGAAAAAGGTATATAGCAGTGTGCAGGTGGGAGGAGCGTAGTGTGTGAAGAGTGAAGATCGGAGTTGCTCACAAGTGAAGAAGAAATGGTTCGCGTTTGTGCCGTTCCGAATTGTTGCAACAGAATGCGAAAATACAAGAACTTAAATTTTCATCGTCTTCCTTTCCATGACCACGAGATTCTGCAGTTGTGGCTAACGGCACAAACGCGAACCATTTCAGTGCCCTGACAGTCTGTGGCGTGCGCATAACAGACACATACAGAACCTTCTTTTTTAAAAGCTAACGTATGGAAAATTGCCACAATTTCATTGTGGCCTTTTTTCTATTTTTGTATGAGAGCTGCTTTCTGTATTGTTTTGTTTGTTTTCACATAAATATGCTGTAAACAGATCTGTTATACGAACATTATACGCATATTATATAAAAGAGCAGCTTTGTATGTTACTAATTATTCAGAATATGCTAATGTCCACAAGCATTATTTTTGTATGAAAGCTGATGGTACATAATTCTATATTTTTAGAATATCGCTTAAAAGAACAAGTCGACTAGAAAAATCTTTAGTCGAGGGCAGCCCAACACGAAGGACAAACAATTTCAAAGGACAACATTTCTAAATCCCTGGTGGCCCTTTCGGGCAGGAACTCTTCAGATTTTGGTAGCCTGAAATGTATTTAACAAGCCCGAATAAAAATAAATAAATAAATAAAAATGGGGTCAAAACATCAAATCAAAAATATTTTCAAGACACAAATATCAACAATTGTATATAAAATAATCAAATTACAATCATCAGTACAAATATGCATTTTGTTTTAACAGAACTGAAATTTTCAGTAGAACTGACATACCAGTGTAAATCCATTCACACGCACACAAGTGATTTTCTCAAATTCCTCCACTGTACATGAAATCTCCATCACTTCGCAAAGCACTCCTTTAAAAGGGGTGGCAGCAGCAATTGTCTTTCCCAAATGACAGTATAAGAAAAGGCGAGGTGGAAAGTCTTAAATTCGTATGGTCAAGCCATTAAATTGTGGGAGGGATTGCTATCTTCTTGCATTTATTTTTAAACTGTAGAGAAGGCATCATTTTAAGATTAGAGTAGATTGCTCAACATTTATTGAACAGAATGCAGTAGGGGTGTAACAGATCGTTGTTGATCCGTGAATCGTATGGACCAGGCACCACGGATCGGCATGTAAAAGCACCTCCTTTTGTCTCATGGACAGGCAATGGTTGAAAGGGGGTTTTCAATAAACAAAGAGGTAGAAACATGCAACAAGGAGGAAGATGCAGCAGTTGTGCAGAGGCTGATCTGTGATTACGTGCCTTTAAATCAAAAGAGTTACTGAATGCAGCTAAATCAGCAAGATCAAGAAAGACACCACCTGAATGAGGAGAACAAGAGAAAAGCCAATGAACTGCAGTCAAAAGAGGAAGGCAGCTGAGGAAGACATTCAGCAACTGAAAAAAATATATGTTTGTGCATCTCTGGAAAAGGATGTTGACTTCTGTGCTAAAGAGGCAGAAAGCGAGTCCGGAAGTCAAATGGCACAGCTCATTAGCAAATCAAACGCACTGTGGTTGAAATCAACCGTCTGGTTGAAAGATAAGCAGAAGGAAAGGAAAGATTAGGAAGCAGAAATTGCAAAGAAAGTTGTTCAACATGGACACAATAACTGTCTTGGTTCTTCAAGATATTTACAATTCTGATGAATTTGGGCAATCTTTTGTCTTCAAAATAAAGAAAACAAATTGAATGAGTCTTTGTTCCAAGTTTGTGCCCACTTCTAGGACAAGATATTGGAATAGAAGAATCATAGGGAGAAAAGCGAAATTGTGCTCCTTTTGTTGAGCCTCCTAGTTTTAATGTCCAAATTGTTTTTCAATAAATTTTAGTTTTTCCATGTTTGATGGAGATTGTTTGTTTTCTATTCAAGGACTTGGACATAAGTTCTAGGGTATTGTTTAAATACTATTCAGGAGAGACTGCAGCGTAGGAATATAGCTGATATAATGGGTGTGATCAGAAGGTAAAAGTTCATTCCACATTCTAGTGGTTGGAAACAGAGGTATTCAAGCCTCAACATTAGTGCGGATTCAAACACAGGGAATGTGAGCTCTCCATTGATTGTATACATCATGTATAAATCATGTTTTTATAAGCATTTTTCTGGATCTCTTTCGCTATTTTAACATACCTCTGTCTTCCTCCATTTTTCACTGCAGTCACTCCAAGGGATGGAAGAATCACTTGCTTACACTGTGTTAGAACACTGCTATGACCGGCTGGTTGCCTAGCAACAAGTTGCTCACACATTGCTGGGATGCGTCTGAGTGAGCATGTGCTACCCTCTGGATCCAGCCGTGTGTGTGTGTGTGTGTGTGTGTGTGTGTGTGTGTCTCAGTGAAGCAGTCTCTCACCTAGCCAAGCTCTGTCCTCTCGAGCAGTGGTTCTCTCAGATTCAGCTTAGACTTAAAGGCAGAATAGTTCCAAACAAAGTCAGTCATTTTGACCGAAAAAAACCCAAGAAATAATATAGTATACATATGTCAATTCTACGTAGTACACAAGACCTGCTTTCTCCCTCTTTTTCTCTCACACATGCAAAGAGGGAGAAAGCGAACACTCTCTCAGCCAAACAATGGTAAGTTGGGGCACACTTCAGAATCTCGCCGGAAGTAGGTCATCCGGGTAATTTTTGTCAGAGCCCGTGAACGGAGAGCCTGGCCACTCCCTATTAAGTCCTGCTGTACCGAATTTTGGTTGTAGTTCCACAAGAGTTCCACTGAGGGCGATCGCCCTGAGTGCAAAATGAATTGGAGTCTATGGAGCTAGACGGCTAAATTTGTCTCTTTCACTCGATTGCCATTGAGAAATCTCAGATTTGATTGTAGATTTTGCAAGTTCAACATGGGTTATAGGTCGAAAGTTGAATGAACGAGTACTTATGTCCTTTCGATTTCTTACAGGTTGAGTTGTTGTTGCCCATAACACGCTAGCATTCTGCTAATGGACGCTGATTGGTCAGTGAAGGACTGATTACGACCAGAGATACCGCTTGATGGCATCCGAAGCGGGACCAGAATGTTAAGGCGGACTTAACTCTTCTAGTACGTGTATTTACCTGTGTCAGCTGTGTTGTCGATGCCTCAAGAGAAAAGAAAGTACAGAGCGCGAAAGCAGTGACTGAAGGATTGCCATAAAGCAGTATCTCTGGTCGTACGATGTGTATGACGTCATTGACATTTTAAGACTTTTTAAAGCAAATAAGTGACTCTAAAAAATCTAACACCTAGCAATGTGTAATTTCTTTGCATCTCCTTTCGAAAACAACATTCAAATTACTAGACAAAAAATTATATCCTGAGAAAAGTGGATTTTGAGGGGTATAACCTCCATTCATTCTGCACTCGTCCTGTGAGCGGCCTCATATGGAACCAGAGAGGAACTGCAACCAGTTCAGAACCCGGAAGTTTACTGAGAGTAGAAGTTCTCCCAATATTAGACATTCTCTGGTACTGTGAATTCTGACTTCTTTTGTCACATACTGTTTTTCACCTACTAGGTCAATATAGTAGAGAAATATGCGATTTCAGATGCAGCCACAGTCATTCATTCAGTAGGCCTGCTTAACATGTCGAATGCAGGAGCGTCTTAAAGTTACAGTTGAATGAGCAGTCACTGTCCCGATCGGGCCAGTCCTGCATGGTCATGAAAATTCAGCATTTGCACACGTTTTCAACCTTGCCAATTTAAGCATTCATGCACAAGAAGAGAACTTGCGCATGTTGTGTGAGAAGTTTTGTGTGTGCACACTGAGGCACTTTCTGAGTGTGCTTCTGCTGCAAGTTTCAGACAGCATGCAAATAATAAAATTAATTATCTTTGACATTCTCCTTGAGCTTGAACGGACAAATTTACTCAGATTTATCTCAAAATGTCTGCCTTGGCTAGTATCCTAGTAAACATAGCCAGTTATGGCTTAAGTGAAGGTTAACAGTAGAGAAAGACGATGCATGTACCATATTGGATCCGTACATTATTCTTAAAGTGACAGCAGCCTATTATTCATTCTGCTGTCTGTTTTTAATGTTAATCAAAGAACAAAAGAAAGAAATCACTCACTGCTCTTCACTGAATAACTTTTTTGTAAATTTAATAAAGATTAACCTTTAATTTGTACAGTGAAGATTATGCAGTGTTGTTTTACATTTGATTAGGCTACTTTATTCAACTTCTGTACCTGAAAACTACTGTTAGATCTACCTGAAAAGCACTGATTCTTTCATTTGTATCTTGTTCTATTGTATTTATTTATTTGTGCTATTGCCTTTAATTTTTCTTTTTATTAATGACCATTTTCTTGTCTTCAATAATCTTTGAAATATAAATTAGTTAGCTAGTAGTTTTAGCTGTGGTATTTAGCGTGTATTTGAGAATTGTTAAATTTTACTGGCATCTAAAATTTGTCAACCTTATTAATTACAATACAAGGATACACAGGTCAAAAACAATAACTATTTTATTCATTTATTTCTTTTTTGTGGTGAGGCTGGTGAAAATGTAATCATTGAATCGACATCTGTATCGATACCCAGCTATAAGATTTACTGAAACTGAAATTGTCATAGTAGTTTATAGGTTGTTTTGTTATTTGCCGTGTTATTTGCCTTTGAGCAGCATTGTATTTTTTTGTCTGTAATTTGGTGTGCAGTTTTCATACTTGTCCTCCCTGTTTTATGAAAGCCTTGTCCCTGCATCGTGCCCACGAGTGTTCTAAGCACGTGTGATTAATCGTGTTCATAGCGCAATTCTCAGATGCAACAGCATGGCCACTCAATTACAACTCCTTAAATTATATTAACATCTACTATATAACCTTTATTTAGCTAATAAACATCTAAATAATCACAACTCAGTGGAAATTAATTATCTCTCCAACAGGAGTTCAAACACATGGATTAAAAACAGCTCTCTGTCAGCAGGTATTTTCATAGACCATCAACAGACTCGGCAATTGCGATGATGTACTCGATGTTTTGTTTAGTTTTCTTCTAAAACTAGCATCTAAGGCAATTTTCATGGCAAAAATTAAATTACAAAAATACAAATATCATATAAAATACAATAAAACCAAGCAAACAAACAAGTCTTATACTTTTTTTTTATTATTAACATATGATAAAAAAAAAATCCAAAAACTTTTCAGGCATAATCTTACTAAATTCCTATGTGAAATAACTTCATAAAAGCACACGGTAGCATAAATGGTCCCTACATGCAAACCGAAGCATTGAGAACGTTGTAACTGTACAGACAGTTTAATAAGATATTTCATAAAGACAGTCCACTTCGCGAATACAGGCAGGAGCTATCTTTGGAAAACAGTCTCGACCAGTCGAATCATGAACGCCGAGCCAAGTGCCCTGAACTGTATGAGATTCCAAGACAGTTGCGTTCATGATTCAACTGGTCGAGACAGTTTTACAAAGATGGCTCCTGCCTTTATACGAGAAGTGGACTGCCTTTATAAAATATCTTCTGTACACGTACAACGTTCTCATGTAGGGACCCTCATTTATGCTACCGCGTTACTGTTGGGCTATTTTGAGCCTTGTTATTGGTATTTATTAACTAGCGATTTTTATTTTCATTACTCTATACCCTATATACTAGCATTATAAGCTAAACAGTTTTTAGAGATAAAACTCTTTACATTCGACAATCATGAAAATAAATCTCAGAGAACGGTTCACTATGTACCAATGTGTAATTAGACCAAAGGTTCATTTTGCATCGGAGTTGTCCTTTAAGCAAAAAAGCATGAGTCAAAATTGTACGACCTATACGACATCTGGTGAATACCTGGCACTTGATCAGATCTAGTTTTAAGAGTGATTAAAAGTCTGTTTGAAATTTCTAGATGAATTTCATATCTGAAGCTACCAAGAGTTCAAATGTTACAGCATTGACATTCCAATATCTCTGGGATTTAACCATATAGGACCTTAAATATGAATATTCCAAAAGAGAAGTTTCATAAAGGAACAATAATCTAAAAAAGATTTACAGTACTTATACAGACATGCAAACTATGGTGGAAATTTTCCCACTCAGAGATGCATGTTGTAAGCAATTATTTTCATAAGGGAAACAAAATACATTTCCAATTTTCTAGTATAATTTTTAGTATCATAATAATACATTTCCAGTATTATTTGTTCTTCAGACGTTCCTTCTTTAAGTCCAATAAAGTATCAGCTGTATAAAAATTGACCTATATTTACTTTTTGACCATAGTAAATTTAACAATTTGAACATGAAACCGCACTGAGATCCCCATATCTATGGGACTGAACCAATTACGGCCTTAATTTGGATACCAAAAAAAAAAAATGTTTAAAAGAAAAAAATCTAAAAGAACATTAAGATATCTTTAATACTTTTAGAGTGACAGGCATGCAAACTTTGGGGGGAAAAGCTCCCATTTTTGGCAAGATTGGGCAAGATTTTGAAGACCAAAAAATGCATCCATCCATCATAAAAAAAATAATCCATACTGCTCCAGGGGGTTAATAAAGGCCTTCTGAAGCAAAGCGATGGGCTTATGTAAGAAATATTTAAAACTTTATTGGCTATAATAACTAGCTTCCGGCGATTTGCGGCGAAAGAGCCTCTGACCCGACGCATGACGCACTGACAAACACGGAAGCGCAGAGGTTAGAGAAGAAAAAACACACCGGTCGTGAATTAGAAGTCTAAAACGAGAATTTTTAAATAGAAATGTCAGAGAAATGTCATTTCGATATAAGAGAAGAGGAGCTTGAGTTTGTTGCACAGCCCTATTTGTTTAAACTGCGAGAGGCGTCTAAGCTTACGATACTCCTACATCATACATTGTGTAATATTTTAATAACGTTTTAAATATGGATTTTTTAAACGCATTGCTTCGCTTCAGAAGGCCTTTATTAATCCCTTGTGGGTTACTTTTATAATGGATGAATGCACTTTTTGGGGCTTAAAATTTTGGGCTCCCATTCACTGACATTATTACGGACTGGATTAGCCAGGACATTTTTTGATAGAACTGATTCGTCTGAAACTAGAATGTATGCCAGGATGAGTAAATCATAGGTTAATTTTCATTTTTGGGTGAACGATCCCTTTAATGAGAAACTGTACATTATGTTTAGATCTGCTTGCCTGAACAGTATGCATTATTAATTAGGTGACACTGAACTTGGTCTTTTAATATCACT
The DNA here is from genome assembly GCA_030578275.1 of Meda fulgida. Taxonomy (NCBI): domain Eukaryota; kingdom Metazoa; phylum Chordata; class Actinopteri; order Cypriniformes; family Leuciscidae; genus Meda; species Meda fulgida. Next base: position 27,999,675 of record CM060635.1, on the reverse strand, counting down.
GTCTTACTACATTATACTTCAATAATGTTAAATGGCTGGTGTGACGTCAAGTGAAAATAATGAGGTTAAGGGGATTCTTGAACAAGAAAAAAAATGTAGGGAGGGGTCCCGGGACTTGATTTTGTCCATCGGGAATTGATTGGATCTGCAATCTCATGTGAGTGACAGGTTGACCCGCCCTCGCGTCGGTGAACACGTCATCGGAAAAGTCATTGCAAGAGGGTGGGAAAGTAATTAAAATTAAGATTATGAGGGCACATTAATTTAAAAAAAAATCGTAAAAAAAAAATTCCACGGATAATGCATTGATGATATTCACTTATAAATAAACACTGCAGAATTCTCTTTTTTAAATAAGAAGAAGAAGAAGAAGAAGACGACGTTTTGATTTTATGGTGACTTTAAGAAACAGCGTTATAGGATTTCAATTAGTAACTCTCGGTATTGAGGGAAGAAATGTGCATGCATGTTGTAGAAACACTAATATCAACCCAGAACAATGACCCAGTCTGTCTTTCTCCCTGCAACCTTAAATCACAGCGAAGACAGTCTCACGTGATTATGAAATCAGACATTACATATGTATTGCTATCATTAAATATGATTTGTAAACAAATATAGCATAGGGATAGTCAACAGATAGCGTTTAGGTTTAAGGTAAACGGCCGGAGTAAACACGTCCACATGGCGGCGGTCAGACCGTGTTGACAACATGGCGCAAAACCTCCAGAACACCAAGAAATATGTTCCTTCCCCACTCTTAATGCACAAAGACCACAGGCCCAGAAACTGCTTAAACTCGTGCGATAACGTTTGCAAAAGTTATGTGATATTTTCACGCAACATGAACACACAAATGTATGCATGCATACCTGCTGGTGTTGCCCCAAAGATCCGCGCCACGGGCACTTTCTTGACATCGCTCTCTCTGAACTCAGAGTAACAGGCATCCAGCTCTCGGATCGGGCTGCTCATGTAATAATCCGCCGTAACGATCCTCAATGAAAACATGGTTGCCCTGCAGAACCGAAACGAACATGAGGTGCTATTGACAAATAAAGATAAAGGCAGCAGTCGATCCTAGTTGTTCCAGCTGCGTGAAACAGGCGGCTTTGAGCAGAGCGTGATTTGCAGAAATATGGAGATCAATCATTAGATAACCTATGATGCAAATGATTCCCAAAGATCACAGCTTTAATTCCTAGCCAAACTCTTCAAATACAACATGCATTCCGATTTAAAAGAAAACCTAATGTTCACTCCCCCTCCTCTGTAATACGATCACGACACTGTTGGGCAACCCTAATCATTCCCATCCAGCCCATATCCACATATAGTGCACTGCAGCATTCCTTGCAGCCAGCAGCTAGGTCAGCCAGTTCAGCTCACTTCACTTCTGCTGCTGCTGGGAAAGGAAGCTCCACGCTGTCTCTGCCCTAATTGGTCAGAACCAAAGACAAAAGCGCCTTCTGATTGGACTACAAGAAGATGAGCGCGCTGATTGGCTCCTGTTAAACGGAAGTAACAGAGATGTTACAATTAAAAGCCTCAGATTAAATAAAAATAAAAATGTATTCGTAAAAATAGGCGAACATACACCCACGACATGAGCTATAAAATAAACGACGGATCACACCAGATTTAATTTAATTACCTATTCAGGCATGCTGATGCGATTTTCGAGGCATAACGTTACTACTACTTTTGGTGAAACGTTAGGTGATTTTTTTTCTCTAAACTGCCCCTTGTCGTTTCGGAAAACAATACAATTGCGAGTGCGTCGACAATAAACGCGTAGGGTGCTCGGCTGCAGTCAGCGGACGGTCGTATGTTAGGCGAAAGTATAAAGAACGATTAAGTGATACTAACAGTGGTAATGACAGAAAGAAGCTTTTCGAAATGATTCACTGTAATGAAGCGCTCGAAACGCGACGCGCTGGTGACGCCTGCTGGTCAGAACTGTGTGAATGCAGCGCAAACTCAGCCGAAACTACAGCAAAACATGCATAAAAACACCATTACAGACCTGCAAATGTTTTTTTGAAAGTGTAGTCTATCAAATGTAATTAACAAATAAATAATCTAATGCTATTAAAGTGGCTTTATAATATATGTTATTTTATTCAAATATATGGCTTGTTTTGTTTAGGGAAAGCATGGCTAATCAGATCAAAAACATTTGGCTATAAATGGGTTAGTTCACCCCAAAATGAAAACATTGTTTCAATATATGTAATTTATATATGTCATTCCAAATCCATAAGGCTTTCATTCATATTCAAAACATAACTTATATATTATACTTAAAAATACATAAAAAAGTACATAAAAAAAACAAAAACAACAAAGAAAAAATATATAGGCCTATACAAAGTTAAATAAATACAAAAATCCCCAACAGCACTTTATTAAATACACCACATACCAGTACATTATCTACATGGTTCAAACATTAATATAAATTAACGTTTTTTCATTCAAGCAAATATGTTTCAATAAGTGCCTACTTCTGTCGAAAAAAGTCTGATTTTCTCAAATATATGTTTCAGTCTTTGTGTCCATTCTGTCACAGTAGTTTCATGCACCTTCATCCAGTTCACAGTGATTATCTTCCTAGCTGTGATTTAAAATATATGTAATACAGATAAGTGGGATTTACTAAACTGGTCCTGACATTTCCAGAATATATGCACATAGTCCCCCACCATCCTACAATCCCTCCAGCATTGTGACAATGGTGAAGAACTATCAAATGTGGCAACCACCAATGGAACTCTGAAGAATCTCATTTTCATTTTCCAATCAGATTCCTTCCACATGACTGCTAATGTCAAGTCAAGCCAAGTCACCTTCATTTATATAGACTCTTTCAAAGCAGCTTTACAATTTTAATAGGAAATTAAAGTAACATAGATTGTTTTGGCTTTACAGCAGCTCTAGAATAAAGTCATTGTCCAGCTAAAGTTCGAAATAATAGTCTTATAATCTGCTAATATTATTATCTGCTAATAATCTTATGATATTTAACTGTAGATCATGTTCAATAATATTAATAAAATATTTTTCAACAATTGTTGGAGTTATTTTAATGATGTCTCAATGTTTATAATTTATAATATAAAGTCATAATTAAAAAATGTCTAAAGAAATCATTAGATCTCAATGTAAACTTATCACATAATTGAGAAAAAGATCTTATGGTCTCCCATCAAAAATCTGATAAACTATTTTAAACCATTCTCTTCCCTTCTACTAAAGACACTTTCCCATAGGGGACAAAAAGGGAAGGACAGAAGGGAGAAAATCCGGGTTACCTTTAATGGGTATTGCACGTGATAGGGCTATTACTCTAAACTGTTTTGTATTGTGGAACAAATTTTGAAAGTATGCTGTATCTGCCACTATTATGTTCAGTTTGTTTTCATTAGTCACATGTTTTCCTTTGATCAGTTTTCCCACCACTCCTTGGTTATGGTCACCATCATTATGAGTTAATTTGGTTTAGTGTTCTATGTATCATCCTCATTTGTGTTTGCTATATAAGTTGGTCCCTCACATTCATTCTCTGTCTGATCACGGTTGTGTTTTTATTTTATTTATTTTTTTATCACCTGTCTGCCTGCTTAAGGAATTATTCAACTTTGAGTGTTTTGATCTTGATCCCTCTGTCTTTGTCTTCCTGCCTGAACACGAGTGTGACAGTATCCATATATTTGTTTTCTTCACTCTTGCTTGCAAATTCATGAATGGCAGAACTTTCAAAGAGACTCCAGGAAGTGAATTCTGTTCAATTTTAACCCATTCTGCCTCCTTATCAATAATAATAATAATAATTCATTACATTTATATAGCGCTTTTCTCGGCACTCAAAGCCCTCTACATAGAAGGGGGAATCTCCTCAACCACCACCAATGTTCAGCATCCACCTGGCTGATGCGACGGCAGCCATATTGCGCCAGAACGCCCACCACACACCAGCTTATTGGTGGAGAGGAGACAGAGTGATGAAGCCAATTGGTATATATGTATATATATATATATATATATATATATATATATATATATATATATATATATATATATATATATATATATGGAGATTATTAGGAGGCCGGATGCCGGGGTTACACCCCTACTCTTTCGAAAGACATCCTGGGATTTTTTGTGACCACAGAGAATCAGGGCCTCGGTTTAACGGGGGCGTTAGGACCCACACAGACCACAGGGTGAGCACCCCCTGCTGGCCTCACTAACACCTCTTCCAGCAGCAACCTGGTTTTCACAGAAGGTCTCCCATCCAGGTACTAACCAGGTATTTTAAGTCTTATTCTTCATCTTTTCTTTTGCCAAATAAACTTTGAAATACATGTTTCTAGTTTGTTAAATGCTGAGACCAGGACCCAAACCGGTAGGGATTAAAATAGGAAGAGAAGTCTCGGCAACAGGCCCGGCTGTCTCTCCAGTTCAAACAAAGACCGCCCCGCTTCAATGGCGTGGTCCCGTCACTGACTTTGCCCCAAAACATTCCTGTTCTGAGACAGGAAGTTCTCAGTCTGCCCGAGAAAGGAGCGATAGAGCGTGTCCCACCGAGCGAGCAGGAGAGTGGATTCTACAGCCGCTTCGTGGATACTGGACCTGAGACCCATCAACCGAGCACTTCACAAGCGCGCGTTCAGAATGACAACACTGAAACAGATTCTGGCACAGATCTCGGGGACTGGTTCGCTTCAGTGGATTTAAAGGACTTGTACTTTCATATTCAAATAGCGACATGCCACAGGCACTTCTTGAGATTTGCTTTCGAAGGCACGGCATATCAGTATTCAGTGCTTCCGTTCAGCCTGGCCCTCCCGCACATTTTCAAAGTGTGTGGATGTAGCGCTTTCTTCCCTCAGATCGAGCGAAATGTGCATCCTGAATTATTTGGACAACTGGCTGATTTTAGCCTACTCAAGAGATGTGCTAATCAGTCACGTGGAAACGCTGCTTCCCCATCTAGTTTGCTGGGACTGCGTGTGAATATGCCACTCCCCGCTGACGGGAGATGCTCTGACATCTCGTTGGCCAGAAGCCAGGCTTTACGCATTACCTTCGGTGAAGATTATGCCTATGGTGTTGTGCAAAATCAGGGAGGAGAGAGCGTCAGTAATCCTTGTGGCTTCGAACCGGACCTGAGAGAGTTGATGGTGGCTCCCCGTGGAAAATCCCCCTCAGGAAGGACCTACTGTCTCTGGCAAAAGGCACGATATGGCACCCCAGCCCCGAGCTGTGGAACCTTTATGTGTAGCCGCTGCGGGGACCCTAAATGAGCGGGACACTCACGGAGGCGTGCACGCCTTCTACCAGGCGCCTCTGCGCTCTGCTGTGGGGAGTGTTTACAAAATGGTGCAAAGACATAGATATTGACCCGGGGACCTCTTCCATGTCGGATGTTTCGCGCTTTCTACAGCACAGAATGGATAGAGTTTGCCATCCACGCTAAAGGTGTATGTTGCCGCTATTGCTGCTTTTCGTTCCCCGGCAATCGATCGGTAAGCACGCTCTGGTAATCAGATTTCTCAGGGGAGCGAGGAGATTGTATCCTTCACGGCCCTCCGGGCCGCCGTGGGATTTAGCTCTAGTTTTGAGGGCTCTATCTCTACCACCGTTCGAGTCCTTAGCTTCGATTGTGGTTAAGAAGCTTTCCCTGAAGACAGCTTTACTTCTTGCTCTCACCTCGGCGATGCACGTTGGAGACCTTCACGTTTTCTCGGTGAATGACGATTATATCTGTTTCGGACCTGGCGACTGCAATGTCACTCTTGAGACCAGGCTACGTTCCGAAGTCACTCAACACACTGTTCAGAGCACAGGTTTTTTCCCTGCCCGCCTTATCTGCTGAGCCGTCAGCCTCACGTGACACTGACGCTCAGAGCGCTATTTGCCCGGTCAGGGCTTTACGGATGTATGTGAATCGCTCGGCCGCCTTTCGTCAGTCGGACCAGCTGTTCATGTGCTTTGGAGGATGTAACAAGGCACGTGCTGTTTCAAAACAGAGACTTTCTCACTGGATTGTGGACGCTATTGCTTTGGCTTACGAATGCGTTCCCGACACTGTGTTTTACTCTCATGCTTGAGTCCTTATCGTGTTGTGGTGCCCTGATCAGTGCAGCCGTCACTTTCATTGAGTTTTTATAGGATCGGAGCAGACGTCTCATTGATCTATCAGACATGAGTACTATTAGCGACGCAGCTATTGGCTAGAACTGTCTGTCTTGCATGTGTGGTTTGACCTCATTGTCAGGGCTTATTTCACTGCTCTCACGGCGGGATTTAACACAGTTCCCATATACGTCACAGCTAACGTAATGTTGAGTTACCACCTTGAAAGGGAACGTCTCCTGAGAGGCAGGAACGAGACATTACATTTGCAAACATGGTCGCTGTTTAATCAGTGTACCTGTCAGTATTTGCATGCTTTGCATCAATTGGCCAGCTGCCCCCAGCTGGCGTTAGCCCATAAGATTTCAGCGAAAGTAGAGAAGGGAGGAGTTCCCATATACGCCACAGCTGACGTAATGTCTCATTCCCGCCTCTCAGGGAACCGAGGATACCTAGGGAGTGAGGACAAGTGCAACAAGATGGCGCCAGTGTGTGTGGCTAGCCGTCTGCTGCTCCCTGTTGTAAGGATGTTTGTCTTGTTTTTATTGACTTTTTTAAATATTACAAACTCTCTAATAGTGTCCGATCGCCAAACACTTTTTAGTATTAGATCGGCTTTGGATAATACGCCGATCTATATTGTGAACGGGGGTGGAACAAACAATTCACCCCCCCACCCACCCCAATCCACCGTTCCTCTGTGGATTACCTGCCTATCTCTGCCGAACCCCATGCTTTCTCAGGAGGAAGAAGCGGTTCAGACGCCGTGGCAAATGAGGTGGTCTGTTAGTAAAAATAAAAACTTTCATGACCCTGTTCCCGAATGCCGATCCTCGCTGGATTTTTGGAGATCTTGGCATGGATTGCCGTCGGTACGCGCTTCAACGGTCTGGGGATCCCGCGTACAGGTGGTTGGTACCTGAGACTGATGTGGATGTGGATAAAGAGCCTCCGGTCAGAATTTATCAGGCATCCCGTTTTAAAAGAGGTGTGGATGCAACTCTCCATCGGTCCTTGGCCCGTGAATCGCAGTCATTGAAAGACTCAACTCCAGTAAGGTTAGCCTTGGTGAATGCTAGATCACTAGCAAACAAATGCTTCATTTTGAATGACTTTTTTACATCCAAGGACTTGGACATGTTGTGTGTGACTGAGACCTGGATCGGTGCTGGTGAGTCAAGCGTTTTTTCTGAAGTTTTACCTCTGAACTGTACCTATTTTAACTCTCCACGGCACACGGGACGAGGAGGCGGAGTAGTAACTATTTTCAAAGAACATTTAAACTGTAGGCCTCTGCCATCTTCCTCCTACTCCAGTTTTGAACTGAGTGTTTTTGAATTAAGTCTAAGTTATCCAGTGTTATGCACTGTTGTTTATCGTCCACCCAAATATAACAAGGACTTTATTGATGATTTTTCGGATTTTTTAGCCGGAATCATGACTAAATACGACCGGGTTTTAATTGTGGGGGACTTTAATATCCATGTGTGCAGTCCCGCCAGGCCTTTGGCCAAAGCTTTTTTAAATCTTGTGGAGTCCTTTAACTTAACCCAGTTTGTCGTTAGTCCCACACATACATGTGGTCACAAGATTTGGTTTTGACATATGGTTTGCCTATTAGTGACATCGTAGTCTGTGATGCCACTTTTTCTGATCATTTGCCTGTTTTATTTGTGATATGTATTTCTCGTGATTCCAAAGTGACTGTTCCACAACGTTGCTGTTGGGCGATAAACCCTTCAACTGCTCAATTATTTTCTGAAGCTTTTAGTGCAAATGAAGTTGATTATTGAATGCCCTCATGTGGTCTTAATACCGAAGAACTAACTACATCGTTCTTTTTAACTTGTCAAAATATTTTAGATACAGTTGCCCCTTTCAGGACGATTCCTGAAAAAATTAGAGTTCAACCGTGGCTGAATGCTACTGCTCGAGCTATAAGGCTGGAATGCAGAAGGGCGGAACGTCGCTGGAAGAAGGATAAATTACAGATCTCATTTGATATTTTACAGTATACTTTGTCTAAATATCAAAAAACTGTTAGATTTGAGAAATCAAAGTATCTCTCTAATGTTATCTGTAACAATTCCCATAAGCCAGCTGTGCTGTTGAGTACTATTAATGCTATTCTGAACACTCCCCAATCTACTTGTTTAGAGCCTTCTGCTGAGTTGTGTGAACATTTTTTACACTTTTTTATTGATAAGATTGAGGTTATTACATCTAATATATCCCCCCCTTTGACTTTTTTATCCATTTCCTCTGAGTGCCCTGCTGTTTTTGATCAGTTTGTGCTGGTGTCTCTTGTCTCTCTGAGGGAGTTTTTTTGTTGAAATGAAATTATCCTCATGTTGCGTGGATATTTTTCCTCCACGTCTTCTAAAAGACTCACTTGAAGCTATTGGTCCTACTGTTCTTGCGATTATTAATAGTAGCCTGGCCTCAGGAGTTGTGCCTAAGTCTTTTAAACATGCATCAGTGGAACCAGTAATCAAGAAATCTAACCTGGATCGCACAGACTTTGCTAATTTTAGACCTATCTCGAAACTTTCGTTTCTGTCTAAATTACTGGAGAAGGTTGTATTTGGACAATTGAATGCATTCCTAGATCTACACGGTATCCATGAAGTGTATCAGTCTGGTTTTAAGTCCAGGCATAGTACGGAAACTGCACTGTTGAAGGTTTCTAACGATTTGTTACTTACTACTGACTCGGGGAACTGTGCGATTCTAATTTTACTATATCTGTCCGCTGCATTTGATACCATAGACCATAAGATCTTGGTTACACGCTTAGAAAAATGTGTTGGTATTGAGGGTACTGCGCTGGCATGGTTTAAATCATATCTGTCTGAAAGAACTATCTCAGTTCGCCTTGGAGCATTTGCCTCCTCAACGGCTTCTTTTACGTGTGGGGTCCCCCAGGGCTCCATTTTGGGGCCTATTTTGTTCGCCTTGTATTTGCTCCCTCTGGGACAGATTTTCTGGAAGTTTGGCATCTCTTTTCATTGTTATGCAGATGACACGCAAATCTATCTGCCTTTGAAAAGGAGAGACACTCCTGCGTTAGCGCCTCTATTACAGTGTCTGAGGAAATTAAGGCCTGGATGGCACTGAATTTCCTAAGTTTTAATGAAAGTAAAACAGAAGTCATGATGTTCAAGCCGGGTGGCACTTATGAATCCCTACAAGTGGATCTTGGGGAATTTAATTCACTAGTGAAACCATATGTTAAGAATTTAGGTGTTATTATGGACTGTGATTTTAAATTGGATAAATAGATTAACTTAGTAGTTAAGTCTAGTTTTTTCCAATTGAGACAACTCACCAAGGTTAAATCTTTCCTGTCTTTTATTGACTTTCAAAGACTGCTTCAAATTTTATCTCATCGCGTCTGGACTATTGTAATGGCCTCTATGTAGGCATTAGTCAGGCCTCTCTCTCCAGACTGCAGAGGGTCCAGAATGCAGCAGCTCGCCTGTTGACGGGTACACGAAAGCTGGAACACATCACCCCTATTCTCTCCTCTCTTCACTGGTTGCCTGTCCATTTTAGGATTAATTTTAAGATTTTGATATTTGTTTTCAAATCTCTTAATGGTCTTGCACCAAAGTATCTGTCTGAACTGGTCAAGCAGTATGCGCCGTCAAGAGCGCTTAGGTCTGCTGACCATTTGCTTTTAGTTGTCCCTCGGTTTAAGCTGAAGAGAAGGGGCGAAAGAGCATTTGCAGTAGCTGGACCAAAGCTTTGGAACAATTTGCCCTTGTACATCAGACAGGCTCAGACACTTGCTGTTTTTAAATCTAGTCTTAAAACCTATTATTACAGTTTGGCATTTGACGCTATGTGACAGTTGTTTTATTGCTTTGGTTTTATTGTTTTTATTTTTTGTGTCATTGATGGTTTGTAGTAGTGATATAGGATATAAGTGTACAGCACATTGTCAAACACTTGCTGTTTTTAAAAGTGCTTTATAAATAAACTTTGACTTTGACTTTGACTTTGATACGATAGTAACCGGAGACGATATTCAATTTAGCTCCAGATATGTTCTTTTCTGTTTTCTTCCCAACCCCCTCTTTCTTTTTCCCTCCAAGACAGACTTAGCTCATTCACTTTGCTACCTTTGAGGTAAACGGACGTACTGAATAATGAAGCAATATAACGACAGTAATAGCCAATGAACTTAATTAGAACTATTAGTGAACTTGATTACCACACTTTTAGTAGCCTAATAAAACAACATGCTGAGATTTATTGTTCCGAAAGGACAAAAGAAAACTACTTTAGCTCACCAGGACACAGCTACCACCACCATCAGAAGCTGCTGATGAACTCGACTCATCCATTTCTCCGACCTGTCCAAATTTTCTCAGCAAATGGATGAGTTGAGTTCATCAGCAGCTTCCGATGGTGTCAAAAGCACAATTCCTCACCCACTCAAAGATTCAGCCATTCTGTCCTAAATGATTTAAACAGGGCAAATCCTTACCGACCGGTTCTGAAATCATACCCCCGAACTCTTTTTGGAGGGAGAGAGAGACGCTTTTCGGTCGCTTGGTATCAGTCACGGCCGTGGCTTGAATATTCTGTAGAGCGCGATGCATGCTTTTGTTTTCCATGTCAAGTATTTGGTGTTGCTTTCTCTGAAAATGACACGTTCGTTTCGACAGGTTTTTCGAAACTAGAAAGCAGCTGTCACGATACACACACGGGTAACAGAGAGATCCAATAGCAGTATCTTTATTAAGGTAATCCGTACTCAAAATCCAGTTCAGGCAAAGGTTCAAAATCCACAAGGGCAATCCAAAACATTGAACACAAACGAGAAGTAGGAAAACGCAAGGCACAGAAGTGTGAGAACATTAAACAAGGACTCCGTAACAAACACTAAACAAGCAGGGTATTTAAACACATATCAAACAAGACTAACACAGAACAGCTGGGAACAATGATAACAGGGAACAGCTGAGTGCAATGAACTGATGAGTGACAGTGATAGACAGAATGCTGGGAATTGAAGTTAAATGTAAAGGACACCGTGAGAACGAGGACCTCTAGTGATAGACAAGGGAACACAACCAGACACTGTGACATAACCCCCACTCTACGGAGCGGCTACCAGACGCTCCACGACAACACTAAAACACGACACAAGAGTTCAGGAGGGAGGTGGAACGTTGGAGGATCAGGGGGAGGGATGGTGGGCCAGGTCCGTGAAGGGAGACAGGAACAAGGGGTGAGGGCTTAACCGGGAACCAGGGCAAAACAGAAAGTCTATCGTGCGGCCAGGGCGAAGCAGACGACCCATCGGGCGGCCAGGGCGAAGCAGACGACCCCTCGGGAGGCCAGGGCGAAGCAGACGACCCCTCGGGAGGCCAGGGCGGAGAAGACCCCTCGGGCGGCCAGGGCGGAGAAGAACCCTCGGGCGGCAAGGGCTGAGAAGACACCTCGGGCGGCCAGGGCGGAGAAGACCCCTCGGGCGGCCAGGGCCGAGAAGACCCCTTGGGCGGCCAGGGCGGAGAAGACCCCTCGGGCGGCCAGGGCGGGGAAGACCCCTCGGGCGGCCAGGGCGGAGAAGACCCCTCGGGCGGCCAGGGCGGTGAAGACCCCTCGGGCGGCCAGGGCGGAGCAGACCCCTCGGGCGGCCAGGGCGGTGAAGACCCTTCGGGCAGCCAGGGCGGAGCAGACACCGGCTCCGGAACAGCAGACACACCGGCTCCGGAACAGCAGACACCTGCTACGGAACAGCAGACACCGGCTCTGGAACAGCAGACACCGGCTCAGGAGCAGCCACAAGAACTGTAACAGTCACAAAAACAGGCACTGGCTCTGGAACAGGCACTGGCTCTGGAACAGGCACTGGCTCTGGAACAGGCACTGGCTCTGGAACAGGCACTGGCTCTGCCTCCGGCTCTGGAACAGGCATAGGCTCTACCTCCGGCTCTGGAACAGGCATTGGCTCTGCCTCCGGCTCTGGAACAGGCATTGGGTCTGCCTCCGGCTCTGGAACAGCAGACACTAGCTCCGGCTCTGGAACAGCAGACATGGGCATGTCCAGGATCCGAACCAGACGCTCCAGATAGTCCAGATCCAAGAAGGCAGACGGCACTGGCTCTGCCTCCGGCTCTGGAACGAGTACTGGCTCTGCTTCCGGCTCTGGAACCGGTAATGGCTCTGCCTCCGGCTTTGGAACCGGCAATGGTTCTGCCTCCGGCTCTGGAACGGGCACTGGCTCTTCCTCCAGCTCTGGAACGGCCATTGGCTCTGCCTCCGGCCCTGGCTCTGGAACAACAGACACTGGTTCCGGCTCTGGAACAGCAGACACAGGCATGTCCAGGATCCGAGCCAGACGCTCCAGATAGTCCAGGTCCAGGAAGGCGGACGGAACGTGAACAGTCTCTCGCTGGGCAGACGTGACGTGAACAGACTCTCGCTGGGCAGACGTGACGTGAACAGTCTCTCGCTGGGCAGACGTGACGTGAACAGTCTCTCGCTGGGCAGACGTGACGTGAACAGTCTCTCGCTGGGCAGACGTGACGTGAACAGTCTCTCGCTGGGCAGACGTGACCTGAATAATCTCTGACTGGGCAGATGGAACGTGAACAGTCTCTGACTGGGCAGACGGGACGAGATACATCTCCCTATCACCTCCTCTGCGGCGACTCCACGAGTCCCGCGGAACTTTACCAATCGGGTCCCCTCAAACAACTCCCTTCTCTCCCGCTCGGTTGCTGGGGAAGAGATGTTGCAAAACATACCGCTGGATCTTGTGTGACGGAGTCCTTCTGTCACGATACACACACGGGTAACAGAGAGATCCAATAGCAGTATCTTTATTAGGGTAATCCGTACTCAAAATCCAGTTCAGGCAAAGGTTCAAAATCCACAAGGGCAATCCAAAACACAGAACACAAACGAGAAGTAGGAAAACGCAAGGCACAGGAGTGTGAGGACATTAAAGAAGGACTCCGTAACAAACACTAAACAAGCAGGGTATTTAAACACATATCAAACAAGACTAACACAGAACAGCTGGGAACAATGATAACAGGGAACAGCTGAGTGCAATGAACTGATGAGTGACAGTGACAGACAGAATGTTGGGGATTGAAGTTAAATGTGAAGGACACCGTGAGAACGAGGACCTCTAGTGATAGACAAGGGAACACAACCAGACACTGTGACAGCAGCATTAGAATGTGACCGTGGTCTTCAAAAAAATGCTGCATAGCCAAGCTCATTTACAAGCCTCGACCTCATGGACAGAGTTTTGCCGCCGACAGGTAGCATGTTTGCTCGGCCCCCTACCTGCTGGCCTCTTAACTCCACTGCCGACACCTCATCTACCCTGGTCTCACATCGCCATAGACTTTATCACTGATCTACCCAACTCACAAAGACACAACACCATACTCACCATTGTTGATCGATTCTCCAAGGCTTTCCGGTTAATCCCACTGCCCAAACTTCCCACAGCACTTGAAACAGCTGAGCTCCTCAGTAACCATGTGTTCCCGAGGATACAGTGTCAGACCAGGGACCTCAGTTGACATCCAGTGTCTGGGTCGTGCTCTTTAAACATCTTAACGTTAACATCAGTCTCACCTCCGGTTATCACCCCCAATCCAATGGACAAACTGAGCATCTGAACAAGGACGCCATCCGATTCCTTCGTTCTTACTGTCAACAACAACAATCGGACGGAGTGGAGCAGATACCGGTTTTGGGCCGAATACGCCCAGAACTCTCTTGTCGAACCCGCCACTGGCATGTCCCCCTTCAAATGTATTCTGGGCTTTCAACCTCCACTATTCCCCTGGTCTGGCGAACCCACTGATCTACCATCTGTCACTGAATGACTGCAAAAGAGCGAGGAGGTTTGGGGACCAGGCTCACACTCACTTACTTCATGCAGTCAGACGTCAGGAATAACAAGCCAACCGTCACGGCCATCCTGGAATATTAACCATCCTTGCCGAACTCAAATTCCCATCATGTCTCTCACCTTGGACTGATTGCTCAACACACCTGCACCTCATTTACACAAACACACTTAAAAGCCACTTCCACACTTCTCTGTGAAGTCTTGATTTGCCCTGGCCATCATTTCTGAGCGTTATTACCCATGTTTTCTTTGTGCTCTGACCTTGGACTGTTTATCTCGTTTCTGATTGTTCTCTGCCTGCCCCATCTTGGATTGTTTATTGGACCTTGCTTCTTGCCACCTGCCTTAACCTCTGCCTGTCATTCTGGTTTGTCTCTGCATTGTCTCCATCGCCCTGTCTGCTGTTGATTATCCTGCCTTTTTGACTATTCTTAATAAAAGCTGCAAATGGATCTCACTGAGTCTGATGATTCGCAACAGTTAAACATTATCTACATTTATGTTAAAAATCGGAGTAATGAAAAGCATTTTTTTTCTTACAGTGTGCTTTTAGCCCATTTGTACCCTACTGTATTAATCACAACGTTTCAAATATATCATATAGGAATTTACAAGCAAGGTCATGTCTGAGACTGTCTTCATGTGGGTGCATTTTGGCAGGGGGCTTGAAAATATAATTATCTACAAAAGGGGAGCAAGGCGAAGCTTATTTAATTTTTATAATATTTCTTCTATTTCTTTTTTATGCCATTTTTTGGAGATTTTTTTTATTTACCTTTTAAATTACTATATTTTATTAATAAATAATAGAATTTAAGCACATTTTTCACTTTGTGTCAAATTAAATAAAAAAAACCTACATGCAACAACCAGCTTAAATCAGCTCAAAACATCTAACATTTGGGTGTCTCTGTCGACCTCTTGTGGAAAAAAGTATTCGTGGTTCAAGTGAGACAAAAGTCCTATATGTCTTGGGCCACTGCGATGAACACTACATTTTTTTACATTTCAAAATGACCGGAGGGAAGAATGAAGGCTAAAACATTTCCACCCATGCAGACATGATACAGTTTGTGTATTTACTAGCCAGATCAACACTATATAGAGAAAAAACATTAGCCAAAATTCTAAATCTTTGAAAGATACCCTATCACTGAACACATCTAATCTGTTATTTCTGTTCAGTTTAGATACCTCTTTAATGCTTCTAACAAGCAGAAGACTAGCCAGATTTAAATCCCAGTTGCACAGGTGGGGCATGTTGTAACCTATGGTTGTAACACTGCGCTAGCCTACTGCCCCGCTATTAAAATGCTGTTAAATGACGTAAGCAACAACAATCACATTTATTACTTATGAGAATTTTATTGGGAAACCACGAGAAATATGTAAATTAAAACAGAGTCAATGTTCAGAAATTATTATTTCAAGAAATGTGTTCTGGCTCGTCTTTGTCATCTCTTCTTGCGAGCTGCGTTTTATTTCTGAGTGTTACGTCATCTTGTTTTTGTTCATTGTCAAATTCAAAAGTGAGTAATTTCTAATTATTAAAAATACAATTTTTACATGAAAAATATATAAATGTATTTTATTGACATTTAATTAGATCAGATAGGCCTATATAACAATTTAAGGTGTCCTATTTTACAACCTATTGTTTTTAATTTCTCTCTCTCTCTCTCTCTCTCTCTCTCTCTCTCTCTCTCTCTCTCTCTCTCTCTCTCTCTCTCTCTCTCTCTCTCTCTCTCTCTCTCAGCCATTTGACCATCCATCATTAACCATTCAATATTTAACGAGTTGTTCCCTCATAATAAAGCTATTGCTTGCACACGCTTCTCTGGTGAAATGTGAAATCCTGCCTAGCTTAGCGTTGGATTTCAGATCGTCCCGTTGTTTTCAAACTTGATTGGATTGCTCAGACTTTTCTCTACGCAATATTTGCATAAAGATAATGTAGAAGTCCCCTAATTTGCATATAAGTGCACGTTTCCTGAAGGAACCGAAAGCAGGTGTGACGCTGTCCAGGAAGAGACACGTATAGGCTCTGAACAGGTAAGAAACCGACAAACCTGTAATCATTAAACGAGTCTTTTCGTATTTGATCATAAAACTTTTGATCTATTTAAAGTAAGAAGTTGCATTGAACTTTAGAGTATTGTATGTGCTTTGACGATTGGTATTGTTTCATAAAGAGAGGTCAGAGTTTTCAACTCTGGACTCACTGGAGGCCTCACGAACTAGGCTAAGTTGTACTTTTTTACTTAAAATGCCTTCTATTGATTCATCTCTAATTTTCTGAACGGTGTTGTGTGGTTTTGTGCTATTTGCCCCATCAGAAATCACAGTCTGAATTCAAGAATACGGGGGAAAAGCAATGGAATCTTTTCAAGGTAAATCTGTTTTGAAAAGCTTTGTTTTACGCTATTCATTACAGTACCATACTGTATCACATCCCCAAGCCTGTATTAGACTGTATGAATATCACCAAGCCTTCCAGAACATGTCCGGGTCATATTGCACCCCAAAATAATAATACAGTATTTTCGATTAAAAAAAAAACTGTTTTACAGGAAAATGTGTTAGTTTTACAAATTTTGTCAAACAAAATTTAGCATAATCGGAACTACAAACAAATCTTAAACATTCAAAATAAAACATTAAAACACAGTATGCTTTTGATTTGTTGAGAATTTTGTGGCAAAATATTCTTGATCCTTGTGTAAAAAGTAGCAGTGCCAATAAAACAAAAACGTTTAGTTAGAGTAGGCTTAATTTTCTTTATGAAAAACATTTCAGATTTGAGGTGAAATCAGACCTATACCGTATGTAGTGTTTTTCAACTGATTTTGAATATATTTAGGCTATATTTCATATACCTGAATGCATACGGAATCGAATTAACTTCAAATGGGACTTTATGATCCAGGTGATCAGGTCATTTGCATCATATATTCTTACTTTATTTTATCTTTACCTTTTTACACAAGCTAACTCTGAGGAATGCACAAGAATTCCAGTATACCTTTACTGTAACATACCTGTGCAAATGACAATAAACTTTTAAACATATAGAGCTTTAAGGTCCATCTAGTGGCAAGAGTCATAAAATATCATATTATATTATTTTCTTTCCACAAGAGGTCATCAATAACACCCAATGTGAGATATTTTAAGCTGTTTTAAGAGGGTGATGCATGTGATAGAGATTTTTTGCTTTTAAGTGAAAAAATGTCCAGAATGTGCTTATTTTAGAAATACTGATAAAATCTTGTAATTTAGAGGTACTATATATATATATATACAAAAAAGATTATTTAAAAAATAGAAACATATTATCAAAATAAAGGTATAAAAGCTCTTAATAAAAACTTATTTTTACTTAATAAAAATTAAGTATAATTTTAGGGCTTCAGGTCATTCTGACCTGAGGATTTATTACATGTACGGGAGGAGAGGAATAACAATTAAGGTTTTATAGTACTCGCTTCCCGTAGGCCTAAATAATTCATTTAATACCTTTATCATACATCTCTTTTAATTCCTTTTTATAACTGTTTTCATTTTCCTTGCTTTTATTTTGTGATTATTTTAATTCCTTTCTGTGTAAAGCACTGAATTGCCATAAATGCACTAAATAAATAAACTTGCCTTTCCTATATATGAATGTATGTATTATATTTATATTAATTTTAAAATCATATTATAATAATTATATGAATATATTATATGAATTAAAAGTAATTCTAAAGTGCTTTAATTTAGAGTGAGAGAGACAGTGGGAGTGGCTTTATTGCATCAGATACATGTCACAGTACTGATTGGTCCAGTTTTGGTTTGCGATCTCTAACCCAGAATAAAACCTGCTCTGGAGCAGGTTAGCCGTGTAGCGCAAGTTACCATGGCGATGAACACCGCTAAAAAACAATCCACCTTCTTGAGTCCAAAAAAACAAGAGTTTGCTCAAACTAATCTTGAAATTACCTGGGTAGCAACTGAAATCAGCTTTGTGCAACAAGCCACAGAAGATGTTAGAATCTGGCTCATACTGTAATCTGGATCTCTATAGGACATTGTCGCTTTATGGCATAAAAGGCCAAGCATGCTTTATTTCTCAGTTTATTCATGGTGGGGTTAAATTTTCCAGTTGAAGGGATTTTTAGATATAGACATTGTCAATGTTTAATCTCATTTAAAGTCGACATGTATAGCCTTTTCTTACCTGGCGAGATTTGATTTTGTCCTTTGGGAATTTATTGGTTTTTAGCTTTTTGTCTTTGTGTTTTATATTTATATATAAGATAAATAAAGATCGATAAATGATTGGCCGATATAATGACGTCAATACTCGCTTTGAACTCAGTTCTGATTTTAATTTCTGAAAAGCCTCTTTTTGTGGTTTTCCCCAGCACCAATCCTTTGTATCACTCAGCAGATCTTTTGAGTGGGTGTGTGTAGGATGCAAGATAGAGACTTGCCCAAAGAATTGGCCATCCCCATAACTATGCTTACGGAACCAATATATATGG
This sequence comes from Meda fulgida, assembly GCA_030578275.1. Lineage (NCBI taxonomy): Eukaryota > Metazoa > Chordata > Actinopteri > Cypriniformes > Leuciscidae > Meda > Meda fulgida. Next base: position 27,981,120 of record CM060635.1, on the reverse strand, counting down.
GAATATACTGCAAAATATAATGCAATATATTACATAATACATTTCCATATATGTTAAACCAGTGCTTATATCTTTCAATATACTGCAATATATGCATTGACCATGTATGGCATATATTAATACATATAAAATATTTACAAATGAAGACAAAAATATATTTACAAATGAAGACAAAAATAGCATTACATGTAATATTCAAAGTTTTATCCTTTATTGTGTACATATATTGCACATTCCTATAAATATATATGGTTATATATTAACCCATATAAAGGTTAATTTAAGTTCACACACATATATTATATATACACACACACACACGCACTTTCACGGAATGATTTACAACAGATTTCTAGTTCCCAGCATTCTTTGCTTCTGACTGTTAAAGGAGAGCACATGTTAAAATTAAGTGTTATTTGTTTTGTTTTGCTCAATATTAATACAGGGGCAGATCTGTTAGTGTTTAATGCTCTATTAATTTGGAATTTAAAAGGTTTTCTGGCATGTCTGAGTTTTTAGGGGTTATACCGTTGTGCTGCAGAGTAGAAATATTTAATACTAAATGGGGAGTAAACCAGAGTTTTTGTTGAATTGTCTGGATGGGATCTCTTCAGATATGTTTAAATGAAGGATTGTCATTATTATATGATCTCTCCTATGTATATATTGTACATATATACATAGGAGAGATCATATAATTATGACAATCCTTCACTATTAAGAGGTGACTTGATTTGACGTATCAATCTATATTGGTCACACATCTTCATGTGATATGAATGTCACCAAATTATATGAAATTCACCAAACTTAAACTTTGGAAAGCGAAATTCACATGAGCTTGCATTTTCTGTCTCCTGTATTGGCATAGGCTATGTATGAATGTAAGTCAGTGGATTGAAAAATGTAGTGTGACTGTAACCACCCCTTGACCACATGTCTAGAATGCGCAGTGGTGAAAGGGTATATGCATTATGTGCTTCAGTAATGTAGTCTATTTCTGATATTATATCATACAGTGTGATTGGATACACATCCTTTAAAATTATCAACAAAGTGTATGGGAATGACTTTTTTTTTTAAATTTGATAAGCCATTTTATTATGCTATAACAGTGCATCATCATATGGCAGGTTGCGTATTATTTAGCACCAGTTAAGAACCATAATATAACAGTACTTATTAATTAAAATAATTAAACAAGTCAATGACTCTAAATGTTATTTGTCTGAATCAACCAAAGGTATAGACAACATTATTGCTTACTCCTTTCATGCAACATACATAAACCTCTCTCTTTTTTTGGTTTGTTTTCACAGATCACTGCCCACATCTTAGCATGCCTGTAGAGACGGATGAGTCTATGACCTCGTCTTCGCTTAATCTGGCCTGGCCAACATGCCCACAGTGCCAGTCACACAACTCTAATGAGGCAGGCAAAAGTGGGAGATTCGGCCCTGAGATGTGTGTCTGCAATGTAAGCAGGCTGGATTACCTAGATGGTTGCTGTGGGTTTACTCCTAAAGTTTTAAGGGTTAGTCCCTTCACCAAACTCTCCATAAGTGATTCACAAGGCACAGCGAGTCCTGCAGGCTTGCCCAGTCTCTACTTGCCTCAAAGTTCAGGAAGACACCTTCAGAGAGACTGTAGAGAGCACATAGAAGATCTGAGTGAAGATTTCTCAGGCATCAACATTCAAAACCGCTGCAATTCTCCTGTCCTATATTCACACGCCCGAAACCCTGTGAGTGAGGATGAGGAGAGTCTAGAAAAGCCTAAACCTCTTTGCTCTGACCTGGGTGAGAATTTCTGCAGATATTCTCCACCTAAACAGCAAGGATTTTACGGTATGTCTGTTATTGGTATGATTTAAGGGGTCATGATATGAGGAATAAAATTTTCTTTAATCTTATGACATACAAGTGGTCATTTTGCTATAAAAATACTGTAGGTTTCAGACCTCAATCCAAAAAGAGTGAAGAGTGTCTTCCACGCCGCCTCCACCACAACAGCATGCTTTACCTTGTTACTTCTATACTCCATCTAGCTGTGGTGAGGAGTGAGGTGAAAAGGAGAGGGATACAATGTCGGCCAATTTTATTATTTATAAACCGTATATATTTACTGATGAGACTGGGGACAGAGTGAGGTGTGGAATATGTATGTTTTGCAAAGATAAGTGAATAAACTTGACTAACAAAGTGACCTTACAGGAACATATTAAAATAAAAAGGGTATGTCATGACCCCTTTAACACACGTCTGTTTGCATGTAGATCATAGGCATTTTGTTTTCATCAAATATCATCCATCGCTCAAATTCCATTTTAATGGTTACATTTTTTGGCTAGATTGTTTTTTAATGGTTTGATTAAACTTTTGTAATCAAAAGGCATGCCTAGTGAATTGAGTTTATAAAACTTTAAAAACTCAATTTATTAAAATGTTTAAAATTATATGCCCCTATGATTTATTTTTCCAGAAATTCTGTTATTGTTTTTCTGGATTTATCAAATAAAAACATAAAACTTTAACAATTAGGTTAAAGTCTTCTAAAATGTATTAAAAGGAAATTTAAACAATTTCTTATTCCTTTTAACAAAGTGCTGGATAAAAGGTTTACTGTTAAAATTAAAACATGGATATACATATTTCTGTTTTCTTCTATATCTAACAATTTCTTCAAGTTAAACCAAACTTTTATTTTGAAGGGGTTTGTTTTGAAGACCTTTAAGTGAAGACCTTTAAGTTATTACTCCAGAGGTTTTATATTAGTAGGAAAGAAATACGGTAACACTTTCTATGAAGTCCAGTCTTATAATGAATTATAGCCCCATTTACAGTAAGTATTACTATTCTATGAATATATTTATTAAGACTTATACTGCATTATAAGAACAGTTATAGTTACATATAGATATGTTATTTGTTATAATTACTTATAATTCATGCATTTGCTTTTGTAATGTGCATGTTCATAATGCATTATACACTGATTTATAAATGATCAAATATAAAATAGTTTCAGAGACACTTGTTTGCTGTACCAATTAGTTATCATTCAATTATGTCTTTGATGGCTAATGTTTGCATTAGAGGTCATGAATGGTAATTTTGATTTGTTAAAATCTCCTCAGCCATATGCATAATATTACTTATAGCAGTTTTAAAATAAATTGCTAATAGCAGCAACTTAATATGTATAATGATGAGCACATCTTCGTGATTTCTTAACATTTGCTTTAGGAAAATTGCATCCAATGTTTTCACTTTACTGAAAGCCATCGATGCATTTATAGAGCTTAGTAACTGTATTATCACACAATAAGTATTTATAAGAACACAAAACAACAATCTATTCACTTATTTGACAGAAATACTAAAAAAGTCAAAAAAACTAATATTATACATTCTATATTGACTTATATTGTGGGAAGAGATGGAGAAATTTATCAATGAAAATTTTAGTCCTCAAGAGCTCTCACTTTTAAGGCAAAACATTTTTTTTTTTTTGCTTCAGTGAATATTTTAAAAATGATAAAGTGCTTGACCAAATTTCACCTTCATAATTACGAGTTTACTGATAAAAGACTCAACTTTATGTCCCTACAAAATATTTTCATATTTTTATATCCGAATGTACCCTTATGCTGATTTTTATATTTTAGATTTAGCTAAATATTTAGCTTAATATTTAGCAAATACTGAAACCATAGTTAGCTAACAATGAAGAGTGAAATAAAGGAAAATATCCAGGTGAGAAGATGATATAGTCCTACTTCCACCACCTTAATTACCGTAAGTAACCAAGAAATTTTTTTTTGAAAATAGAACACTACCAGGCTCTTACAATTTTGATGGATCACCACAGAGATCATTTTGAAAGCCTTTTGTTTGGTTAGCCAAAATATTTAACAAAAACTAAATTGGGAAGGGGAGGTATAGAACTTTTAGAATGACTGGTGTTCCAATTCTGTGGAAATCTGCAGAGTTCTGTGCCCAAAGATTCCAGGTGGGCCTGAAATGAGTATCCTCTGCAGATCATAGCCAAAACTTAACTGTATAGAAATTTAATTCTGTGTCTCGTCTTTATAGATGAGTACCCACCAGAGGTTTTATATCACTGGCATAAGCAGCCTGCAAATTATCCACGTCCCAACTATCCACTGCATCAGCCCCTACCTGAGCATGCAAGATATTATGCTCAGAACAGGTAACTTCATAAAATTATTATTATTATTTTTACAATAATGTGTCAACTACAAATCAATTCTAGTTTTCAACAACAAAAATTAAAGTAGTCGTATCTCGCCAAAACTAATTTGACTTGTTTTTTTTAACAAAAAAATCTTGATGCAAAAATAAGTTGAGTTGGGATGTCAGACAAATGGATCAATGCCACTGTTGTCTTTAGCTTGCTCCGTTTGGGTTTAAAAAGCCAATTGATGTATAATATATATATATATATATATATGTAATAAAAATGTTGAATTTTGCAACATTAAAACTATTATTTTCCTGTTTATTATGAAGCTGCTTTGAAACTGTGTATTATATAAAGCGCAATATAATGTAACTTGACTGTTGAGGAAGTATTCTGTAAACAAGGCCTGTTTCATACTGGATATGCAAGCAGAGCATGAGCAGCGCATATTTTTTTCACCGCGCATCTTAACAAATTAGAGGATTCATTCACCCTACAGGCACGCGGTAGGAACAGAGCAGAAGCAGCATTGCCACTACACATTAAGGCTGATATATTACGGCATTGCTTCAGTGCAGAGTCAATGTTTGCTCCGCTGCTCACTCTGAATTAAAGCCATGGTGCAATGTTTTTGGTCAATACATCTGAATAAAAAAAAAATCGCCAAAAAATCATATAAGTGATGTGTTCCGTGTTTTACAGTAACCATGACATTCACCGCTGTGAAAAAAAAACATAAAACACGAAAACACGTTATTGGCAGGAGTTTTTGCCAAACTTCAAAGGAGGTTATTTAAATGGTTACAGTGTTTGGAGGAGAAACCCTGAAAGATGTGGCACATTGGTCAATACTCATCTGTATTTGCAGTACACAAGCCGCGGTTCAGCTAGCTTCTGTGCTGCCTCTGTCTGCTTCGTCTTGTGAAACAGGCGTAATAAGTTAGATAATACTACTTTTTTTAAAAGGAGGTAATCAGTTTCATCTTTTTCTTCTTTTTATAAACTCCAATATTAAGTTAGTAGAATTTCATATTTTGATTTGGTACTACATACGCATGTTATTTGCACAACTTTGTGACCAACTGTCACCGCCATGGTGGTTCGAGTGCAATTAAGTCTGCTACAAAGCTTTCACACACTCTAAAAAATGCTGGGTTGCTTCAACCCATGTTTGTGTCAAATGAAAGTTTAAATCAATGGTTGGTTTTGTCCATAAATTAAATGTTTGATGGTTTTGTCTATATTTGACCCAATATGAGTTGAAACAACCCAGCAGTTACAAATGCTTTCTAAATGTACATGCTATAACTCAGAGACAACCACAATATTGCAATAACAGCAATAAGGCAGTAAAATAAAAAATATCATTGTCCATTTAATTGAGGAAGCTAAAGTCCTGCCCCAAAAACTTGTTTTTTTTATTGTATGAGTCAATATTTTAAGTTAAGTGCAATCACAGTGTTTGTGAATATAAAGTTGTACCAATTTAAAACTTGAGTTTATTAACTTTCCCAGAAGGTCACCCATTCAGGTTTTGACCATGCCTGGCTTCACTGGGTAACTGTTCAAGCACTACAGGTTGCCAGCTGTAGGTTAATATGGACTGCTTCCTCAAATGTCCCAAATACATCACTGGCCCTTGTGATCGTCATCAACACACACACACACAAAAAAAAGTTAATATAAATGTACAGGCACAGGTTTATTTAACTCAACGCAGTAAAACAATTCTGGTTACTTAAAATATGTCTTATGTTTTATAAACTCATAATAAATAATAGAAAGTTTGAAATAATCATCATGTTTAATCTAGGTTATGACACACTGAACTGACTTGCCCTGTACATATCTCAATGTTTTGCTTCCCTTTGGAGGCCCATCTTTAGACAAGCGGCTGTTGTGAGGCCTCCTCACGTCACATCCCATCAGAGCACAGCCCCTGTGAGAGAGCTGATGTCAGAAGTGTCTGTCCAGCCGTCCCAACCAGCTGCTGTCGGCCACCTTCAAACACTGAAGCGCAACATCAGTCTTCCCGATGACTGCAGTGAGTCATGCTTCGAAGACAGATTTTCAGATCACCTTGAATTTTGACAACCTATATAACTTTTATGATTTTCAGGAGATGTTTTCATAACATACTCTGTGGACACTGCAAAAGAGTTGATGCCCTTCGTGAGTTTTTTGAATAATCAAGGATTCAGACCGGCTGTAAGATTGCCTACTTTTTGCTTCTTTACAGTGTCTATTATTTAAACATTTATTGTTTGTCACATGTGTATACTAGATATAATAAACAACGAATACCATTTTTTTTTTAGATTGATATATTTGAAGACAGAGTTAGAGAAATGGACATCAACAAATGGATGGACAGTTTTTTAAAAAATGTAAGAATTTATGTATTATTATTACAGTGGCAGGAAAAGAGCTGAAGTGTTTTTGAAAAGTGATGTGTGTAATATAAAAAGAAAAACAGCTTAATATATATAATATATAAATACATGTAAATACTGTTAAAGCGATTTTCGTCCGATTTTGAGCCGAATTCTGACTCGTGCGACTCTTTTTCTGGTCGGGCCGATTTTCAGCTTTGTCGTGCAAGTGTTCATGCAGTGTACAGGGGGAAACGAGAGGCGATTAACCTCTCCCGACAGGTAAACGGATGGTCAGATGAATTTCTGGCATGCCAGAAATTTTGGTCGCTCCTCGTGACTATATCGCACAGTTAAAGCAGAGCTACGAATCGATTGCCCTAAACACAGTGTTTTTTCCCTCACTGTACCTGCGCGAAAACAGAAGTTTAACCATTTCATCTTTAAAGCTACACTGTGTTATTTTTTAAGTAGATTCTTAGCAAAAAACACTTCTTTCAAAATGAAATGTGCTCCGTAATGTGTAATGATTTTTGCCAACTAATCAAGTATTCTTGTAAGCGTAGAATCTGCCATTTAGAATACATATGAGCGAGCCGCACAAATGGCGGAAGCATTGTCAGTAAAAGAAATGGACACAGCGACCCCATAGATAGCCTGTCTACACGGTAATTTCTCTACTGTGCGACAGAGAGTCGAGTGGTTATGATGGAATCATTAGCCTATTTTTACAAAAACTGCTTCTACGGGGCCATAACGTAAGATACATAACGTAACCCCCTTTGGCGGAAGCCATGTTGCGCATCCATTTTGTAAATACATTAGCCAAAGAGGGACATACCTGGATATTCAAGCTTCGCCTTTCGTGTTTTTACACTCAGTGGCACCGTGACGAATGCGAGGGGGAGATTACTCGACTGCCAGCAGATTTGAAATAATACGGCCACCGTATGAGTTAAAACGCCCTCAAATTGGGAGAAGCTAGAAAGTAATATAGTCATATACAATTTCACCGCTAGATGGGAGAAATTCCTACACAGTGTAGCTTTAATCCAGCAAGAAAGAAAACAAAAAGAGGGAGCTCTTTAAGTTCTGTAGATATCAAACTAGCTACAAACTACTGTTGCTTACCTATAGCTCGTGTTGCAAAATGGATAAACCATATATTACCCACGTCTTCCAAGCCACCTGCGATGTAGCTACCGTTCCTCTTTTATTAATTTGTTAAATGCTCATGTTAAACAAGCTGTTTTTGAAATAAAGCTATTTCTAATTTTAATTGATGACTGAATATTACAGTGTTCAGACATAGACTTAATCATAGGCCTATAATTCATTGTAATGACCTTAATGTTTTTAAACAATTTTCAATGAGGGGTCAAGGTTCTATCTAATCTTCGCAGCATGTCGGGGTTATCGCACATATTTCACACGTATAGTGTGAGCAGTCAAGTCGCAGCTTGATGATTGGACCGTATAGTGTGAGCACATAAAACATGAGCTTTGGCTTTACATCGCTTGTGATCTATTCGTTCAGTGTGAGTAGGTAACCTTGCTGAAATCGCACAGACATCGCACAGTGTATGCCCGCCTTAAGCATTCACAGCAACATCCCCAGAGTTGAATTAACACTGCTCAGTGTTTAATTCTGCTTGTTAACATCAGGTGTCTTCAATAATGCTCAATCATCACTCAATTAATCACTTAATTATCTCATTAACTTTAACTCTGGTTCAGTGTTACTTATAAAGCCTAATAAAATTAAGTTTAAATTTAAGAAATAAATCTGATTTATGAAACTGTGCTAATCTGAATTAGTATGACAGAGGTTGCCTAACATGGAGTGAACCAAGAAAATCTTAAAATTGCATGGAACTAAGAGGCAAATCCAAGGAAAACAATGGCATCAGAAAAAGACTGCAATAAAAAAAAATTACTAACAAGAGAAAAAGATTTTTTAGCAAGCTAAATAATCTGCACACACCAGCTATGGAATAAAAAGAAAATAAATGCCGGGAAATCTGTTTGTAATGATTATTTATATATATATATATATATATATATATATATATATATATATATATACACTACCGTTCAAAAGTTTAGGGTCAATTTGGGTTTTTTTTGGGGTTTTTTAAGAAATTAATACTTTTCTTCAGAAAGGACGCCTGAAATTGATATAAAGTGACAGTAAAGACATAATAATGCAAAATATTTATTTTTTAATGAAATGCTTTTCTCTTGAACTTTCAAAGAATCCTGAAAAAAATTAATCACTGTTTGCACAAAAAAAAAAAATTATATATAAAGATTATATATATATATAATCAACGATGTATAACTAGAATCAATGGTGTTCATTAACAATGAATGGTTTTCATTTAAAGTGAATTATTCAAATAACTCTATAATTAATGCTTCTTCTTTACTCCTGTGATTTACATAACTTTCTATAACATGTGGTGTTCAGTGATGCTATAAGCAATATTGGTTTCAACTAGAGTACGATCATAGTGGTTGCTTTATTATTAATTCAAACAAAAATCTTAGTAGCAGGTTCAAGCACAGAATCAACACTTCACCACAATGGTAACCCCAAAAAATACTAACATTACAGAAACTTTTAAATACCAACATAATAATAGAACATTAAACATTAACAAGTCTGTCCGTTTTCTCATCTTGCTAAATAACTTTACACAGGGCTGAATTGTAAATTTTGAAATAAAGCATGATGGGACGTGAATGTCCTTTATGGCTGGGTTACTAGATTGAAACATATTTCAAAATGGAAACATCGAGTGAAGTCAAAGAGTGACCATTTCAAGTCACATTTGAAATAGAAACCCGATACAATGGTGTTAAAACAAAATTAAATGTTTAAATGATTTATTAATATATGCATATGTATGTGTGTGTGTATCCAAGTAGATCACGTGTCTTCTTTGAAACACAAAGTTAATCTGAAGTTAAACCTGCCGCCTGGTAGGTTTAATTTAAGGCTCAATTTAGTCCTGGAGTAACTCTAGTCTTCCTCCAGGAAATCAGCTTATTAAACTCTGGACTAAACTAAATCTAGGACCATCTAAAGCCATGACAGAGAAAGCAGATTTCTGTTAATCTGGTTTAAAGGGACATTTTAGTCTAGGACTAGGCTCAATCTCTGTCCGGGAAACCGCCCCATATTGTTTTTTCCAAAAAAGTGTAAATACCGTGACTTTTGATACTATTAAAACTTTGCTCTTTTTGTTTAAACATCATTCGTAACTCTACCCCTGGTACTCCACCTTTAATTGAGTTTTTGTTTCATAGTTGAGTTCTTACCTCTGGGTGCTTCAGTTAGATTTTAAAACAAGAAAAATCGAAAGTTTGAAATTGATTTCTTGAACAACACTGAATATTGTAGTCTACTATTTACTATTTATTGTACTAAAATAGTATTGCAGTCAATCTTGGGCTGTAGTTACATTGTAGTTACATTGTCAATATCACCTGTGCAGGAGTGCTGTTATGAAAATGATCACAGTATGCATTCTAAAAAAAGGAATATTATTGAGCAATTTCAGGCAAAATTTGCAGTATGTTTATATTCCCTGCTTTCTGCTGGAGTCTGATTTTTTTATTTAATTTTTTTATGCAGAAGTCAGTGCTAATCATTGTAGTGATCAGTCCAAAGTATAAGATGGATGTTGAAGGAGATGGATCTGATCAGCATGGACTACACACCAAATACATACACACTCAGGTGAGAGTTGGTTGACAGCTGTCTTTTCAGATCCTTCTAGATCTGTGTGAAAGCTTCTTAAATTTATTTTATTGATAAGGTTAATCTTGTAAGAGCTAGCATTTAACTATCAGGTAATGATGTAGTTGTAACTTCCTTGCATTGTTTTAATTACTTTGAGGTATCTCTAGCGCACTTGAAATATGTTATATTACTTCTAAAAGTTAAAAGTTTCTACCTGTGATGTCGACACTTTAAAGAAGCTGTGGACACTTTGTCTTATCTTATCTATTATAAATAGTTTGTCACATGACATTTTTCCAGTGGGGTATAATCACACCCTTTTTTAATGTGTCTTAAAGAAAACAAACTTGGATTCACAGGACTTTAAGAATTTTATACCTATTTTATTTTACAGTTTAGAAATAAAATTGTGTTGAAGGTGCACAGAAAAAAAACTCCTGTGTTAAATTAACTCTCCTGGGTGTTAAAATATAAGCGTTCAACGAACACTGAAGCAGTGTTAAAATTAATTAGATAATTAAATTATTAATTGAGTGATGATTGACCATTATTGAAGACACCTGATGTTAACAAGCAGAAAAACCAAAGAAAAAAAATCTAATTTTTAAAGCCAACATAATGGTGGTCAGTGTTTGCTATAGTTGGGCTCTTGACCCTTAAACTGTTAACATTAGATTTTGTTTGGCTGCTGTAACTGAGTTATTACTGTCAGATGAAAAAAAAAAAAGATAAAAGGTGATCAGGTGGTGTTGGTTATATTTTGACAGGCTAATCATCCTTTGACCTGAATCACTAAATAGAGAGAGTATATAGAGAGTTGTTTACCTTGTTTATTGCAGCAGCGAAGTGATTCTACAGCATATGATTTTTAGCATTTTCTATAAAATTCAAAAAGGTGTTCTGTTCAAAATATTTTGAAAATATATTTTATTTACACACACAGACATCAAGAATCAGCCTCTGAATGTCAAAAAGGGTGAAAATAATAAAGCATATTGCAGTTCATTCTGGGTGCCACCAATCCAAACTCATTTATTGCTCCCATCATGCATTGCGGTATGAATAAATTATTATCTGAATTCTTTTAATAATTTCCTTTTCCTAATTTAATATTTTGTTCGTCACCATTGTTGAGATTCATACACTGAATCTTAATTTCTGTGTGTGCCTAAATTAAAGAATTTTTTTATCAAAACAACTTTTAAGAAATCCTTTATATTGAAAATTATGGATCTTATGCTGTAGAATTACTGTGATGCTGAGAGACTATTTGACACTTCAGGACTGCGTTGTCGTTGCGTCCAGGCGCAGGTCCTTCATCAGATCTGGATACGGCCTGTATCCGGCAGACTGCGGTAAACCTTGGGATAAACAGAGAGACTAATATTAAAGTAGACGCCATCCTTCTTATGATGTAACGAGTACATCAGGGTTCATAGGGAGTGTTCCCGGTTCTGGCTGGGACCTAATCTATGCAGCCTAACATTGGTGAATTATAGAAGTCTATAATGTATTATGTGAATGCTAGGTCAAAGAGATGTGTTTTTAATCTAGATTTAATCTGACAGAGTGTGTCTGCTTCCCGGACAATGTTAGGAAGACTGTTCCAAAATTGTGGTGCTAAATAGGAAAAGGATCCACCGCCAGCAGTCGATTTTGATATTCTAGGTATATTATCAACTGGGCGGAATTTTGAGATCGCAATAGATATGAAGGACTATAATGCGTTAAGAGCTCGCTCAAGTACTGCGGAACTAAACCATTTAGTGCTTTGTAAGTAATCAGCAATATTTTAAGATTTATACGATGTTTAATAATTAGCCAATGCATTGTTGATAGAACCGGGTTAATATGGTCATACTTCCTGGTTCTGGTAAGAACTCGAGCTGCTGCAATTTGGACGCATACATATGTAAGATATTTTATACTCTTATAGGTTTGGTATCTAATAAATTCACTTCCCCTCTGGGTTAGCTGTGCATGTTTTTGATTGTTTCCGGGTTTTTTTCAGATCCAAAATGAATTTATTCTGCAGAGATGTTTGAACTTCAGATTGGTACCAGTGCTGTTTCCCAATGCTAATCAAGTAAGTCTCCAAAAACAAAATTTTATACTTGCATACATACATACATACATACATACATACATACATACATACATACATGTCCTTCTCAAAAAAATTAGCATATTGTGATAAAGTCCATTATTTTCCATAATGTAATGATAAAAATTAAACTTTCATATATTTTAGATTCATTGCACACCAACTGAAATATTTCAGGTCTTTTATTGTTTTACTACTATGATTTTGGCATACAGCTCATGAAAACAGCTCATTGAGTAATGAAACAGGCTGGGAGTTTTTAAAAGCCTCAGGAATCTTTTGCAGGTGTTTAGAGTTAATTAGTTGATTCAGATGATTAGGTTAATAGCTCGTTTAGAGAACCTTTTCATGATATGCTAATTTTTTGAGACAGGAATTTTGGGTTTTCATGAGCTGTATGCCAAAATCATCAGTATTTTTTTATATATATATATATATTAATATGAAGATGGCCGTAAGTTTACAATCTGTTGCTTTCTCTGCAGAGTCATGTTCCACTGTGGCTGCAGAACACTCGTCTGTACCGGTGGCCTGAAGATGCTAAAGACATGTTACTGCGTTTACTCAGAGAAGAGAAATACATTATCCCTCCGCTGGGCAAAGAGCTGACACTCACTATCAAACCCCTATAAGAGTTTCTCATTATCTCTATTTCACCTCAAAATCAAAAGAAAAATTAGGAATACCTATTTTAGGACCATCATTTTCATGAGAATTAAGGACATTGTCCGCAAAAAATATTACAAAAAAGACAAAACAAAAAAAAACCAAGATCATTCTAAATAGTCATTCTTATTACCGCAGTGTAATTTTACTGGATTTACAGTGGTTTCTAAACTTTTCCATAAACACGTACATGAAGACACTCTCAAGTAAGATGTGATCTTACTTGCAAAAATCCTACAGGATTTCTTTGAAATATTGTTATTAATACAGTGCTACTAATTAAACTAATCAACTTCACTGGGCTTCTCTTTATGTTTGGGATGTGAAGTCTCTTATAAGTGACGTCTTAACTTGTTTGGCTTCATACTATTAGAAGCTTAATATTTTGAGGCACACATAAGACTGTGGTCTCTTCATTACCCACTGTTGTACTGGTAATCTGATGGTGAGATATGCCTTGTCATATTTTCTTGTCTTTAAAATCATAGTGTCTACACCGAACGAAAGGCTTTCTATACTGGACACAACAGACAGCATAATTTAATTTTTTTCTATTATTTACTTAGGCCTATGTCAAGTAGCTGCATAAGCAAGATCACTTTGCAGTGGGGTCTTGTATCACCCTGAAGATGTTTCTTTTGCATACCAATCTGCTGACTGTACAACAGATGACTATACACTATCCCCTTTTGTATAACTTTATTTAGGTAGGAGCTCTACAACTGAAAAGAGTATAATGACTGTTTGATCCTACACTGCAAAATCCCCAGTGTTAAATCAACGCCGCTCGGTGGTCCCACTCTACAGAGTGTAAAAATAACACTGAAGCAGTGTTAAAATTAATTAGATAATTAAGTGATTAATTAAGTGTTGATTGAGCATTAGTGATGAACATCTGCTGTTAACAAGCAGAATCACTGAAGGAAAGAGAAACACAAGAACTACAACTGACTAGATACAGCCTTAGATTAAATCAACTGAAGATAAAAGAAGACATTAAATCTGTGAAGATCTCAACAGAGAAGGATTAAACAACTCCTCAAACAGCATTACCAGCTTCACTTATTACTAACAGACTGACTTTATTTTTTTATATGTCTTTGGACAAAGGTTTAGATGTTGATGTTTTGAAATTTTTGGTCACCATTATGGTGATCAGTATTTCCTTTAGTTGGGCAGTTTGATTCTTGTCATTTAAAGTGCAATTTTGGTCTATGTTACAATATTTGCAAAAGCACATAATGTGTTACAAAGGAAGCCAAACATACGTGATGTTCAAGTGTTATAGTTTTCATTATTATAAGGCTGAATGATTCACTTATCCCTGATGAAAGTTATGTGTTATTAATAACTATCACATTTTTTTTACACAGAGCAGACATCCTGAAAAAAAATATTTTATATACATCGCAGAATTTTTTGTAAAATCAATAATATTATTTTTTTTTAAGAAACAACAGACATCAATAATCAGTATATGAATCTCAACAATGGTGATATTCATGCTGCAAAGTATGCTGGGAGCCATGAGATTTATACTATGGTGCCTCCCAGAATGCTTTGTGGCAAAAAGCATGTTGCCATTGTTGAGATTCTTGATGTCTGTGTGTTTGTCCAAAGATTACTTCCGCAATAATCAAAAAATAAACATTCAGCTTCATGACTGATCTGTAGAAAGAAATTATGTTATTGAAAATAGTCTATTAATACCAAATAACTATTATGAGTAAAAGATGAAATTTGTGAATTTTTGTACTTATGATGTTGAAAACTATAGGCCTTTCACCTGACCATCTTTGTTTCTGGCTTTCTTTGCAACCTTTGTGTGTTCTGGTAATCACTGTTACAAGGACCATGAACTCAAATAAGATAATAAGAATCAAATTGTCCAACTAAAGACAACACTGTTCACCATAATGGTGGTTTTTAAATGGTGACTAGAACATCAACATCTAAACCTCTGTTAATTATCAATAAGAACTTCTGTAGACGTCTGACAGAAATAAAGTGAGTCTGGTTAGTAATAAGTGAAGCTGGTAATGCTGTTTGTGGAGTTGTTTAATCCTCCTCTGTTGAGATCTTCAGAGTTGATTTAATCTAAGGCTGTGACTAGTCAGTTGTAGTTCTTGTGTTTCTCTTTCCTTCAGTGATTCTGCTTGTTAACAGCAGATGTTCATCACTAATGCTCAATCAACACTTAATTAATCACTTAATTATCTAATTAACTTTAACACTGCTTCAGTGTTATTTTAACACCCTGTAGATTGGGACCATATTTAATCCTAGTAGTGTTGATTTAACACTGGGGATTTTGCTGTGTATGTTCTGTAGTCGCTCTTAATGAATGCTGTAAACATGGTGAAAAATACACATAACAGTTAATTAAACATAGCCTACTCCTAGCCATTTGGACATTTGTAGTTTCATTTAGATGCATTGCTCCTGTTGCATTTCTCATTTGTAAAACATTGTTTGGATTAAAGCATCTACTAATTGAATTAAAACATGCCAAGCTGTGATGTCTGGTGACTAGATTAAACTTTTTTTTTTAAGACGATTTGGTCAGAACATCTTTATTCTATAAGTTACTTTAACACTGTAGAGAGTGACCATATGTACTCTTAGCAGTTAATTTAACCCTGGGGAATTTGCTGTGTATGATTTAATTTGTTGGTTAATGATTTAATGCACTGAGCACTGCTGTAGTTTCACAACACTCTCCAACAACAGAATGCTACTTTTAATTAGAATTAGAATTGGAATCATATTAGAATTATATCTTAGTTTTACCAGGCAGCAATATATATATAATTTATGATTGCATTTTCTAAAGATATGGCCAGACGTTGAGTCTACTAATATCATTAGAGCGACAGCAATAGGAACGCCCACAAGCTTCTTCACAGTACAGAAACTAGCGACATAGAGTGACAGTCACTGAGGGTGTGAACGGGGCTTAAGATTGTTGTTTTTTCAGGCTGATCTTTTTCATCAGGAAAGTATTTGACCTGTTTAAACCTCAAAATTGTGTTCTAATTGGTCTGTTGTCAACTAATCTTAATTGGTAAATAGTTATTAAAGCTACAATATCAGTGTTAAAGGTGCAGTGTGTGATTTTTAGCGACATCTAGCGGTTCGGTTGCGAGTTGCACTAATGGCTCCGCCCACTGCTCACCCCTCCCTTTCGAAGAAGCTACGGTGGCTAAAACGGGACAAACATATCGTCGACTGAGACAGCAGAGAATAGCCAGAGTAAGCCGAGAGTGTGTAACATTGTCACTGTTTCTGTACCACAGTCCATTATAAACCACATCATGGATAAAGTTTACAAAGCCATAGTCAGGTGAGGGTCTTAATATATTAGTAATCAGCTGATTGTCTCACAAACGTAACCAGCACATTTCTCCCCACATAGCAAACCCATAATACAGCGAGGGAGAAGAACCACATGAAACTATGCAACTATATTTTTTTCTAACAGTAAAAGTTTACCTGGCTAATATGAGCTTACTGTGGCTGAACTGGTTAAATCATAAAGCCTTGTTTAAACTCGACGCGTCCGCATGAGCCCAAAGGTGCGCGCGGCAAAAATGACATGATTGTAACAGCGCGCGCGCCTCCGCATACCCTAGACACCATTTATTACATACAATAGGCTTTTTTTCTCTGATTTTGAAAACTCTTCGCGAACGACTTAAAATGCTTCCAAGATCGACTTGTCGCGATCAACGGGTTGGTGATTCCTGTAACATACTGTTTTACGGTCAGTGAAAAGAGTACTCGGCTGTCTCACGAACGCAACCAGCACATTTATCCCCACATAGCAAAGCCATAACACAGCGAGGGAGGATAACTAAGTTACATGAAACAATCCAACTACATATTTTACACCACTGACAAGGGAAAGTCACTACTCACGGTGTCTATCTGGCTTCTAGCTTTCTGCGGCTTCTCTTTCAAGGTAGTGACGAAACGCGCTCTGTAGCGCTGTGTGTTCGCTGTCGGCTACGGTAGAAACATGACGTCACAATATGGCAACCTTCATAGAAGGGGATTCCCGCGCCTATGTAGATATAAATGACTCTGTAGTGAAGTTCAGTGTAATGGAAGGAAGAAGAAGACGAGGTCGGCGAAATTGGGACTCGCACTTTATTTCCCAAATAAAACAGAAAACAAAAAGGTGCGCTCGGGCGCGGCCGCTGTATTACTCACAGCAAGACAAAAACAAACATGTAACTTGACAGGTGACTTTGACGGTGACTTCTCAGCTTCGCGTGCGAGTCCCAGGTCTCTCTCACTTCTCTCTCTCAGCCGGCAGCTTTTATGCAGTCTCCACGCCAATTACTGCAATCAGACACAGGTGTTCGTCATCTGCACTTGACCCACTTACTCACCGCGCGACTCGCTGATTCCTCTCCCGCTACAGACTTCGCGAAACCACGCCCCCCTCGCCACATACCCCCACCGCCCGTCTCAGGCCGGGGAGCCGTCCGGCCTGCAGCCTCCCCCCCCCCCCCTCCTGGAGAGGAAGTCAGCCACAACCATCTGTGCACCCGGCCTGTGGATCACCTGGAACTTAAAAGGCTGTAAAGCTAGATACCAACGGGTGATCCGCGCATTGGTATCCTTCATGCGGTGGAGCCATTGCAGGGGAGCGTGGTCCGAACAGAGGGTGAACTCCCGCCCCAGGAGGTAGTAGCGGAGGGTGAGAACAGCCCACCTGATGGCCAAACACTCTTTCTCAATGGTGCTGTACATCGTCTCTCTCTTAGAGAGCTTGCGACTGATGTACAGCACCGGCCGCTCTCCACCCTCCACCTCCTGGGACAGGACGGCGCCCAGCCCCCTGTCCGATGCGTCCGTCTGTAGGATAAAGGGGAGAGAGAAATCAGGAGCATGCAAAAGCGGCCCGCCACATAGAGCAGCCTTTATCTGGGTAAAGGCCCGCTGACACTGCTCCGTCCACTGAACCGTATCTGGCGCTTCCTTTTTAGTTAGATCGGTCAGCGGGCTAGCGAGGTCCGAATAATTAGGCACAAACCTTCTATAATATCCCGCTAGCCCCAGGAACTGTCTAACCTCCTTTTTGGTCTTGGGTCTCGGACAGGTCGCAACTGCTGCCGTCTTATCAATTTGGGGACGCACCTGTCCGTGACCCAAGTGGAAACCCAGATACCTTACCTCCACACGCCCAATTGCACATTTCTTCGGGTTGGCCGTGAGCCCCGCCCTTCTCAGCGTCTTCAGGACAGCCCGCAAATGCTGCATATGACGCTGCCAATCGGTACTATAGATGATAATATCATCCAAGTAGGCAGCGGCATACGCAGCATGCGGTCGGAGAATCCTGTCCATCAGACGCTGAAAGGTCGCTGGAGCCCCGAACAACCCGAAAGGAAGGGTGACAAATTGGTGTAATCCAAACGGCGTTGTGAAAGCTGTCTTTTCTTTGGACATTGGAGACAAGGGGATCTGCCAATAACCCTTCGTTAAGTCCAATGTCGAGTAAAAACGAGCAGTACCCAGCCGATCAAGCAGTTCGTCAACCCTTGGCATTGGATAAGCATCAAACTTAGACACCGCGTTCACCTTCCTATAGTCTACACAGAAGCGAACCGAGCCGTCAGGTTTGGGAACTAAAACTATCGGGCTCGCCCAGTCACTGCTTGACTCTTCTATTACCCCCATATCCAGCATAGCCTCTAATTCACTCTGAACCACCTTTTTCTTATGTTCAGGCAAACGATACGGGCGGCAGCGTACCACGACCCCAGGTTCGGTCTCAACGTGGTGCTGAATGAGGTTTGTCCGGCCAGGCAGGGGAGAAAACACATCCGCAAAATCAGCTTGTACATTTTTAATGTCAGTGAGCTGGGAGGGCGAGAGGTGGTCTCCACCAAGGGCCAGCGCGAGAGATTGTGATTTTGAACTCGCCTCAGGCCCGAGATCCTCCTCTCCGCTCACCACCGTCGCCAACATCACTGACTCTGCCTCAACCCACTTTTTGAGAAGGTTGAGGTGATAAATTTGATGTGCTCCACCCCTGTCTGTACGGGCTACCTCATAGTTGAGATCATTAACTCGCCGTGTGACCTCAAAGGGCCCTTGCCACTTTGCGAGTAATTTCGAGCTGGTAGTAGGGAGTAATACAAGTACCTTATCTCCCGGTGCAAATTGGCGGAGTCTAGTTCCCCTGTTGTAAAGCTGACTCTGTCTGCCCTGGGCCTGTAACAAATTCTCCATTGATAGCCGCCCCAAAGTGTGGAGCTTTGTTCTCAGGTCCAGGACATACTGAATTTCGTTCTTAGCAGCGGACGGTCCATCCTCCCAAGTCTCTCTAAGAACGTCAAGCACCCCGCGGGGCTGACGTCCATAGAGAAGCTCGAAGGGGGAAAACCCCGTGGAGGCTTGGGGGACCTCGCGTACAGCAAACAAGAGGGGTTCTAGCCATTTATCCCAATTTTTGGCGTCTTCGTGAACGAACTTACGAATCATGGATTTCAAAGTGCGATTAAACCGTTCCACTAAACCGTCTGTTTGTGGGTGGTAGACGCTAGTGCGAATCGATTTAATGCCCAACAATTCGTAGAGTTCGCGAATCGTTCGTGACATAAACGCCGTGCCCTGATCAGTGAGAATCTCTTTGGGGATTCCCACTCGGGAGATTAAAGAGAAGAGAGCGCTCGCAACACTTTTAGCCGAAATGTTACGAAGCGGGACTGCTTCCGGGTATCGCGTTGCGTAGTCCACCAGAACCAAGGCAAAGCGATGCCCTCGTGCTGACCGTTCTAATGGCCCGATGAGGTCCATACCAATTCGCTCGAAGGGGACCTGCATTAACGGGAGGGGGCACAATGGTGCTTTTGGATTGGCCGGTGGATTCACCAACTGACATTCACGACAAGACGCGCACCACCTGCGCACGTTCTCGTGAATGCCCGGCCAGAAGAACCGGGCCATGAGACGGTTTAGTGTTGCCGCCTGACCTAAATGCCCGGCCATTGGATTACAGTGAGCCGCCTGAAAAAGCATTTTCCGGCGGCTTTTAGGAACCAACAACTGTGTTGTATCTTCCTTTGTCTGGGTGTCTTGGGTCACCCGATACAACCTATCTTTTAATACAGTAAAATAGGGATAAGAGAGCGGTTGGTCTGGCTGAAGCAGCTGGCCGTCGATGGAGCGGACCTGATTAAAGGCGTTTTTAAGAGACTCGTCCTGGGACTGCTCCAGGGGAAAGTCATCGCGCTCTGAGAGAACCATTCTCGCCAGAGCCCTCTGTTCCCCTGCAGCAGGACCCAGAGGTCCCGGCTCAGCATCCCCCAGCTGAACGACCGCTGTCTTTCCCTTGTTTTTTCTACCCCAAGAGGCACCCGCTGATAACGACCCCAATAATTCATTAAAGGCAGGCCAATTCGTCCCCAAAATGAGCGGATGCCGGAGGTGCGGGTTAACGGCCACCTCGACACTATGCTTTTGGCCCCTAAATTGAATTACGACCGGCATTATCGGATACCTCACCACCACCCCGTGCACACACCGCACCTTAACCATGCGGCTGTTATCCAATGCCCCCGGTTGAATCAGACTTTGATGTATAGAGGTTTGGTTACAACCTGAATCCACCAAAGCCTGATAAGTACCCCCCTTTATACTCACTGGTATCTGGTACAGGCCAGTTTGGTCGGGGGCAGCCTGCGGCGCGTCGGGAACCCGGATCAGGGTCCCCACCTCCATCGCCGGACACCGATCTATAAAATGTCCCGGGTCCCCGCAGCGCCAACAGGCCGGCCCAGGCCTCCCCGCCGCTCCGGTGGCAGGAAGCGGGTCAAGGAAATGGCGTGGAGAGTGCAGGGCTGCCGGACTCGGGACGGGGTGGTCGGACGTGGCGGGCCCCCTAGGTGGGACCCGGGTCACAGGAACAGGCTCCGCCGGAGTCGAGGTCCTCCACCTTGGCGCCGGCCGGGGCACCAGCCCGCCGCGAGACCTGGGAAGGGGCACAGGTTTGGGGAGAGAAGGGGTAGAGAGAGAGAGAGAAGGAGAGAGAGAAGCTGATGGAAGGGCTTCGCCGACCCCTGAGCACGCCACCATGTGATCTTCCGCCAGGTGGATGGCCTGGTCCAGCGACGTCGGGCGGTGGCACTGGACCCACTGCGCAGTTTTCTTAGGCAGCTTAGTGATAAACTGCTCCAGTACCACCTTGCTGATGACATCCTCGACGTCGCCTCCGTCGGCCATCAGCCATCTGCGGCAGGAGTCCCGGAGCTGTTGCGCCAGCACGAAGGGTCGGCCAGACTCCTCCAGGCTCAGGGACCGGAACCGCTGACGATGTTGTTCGGGGGTCCGGCCGACCCGCTGCAAGATGGCGCGCCTCAGGTCTTCGTAGACCAGGAGGTTCTGGACTGGCAGTTGGTTGGCGGCTATCTGCGACTCACCCGATAGCAACGGGATGAGCCGCATGGGCCAGTCCGATTGGGGCCACCCCCGGGCCTCGGCGGACCTCTCAAATAGGTCCAGGAACGCCTCCGGGTCGTCCTGGGGACCCATTTTATTGAGAGGCAGGGGCGGGGCCGAGGCCGCAGCTGGAACGGGGACGGCCCGAACCTCCCGGTCGAGCCAGCTCCGGAACAGCTCGCGGTCTTCTTGCTGGCCTTGGAGGAGCATCTGGAAGCGTTGATCCTGCTCCTCTTTCACGGCCAGCAGGGCGTGATGTTGCTCCCGGTGAAGACCCGCGAGCGTCTGTATAAGCTCCGCAAACGGCGTTCCCGGCGGGGTCTGCATGGCGGCGGCAGTCTTCTTCTTCCCTGGTTTCGGCACCAGTGTAGTGAAGTTCAGTGTAATGGAAGGAAGAAGAAGACGAGGTCGGCGAAATTGGGACTCGCACTTTATTTCCCAAATAAAACAGAAAACAAAAAGGTGCGCTCGGGCGCGGCCGCTGTATTACTCACAGCAAGACAAAAACAAACATGTAACTTGACAGGTGACTTTGACGGTGACTTCTCAGCTTCACGTGCGAGTCCCAGGTCTCTCTCACTTCTCTCTCTCAGCCGGCAGCTTTTATGCAGTCTCCACGCCAATTACTGCAATCAGACACAGGTGTTCGTCATCTGCACTTGACCCACTTACTCACCGCGCGACTCGCTGATTCCTCTCCCGCTACAGACTTCGCGAAACCACGCCCCCCTCGCCACAGACTCATTCTAAGGTTATACAAACTTAACGGTTCATTAAGTAAGGTCTTTATACACCACTAAACACATAGTTATGGATCTTATATTGCATTTCTGTCAATAGATCCACAGAAATATTACACACTGGACCTTTAAAGTTAATGAGATAATTAGGTGAATAAATGATGATTGAGCATTAGTGATGAACACCTGCTGTTAACAAGCAGAATCACTGAAGGAAAGAGAATTACTCACAAGAACACTGTTAAGAATTGACATAACAGTAAAACAATTCTTGGCTCAAAGCTGTGCTTAAAAGTTAGTTATCAAGCATCTCAATTTAAGTGAAATGACAAAATCTTGTGTCAGTCTTAGAGATGATTCACAACACTTTGCTGTGCCACAAACAGGATTTTTGATGATGACAAGGTATGGACCAATCACTGAATAGATTTCCTTATTTAAGAATATTCAAAGATACATTCACATTGAATGGTGTAATTCCTGAGAGTTTACATTCAACACACATTTGACAATATATAATTTTCAAGAGATACATTATGATAGACACATTGGAAATTAAAGATAGATGCGTTTTCCACCATCTCTTAATTACAAAATTTAAACGGGTGTGCTGTTAACTGACCTGCCTACATGCTACCTTTTTGCAAGGACAGTAGGCTACAGTAGTCACGGTACTTCTGACTCCTGAAGGTAAACGGGCTGGGGTGGATGTGGAAAGTTTAAGTATTGTATTGAGTTAACTTAATCACTGTAAAACCTAACAGTATATTTACTCAATTAAATTGAGTTCACTGCACTCAAATAATACTGAAAAACTTGAAGTGGCTTGAATGACTGAAACAGAACTCAAACTGAATGAGTTATAGAACATTTCTAGATCCCAGAATGATAATTGAATAATAATTGTAGTTAAGTGATCAATTTAGTGATGATTGATCATTAGTGATGAACACCTGCTGTTAACAAGCAGAATCACTGAAGTAAAGAGAAAAGCAAGAAATACAAGGTTTAAGGTTACCATGATGGAGATCAGCGTTTGCTTTGGTCGGGCTCTTGACCCTTGACGATTGAGGACACGTTTTTCCTTTGGCTGCTGTAATTGAGTATTTATTAAACACTTGTTATGGCACAAAAATCAAGGAAAAGTATGATCGGCAATGGTGGTTAAAGTTTGATGAAGACAATCTTCATTTAATAACTTTATTCTCTGATCTCAGATTAAAAGGATAACAAATTATTTGTTGGATTTGAAACTGACATTCTACAGTATTAGAATTAGCAATGTTATGACTATCAGAGAATATGAAGAATTTTACAGAAAGTGTAATTTATTCCCTAAACTAACACAGATATCCTGAATCAGAATATGAATCTCAACAATGGTGATCATTAAAAAATTATTCATACTGCAAAGCATGCTGGGTACTACCATAATACAAAACTTATCCATGGCTCCCAGCATGCATTGCAGCATAAATAATTTTTTAATGGTCACCATTGTTGAGATTCAACTGCTGATTCTTGATATCTGTGTAAGTCAGCATTTAACCATAGAGGTTTTTAAAATCTGATTGTAACAACACTGTGCTTTGCAGCAGAATCACAGTTCTTTTATAACGAATAATACAAGTTATATATCACCTGTTTAATCTGAGATTATTCTCTAGAAAAGATCAGAGAATCAAGACACCAAATGATAACTCATCTTTCCATAAATCATCATCAAAACACAACCACATGCTCATATTTTTCTTTTGGCTTTTCTGCCATAACAAATGTGTTATATAAACACTCAGTTACAGCAGCCAGAGGAAAAACTGATGTTATAAAGTCAAGGGTCAAGAGCCCAACTAAAGCAAACACTGACCACTATCATGGTGTCTTCAAATGAAACAATAAATCATCTTCATCTAAACCTGTTCATTCACAATAATAACTTCTGTAGACGCATGACTCAAATAACTCAATAACTCATTACTCAAACTGGTCAGTAATAAGTGAAGCTGGTAATGCTGCAGAGATTTTAATTTTATTTAGATTTATTGTTCATCAATACTTAAGCATAATTTTATAATTTGCATGGCTGTATGATGTCTTCATCTTATCTGAGTGACATGAATGACGGAGTATTTTAAGATATCCCATGCGATTGAGATCACTCCATGTGATAATAGCACTCTAAAACCCAACAAGTTAAGCTAACTCATTTCATTTGAGGAAACCGATTACCTCAATTGATTTCAAGTTTATAAAAAACAATAGTTATGAGTACTCTGAACTTATTTTATTCGAGTTTAATAAAACAATAATATTTCTTAATACACAATTAAACTTTACACTGTATTTAATACTGTATATAGCTGAAACTTCACTTTATTGAGTAAAAACAGTGAAATGACAAACTTTAAATGAACTCAGAGCACTTTCAGTTACTGCTAGCTCCCAATATCACACACAAAGTCCCATCCAATGAGTTAAGCTAACTCATTACATTTGAGGAAACGTATTACCTCAATTCAAGTTTATAAAAAACAATAGTTATGAGTACTCTGAAATTATTTCAGTTGAGTTCACTAAAAGTAGATATTGCAGTCAAGAAATTAAGGGATTAATTAAGTGATTAGTTAAGTGATTGTTGAGCATTAGTGACGAACACCTGCTGTTAACAAGCAGAATCACTGAAGGAAAGAGAAACACAAGAACTACAACAGACTTCCAGTACTTACATACTAACATATACTTCGTTTTGCTATTATTGGTCCTGTGACTCCTGTCTATTCATTGTCAACTATTTTCTATAAGTATGTTTGAATTGGCTAACATTTATTCAGCTAATACGTGTCCTGTTTAAAATGTGCAATGTTCAAATGCAAAGACAGCAAGGCACAAATAAAAGCCCTTTTTTTCTTTTCTTTTTATCAAGTAGGCTATCAAATTTGGATATTGGAATAACAAATTAAGTAGAACTATCTTAAATGTACAAATGTTTTTTTTTACTGTTTTATAGGGGTTTCTTAATTTTAGACTAGTTGACCAGCACACATTAGCAATGCAATATTAATCATGAAAAAAATACATTGCAGTGCAGTGCAAGTGAAATTTAGGATTTGGGTCGAATTCAAAAAATTTTAGAAGTCAAGAATTATGAAGATAGGCATGTGTTTGTGTGTGTCTTGCATTCTCAAAAAATAATGACAAAAATATATGACAACAATATAAGAAGACTAGAAGAACAATCGCTCATCCACTCGTCACTTTGCGTCAGAAATTAGCGGAGGATAAACTCGCTCTTACGCATCTGTCCCAGGGAAAAAAGTTCAGGCTCAGGATTTTTTTACTATCACCCCTGAGTTATTCATTAACGAAGGAACCCTATTCTAAAGTGTTACCCAATTTTTTACTGGCCCAGCTCCGGTCCACACAGCCCCTTTTCCCACGGCCCACATGCCTCAAAGAATGACCTGGACTGGCAAAAAATCTGGATTAAAGACAAGGGTCACACATTGGCCATAACTGGCCCTAGTCTCAGCCAATTACCTGCACTGGGCCTGAATAGGTTTTAGGGCACAACCTAATGCGGGGTTAAATGTAACACGGACGTTGTTAGTCAGGATCAAGCCGGTTGTGTTTCTGCTCTTTTTCTTTCGCTGCCAAAAGACGCTCTCCCGTGAATTTGTGGAAAGTTTTGATTAGATTTTGTGAAGATACTGGACAAAGAGTGTTTTGACACCATGCAAGTAAATTTTTTCGTCATACGTTTTTTTCGGTTTCTGAGTTGAGTGTGTACCTCACCGAATCTAACTTCATATTACCTTAATCACTGTCTTGTTGGCTAGAACTTAGCACTGTTTTGAAACATGTCAGCAACTCCTAGCAGCTATAGGCTTAAAATAATTTTTACACAGCGGGGTTAGTTGTAGCACAGTGTTACAACTAAGCCGCCAAGTGTACAATGATAATCAAATGAAAACAGGGACAGGGAGCCACACAACTTTTCAGGTTTGAGTATTTATTTATTTATATATTTAATTTAGTTTGACTTTCACACACAATGTTGGATTTTTTTTTTTACAATTTTGTTAACTATGCATTGATTTTTTAATGCAATAAACCCTTTAAAATGTGCTTTTAAGCTTGTTTTTATTATTATTACTGTTATTATGAATAATATTAATAATTTTGCATGCAGCTGCCACACACAAATATAATTCAATTGCAATTACAATATTTGATGATTTTATTTATGTATTATTTTTTTGCAAAACTGTGCAGCCCTTTTCCTCTCCATGATATTGATCCATAATAGAAGGATGATTGGATGAGGGATGGATGTACAGGTCCTTCTCAAAAAATTAGCATATTGTGATAAAGTTCATTATTTTCCATAATGTAATGATAAATATTAAACTTTCATATGTTTTAGATTCATTGCACACCAACTGAAATATTTCAGGTGTTTTATTGTTTTCACACGGATGATTTTGGCATACAGTTCATGAAAACCCAAAATTCCTGTCTCAAAAAATTAGCATATCATGAAAAGGTTCTCTAAACGAGCTATTAACCTAATCATCTGAATCAACTAATTAACTCTAAACACCTGCAAAAGATTCCTGAGGCTTTTAAAAACTCCCCGCCTGTTTCATTACTCAAAACCGCAATCATGGGTAAGACTGCCGACCTGACTGCTGTCCAGAAGGCCATCATTGACACCCTCAAGCAAGAGGGTAAGACACAGAAAGAAATTTCTGAACAAATAGGCTGTTCGCAGAGTGCTGTATCAAGGCACCTCAGTGGGAAGTCTGTGGGAAGGAAAAAGTGTGGCAAAAAACGCTGCACAACAAGAAGAGGAGACGGGACCCTGAGGAAGATTGTGGAGAAGGACCGATTCCAGACGTTGGGAGACCTGCGGAAGCAGTGGACTGAGTCTGGAGTAGAAACAGTCAGAGCCACCGTGCATAGGCGTGTGCAGGAAATGGGCTACAGGTGCCACATTCCCCAGGTCAAGCCACTTTTGAACCAGAAACAGCGGCAGAAGCGCCTGACCTGGGCTACAGAGAAGCAGCACTGGACAGTTGCTCATTTTGCATGTCATTAGGAAATCAAGGTGCCAGAGTCTGGAGGAAGACTGGGGAGAAGGAAATGCCAAAATGCCTGAAGTCCAGTGTCAAGTACCCACAGTCAGTGATGGTCTGGGGTGCCATGTCAGCTGCTGGTGTTGGTCCACTGTGTTTTATCAAGGGCAGGGTCAATACAGCTAGCTATCAGGAGATTTTGGAGCACTTCATGCTTCCACCTGCTGAAAAGCTTTATGGAGATGATTTCATTTTTCAGCACGACCTGGTACCTGCTCACAGTGCCAAAACCACTGATAAATGGTTTACTGACCATGGTATTACTGTGCTCAATTGGCCTGCCAACTCTCCTGACCTGAACCCCATAGAGAATCTGTGGGATATTGTGAAGAGAAAGTTGAGAGACGCAAGACCCAACACTCTGGATGAGCTTAAGGCCGCTGTCGAAGCATCCTGGGCCTCCATAACACCTCAGCAGTGCCACAGGCTGATTGCCTCCATGCCACGCCGCATTGAAGCAGTCATTTCTGCAAAAGGATTCCCGACCAAGTATTGAGTGCATAACTGAACATAATTATTTGAAGGTTGACTTTTTTTTTTAATTAAAAACTCTTCTGTTATTGGTCGGAAGAAATATGCTAATTTTTTGAGACAGGAATTTGGGGTTTTCATGAGCTGTATGCCAAAATCATCAGTATTAAAACAATAAAAGACCTGAAATATTTCAGTTGGTGTGCAATGAATCTAAAATATACGAAAATTTAATTTTTATCATTACATTATGGAAAATAATGAACTTTATCACAATATGCTAATTTTTCGAGAAGGACCTGTATCGATATCTATCTATAGAGATACACAAACAATATCAAACTATACAGATAAAATATTACTGAATTGTGTCTTACACAAGTGTTACAACTAACCCCTCTGTCTATTATAATTAACCCCGCATATGGGGTAAAGCCCAATTTATATTTCTGCGTCGAACTCACGCCGTAGGCTGTGTGTAGCGCGCGTACCCTACGGCGTACCCTGATGTGCACCTCTCCAAAAATGTAACAACGCGTCAATTCTACGCGGACGCAAGCGCTGTGATTGGTCTGCTAGAACCCCTCCCTCGGGTTTCACACGCTCCCTCTGCATGTGTAATTGTGCGTAAACGCGGACAACGACGCAGAAGTTTAAATGAAAACCAACGCGTAGTCTATAGCGTTGAGGCACCGGCGTAGGTCTGACGCAGAAGTATAAATCAGCCATAAGTTGTAACATTTGCAATTCTGTCACTTTCAATGCAACTGTAAGAAAATGGTAGGTCCTAGAAAAAAAACTTTAAGTGTCCATTTGTAGAAGAGATGTGTATGTTGCTTGTGTACAAAAAAGATGAATCTAACTTAATAATTTTTTTAATAATTGAGCCAAAACCAAAATGTGTTAGGTTGTGCCCCGCTCTCCCCTAAGCCTTATCTGTAAAAAAAAAAAAAAAAAAAAAAAAAAATATATATATATATATATATATATATATATATAAACAAGAAAAAAAAACCTTCTCAAAACATTTTCTGTATAATATTAAAGGAAATAAGAAAAAAACAACAGATTGTTATAATACAGATAACACAATATCACAAGGCTACTGAAAATCGTGTGAAATTGTACATATTCTATATATAATACATAAAATTAAATATTCTGCCCTTACAGAACCTGACTGTTTTCCATTAGACAGAGGGTTGGAATAAAGTCCCAACTTTGGCATAACAAGGCGTGATTATTCTTTACAGTAAAACGGAAATACATCAAATAAAATATATATTACAGGAAAACAAATACAATAATACTGTTGTATAACAGTCAACTGTTTGCCAATCTCTACAATGTTTGTTTCAATGTTATAATCAGTTCAATCACTTTCAACAATCATAACTTAATTATCGCAGAATAAACTTGTTAATTACTTACAGTCAAATGTTTTCCGAGGCTAAACTGTTAAAAGATTGCATATGGAAACTGTGCTGCGATGTTTTTTTTTTTTTTTTTAAAGTGAAAATTATTGCATTGCTGTAAAAAATTGTTCTGTAAAATAACAGTAATCTACTGGCAGCTGTGGTTGCCAGCAATTTACTGTTAATTTACAGCTCTCCTTTTTTACAGTATGTTACAGTAAAAATGGAATGTAACCCGTGTCATTTGGTAAACCGATTGCTTCAAACAGTTCGAGTTCAAAAACTAGTATTTACACTGATAGTCCTGTGAACAAACTCCATTTGAGTCCACTGAAAATAAATATTACGTAATATTAAATTGCAAACACCTAATGTGTAAAAGTGAATTCATTAAAACATGCAGAGAGAGGTCTGACCACGGGCTGAAGGTCTGGCGGCAGGCCGGTGGGATTACCACCCGGTGAGTGCCGTAATGCCACGCTAGGGCTGTCACTTTACGTTCGAAAATCGTTTGCACAATCGATTGGACCAACCAACACAAGTTTCGAAAACGAAAACAGGGAATCGATTTTAACAACTTTTTTTTTTTTTTTTTTTACCAAAAATGTGTTTTAGGTGGACAGATCAATACAGTACACAGAATTTGTAGGATGTTGGAAAATAACAATGTCTTTTCTGTTAACCAAATGCTTTTTTATATTCGCTATTACGTCAATGCATGTGAACAAGCGCGCCATTGTTTGTTGCGTAGTGACGTGTGTGTGTTCAAGTAAGCCAGAAATACGCAGATTCTGTGTAATACGCTGTATTTAATATATCATGATGACTCACGAGTTGCATATTTGCGCTAAATCCGTGCAGATTTGGCTACACGAACTTCCCCAGAAAAGTGAGTAAACAGAAACACTCTAAATTCACTCGTGATTTTACAGCGTTTCCCGCCAAAGGTCATTTTTACCCGCATTTGGCGTATTGGCGGGTGTTCATTTCTAACCCTGAATGTTGCACTCCTGTTTTTCATTGTGCACGAAATATCACGCCAAAAAATCATCAGAAATATTGCTGACTTGTGCGCGTCTCAAGCGCCCTCTTTACGTTCGTCCGAAAGCCGGTTAGTTGTCCGTGGATTTGCCTATATTTGGTTTTGAAAATGGAAACGTCTTTAGATATGGAAAATCGATTTTACAATCGATTCAATGAACACTTATGTCTCAAAAATCGAACTGGATTTTTTCACAAAAGTGACAGCTCTATGCCACGCCGATCTCGGGACTCGGCCGTGAAGCCAGTGCTGAAGCGGTCTCATATGAAGCAAGCCGAGCGGGGTTACCGCTGCTGCCACTGCCATATGCCCCAGGAGCCTCTGAAAAAAAAATTTCTGCCTTGAACGTGTTCAAGCAGTTCAGCACCGACTGAGCACGCTGCTTTGTGAGGCGCGCTGTCTGAGCGACCGAATCCAACTTCATACCGAGATAAGAGATCCTCTGCACAGGGGAGAGTTTGCTCTTTTCCCAGTTGACCTGAAGACCCAACTGGCTGAGGTGCCTGAGCACGAGGTCCCTGTGTTCGCATAGTTGATCTCCAGAGTGTGCTAGTATGAGCCAGTCATCGAGATAGTTGAGGATGCGAACGCCCTGTTCTCTCATGGGAACAAGGGCCCCCTCCGTGACTTTCGTGAGGACATAGGGGGACAGGGACAGCCCGAAGGGTAAGACTTTGTACTGATATGCTCGACCCTCGAACGCAAAGCGCAGGAACGGCCTGTGTCGAGGAAGAATAGAGACATGAAGGTACGCGTCCTTCAGGTCGATCGCTGCAAAGCAATCTTGGGGACGGATGCATTCGAAAATGCGTCTCTGTGTGAGCATTTTGAACGGTAGCTTGTGGAGGCTCCGATTCAAAACTCGCAGATCCAAGATCGGTCTTAACCCACCACCTTTCTTGGGTACAATGAAGAAAGGACTGTAGTGCCCTGACCTCATATCGGCTGGAGGGACCGGCTCTATCGCATCCTTCGCCAGTAGGACTGCGATCTCCGCACGCAAGACATGGGCATCGGCTGCTCTCACTATAGTGGAGTGGATGGCCCGAAACTTGGGGGGACGCCGGGCGAACTGAATCTCATAGCCGAGCCTGATGGTCGGAATGAGCCAGCGAGACGGACTGGGGAGCGCTAACCAGGCTCTCAGAGACCGTGCAAGCGGGACCAAAGGGACCGTAGGCGTACCCGGAGTGGGGCAGCGAGGTGGAACACAGGGACGCGGCTCGGTGGGCTCTCTCTGAGAGGCGGCCAGTAGCGGGGTCTGTGTGTGCTGTGCAGCACTTACCTGGTTCCACAGGTCAGGAGGTGCAGGAGGCGCTCGGTGGTGTTCTCGAACTGCACACTGCTGCTCACTGGCGACAGAGGAGACGGATGAGAGTGGTGAGTATTCTGTCCCCCCACTGCTCTCCAGGTCCCCTTCGGACCCAGAGATGGTAGAAACTACTCTTTCATTGAAAATTTGGGTACCGCTGGTTTTAAGGCCAGCGGCGGAACACAAACAGAATGAAACAAAAGATTTTCCACCCGGCCCTCTTCCGGGGGATGGAGCGATGCGGTCATTGTCTCCTGGAGAGCA
Source organism: Meda fulgida (assembly GCA_030578275.1). Lineage (NCBI taxonomy): Eukaryota > Metazoa > Chordata > Actinopteri > Cypriniformes > Leuciscidae > Meda > Meda fulgida. The sequence goes on along the minus strand of CM060635.1, from coordinate 27,949,197 downwards.
GTCCCTTCCACGCCCTGCCCTGCCTGCGACTGGCTCCACGGCGCCGTTTAGATGGAGGCTGCTGCTGCTGCGGCGCGGGAGCAGGGGCAGACGCAGGAAGACGCCCCCAGCGACGAGCAGACTGAGGAGCCGCGGGCGGTGGGCTGGAGGCAGCAGCTGACCGCCGCTGCAGGATGTGCCTGATGGCCTCAGTCTGCTTCTTTACAGCCGAGAACTGCTGGGCAAAGTTCTCGACCGCGTCGCCGAAGAGGCCGGTCTGGGACACGGGGGAGTTAAAGAACCTGAGCTTGTCGGTCTCCCGCATGTCAGCCAGACACAGCCAGATATGGCGTTCCTGGACCACTAGTGTGGACATCACATGACCCACTGACCGCGCGGTAACCTTCGTCGCACGAACTTCTTGGACAACTTCTGGGTCGTGACCACCCTCGTGCAGGTCCTTCGGTGCTTTGGCCTGATGAACCTGCAGCAACGCCATAGCGTGCATGGCAGAGGCAGCTTCCCCACAGGCCTTGTAAGCCTTGCCGGTTAAGTCCGACGAGTACTTACAGACCCACGAAGGACGACACGGTTCTCCACGCCAAGTGGAGTTAGGGCACAGTTGCATAGCAATGGCCCGTTCCACTGGCGGGATACGCGTGTATCCCTTAGCTGCCCCGCCATCAAGGCTGGTGAGGGAGGAGGAGCCACCGGAACGGTTTCTGGCAGTGAAAGGTGCCGTCCACGTCCCTGTGAACTCCTCATGCACCTCCGGGAAGAAAGGCACTGGGGTGGGTTGCTGAGAACCAGCGCGCGCCACCCCGAGATACCAATCGTCCAACCTCGAGGGCTCGGGACACGGTGGAGGGTTCCACAAGAGCCCGATCCTGTTGGCGGCCCGGGAAAGCATGGACATCATCTCGGGGTCCGACTCGGGCACTGCTGGCACACCCGTCGTCCGCGGAGCGGTCTGACCCACCCTCCGATGCAGCGATCGACATCTGGTCGTCGCAGGGAGTGCCGAACGAAACGACCGGTACACATCTCGAGGATGGTCCAATATGTTCCGTTGGCAGCTCAACTGGTTGCGGAGCATGAGAGGAGTGAGGGTTCCTAGGGGGTTGGTTCCCCGAAGGAAGCGCGCTCACTGTAATCCTCAGGTCACCCATGTCACCGCCCGAAGCAACCCGCGAAAGGGGGTTGGAACGAGGTGCAGGCACGGGGACTCCGCCCCTTTGCAGGAACATGAGTCTCGACCTCAGCTCCGAGATGGTCATCTTTCCACAATGGGTACATGACTCATCCACAAACGCTGCCTGTGCGTGTTCAAGGCCCAGACACACAAGGCAGCGATCGTGACCATCCCGCGATCCTAGGTAACGACCGTATCCAGAAACACACAGATAGAACGTCATCTTGAAAAAGACGCGAACTATCTGTATAAGCTCTTTTAGGGACTACTCTCACTGGTGCTGAAGCATGCAGGGGAACAGCCTCAGCGATCACAGGCGGGAATGTGCACCCGTCTGTGCGCTGGATTCTCTCGCTGGGAGATCTTACCAGCTGTTATAACAGCTTTTGAGCGCTTTGAAGCGCACCTCACCAGCTGTTAAAACAGCTTTTTTCTTTGCTCAGTTTTAACAAAAAAAGAAAGAGAGAAAGCGAAATTGTTCACGCTGCCATGCTGTCACGCCCAGCACCGGGAAGGAGAGGTCCAGAAAGCTCGTATGGTTTCAACCGACTTAGTAGAGGCATCGAAGTGTTTGGCTCCGAAGCAAAAAGCTAGTGTGCAATCACTCAGCTGCTGGTTAAATACCCGCGCTGCAAGGCCGCGCAGCTGATGCAAATGATTGCACGCCAATGTGCATTGGCTTGTTTTAGATTCACTCGAAGTAGATTGGCCTCTCTAGCGAGATTCCTATTGGTCAGTCATGACCTACGTTGTAGTGACTGACCGATAGGGAACTGAACAGTCAGAAGAGAGAAAAGGCAGAAGAGAGAAAATGCTGTAAGCAGCTCTGCTCTGAAGCTCTCACTTTAAAGAAATTATATGATTGTAGATGAGGTCTGTATCTAATAACTGAGGAGTGACTGAGGGTCCAGCTATGGGAGTACAGCAACAGTGCTTGCTTATTTAGCCCGACTTCTAGATATCAGATATATACTTGTTCTGTAATTAGTGTTAATGATAGAGACAGCTATGTCTAAAGATCCTGGAAATCAATAATGATGAGGATTATGATTTGAATATCATGATTGGATCAGCCACTGGTGGATGGTCAAAGGAAGACAGTGAACTGCTTATCAGTTCTGTTTACATTCCTGATTAGGACACACTGCTTCGGGGGTGTGCAGGGAGCCGTTTGCAAGCTCACAGTGACCAAACCAACCAGATGGCAGAGAGTGTTTTGATTGTGGTCAGCAGGACACGTAGCTGTGGATGCCTACTGAGAAGCTGTTTTAAAAATGTGATACAAATTTGAAGAAAATTCTGTGTTAATATGTGTTAGAAAGCAGATCAATAATAATATGATGAAATTAAAGGTTTAATTTAACAAAAGCACAGGAGATAAAACAATGTCATAAGATTGAAGACAGTAAAGCCCAGGGGGGTAAGAAGGATTATGTATTGTTTTAACTCCACAGGGGTGAGGACAGTAAAACCCCCAGGGAGCGGGATTAAAGGGTGTCTCTAACCCCCACCGTCAAATTGCATTTCTAAAACCTGATCTGGTTTCACTTGGGTAGTGGGAAAATACAAATAAGAAATGAGTTGCAAAATACTTTTAAAAGTATTGCTAATTGCTTAGAAAAGAAACCATGAAAAGTCAGATATTAAACTATAGTAATTGAGAACCTGAGAACTAAAATTTAGATGAAATTTGAAACATTATTATTTTTATAAAGATAAAATAGGCTAAGCAGAAGCAGTGTTAGGGGATTAACAGTTGCTAAATGTAAATGATGTTTGATTAAACAGAGAGCTTGTTAGTGTTGACCATGAAAGAACTAGAAGCTGATGTGTTGATTTTAGATTTTAGCTTGTGATTTGTCTGAAACAATTTGATTATCTGAGTTAAAAGATGGCAGATAGAGTCTGAAGTTCCTGAAGTCTCAAGAGTCTCTCTCTCATTCAATGTCAGCTAAAAGCTGTTATCTGAGCCTGTGTCATTGATAAGCTCAGTTGAAAATCATAGACACAGAGATGACAAAAGAAATCATTGCCATTCAGAGGGCAACTTGTATTTTAAATGTTTTAAAAGTAAAACTGAATGACTTTAAAGAAGTCTTTAAAATAATGATATAGCTTATTTTAGGACCAGTAACAACTTTGTCTCATTTAGTCTCCACTATGGCTCTGACTACAGATGAAGTACACGGAAGGTTGATCTAAATTCACTGAGTATAGTCTAAGCAGCTAGGTTGCTGATTTTAAGATGGTTAATGGATTTAAGTGATTCCTGTTGTTATTGTTTTAGGATACTCCTACTGACTGTGATGATTCTTGAATGTCTTCTCACCAACACCCAAAGGGAAAAGTTTGTATATCATACTATCAAATTTTAGAAGAGACTCTTTGATAATTCTGCCCAATTGGATGGAGCTATACCGGTGTGCACGAGGTGTCTTCCCCATGACGGGTACGATCTTCTATAGCCCTAGGGGTCAACCCAAGCCAGGGTTTTCACCGCCACTGGGCACCTGCCCACCAGGCTGCGGAGGTGTAATCTGTGCGATGGGAGTGGATGTGATGCCACTTTGGGCAAAGGGCATCAGAGAGGGGAGTCAGAGGACTTTAATACAGTTCAGTCTGCATCGACCCAGAGTCCACTCCCAAATATACTTTAGAATGAACTCATCCTCCAAAATGGCTTAATTTAATCTCAAGAGATAAAAGAAGTGAAGTTATTCTGTTTCTTCACCATTGGGATTCAATGAGCAAATGGTAGACAATTGTAAAATGGGGCCAGTGTGAGACACAGGAAATCTTTTCAGAAAATGGGATGTCTCAACGTCATTAACATACAGACCACAGGTGAATCCAATTATATGATGTTAGTTGCCTCAAGGGCAAGGAAAATGCATAGATGTCAGGGTATCGGGACAAAGGCATGGTGGTGGCTTAAGATGAAGACAACTCAAAAGTCTGAATAACAATGGTCAAAGTTTAAGTGTAAGGAATTTACATTCTGTCTAAATTACAGTCATAGGAGGCTGTTGAAAAGATTATTTGTTTAAGGTGAGAGAGACTGCTTGAAAAGGAGGAAAGGATGGTGACTTTTTGCCTTTCTGTTATGCCAAAGAAGCTGAAACCAAAGCAACACAGCTGACTTTTCTAAAATCAAATGAATAATGAACAAACACACTTTGAAACTGGTTAAGAGGCCATAGAAAGTAATTAGATAAAAGCTATAGGAATATGCAAGGTTCAAAATTTCATCTAAACTGTTAAATCTTTTTAGAGAAAAGATAAGAATAAGAAATATGAGCGGCTCATATTTAGATGTGTTTGATGGTGACTGCACTTTATGCCTTGTAAGTTTAGGGAAGAGCCATTCTGTCTGAATAGTGTGTGTGTCATTAACCTCTGGAAAGAGTGTTTTATCATCACTGATGAGTTAAGGCGAATGACAAATTCAAGAGAGGTTGATAATTCTGGGTCAATTTGATAATCAAGTTTTGTCTGCTAGTTACAAGTTTTGGTAATTTATGATAGATAGCAGATTTTAATTACTTTCAGAATCAGTTTAAGTACTAATGGAAGTTGGAATTGTGACACATTGGCTAAGTTAATATCAAATTATGAAGAGAGCCCTTAACATTTATGCGAACAAAGAAGAAGAATGTAGATGACTGACAGCGACCAAGTCTGTACAGCACGACCTGACCTGACAGAAACAATATGACGACTTTGGATACACTGTAAGGCTGAGGGCTGTTGGCCTTCAAATGCTCTGATAAAAGGGCACCATTGTGCTAAATTGATGCACAAGTTGGATGGTGCATCAAAAGGGAAATGGTTAGGGATTTGCTGAAAGCATTGCACAGGAGGGGCAATAAATGCTGAGAGTTCTACAAAATGTCTGTCTGTAAGTGTTTTAATAACAAAGATCGTTTCAACAGGAAACCGCCAGTGCAGATGCGGCACCGATGGCCGCGGCAGCACAGCAGACAAAATCAGGGCAGAACGCCCAATAAAATAATGGCTATGGATGCATTTGTCTAAATATCCTGGTCTGGGTTATTATTGTGGCAGAAAGAAACAGTGCCTAACCCTGCACAGCGCCTGACTTGAAATTTTTCTTTCGCAGGATAGCAGGATGGAGTGTATCAAACAGAGCTGATTCTGTTCCAAATGCATATTTTCTTGTTAGCATAAGCAAAGTGGGTTGAGTTTTTTTCAGGGGACAAAAGGACCCTGAGTGCTACTCAATGAGCAAGAAATAATCTTTAATTATTATATTAATGAAATTATGTTTCAGGTTGAAAATTTCACAGGTCACACCAAAAGGGACGACCGGCTAGACAAGCGGTCACTAACAAAATCACTTAAGGTCTTCATTCGCAGGTGACAGCAGACAGTAAATGATTCACTCCAGTGGGGGTGTGTCGTGATCCAAGGAGAAAATCTGGTAATGATCAGAAACATGGTTGGAGAGAGTGACACCTGGATCCAAGACTCACCTTAGACTACACCGACAAGCCTCAAACCATTCAATAGAGCACAAAGTGAGGGATCAAAGGCTAGTGCTAGTAACAAGCCTCCCTCACCGACGATAGAATGACCATCGCTACTGCACTCAAAGTGTAAAATGCTGAAGATGGAATGCCTGTGGGACGAACGAGATGATCAACACACCTGGAGGAAGATGCGGACCAATGTTTAAGTTTAGCAGAAGAATCTGTTTTGTGATGATTTTGATGATTTTATTTGATTGAATCAAACTAGGTATTGATATAGATCTAATGATTTGATTGGTGCAAATGTTTTCAGGAAAAGTAGAAAATCTTTTAATTGTGGTGAAGTACGGAAATAAAAATAAAAAAACGGTCCGTAATGGAAATATTAGGGTTAATTTAGAACAACTACATTGGTTAGAAGAATGGATACAATTATAAAACTTTTCTAGAAAGATTTTTTTAAATAGGGCATTAAATAGAGCTCACTAAGTAAAACCATTGCCTGATTGAATTAAAAGTTGGTTAGGAAAATCGAGGTGATATTGATGGGTGTGAATTAATGTTAATGTGTTATTCTGATAAATTCTGTTATTCATGGGTGAATAGGAGTCTGTTCAATTTGAAAATGACAGGGTATCCCAAGGATAAACAAAGTTCAGACAATACAAGTAGCGGAAGTTATAGTGACAATGCTTTAATTGAGTTAAGGTATTCTTCATTCTAAAATCTATACTATTTCTTGTTTATACTGAGGTGACTGAGGGTTTGATTTTATATCGGAAATGCGATAACAGTGCTTATCCATTTAGCCCGGCTTCAGATAAATTATTTACTTTGCTTGCTAAACAAGTTTAAGAAGAGTGATACGAAATGACTTAAATTTGTTGCATTTATTTGGTTATCAGAGAATGATAAAAAGGGAGAATTGTTATGGAAAAATTGCGACGCTAATGATTTGATGCCATTTTTCGTGAATGGAGTTTTTTTAGAAATATATAATTTGCGAAAAGTAAAAAAAAAAAATAAAAAAAAAAACCTTATGCATAAGTTAATGGGGCATTTTGGGGGCCCTTAGGTAGCTCGGGGCCCAAGGCAATTGCCGACCTTTGCCTAATGGTAAAGTCCGCCCCTGCTTGAAAGTATTATTTAAAGTAAAATCTAGAAAATTTGGACCACCACATTCATAATTATTAATAACCTAAAGACTTTTTAACGTAATGCTTCTTATGCTTCCACAGAAAATCAAATAGCATTCTATCAATATCTGCACATGCAGCTTTATCCACATATAAGGAGAAAGCAGTCTATGAACTTGAACTTTCTAAACATAATCATTGATTCCTGATGTTTCTTCAGCCATGCAGTAATTCAAATTTGACCTTTTGAACATATTTTGGGCCAAGGAATCCTTGATTTTGAACTTGAACTTTCCATATATACTCATAGACTCCTTCTGATGTGTCATCAGCCAGACAGTAGTTCAAACTTGTCCTACTGAACAAATTTCTCGCAAAAGAGCCATCAAAGTCTTACTTACTATACGTTCTGATAGACTTCTTTTGATGTTACTTCAACCATATAACAGTCCATATTTGACAGATTGAACACATTTCTGGCCAAAGAGTCCTCGTTATTCAACTTTCTATCCATACTCATAGACTCCTTCTGCTGTTTCATCAGTAGTTCAAATATAACTAGGAAAAACAAGGCTTTTCGTTCTTGGGAGCGTTTTGTGCACTGCTGCGTCTGTCACCACACACTCGGTCGTTTGTGGCGCACATTTCACTCCGGAGAATTATAGGTATTGTCATTATTTATTTATGTTGTTATAGCATGGTCATTAGTCAATGTAGCTAACGTTAGGTCAATGTAGATAGTGCTAACCAGCTTGGACGGACTGCAAAATCACTGTCAGCGTTTAAATCTTAGGTTGTAGAATATGAGAAGACGTAAACGTTGCTGGCTTAAATTAAGACAATCTAAATGGATGTTTAATCAAGAACAAGGTCGAACAAATGTTTGCTGAAGGAGATTTATTGCATAACACCAAGGTACTAGCCCTAAAGTAGATGAACCAGCGTTAGCCACGGTGCTAACTTACATTAACTCACCAAGTCACTTGCCCTATTCGCCACTGGTTTTCTTGACACCACAACTCTACTTCTCTCCTCTGCCCATTGTTCCTCCCCCCCTCATATTTATACTACGATTTTATTACATTTGAGTCCACTAAAAAAATTTAATTAATTTAAATGAGTTAACAGACCATCTATTTAACTCAATCCTCTTGCAGATAATTGTTAGTTAACCACAGTTTACACCTGAATTGACGAAATTAACAAAAAGATCATCAATACATCAGCAACTACAGTCACTGCCTTTAAATAAAGTAACACACAGCATAACATCAATTTTTCTCTGCTCCTCCTGAACTGAAGCACAGGCTCTACTCTTCAACACAATGGTGACACACAAAACTCAACAGAAACACTTTAAATCCCAACAGAACATTAAACACTAACAGATCTCCACTACACTATGTGCAAAAACATATAAAATCACACTTCATTTCAGTGTTTCCTCTCCTGATCAGTCATTCATATAAATATATATTCACATTTCACATTTATTGTCACATAAATACATGCACAGAAAATAACTTATTTTGTTTAGTAAATTTGACTTAGATTGTATTGTAAACTACTGACTTCCAGCCACAGCCATATATGTAATTAACTGAAAAGAAAAGAAGACAGTACATATTTAAAGATCTCAACAGAGGAGGAGTAAATTACTCATTACCAGGCTCACTTGTCAAGGTCTTTTTGAGAATTAACTGAGGTTTAGATGTTGATGATTTATGGTTTAGTTTGTAGTCACAATGATGGTGATAAGTGTTGGCTTTAGTTGGGCTGTTACCCTTGACATTGCAACATTAGTTTTTCTCTGACTGATTTACCTGTGTGTTTATAAGGCACAATACTTATAGCAATAAAGCCAAGAGAAAAGAAATCTGGTGACTATGGTTGTGTATTACTGGTGTCATCAATAGAGCTTACAGAACAGTAGCACCTCAGTTGCTTGAAAGGTTTTGTGAATATTGTATATATCAAACTAAAATTACCTGATACAATCACAACTGAACATCATCATGCTGTAGAATCACACGACTATTACAATCAATTAGGTGAAATCTATTACAATCTCAATTTCATAATTAAAAAAAAACGAATCTGATCATGACCAGCCACTAGATATTATTAAGGCTGACATCAATAGTCAACCATCAACACCTGAACATAATTTTGCTTAACTTTTATTGCTATATCAAATTTGTCTTATAAAGTCTTGTTTATAGTAGCCAAAGTAAAACTAATGTTCAACTTATCAAGAGTCAAGAACCCAACTTAAGTAAACACTAATCACGATCATGGTAACGTCAAATGAAATAAATTTCAATAAATCATCAACATCTAACCCTCATCTATTTCTCAGTAAGTCTGATTATGACAGAAATAAAGTCAGTCTGGTTAGTAGTAAGTGAAGCTGGTAATGCTGTTTGTGGAGATGAAATGAAATGAGTTGTCTCAGGTTTTAATTCAATGCATTATTAATAACAGTAACATACTGTAAATAATACAGTAAAGAACTGTAAATTCATAGCTGGTCTTGTTTTGCTGTTTTTACAGGTGTGCTGTATTTTTTACAGTATAATTGTAGTTTATGATTTACAGTACTCTTGTAAAATTTACAGGCTTACTGGCAACCAAAATTGCCAGAAAGTTGCTGTCAATTTTACAGCAATTTGTTACAGTGTAGGAGGCTCATAATTATAGGCCTGTGGACCGTCATAGGCATGCTCGTCAACATCGGAGAACTCGGTTTCTTCATTCACATCCATTGTAACCTGAGCTTGAACTTGACCAGACTCCCTCGCCCATCGTCACTTCCGGTTAGTGCTTTATAGACGCGGAAGTTATTTTATCACAATTTATCTCAAAATATCGTCAATGGCATAGTTATATATTACTACAGCTATATATTGCAAGACATTGAGGATGCTAAATTGTGGACGGATTTTTGATATCTTAAGCGGTTTGGCCGTGGCGAGGAAACAGATTTATGGCGAGAAAAGAGAAACACAAAGTATTATAACGTCTGCATAAATTAACTGATCTTGATGAAACTTCAGCTTTGTGATCGTTGTAAGAGGCCGGTCAGATGGATGTGACTGTTGTGAGTCAAAGTTATAGCGCCACCAACTGGCAGCAGGAAGTGTGTCACTTTCAAAATGCTTTTGACAAAAGTTGGGAGCTTAGTTTTACATACAGTAACAAAACTCGGTATGTATATTGTTCTCATCGAACCGGACAACTTTCTAATTTACAGTCATTAGCTCCGACGAACAGGAAGTCAGATTTTTTGGTCTGAATGTAGATTTTTTTGCTAAATCAGCCTCTGAATTTGTATCCACTCTTCTTAAGTGGTTTATTTAATTCCCACCAGACTTTTTCAACATGATGAAAATACATTAAACATGTTAAATAGTGAATGGCAATTGAATATCTCAAATTATTTTGCTATGGCGAGGGATTAAAGTCATGTCAAAAAAGGAAACACTAAAAGCCTCATATCTTCTAAAATTTTAATTATACACCATTTATTTCTATATACAATTATACAAATATCAGAACTAAACCCATTTTATTCTTTTTTTTTTTCAACTTAGGAATAATGTACAAGTTTGAAAACAGCCAGAATGCGCTATTCAGTCAAAAAAAAAATCAAGTAATACATAGGGCTATACTGCCCTCTTGTGTTTAAAATTAGGTAGGCCTATTGTATGTTACTCCGCTAATATTTTCCCGTCGGTTATTTGACGTGTGACACAGCCAGGGGCTTTTAAATCGCTAACTTAAAAACGAAAGTAAACTACGGACGTTCACACGGACACTCATAATGCTGCGGAGCCGGGCGAACGTTTTCAATGAATTCCTATGGAAGTAGGAATGAACTAAAAAACGTTCACTCTGTTCTGCTCGTTCCTCGCCATGGACGCGCACCGTTATTAATGCCTGTGCAGCCGTGCGCATTTTAGTTTCATTTTAAAATTAGTGCCATTTCGGGGGCGGATTGCTTGAATTAATTTTACAAAGCACAATGTTGTGTTTTATTGCGAGTGTACACAAATAAAAAAATAAAAAATAAAGTAGGCCTAAACACTTTGCAGTTTGAATGATGTCCTGTATGAACAAAATGACAGAGTATGTTTTTATGTTTCCACTGTTCGATCGCGCCCTCGCCTCACACACACACATATTCCATCATTGCATTCTTGACATCGCAGCCTGTTCATTATAGCCGTAATAAAATATAATAATGAAATAGTCAAGCTAACATATAAAAATTACACCGCTCTCTTTAAATAGTCAGTAGTAGCCTAGCCTACAATTTGTATCATTCACAGCAAGCACCGCTCCACTGTGATGTGTCCAAGCACATTGCCCCATGTGAAGAGGATGATTTTTTTCCGTCGATATTGGAACGTTTGAAGTAGGCTACAAATCCTATAATAAAGAATAGTTTACCATCCAAATACATCGCGATTGTTGAAACATTTTGTTTCTAATGAGAGAGTTACGTGTACGCCACTTACTTTAACTTTCGCTTTATATTATTTTGTTTTGGCTTGTTTATATTTATTTATTTTATTATTTTTCTGTTCTGAAAATTATTCAATTTAAAGGATTTGTTGAATATTTTTAGTGTATTTCCTAAGCATGCAGCAAACTAGGCTATATCACTGGTTAAAGTTCTTACGATGGTTAATGGTTACCGGTTAATTAGCATACCTGTAAGTATATATAGCTGAATTGAGGTTGGAGCTGAATTTTTGTGTAATCTGTGCACAACAGAGTTTTAATTGAGAATAAAGAACAATGCACCTTTAGTCCCATTTTATTCTTATGTTAGCTTAAGAATATGCCTATGGGTCACGTCAATAATATAAAAAGTGGGGTTGCTCTTGAAAAAGTTTGAAAACCACTGCTCTAGTGATGTACTGACTGAGAAAAAGTTGGAAAGAATGATACTTTTAAACATAACACTAAACCGCCAACAGGTGGCGACAGGCGACCGTCTCACTGTAATGAGCGAGTTATTGATTCATTCATTCAAACGATTCATTCAAACTACTGATTCATTCAAGAATGACACACGTTAATGAATGGTTAATTGAATCTTTGAATCAACCGATTTGTTCAAAATGCTGAATCATTCAGAAATGAGAAAACATCACTCATCATGAGAGGTTGCTTAACTGTATCTTATGTTAAAAATATAAAACTCCACATTTTGAATTTTTATAGGCAGAATGTTGTTAACTGTGTTTCTTTTGTGAGTGCTGCACTCATTTCTCCTCGAGAGGCTGCGATCCTCAACAGCAAAACATTGTTACTATCAGTAATGTATTTATTATCAATAGCAGCATACAATAAATGTCATAAATCAGAATCATTCACTCTGTTTAGTGATTTCCTTTTTTTTGTTTTTGTTTTTTGTCAATGACATTCTAATCAGGTCGGGCAAGTAAAATTCTCTCTTTCTTGTCCCTTCAGAAAAAATCTAATATATACACACACGCACACATATAGTGTATGTGTGTGTGTGTTTGTGTTTTCTTCTACTTTTGACATTATCAAAAATCATTTTTTGTCACAAATTAGATTTTTTTTATATAATATTATAAATATATAATTAGTATGTATATATACATATATATATATTTGTAGTGCGCTGACAACATAGTTTTATATATTAGTTTAATTAGATTAATAAGAATATAAAAAAACTTGAAATAAGTACTGTACTTATAGACAAAATAATTTTTGAGCTGCAAAACATAACTTCGCACTTATTTCAAAGTGACCTATGACATTTCATTCCATCTAAATTTAAATTATCTCATGAATCTCAGCATGATGCAGTAGATGTGCCGTATTTAGACAACTTTGATATTGTTCTTTTGGTTTAGCTTCATATTGCCCATCATTCACAGTTACCCTAAAGGCACCGGGGGCAGTGCCACCAGCTTCGGCCAGTCATCACTGCTCGCAGCTATATTTAATTATTATTACTGACCTATTGAACATATTTCTGGAAGTAGAATCTTTGAACTTTAACTTTCTAAACATACTCATTGACTCTTGATGCTTCATCAACCATACATTAGTTCAAACTTGACTTGCTGAACATATTTCTAGCAAAAGAGCCATTAAAGGCTAACTTACTAGGTTCTGATAGCCTTATTTTTATGTTACATCAACCATATATTAAACACAACATATATTATGTTGTTGCCTTTGATTACTCTTTCGCCAGAAACATGTTCAGTAGGTCAAATATGGCTGATTAAACATCAGAAAGAGTCAATGTGTATCTATGGAAAAATCAATTTCAAAATCAAGGACTCTTTGGCCCGAAATATGTTCAAAAGGTAAAATTTGAAGAATTCTGAAGAAACATCTGGAGTCAATGAGTATTTTTTAAAAATTCAAGTTCATAACTGTATATTTCTTTAAAACCTAATGAAACTTACCAATTCACAAAATTAACGGAATGCATAGCTGATGTAAAAAAATTGTATGACTAGTAATTTTCTACTAAATTCTGAAAAAACAGAGATTCTAATTATTGGACAAAAAAACGCACACATGTAATAACCTAGAATACTGTCTAACACTTGATGGCTGCTCTGTTAAGTCTTCGTAGTCAGTTAGGAACCTGGGTGTGCTCTTTGATACCAATCTTTCATTTGAAAGTCACTTGACTAGTATCTGTAAAACCGCTTTTTCCATCTTAAAAATATATAAAAATTACGCCATATGCTCTCATTGACAAATGCGGAACAATTAGTTCATGCTTTCATGACATCAAGGCTAGATTATTGTAATGCTCTACTGGGTAGTTGCCCTGCACGCTTAATAAACAAACTACAGCTAGTTCAAAACACAGAAGCTCGAGTTCTTATCAGAACCAGGAAGTATGACCATATTAGCCCGGTTCTGTCAATACTGCATTGGCTGCCTATTAAACATCGTATACATTTTAAAATATTGCTGATTACTTACAAAGCACTAAATGCTACGCGGTACTTGAGCGAGCTCTTAACGCCAGTTGGTAATACCTAGAATATCAAAAATCGACTGCTGTCGGTAAATCCTTTTCCTATTTAGCACCAAAACTTTGGAACAGTCTTCCTACCATTGTCCGGGATGTAGAAAAACTCTGTCAACTGACTAAAGCTAGACTAAAAACACATCTCTTTGACCTAGCATACACATGATACATTATGTGACTTCTATAATTCAATGTTAGGCTGCATAGATTAGGTCAGCCGGAACTGGCAACACTTCCCTTAAATCCTGATGTACTCGTTACATCATAAGAAGAATGGCATCTACACTAATTTTAGTGTCTTTGTTTATCCCAAGGTTTTCCCGCAGCCTGCCGGATCCAGGCCGTATCCAGATCTGATGAAGGACTTTCGCCTGGACCCGATGACAATGCGGTGCTGAAGTGCAAACTAGCCTCTCCCTGGGGAGGATCCCTTTCCCACTCTACAGATAAAGCGTTGTGGAAATTCGGTTCATGTAACATCATCGGTTCATTATCATCGAAGTGATATGATAAATAAAATAAAATTCTGTATCAAAATTTATAGGCAAGACAAGTAGTTTGTTTAGGCATGGTTTGTAGGGAATTACAAACCTTCGCACATATATTCAATAACTATTGAATCAATTCTTAATGTGCATGTGAGCGCCATCAGCTTTTATCACACGTTCGCGTTTAGAGTCTGTTTAGAGAGAACGGCGTCGTCTTAGCGGCCCCTGATGATCATGATGATCATTTTGCCGGAAGTAAATCAATCAAAACTAACTTTAGCTGGAAAATAACATTATTCAGGAACCGCTATAAAGCCAAAACAATCTCTGTTACCTTAAATGATATGTTTATCTCTGTAAAGCTGCTTTGAAACAATCTACATTGTTAAAAGCGCAATATAAATAAAAATGACTTGACTTGACTTGACTTGAAACATCAGAAGGAGTCTATGAGTATGTATGGAAAGTTCAAAATCAAGGTCTCTTTGGCTCTTTGACAAGCATGTTCAAAACGCAACATTATTATTATTGCATGGCTAAAGAAACATCAGGAGCCAATGAGTATGTTTAGAAAGTTCAAGTTCATAAACTTGAACAGCACATTTCCACTGACAGAAATGTGTTCAATAGGTCAAATATGGACTACTATCTGGCTGATGAAACATACGAACAAGTCTATGAGTATGTATAGAAAGTTCAATATCAAGCACTCTTTGGCCAGAAAAATGTTCAATAAATCAAATATGGACTAATATATGGTTGATATAAAATCAAAAGAAGTCCCTTTGATTACTCTTTCTATCAAAACGTCAAGTTTCAAGTTTAAAAGGAGTCTATGAGTATCTATGGAAAGTTCAAGTTCAAAATCAAGGACTCTTTGGCACGAGACATGTTCAAAAGGTCAAAAGGTCTGAATAGTTCAGGTTCTGTATGCATATATTACATTATCTTTTCAATGAACAGCAGAATAAGTTGGCTTTTATATGCAATTCAGTGCACAACGGATAGATTTATATTGTGCATGCAATGCAATGCAACCATGTATGTCATGTGCTACTGCTTCATGCACAAGAGAATGTTGTTTTTCTGTATGCTATGCAATACAAAAGCTCATGTTATGTGATATCTCTTCTTCATTGCACAACTAAATAAGTTATTTTATGTAATGCTATGAAAGTTAGCATATTTAATGTATTATACTTCACTGTACAACGGTTTCAATTAGACTGAGTATGCAGTGCAATGCAATAGCAGATAGTGTGTGTTATCTCTTCAATAAACATCGGAATAAGTTCGTTCTTGTAAGCATTGCAATGCAACAGCACATATGTTGTGTTATCTAATATGCACAACAGAATTACTTAGATCTCGAATGCAATGCATACATGCGCGAAGAATTCAGAAAGGAAAATTGAAGAATGCAAACCGGAATAAGTAAATTCTTGTATAAATGCCATGAAAGATAGCATATTTACTGTATTGTATTTTTCACTGAAAAAGAATTCAAAGATTGCAATGCAGTTGCACATATTTTGTGTTATCTCTTCAATGAACATCGGAATAAGTTCGTTCTTGTAAGCATTTCAATGCACATATGTTGTGTTGTCTCAAAAGCACAACAGAATTACTTAGATCTTGATCCAACTTATACATGCGGAAGAATGCAGAAAGAAAATTGCTTCAATGCACATGTCAGTAATTCAGGTTCTGTAAGCATACATTATCTTTTCAATGCAAAGCTGAATTAAATTTAATTTACAACGGAAGGATATCTGTCGTGCATGCATGCAATGCAATGCAACTTAATATCATGTGCTTACTGGCACAAAGGAACGAATTAGTTCAAATCACGATACAGACTGTGTCACTTGTGTGATTTTGCAATGCATATTTCAGTAATTCAGATTATGTATGCAAATGTTACATTATATTTTCAATGCATGGGGAATAAGTTAGCTTTGTATGCTATTCAATGGACAACGGATGGATTTATTTCGTGCATGCAATGAAATGCAATACAATACAATGCAAATGCAATGCAACATCTTATATGTCATGTGATACTGCTTATTTTATGCGAAATAAATCCGTGCATGTAATGAAATGCAATTCAATATAATGCAATGCAATGCAATTGAATACAATGCAATTCGAGGGAATCAATTAGTTATTGTAAGCATTGCAATGCACTAGCATATATGTATATGTTATCTCAAAGTCACAAGAGAATTGCTTAGATTGTGAATGCAACGAATACATGCAGAAGAATGCAGAAAGTAAAATTGAAGAATACACAACAAAATAAGTTATTTATTTTATACAATTCAATTAAACAGGGCATATCTTATGTGTGATCTCTTCAATACACAACGGAATAAGTCAGTTCAATTCACGATACAGACTATGTCCCTTGTGTGATTCTTCAATGCACATGTCAGTTCTGGTTCTGTATGCATACATTATCTTTTCAATGCAAAGCGGAATTAGTTAGCTTTTGTTTGAAATCTAATGCACAACGGATGGATTTCTGTCGTGCAATGCAATGCAAAATATGTCATGTGCTACTGGCATAAGGGAATGAATTAGTTTAAACCACGATACAGACTGTCACTTATGTAATACTTCAATGCATATTTCTGCAATCCAGATCCTGTATGCAAATGTTACATTATATTTTCAATGCACAGGGGAATAAGTTAGCTTTTGTATTTTGTATCCGTTCAATGCACAACGGATGGATTTATTTCATGCATGCAATGAAATGCAATGCAATGCAATGCAACATCTTATATGGCTTGTGATACTGCTTCAATGCAGAAGGGAATCAAATGTTATGTTATGTTATGTTTATGTTATGTTATGTTATGTTATGTTATGTTATGTTATGTTATGTTATGTTATGTTATGTTATGTTATATCTCTTCATTGCACAACTAAATAGGTTAGTTATTTTATGAAAAGCTATGAAAGATAGCATACCGGTATTTAATGTATTATTTTCAGAGCACAACGAATTCAGTTAGACTGAGTATGCAGTGCAATGTGTGCACATGTGTGTTATCTCCTCAATGAACATCGGAATAAGTTCGTTATTGTACGCATTGCAATGCAACAGCAAATGTATGTTGTATGCAATTCAATGGACAACGGATGGATTTATTTCGTGCATGCAATGCTATACAATACAGATGATTCCCTTGTGCACTGAAAGCAATATCACATGACATATTTGAGGTTGCATTGCATTGTATTGCATTGCATGCATGAAATAAATCCATCCGTTGTCCATTGAATTGCATACAACATATATGTGCTGTTGCATTGCAATGCGTACAATAACGAACTTATTCCGATGTTCATTGAGGAGATAACACACATGTGCACACATTGCACTGCATACTCAGTCTAACTGAATTCGTTGTGCTCTGAAAATAATACATCAAATACCGGTATGCTATCTTTCATAGCTTTGCATAAAATAACTAACCTATTTAGTTGTGCAATGAAGAGATATGACATAACATAACATAACATAAACATAACATATCATTTGATTCCCTTCTGCATTGAAGCAGTATCACAAGCCATATAAGATGTTGCATTGCATTGCATTGCATTTCATTGCATGCATGAAATAAATCCATCCGTTGTGCATTGAACGGATACAAAATACAAAAGCTAACTTATTCTCCTGTGCATTGAAAATATAATGTAACATTTGCATACAGGATCTGGATTGCAGAAATATGCACTGAAGTATCACACAAGTGAAAGTCTGTATCGTGATTTAAACTAATTCATTCCCTTATGCCAGTAGCACATGACATATTTTGCATTGCATTGCACGACAGAAATCCATCCGTTGTGCATTAGATTTCAAACAAAAGCTAACTAATTCCGTATAAGATATAAGATGTTGCATTGCATTTGCATTGTATTGTATTGCATGTCATTGCATGCACGAAATAAATCCATCCGTTGTCCATTGAATAGCATACAAAAGCTAACTTATTCCCCATGCATTGAAAATATAATGTAATATTTGCATACATAATCTGAATTACTGAAATATGCATTGCAAAATCACACAAGTGACATAGTCTGTATCGTGATTTGAACTAATTCGTTCCTTTGTGCCAGTAGCACATGATATATAGTTGCATTGCATTGCATGCATGCATGACAGATATCCTTCCGTTGTAAATTAAATTTAATTCCGCTTTGCATTGAAAAGATAATGTGCATTGAATATTATAAAATATGAGCTGTTGCATTACTGAACTAATTTCATTATTTAGTTATGTCAATATGTGGTTTACGTTGCATTGAATTAACGAAATAAATCCACCCGTTATGTACTGAATCGCACACAAAAACTAACTTATTCCACTGTGCATTGAAAAGATAATGTAACATAATGCATACAGAATCTGAATTACTGAAAAATGCATAGAATAACATAGAAGTAATGCATAGAAGTAACATAGTCTCTGATTTGAACTGACTTATTCCTTTGTGCATTGAAGAGATAACACATAAGATATGCCCTGGTTCATTGAAATTTATACAAGAATTTACTTATTCCGTTTTGCATTCTTCAATTTTCCTTCCTGAATTCCTCGCGCATGTATGCATTGCATTCGAGATCTAAGTAATTCTGTTGTGCATATTAGATAACACAACGTATGTGCTGTTGCATTGCAATGCTTACAAGAACGAACTTATTCCGATGTTTATTGAAGAGATAACACACACTATATAACTAGATAACACTAGATAACACACACTAACACACACTGCTATTGCATTGCACTGCATACTCAGTCTAATTGAAACCGTTGTACAGTGAAGTATAATACATTAAATATGCTAACTTTCATAGCATTGCATAAAATAACTTTAGTTGTGCAATGAAGAAGAGATATCACATAACATGAGCTTTTGTATTGCATAGCATACAGAAAAAAACAACATTCTCTTGTGCAGTGCACATGACATACATGGTTGTATTGCATTCCATGCACAATATAAATCTATCCGTTGTGCACTGAATTGCATACAAAAGCCAACTTATTCTGCTGTTCATTGAAAAGATAATGTAATATATGCATACAGAACCTGAACTATTCAGACCTTTTGACCTTTTGAACATGTCTCGGGCCAAAGAGTCCTTGATTTTGAACTTGAACTTTCCATAAATACTCATAGACTCCTTTTAAACTTGAAACTTGACGTTTTGATAGAAAGAGTAATCAAAGGGACTTCTTTTGATGTTATATCAACCATATATTAGTCCATATTTGATTTATTGAACATTTTTCTGGCCAAAGAGTGCTTGATATTGAACTTTCTATACATACTCATAGACTTGTTCGTATCAGCCAGATAGGAGTCCATATTTGACCTTTTGAACACATTTCTGTCAGTGGAAATGTGCTGTTCAAGTTTATGAACTTGAACTTTCTAAACATACTCATTGGCTCCTGATGTTTCTTTAGCCATGCAGTAATAAAAATGTTACGTTTTGAACATGCATGTCAAAGAGCAATTAAAGAGACCTTGATTTTGAACTTTCCATACATACTCATAGACTCCTTCTGATGTTTCATCAAGTCAAGTCAAGTCAAGTCATCTTTATTTATATTGCGCTTTTAACAATGTAGATTGTTTCAAAGCAGCTTTACAGAGATAAACATATCATTTAAGGTAACAGAGATTGTTTGGGCTTTATAGCGGTTCCTGAATAATGTTATTTTCCAGCTAAAGTTAGTTTTGATTGATTCACTTCCGTCAAAATGATCATTTGTTATTAAATTAGGGGCCGCTAAGACGACGCCGTTCTCTCTAAACAGACTCTAAACGCGAACGTGTGATAAAAGCTGATGGCGCTCACATGCGCATTAAGAATTAATTCAATAGTTATTGAATACATGTGCGAAGGTTTGTAATTCCCTACAAACCATGCCTTAACAAACTACTTGTCTTGCCTATAAATTTTGATACAGAATTTTATTTTATTTATCATATCACTTCGAGGTAGTTACATGAACCGAATTTCCACAACGCTTTATCTGTAGAGTGGGAAAGGGATCCTCCCCAGGGAGAGGCTAGTTTGCACTTCAGCACCGCATTGTCATCGGGTCCAGGCGAAAGTCCTTCATCAGATCTGGATACGGCCTGGATCCGGCAGGCTGCGGGAAAACCTTGGGATAAACAAAGACACTAAAATGAGTGTAGATGCCATTCTTCTTATGATGTAACGAGTACATCAGGATTTAAAGGAAGTTTTCCCAGTTCCGGCTGACCTACTCTATGCAGCATTCATGATCCAAGTAATTCTGTTGTGCCTTTGAGATAACACAACATATGTCCAGTTGCCATTGCATTATTTACAAGAACGAAATACGAAATACTCAGATCGTGAATGCAACGCACACATGCGGAAGAATTCAGAAAGTAAAATTGAAGAATGCACAACGAAATAAGTTAGTTCTTATATACAATTCAATAAAACATATCTTGTGTTATCACTTGTTTGATTCTTCAAGGCATCAAAATCAGTGCTCAGTAAATGCAGGGATCAGTCATTCAGATCCTCTCCGCAAATGGGTAACACTTTAGAATACTGTATCTTACTTACTGCATAACTAATCAGGAATTATTGATGAACTGCTAAGTAATTCTTCATTAACTACTTCTTCACTGCTGTTAACTACTAAGGAAGATGTGTTAACTAATCAGTGTGTAATAGAATTTTATGATTGTGTTAAGTAACAGTTAGTTAATCAATAACTAATGAATTATGTCATACCTCCTGAAGAACTACCATCAATTATGTATTTTAATTAAGGTTCAAGAAAAATAACTTTGAAGTAACTACTAATGAACAGTCATACACAGTAGTCACTACAATATTCCAGTTTTTTTTTTTTAGCATTGTAGTGGTGGAAGAAGTACGCAAATCAAGTGCTTGAGTAAAGAATAAAATATTACTCCATGCAGTAAAATTATAATTAGGCTATTTTCAGAATTACCTCAGTAAAAGTACAAAGGTAATTAATTTTAAAGTACTCAAAAAGTAAAAAGCATATTATTATACTTAGTTCTTATACATTTTAAACTTATTTTGCATCATTCAAGTTCCGGCAATATCACGGTAGCCAACATTTTACAGTGATTTGGTGATGCAAGAGCGCGGGCATTTGCATCCTCTTCTGGAGAGTTGTGAGTGCCGCCGATTTGGTACATTTCTTCTGCGAAATACAGGTTTGTGTACGTTTTATTTAATCTATAAAATCATTACTGTGCTGTAAATCATTTTATTTGTGTCAGCCTTTTATCAGCCTTTAATGCCTACCTAGCTGAGTCTGTCATTTTTGCGTGATGGAAACGCCTGATCCCTTGCATAAAACAAATTATTTTATTCATAAAGATAGTAAATCTATTTATAACTATGTTAAAATATGTTCTTAGAGCTGTGCACTTTTTGTTAATGGGCAGGTTATGGAGTCAGTCACAGCATATTTCGTCTATGAATGTAACGCAGGGCGGCGGTCTGAAGTTAAAGCAGTTTCCCTGCTGAACAAGAGCCCAGCTCCTGCAAGAGATCCAGCAACCACTACCATGGAAACGAGACCAGTTGATTACTTGAATTACTTTTGAAGGTTTAACTTTTGATTTTAAAACGTTTGTTAAATGAGTTTAAATGTAGGCATTATACATGTTAAAACAAAATATCATATGAAATATAGGAAGATATCATGTAGCTTAAACGAGTCATTGTAGTGTATTTTACAAAGGTTATAAATGATAACGTTAATAGTGTTTTTTTTACAGTACATTTTATTTGAGTCAGAAGTATGTGGTAATCCTTTATTAATTACTAATGGGTTCTCTATATATTTTCACTTTCGAATACTGTTTCAGGTTCTAAGTAGCCTAATTCCTGGATAATTATTTGATAATTCTTTAGTAATTACTCATTGGTTCCCTATATTTTTATGTTCAAGTAATTCCTGAAGAATTATCTAGAAATTCTTTATTAATTACTAATAAGTTCCCTATATTTTCACTTTAGAATACTGTTTCAGGTTATAAGTTCCCTAATTTCTGGATAATTATTTGATAATTATTTATTAACTACTAATGGGTTTCTTGTATTTTCACTTTAGAATACTGTTCCAGGTTATAAATAATTCCTGAAGAATTAACTAATAATTCTTTATTAATTGCTAATAAGTTCCATATATTTTCAGTTCCCTGAACATGATTACATGAATTTACTCAATGGCATTCTATGCTGAGGAAAACAGACACCCTGTATATAAAATATAAAAACTAAGCTGAGGTTAGTTTTGTATTAGTTACTTCTAAGTTATTTTTCTTGAACCTTAATTAGTAGATAATTAGTAGTAATTCTTCAGGAGGTAAGACATAATTCATTAGTTACTGATTAACTAACTGTTACTTAACACAATCATACAATTCTATTACATACTGAAAAACAGCATCAAATCACCTTTTCTATTTGTTCATCTGGCTGTTATAACTCCCGTACAGCAGACAAACATAATTTAAAGTTAACTATTTAAAGGTCAAGAGCCTAACTAAAGCAAACACTGATCATCATAATGGTGACTTAAAATTCTGCTTTTCTCCTTCAGTGATTCTGCTTGTTAACATCAGGTGTCTTCAATAATGCACAGTCATCACTCAATTAATCCCTTAGTTAGCTCATTAACTTTAACACTGCTTCAGTGTTCATTTAACACTCTGCTCAGAGTTTCTATAATTCCCGCTTTTTCAGTGTTAATTTAACACTGGAGATTTTGCTGTGTAGAAAGATCGATATCAAGCACTCTTTAACCAGAAATATGTTCAATAAGTCAAATATGGACTAATATAAGGTTGATGTAACATCAAAAGAAATCTATGAGAACACATTGTGACCCTTTGATGACTCTTTCATCAAAAATGTCTTCAGTAGATCAAATGTGGACTACAATGTGGATGATGAAACAAAGAACAAGTCTCTGAGTATGTATAGAAAGATCAATATCAAGCACTCTTTGGACAGAAATGTGTTCAATAAGTCAAATATGGACTAATAAATGGTTGATGTAACATCAAAAGACGTCTATGAGAACACATAGAAAGTTGCCCTTTGATGACTCTTTCACCAAAAATATCTTCAGTGGGTCAAATGTGGACTACAGTGTGGATGATGAAACATCAGAACAAGTCCATGAGTATGTATATAAGTTCAATATCAAGCACTCTTTCGCCATAAATGTCAAATATGGACTAATATATGGTTGATGAAACATCAAAAGTAGTCTATGAGAACACATAGTAAGTTACCCTTTGATGACACTTTCACCAAAAATATCTTCAGGAGGTCAAATGTGGACTACAACAGTGTGGATGATGAAACATCAGAACAAGTCTATGAGTATGTATAGAAAGATCAATATCAAGCATTGTTTGGACAGAAATGTGTTCATTAAGTTAAATATGGACTAATAAATGGTTGATGTAATAACAAAAGAAGTATAGACTTGTAATATAAGTAAGAAGACATGTAAGAAGACATGTAAGAAGACAATATATGTAAGAAGACATGTAAATTTCACTTTGTTGACACTTTTGCAAGAAATATGTATGCCAAATATGGACTATCTGGCTGAAGAAACATCAGAACAAGTCTATGAGTGTGTATAGAAAGTTCAATATCAAGCACTTTTTGACCAGAAATGTGTTCAATATGTCAAATATAGAATAATGTTTAATGGAAGATTAAAAGGTCTATATGAGTGTATAGAAAGTTCAAATTCCAGTTCAACGACTTTCTGGCCAGAAATGTGTTTAAAAAGTTATATTTGAACTTCTATGAAACAGCAGGAGTATATCAGTTTGGATAGAACGTTAAAGATCCAGGACTCTCGTTCGAAATTTGTTCAATCTGTCAGATATGGACTTTTATATGGTTGAAGTGAAATCAAATGTGATTCTTCAATGTACATGTCAGTAATTTATGTTCTGTGTGCAATGAAAAAGCTCATATGTTACATTATCTTTTTTAATACAGAGAGGAGTAATTCAGTTCTTGAATACAAAGGAATTAAACAAGTATATAATGAATAGCACATACGTCATGTGTAATCTCTTCAATGAACAGTAAAACAATTTCGTTGCATTGGAATCTAAGAGCATTCCAATGGAATTGAATGCATTTATATGCAGAAGCACGAATGTTGTTTTATCCAAAGGGGTTACATAACATTTGTGAAGAATGCACAGCAGAAGAATTAAGAATTTACAAAAGAAGAATAAAGAATACACAAAAGTGTGAAGAACACAACACAACAACAACACAATAACAAGTTTGTTATTTTAAGCATTGCAATGCAAATTGTAAATGTCGTACTGAGATATTGAATCCAATGCGTGAATAATGCTGAAGGGAAGATTGAATATTGCACAACGGAATAAGTTATTTATTGTATACTATTCAATGAAATACGATATATTTAATGTTTTATCTCTTCAATGCACAACGGAATAAGTCAGTTCAAGCCACGAAAAAGACTATGTCACTTGTACATGTCAGTAATTCAGGTTCTGTTACATTTTCTTTTCAATGCACATCGGACTAAGCTTTTGTATACAAATCAATGCACGACGAATTAATTTATATCGTGCATGCAATGAAATGCAACAGTATGTCAACATCACATGTCACTTGTATGATTCTTCAATGCATATGCAATGCAACAGCTCGCGTTATGTGATATCTCTTCTTCATTGCACAACTAAATAAGTTAGTTATTTTATGCAATGGTATGAAAGTTAGCAAATTTAATGTATTATACTTCACTGTACAACGGTTTCAATTAGACTGAGTATGCAGTGCATTACAATAGCAGATAAATATGTTCAGTAGGTCAAGTTTGAAATACTGCCTGGCTGATTAATGTTCAGTAGTTGAGTTGAGTAGTGTTATCTCTTCGATGAACATCGGAATAAGTTCGTTCTTTTTAAGCATTGCAATAAAACAGCACATATGTTGTGTTATATCACTTGTGTGATTCTTCAATGCATATTTCAGTGATTCAGATTCTGTATGCAAAATTTTACATTTTATTTTCAATTCATAAGTTCGCTTTTGTATGCAATTGAATGCACAACGGATGGATTTATTTTGTGCATGCAATGAAATGAAATGCAATACAATGCAATGCAATACAATGCAATACAATGCAATGCAATACAATACAATACAATGCAATGCAATACAATGTAATGCAATGCAATACAATGCAATACAATGCAATGCAACATCACATTATGTCATGTGCTACTGGTTTATTGCACAAAGAGAATGATTTAGTATTGTATGCTTTGCAATGCAACAGCTCAACTGTTATGTGATATCTCTCATTGCACAACTAAATAAGTCATTTGAAATCACGATACAGACTATGTCACTTGTGTGATTCTTCAATGCACATGTCAGTTATTCAGGATCGGAATTAGTTTGCTTTTGTATGAAATTTAATGCACAACGGAAGGATTTCGGTCGTACATGCAATGCAATGCAATATCTGTCATGTGCTACTAGCACAAGGGAATGAATTAGTTCAAATCATGATACAGACTTTGTCACGTGTGATTCTTCAATGCATATTTCAGTAATTCAGATTCTCTATGCAAATATTACATTATATTGTCAATGCACAGGGGAAAAGGTTGGCTTTTGTATACAATTCAATGCACAAGGGATACATTTATTTGCATGCATGCAATGCAATACAAGCAAGTGCAATGCAATGAAATGCATGCAATGCAATGCAATATAATACAACAGTATTACAATTGAATACATCACAATGTCGTGATACTGCTTCAATGCACAAAACGGAATCAATTAGTTCTGCATGCTTCGCAATGCAATAGCTCATATCTTGTGTTATATTACATCTCTTCATTGCACAAGTAAATAAGTTGTGCAATGATTATGCAATCATTTTATGCAATAAAATCCTTTTATGCAATGCTATGAAGATAGCATATTTAATTTAATCTGTTTTATCAATTAGACTGAGTATGCAATGCAATGCAAATAGCACATGTATGTTATCTCTAATGAAAAAAGGAATAAGTTCGTTCTTGTAAGCATTGCAATGCAACTGAAAATATGTTGTGTTATCTCAAATGCACAACAGAATTACTTAGATCATGAATGCAACGCATACATGCGGAAGAATGCAGAAAGTAAAATTGAAGAATGCACAACGAAATAAGTTAGTTCTTATATTCAATTCAATGAAACAGGGCATATCTTATGTGTTATCTCGTAAATACACGGAAAAAGTCCTTTCAAATCACGATACAGACTGTCACTTGTTTGATTCTTCAATGCATATTTCAGTACTTCAGATTCTCTACACAAATGTTACATTATATTTTCAATGCACCGGGGAACAAGTTAGCTTTTGTAAGGATTTCATTGCAACAGCACATATGTTGTGTTACTCAAATAAACAACAGCATTCCGTAGCTCTTGAATGCAACGCATTCATGCGGAAGCAGAAAGGAAATTTGAAGAATGCACAACGGAATAAGTTAGTTCTGTTGCATCAATGCAATTATTAGTTAGTTCCTTTTTGACCTTTAGAAGACATTTCTGGCCAAAATGTTTTCTATTTTGAACTTCCTATAGATACTTCTAGACTCCTTCTGATGTTTCGTCGGCAGTTCAAATTTGACCTTTTGAAATTATTTCTGGCCAAAGAGCCCTTGAACTTAGTCCATATTTGGCATACTAAACATATTTCTTGCAAAAGTGTCAACAAAGTGTAACTTACATGTGTTTTTCATAGACTTCTTTTTTATGTCATATCAACCATATTTTTGTCCATATTTGATTTATTGAACAAATTTCTGGCTAAAGAGTGCTTGATATTGAACTTCCTATACATACAGACGTGTTCTAATGTTTCTTCAGCCATTCAGTATTGCAAATTTGACCTTTTGAACATATCTCGGGCCAAAGAGTCCTTGATTTTGAACTTGAACATTCCATAGATACTCTAAGATATTATTTGATGTTTCTTAGTTCAAACTTGACCTACTGGACATATTTTTAGCAAAAGATAAATATATAATGAAGATTTTTGTGCAATGAAGAGATATACTATAACATAAGATATGAGCTCTTGCATTGCGAAGCATGCAGAACCTGAATTACTGACATGTGCATTGAAGAATCACACAAGTGACAAATGTGATGTTGACATAATGTTGCATTAGATTGGATGCACGATATAAATTCATTCGTTGTGCATTGATTTGTATACAAAAGCTTAGTCCGCTGTGCATTGAAAAGAAAATGTAACATATGCATTCAGAACCTGAATTACTGATATGTACAAAAGACAGTCTGTTTTCGTGACTTGAACTGACTTATTCCGTTGTGCATTGAAGCGATAACACATATTTCATATATGCCATATTTCGTTGAATTGCATTGAAGAGATAACACATATTTCATATATGCCATATTTCATTGAATTGTATACGGTAAATAACTACTTCCGTTGTGCATTCTTCAATCTTCCCTTCTGCATTATTCACGCATTGCATTCAATATCTCAGTGCAACATTTACAATTTGCATTGCAATGCTTAAAATAGAAAACTTGTTATTGTGTTGTTGTTGTGTTGTGTTCTTCACACATTTTTGTATTTTTTATTCTTTTTTTGTAAATTCTTCATACCCCTTTGGATAAAGCAACATTCGTGCCATTCATTCCATTGCATTGGAATGCTCTTAGATTCCAATTAAACGAAATTGTTTTACTGTTCATTGAAGAGATAACACATGACGTATGTGCTATTCTTTATATAATTGTTTCATTCCTGTGTATTCAAAAACTAAATTACTCCTCTCTGCATTAAAAAGATAATGTAACTTATGAGCTTTTTCATTGCACACAGAACCGAAGTTACTGACAGGTACATTGAAGAATCACACTTGATTTCACTTCAACCATATAAAAGACCATATTTGACAGATTGAACAAATTTCGATTCTATCCATACTGATATACTCCTTCTGCTGTTTCATCAGTAGTTCAAATATAACTTTTTAAAAACATTTCTGGCCAGAGAGTCGTTGAACTTGAACTTTCTATATACTCATAGACTTGTTCTGATATTTCATCAGCCAGAGAGTAGTCCTACTGAAGATATTTTTGGTGATTGAGTCATAAAAGGGTAAGATACAATGTGTTCTCATGGACTTATTTTGATATTACATCAACTAATCCATATTTGACTTATTGAACACTTTTCTGTCCAAACAGTGCTTGATATTGAACTTCCTATACATGCTCATAGACGTGTTCTGATGTTTCTTCAGCGGTGCAGTAATTCAAATTTGACCTTTTGAACATATCTCGGGCCAAACAGTCCTTGATTTTAAACTTGAACTTTCCTTAGATACTCATAGACTCCTTTTGATGATTCATAGTTCAAAGACCTACTGAACATATTTTTAACAAAAGAGCCATTTAAGGCTATCTTACTATGCGTTCTTATAGACTTCTTTTGATGTTACTTCAAACATATAATAGACCTAATTTGACTTATTGAACACATTTCTGGCCAAAGAGTGCTCGATATTGATTTTACAATACATACTAATAGAATCCTTCTAATGATTCTTCAGCCAGACTAGTTCAAACTTGACCTACTGAACATGTTTTTTGGCGAAAGAGTCATCAAAGGGAAACCTGCTATGCATTCTCATAGACTTCTTTTGATGTTACATCAACCACATATTGGTCCATATTTGACTTATTGAATACATTTCTGGTCAAAGAGTGCCTGATAGTGAACTTTCAATACATACTCATAGACTTGTTCTGATGTTTCATCAGCCAGAGAATAGTCCAAATTTGGCATACTAAACATATTTCTTGCAAAAGTGTCATCAAAGTGAAACTTAGATATGTTCTTCATAGACTTCTTTTGATGTTACATCAACCATTTATTAGTCCATATTTGACTTATTGAACACATTTCTGTCCAAAGAGTGCTTGATATTGATCTTTCTATACATACTCATAGACTTGTTCTCATGTTTCATCATTCACACTGTAGTCCACATTTGACCTACTGAAGATATTTTTGGTGAAAGAGTCATCAAATGGTAACTTACTATATGTTCTCAGAAACTACCTTTGATCTCACATCAACCATATATTAGTCCATATTTGACATTTCTGGCGAAAGAGTGCTTGATATTGAACTTATATACTTACTCATAGACTTGTTCTGATGTTTCATCATCCACACTGTAGTCAAAATTTGAACTGAAGATATTTTTGGTGAAAGAGTCATCAAAGGGTAACTTACTATGTGTTCTCATAGACTACTTTTGATGCATAGAAAGATCAATATCAATTACTCTTTGGACAGAAATGTGTTCAAGTCAATTATGGACTAATAAATGGTTGATGTAACATCAAAGGTTGTCTATGAGAACATATAGTGTCACCCTTTGATGACTCTCTCTAAAAATATCTTCAGTAGGTCAAATGTGGACTACAGTGAGGATGATGAAACATCAGAACTAGTCTATGAGTATGTATACAAGTTCAATATCAAGCACTGTTTTGCCAGAAATGTCAAATATGGACTAAAAAATGGTTGATGTAACATCAAAAGTAGTCTATGAGAACATATAGTAAGTTAACCTTTGATGAATCTTTCACCAAAAATGTCTTCAGTAGGACAAATGTGGACTTATAGTGTGGATGATGAAACATCAGAATAAGTTTAAGAGTATGTATATAAGTTCAATATCAAGCCCTCTTTTGCCGGAAATGTCAAATATGGACTAATATATGGTTGATGTAACATCAAAAGTAGTCTATGAGAACACATAGTAAGTTACCCTTTGATGACTCTTTCATCAAAAATATCTTCAGTTGGTCAAATGTGGACTAGAGTGTGGATGATAAAACATCAGAATAAGTTTAAGAGTATGTATATAATTTCAATATCAAGCACTCTTTCACCAGAGATGTCAAATATGGACTAATATATGGTTGATCTAACATCAAAAGTAGTATATGAAAACACATTGTAAGTTAGCCTTTGATGAATCTTTCGACAAAAATATCTTCAATAGGTCAAAAGTGGACTACATTGTGAATGATGAAACATCATAACAAGTCTATGAATATGTATAGAAAGATCAATATCAAGCACTTTTTGGACAGAAATATGTTGAAGTCAAATATGGACTAATAAATGGTTGATGTAACATCAAAGATAGTCTATGAAAACACATAGTAAAGTTTCCATTTGATGACTCTTTTGTCAAAAAATATGTTCATTAGGTCAAGGTTGAACTACTGTCAGGCTGATGACACATCAGAAGGAGTCTATGAATAAGTATGGAAAGTTCAAAATCAAGGTCTTTTTGGCCCAAAAGACGTTCAAAAGGTCAAATTTGAATTACTGCACTGCATGGCTGAAGAAACTTAAGGAGTCTATGAACATAGACTCTACTGCTAGAAATGTGTTCATTAGGTCGAATATGGACTACAGTCAGGATGATGAAAAATCAGAACAAGTATATGAGTATGAATATAAGTTCAATATCAAGAACTCTTTCACCAGAAATGTCAAATATTGACTATTATATCGTTGATGTAACATCAAAAGTAGTCTATGAAAACACTAAGTTACCCTTTGATGACTCTTTCACCAAAAATATCTTCTCATGGACTAATAAATGGTTGATGTAACATCAAAAGTAGTCTATGAGAACACATAGTGTTACCCTTTAATGACTCTTTCACCAAACATATCTTCGATAGGTCAAATGTGGACTACGGTGTGGATGATGAAACATCAGAACAAGTCTATGAATATGTATAGAAAGATCAATATCAAGCACTCTTTGGACAAAAACGTGTTCAAGTCAAATATTTACTTATAAATGGTTGATTTAACATCAAAAGAAGTCTATGAGAACACATAGTAGGTTTCCCTTTGATGACTCTTTCGCCAAAAAAAATTTGTTCAGTAGGTCAAGTTTGAACTACTGTCTGGCTGAAGATTCATCAGAAGGAGTCTCTGAGTATGAATAGAAAGATCAACATAAAGCACTCTTTAACCAGAAATTTGTTCAATAAGTCAAATATGGACTAATATATGGTTGACGTAACATCAAAAGTAGTCTATGAGAACACATAGTAAGTTACCCTTTGATGACTCTTCACCAAAAATATCTTCAGTAGGTCAAAAGTGGACTACAGGGTGGATGATGAAACATCAGAAAAAGTCTATGAATATGTATAGAAAGATCAAAATCAAGCACTCTTTGGACAGAAATGTGTTCAATAAGTCAAATATGGACTAATAAATGGTTGATGTAACATCAAAGGTAGTCTATGAGAACACATAGTAAGTTAGCCTTTGATGACTCTTTCACCAAAAAAATCTTCAGTAGGTCAAATATGGACTACATTTTGGATGATGAAACATCAGAACAAGTCTTTGAGTATGTATAGAAAGATATATATCAAGAACTCTTTCGCCAGAATTGTCAAATATGGACTAATATATGGTTGATGTAACATCAAAAGTAGTCTATGAGAACACATAGTAAGTTACCCTTTGATCACTCTTTCACTAAAAATATCTTCAGCTGGTCAGATGTGGACTACAGTTTGGATGATGAAACATCAGAACAAGTCTATGAGTATGTATATAAGTTCAATATCAAGCACTCTTGAGCCAGAAATGTCAAATATGGACTAATATATGGTTGATGTAACATCAAAAGTAGTCTATGAAAACACTAAGTTACCCTTTGATGACTCTTTCACCAAAAATATCTTCTCAAGGTCAAATGTGGACTACAGTGTGGATGATGAAACATCAGAACAAGTATATGAGTATGTACATAAGTTCAATATCAAGAACTTTTTTGCCAGAAATGTCAAATATGGACTAATATATGGTTGATGTAACATCTAAAGTAGTCTATGAGAACACATAGTGTTACCCTTTGAAGACCCTTTCACCAATATCTTATATCTTTCACCAATATCTTAATATCTTTCACCAATATCTTATCTTCAATAGGTCAAATGTGAACTACATTGTAGATGATGAAACAGAACAAGTCTATGAGTATGTATAGAAAGATCAATATCAATATAAAAGTTACCCTTTTATGACTCTTTCACCAAAAATATCTTCAGTGGGTCAAATGTGGACTACAGTGTAGATGATGAAACAGAACAAGTCTATGAGTATGTATAGAAAGATCAATATCAAGCACTCTTTGACCAGAAATGTATTCAATAAGTCAAATATGGACTTATAAACGGTTGATGTAACATCAAAAGAATTCTATGGGAAAACTATGAGAATACATAGTTACCCTTTGATGACTCTTTCATCAAAAATGTCTACAGTAGGTCACAATTGGACTACTCTCTGGCTGATAAAACATCAGAATTAAGGAGTCTACGAGTATGTGTAGTAAAATCAATATCAAGAACTCTTTGGCCAGAAATGTGTTCAATAAGTCAAATAAGGACTATTATATATTTGAAGTAACATCAAAAGATGTCTATCAGAACGCATAGTAAGATAGCCTTGAATGGCTCTTTTGTTAAAAATATGTTCAGTAGGTCAAGTTTGAACAATGAAACATCAAAAGGAGTCTATGAATATCTATAGAAAGTTCAAGTTCAAAATCAAGGACTCTTTGGCCCGAGATATGTTCAAACGGTCAAATTTGAATTACTGCACGGCTGAAGAAACATCAGAAAACGTCTATGAGAATGTATAGGACGTTCAATATCAAGCACTCTTTAGCCAGAAATGTGTTCAAAAAGTCAAATATGGACAAAAATATGGTTGACATAACATCCAAAGAAGACTATGAAGAACACATGTAAGTTACACTTTGATGACACTTTTGCAAGAAATATGTTAAGTATGCCAAATATGGACTACTCTCTGGCTAATGAAACATCAGAACAAGTCTATGAGAATGTATAGAAAGTTAAATATCAAGCACTCTTTGACCAGATATGTGTTCCATAAGTCAAATATGGACTAATCTATGGTTGATGTAACATCAAAAGAAGTCTATGAGAACACATAGTAGGTTTCCCTTTGACGACCCTTTCGCCAAAAAATATGTTCAGTAGGTCAAGTTTGAACTTCTGTCTGGCTGAAGATTCATCAGAAGGAGTCTCTGAGTATGCATAGAAAGATCAATATCAAGCACTCTTTAGCCAGAAATATGTTCAATAAGTCAAATATGGACTAATAAATGGTTGATGTAACATCAAAAGAAGTCTATGAGAACACATAGTAAGTTACCCTTTGATGACTCTTTCACAAAAAATATCTTCAGTAGGTCAAGTTTGAACTACTCTCTGGCTGATAAAACATCAGAACAAGTCTATGAGTATGTATAGGAAGTTCAAAATCAACCATTCTTTAACCAAAAATGTGTTCAATAAGTCAAATATGGACTAATATATGGTTGATTTAACATCCAAAGTAGTCTATGAGAACACATAGTAAGTTAGCCTTTGATGAATCTTTCGCCAAAAATATCTTCAGTAGGTCAAATGTGGACTACAGTGTGGATGATGAAACATCAGAACAAGTCTATGAATATGTATAGAAAGATCAATATCAAGCACTGATTGGACAGAAATATGTTCAAGTCAAATATGGACTAATAAATGGTTGATGTAACATCAAAAGTAGTCTAAGAGAACACATAGTTAGTTAGCCGTTGATGAATCTTTCACCAAAAATATCTTCAGTAGGTCAAATGTGGACTACAGTGTGGATGATGAAACATCAGAACAAGTCTATGAGTATGTATATAAGTTCAATATCAAGAACTTTTTTGCCAGAAATGTCAAATATGGACTAATATATGGTTGATGTAACATCAAAAGCAGTCTATGAGAACACATAGTAAGTTACCCTTTGATGACTCTTTCACCAAAAATATCTTCAGTAGGTCAAATGTGGACTACATTTTGGATGATGAAACATAAGAACAAGTCTATGAGTATGTATAGAAAGATCAATATCAAGCACTGTTTTGACAGAAATGTGTTCAATAAGTCAAATATGGACTAATATATGGTTGATGTAACGTCAAAAGAAGTCTATGAGAACACAGAGTAGGTTTCCCTTTGATGACTCTTTCGCCAAAAAATATGTTCAGTAGGTCGTTTGAACTACTGTCTGGCTGAAGATTCATCAGAAGGAGTCTCTGAGTATGAATAGAAAGATCAACATAAAGCACTCTTTAACCAGAAATGTGTTCAATAAGTCAAATATGGACTAATATATGGTTGACGTGACATCAAAAGTAGTCTATGAGAACATATAGTAAGTTACCCTTTGATGACTCTTTCACCCAAAATATCTTCAGTAGGTCAAAAGTGGACTACAAGGTGGATGATGAAACATCAGAAAAAGTCTATGAATATGTATAGAAAGATCAAAATCAAGCACTCTTTGGACAGAAATGTGTTCAATAGTCAAATATGGACTAATAAATGGTTGATGTAACATCAAAGGTAGTCTATGAGAACATATAGTAAGTTAGCCTTTGATGACTCTTTCACCCAAAAAATCTTCAGTAGGTCAAATATGGACTACATTTTGGATGATGAAACATCAGAACAAGTGTATGAGTATGTATAGAAAGATCAATATCAAGAACTCTTTGGACAGAAATGTGTTCAAGTCATATATGGACTAATAAATGGTTGATGTAACATCAAAAGAAGTCTATGAGAACACATAGTAGGTTTCCCTTTGATCACTCTTTCGCCAAAAATATCTTCAGTAGGTCAAATATGGACTACAGTGTGGATGATGAAATATCAGAACATGTCTATGACTATGTATAGAAAGATCAATATCAAGCAGTCTTTGGACAGAAATGTCAAATATGGACTAATATATGGTTGATGTAACATCAAAAGTAGTCTATGAGAACACATAGTGTTACCCTTTAATGACTCTTCACCAAAAATATCTTCGATAGGTCAAATGTGGACTAATAAATGGTTGATGTAACATCAAAGGTAGTCTATGAGAACGCATAGTAAGTTAGCCTTTGATGACTCTTTCACCAAAAAAATCTTCAGTAGGTCAAATATGGACTACATTTTGGATGATGAAACATCAGAACAAGTCTTTGAGTAGGTATAGAAAGATAAATATCAAGCACTCTTGAGCCAGAAATGTCAAATATGGACTAATATATGGTTGATGTAACATCAAAAGTAGTCTATGAAAACACTAAGTTACCCTTTGATGACTCTTTCACCAAAAATATCTTCTCATGGACTAATAAATGGTTGATGTAACATCAAAAGTAGTCTATGAGAACACATAGTGTTACCCTTTAATGACTCTTTCACCAAACATATCTTCGATAGGTCAAATGTGGACTACGGTGTGGATGATGAAACATCAGAACAAGTCTATGAATATGTATAGAAAGATCAATATCAAGCACTCTTTGGACAAAAACGTGTTCAAGTCAAATATTTACTTATAAATGGTTGATTTAACATCAAAAGAAGTCTATGAGAACACATAGTAGGTTTCCCTTTGATGACTCTTTCGCCAAAAAAAATTTGTTCAGTAGGTCAAGTTTGAACTACTGTCTGGCTGAAGATTCATCAGAAGGAGTCTCTGAGTATGAATAGAAAGATCAACATAAAGCACTCTTTAACCAGAAATTTGTTCAATAAGTCAAATATGGACTAATATATGGTTGACGTAACATCAAAAGTAGTCTAGGAGAACACATAGTAAGTTACCCTTTGATGACTCTTCACCAAAAATATCTTCAGTAGGTCAAAAGTGGACTACAGGGTGGATGATGAAACATCAGAAAAAGTCTATGAATATGTATAGAAAGATCAAAATCAAGCACTCTTTGGACAGAAATGTGTTCAATAAGTCAAATATGGACTAATAAATGGTTGATGTAACATCAAAGGTAGTCTATGAGAACACATAGTAAGTTAGCCTTTGATGACTCTTTCACCAAAAAAATCTTCAGTAGGTCAAATATGGACTACATTTTGGATGATGAAACATCAGAACAAGTCTTTGAGTATGTATAGAAAGATATATATCAAGAACTCTTTCGCCAGAATTGTCAAATATGGACTAATATATGGTTGATGTAACATCAAAAGTAGTCTATGAGAACACATAGTAAGTTACCCTTTGATCACTCTTTTACTAAAAATATCTTCAGCTGGTCAGATGTGGACTACAGTGTGGATGATGAAACATCAGAACAAGTCTATGAGTATGTATATAAGTTCAATATCAAGCACTCTTGAGCCAGAAATGTCAAATATGGACTAATATATGGTTGATGTAACATCAAAAGTAGTCTATGAAAACACTAAGTTACCC
This sequence comes from Meda fulgida, assembly GCA_030578275.1. Taxonomy (NCBI): domain Eukaryota; kingdom Metazoa; phylum Chordata; class Actinopteri; order Cypriniformes; family Leuciscidae; genus Meda; species Meda fulgida. Next base: position 27,912,359 of record CM060635.1, on the reverse strand, counting down.
TTTGATGACTCTTTCACCAAAAATATCTTCTCAAGGTCAAATGTGGACTACAGTGTGGATGATGAAACATCAGAACAAGTCTATGAGTATGTACATAAGTTCAATATCAAGAACTTTTTTGCCAGAAATGTCAAATATGGACTAATATATGGTTGATGTAACATCTAAAGTAGTCTATGAGAACACATAGTGTTACCCTTTGAAGACCCTTTCACCAATATCTTATATATTTCACCAATATCTTAATATCTTTCACCAATATCTTATCTTCAATAGGTCAAATGTGAACTACATTGTGGATGATGAAACATCAGAACAAGTCTATGAATATGTATAGAAAGACCAATATCAAGCACTCTTTGGACAGATATGTGTTAGAGTCAAATATGGACTAATAAATGGTTGATGTAACATCAAAAGAAGCCTATGAATACATAAAGTAGGTTTCCCTTTGATGAATCTTTCGCCAAAAAATATGTTCAGTAGGTCAAGTTTGAACTACTGTCTGGCTGAAGATTCATAAGAAGGAGTCTCTGAGTATGCATAGAAAGATCAATATCAAGCACTCTTTCGCCAGAAATATCAAATATTGAATAATATATGGTTGATGTAACATCAAAAGTAGTCTATGAGAACACATAGTAAGTTACCCTTTGATGACTCTTTCACCAAAAATATCTTCAATAGGTCAAATGTGGGCCACAGTGTGGATGATGAAACATCAGAACAAGTCTCTGAGTATGTAAATAAGTTCAATATCAAGAGCCATTTTGCCAGAATTGTCAAATATGGACCAATAAATGATTGATGTAACATCAAAAGAAGTCTATGAGAACACATAGTAAGTTACCCTTTCATGACTTTGATGCCCTTTGATGACTCATTCACCAAAAATATCTGCAGTAGGTCAGATGTGGAATACAGTGTGGATGATGAAACATCAGAACAAGTCTATGAGTATGTATATAAGTTCAATATCAAGCACTCTTTCACCAGAAATGTCAAATATGGACTAATATATGGTTGATGTAACATCAAAAGTAGTCTATGAGAACACAGAGTAAGTTACCCTTTGATGACTCTTTCACCAAAAATATCTTCATTAGGTCAAATGTGGACTACAGTGTGGATGATGAAACATCAGAACAAGTCTATGAATATGTATAGAAAGATCAATATCACGAACTTTTTTGGCAGAATTGTCAAATATGGACCAATATATGGTTGATGTAACATCAAAAGTAGTCCATAGGAACGTCTCGGTTACGTATGTAACCCTCGTTCCCTGAGTAGGGAACGGAGACGTTACGTCGGAATGATGACGAAATGGGGTTTCGCTTAGAACACCTATCGACTTCGAGTATACAAAAACGAGCCAATGGCAAAGAAATGCCATGGGTCTGCGGAATTTGCATGACGTACTCCGCCCCACCTCGTGGGTATAAAAGGAGGACGCCGGCAACATGCAGATATGTTTCTTCGCTGAGGAGCCAAGACTGAACTCAGGCGATCCCCGCGGTACAGCGGAAGTGGCAGGAAGACGTAACGTCTCCGTTCCCTACTCAGGGAACGAGGGTTACATACGTAACCGAGACGTTCCCTTTCGTGGTCACTCCGAGTTACGTCGGAATGACGACGAAATGGGGTTACCAGTCTAATCACGCCACCTTCACAGATGTCTTCCAGTTCCCTGCGTAAATCTGAGCCCTCGAGATATTTAGGACGAAGGACTCCTATTTAGCACAGGAATACCAAGGTACACTGGGAAGCATATCCCAAGCTTTTAAGGGGAAATATGCAAATATCACCAACCCAGTGGGGGGGGGGGGGGGGGGGCTGGGGCATTTGAAAATACACATATGACCCGAAGGAAACATATGGAGAAACTCTGAGGTGTCCAGCCGCAGGTGGAATATTTCAACCTCAGGGGTGGCAAGGTGGCTTGCCGAGGGAAAGACACATGCTCAAAGAGGCTTACAGTGGAAATACACGTGTGGGGGTAGCTCATGGGAGGGACCATGCACACGGAGGCACCTAGCCGACGCCCAGGCAATAGACACTGGCGCTAGCATCAGGGGTGCTGGAGGAACTCAGGGCTTTCGGAGAAGCTCACCTGAGCAGAACATCGCACGTATCCAGTCCGCGGAGTGGAATGGCGAGCAAGCGAAGACACCTGAGCGGGTCCGGAACTAGCTGTTTGAAGCGAGAACACGAGAGGACACTGGCTCCACTCGGAGATTATAGAATCTGGCGAATGTGTTAGGTGTCGCCCAACCTGCAGCTCTGCACATGTCTGCTAGCGAGGCGCCATGCGCCAGCGCCCAGGAGGATGCCACACTCCGGGTGGAGTGGGCGGTCACACCAAGGGGGCACGGTCGACCTTGCTGCTGGTAAGCCAAAGCAATGGTGTCCACAATCCAGTGAGACAACCTCTGCTTTGAGAGAGCCTTTCCCTTCAGCTTCCCACCATAACAGACAAAGAGCTGGTCTGAGGTCCTGAAACACTGCGTCCTGTCTACATAGGCGCGGAGAGCGCGTACTGGACAGAGCAGTGCCAAGGCTGGGTCTGCCTCCTCCGAGGGCAGCGCTTGCAGGTTCACCACCTGGTCCCGAAAGGGAGTGGTAGGAACCTTGGGCACATATCCAAGCCGGGGTCTCAGGATCACGTGAGAACCGGCCGGCCCGAATTCCAGGCACGCTTCGTCAACGGAGAATGCGTGCAGGTCCCCGACCCTCTGGAGAGAGGCCAATGCAATCAGGAGCGCTGTCTTCATTGACAGGAACTTAAGCTCCACTGATTGCAAAGGCTCAAAGGGAGCACTCTGCAGGGCACTTAAGACCACTGAGAGGTCCCAAGAGGGAACGAGAGGAGAGCGAGGAGGATTCAGTCTCCTCGCCCCCCTCAGGAACCTGACGATCAGGTCGTGCTTCCCTATGGACTTACCTTCCGCTAAGTCGTGGTGAGCGGCAATAGCGGCAACATAAACTTTGAGGGTGGAGGGAGACAGCCTTCGCTCCAACCCATCTTGAAGGAAGGAAAGCACGAAACTGATCGAACAACTCCGGGGGTCTTCTCGGCGAGAAGAGCACCAATTGACGAATAGGTTCCACTTCAACGCGTAGGCATGTCTCGTGGACGACGCTCTAGCGGAAGTGATGGTAGTCACCACCGCAGGTGGTAGGGTACTCAAACCTGCCTCGTCCCGTCGAGGAGCCACACGTGGAGGTTCCACAGATCGGGACGAGGGTGCCACAGGGTGCCCCGTCCCTGAGAAAGGAGGTCCTTCCTCAGAGGAATTGGCCAAGGAGGTGCTGTCGCGAGGAGCACTAGTTCGGAGAACCAAGTCCGGGTGGGCCAGTACGGCGCAACCAGAAGGACTTGCTCCTCGTCCTCCCTGACCTTGCGCAAGACCTGCGCAAGAAGGCTCACTGGGGGAAACGCATACTTGCGGCCCCGCGGCCAGCTGTGCGCCAGCGCATCCGTGCCGAGCGTGCCCTCGGTCAGAGAATAAAACTGGGCGCAATGGGATGAGTCACGGGAGGCAAACAGATCTATATGTGCGTCGCCAAACTGGTCCCATATCAGCTGGACCGACTGGGGATGGAGTCGCCATTCTCCAGGGAGGGGCTGAAGCCGTGACAGCTCGTCGGCAGCACGGTTCAGGGCTCCGGGAATGTGAATAGCACGAAGGGACCTCAGGTGCTTCTGACTCCATAGGAGGAGGTGGCGGGCGAGTTGCGACATACGGCGGGAGCGTAGACCACCTTGATGGTTGATGTACGCTACTGTGGCGGTATTGTCTGATCGGACTAGTACATGTTGACCCATGAGCAGCGCTCGGAAGCGGTGCAGAGCAAGGCGTACTGCCAGCAACTCGAGGCAATAGACATGCCATAGGTGCTGGGGTCCTGTCCAGGAGCCCGCGGCAGCATGACCATTGCACATGGCGCCCCAGCCCGTGGTCGAGGCATCTGTTGAGACAACAATATGCCGAGACACTCGTTCCAGGGGGACACCAGCCCTGAGAAAACTGAGGTTCAACCACGGGGTGAAGGTCTGACGGCAGCTCGAAGTCACTGGAACTCGGAGCTTGCCTTGTTGCCATGCCCACCTCGGGACTCGGTCGCGAAGCCAAAGCTGAAGCGGTCTCATATGAAGCAATCCGAGCGGCGTCACCGCGGCTGCAGATGCCATATGCCCCAGGAGCCTCTGAAAAAGTTTCAGTGGAACCGCACTCTTGCCCTGTATTTGTCTCAGACAAGTCAGCAGTGACTGCGCGCGCTCGCTCGTAAGCTGCGCGGACATGGCGACCGAATCGATGTCCATACCGAGAAAAGAGATCCTCTGCACGGGGCAAAGTTTGTTCTTCTCCCAGTTGACCTGAAGGCCCAGACGGGCTAGGTGCCGGAGCACAAGGTCCCTGTGTTCGCAAACCTGGTCTCGAGAGTGAGCTAGGATCAGCCAGTCGTCGAGATAGTTCAGGATGCGAACCCCGTGAACCCGAAGGGGAACAAAGGCTGCCTCGACGACCTTCGTGAAGACGCGAGGAGACAGGGCTAGCCCGAACGGGAGAACCGCGTACTGATATGCCTGCCCCTCGAAAGCAAACCGGAGGGACGGTCTGTGTCGAGGGAGAATGGAGACATGAAAGTAGGCGTCCTTCAGGTCGATCGCTGCAAACCAATCCTGGGGCCGCACACACTCGAAAATGCGTTTGGCGGTGAGCATTTGAACGGCCTCCTGAGAAGGGAGCGATTCAATACTTGCAGGTCCAGGATTGGTCGTAACCCACCGGTTTTCTTGGGGACAATGAAGTAAGGGCTGTAGAAGCCGGACCTAATCTCGGCTGGAGGGACAGTCTCGATTGCACCCTTCGCCAGCAGAGTGGCAATCTCTGCTCGCATGATCGGGGCGTTGCCACCGACCAAAGTGGAGCGGACTCCCCTGTATCGGGGAGGAGGCCGTGCGAATTGAATCGCATAGCCGAACCTGATGGTGCGGGCGACCCAGCGGGACAGTTGGGGAAGCTCTAGCCAGGCTCCCAGGAACTGAACCAGCGGGGTCATGCGGACCACAGGCGTCCCCCTGGAGGGGCAGCGAAGCGGAGTAACTGGCCCGGACATGGACGGCATAGCGATCCGGAGTGGGGGCGCAGTTAGCATCCGCGCCCTGACAGAGGAGGCCAGGGAAGGACCAGCGTTCCACGGGGGCCTGCTCTGCCAGGGGTCTGGCGACAGAGTGGGACAGGGACGAAACGGTCCGTGGACGGCACGCCGTGTCAACCGACTCTGGGACAGAGGAGGACGAGGAGAGCACGGCTGGTGGGCAGCGTTCTGTGTCGTCCGAGAACTCTGTGTGCTCAGAGACGAGAGAGTCAGTTCTTTCTGAATAAGGATTCTTCCCCAGCCCTCCACCGGGGAAAGGAGTGGCCCTGCTACCAACTCCTGGAAAGAACTGAGTCCCATCTCTGAGCAGCCCATCTCAAAAAGCGCTGCTTAACCCGGCGTCTAGCGGGGGGCGGGGCTGGAGAGGGCTGAGGCATCCCCCCACGGTCTTCCAAGCCGGATGAACGGGCCGTCGGCAGAACAACCTCAATCTGCTCCCGGGCGGTTAAGAACTATTGGGCAGAAGAACTCAACCGCACCGCCGAAGAGGCCGACCTGGGGCGTGGGGGTGAGCAGACGAATCTGCCGACCTCCAGCACATCAGACCCAGAGTGGTAAACATCACCTGACTCGGAGAGCGCGTGGCCACCTTCGTCGCTCGGAGAGCAAGGTCAGCGGCGGCGCGCTGGGTAGCTCATTAAGAGCCTCGAGTCAGTCCCGCCCTCATGCAAAACCATGAGCATCTGGGCCAGGTAGACCACAGAACGGTCACGGGATGCAGTGAGGCGGCTGCCTGTCCTGTGGCACTATAGGAATTCGCCACAGATTAGTGTAGACGAAAAGAACTACAGGCTTCGGACGGGTGCTTAGGATAGCGCCGGGAAGCACTCTGAGGACACAGTAGCATCGCAACAGAGTGCTTCAACCGGGGGGACCCCAGTGTACCCATGGGCAGCGGCACCGCTGAGGGGGGAAAGGCGGATGAGACCAACGAACGGTCCTGAGAAGACACGGGGGTCTTTCAGGACATCGAGATCTCATCATGCACGTCCGGGAGGAAAGATATTGGGGTTTGCCGTGGACGCCTTACCCAAAACCAATCGTCCCAGGAAAGCATGGCCGTCATCTCCGGATCAGACTCAGGCACAGCATAACACACCAGAAGGTGGCAGCTGTGACGAGTCGTCACTTCCAAAAGAACCAAGCCCACCTTATGATGTTACAACAGACATAGCATCTTTCTCTGTAGCTTCAACCGAAACTCGCGGGCCACCCGAAGGTCGACTCGCGGGAATCGGAGGTTCACTAGCGGGCACCGTCACACAGGAGGGAGCTGGGGTCGCGGACAGATAGTCGGCGCCTTGATCCAGACTATAACCCTCAGGTCACCCTGGCCACCAGCCGAAGTAGCACCCCTCGGGGGAGCGCTAGATCGGGGTGTGGATGAGGGGACTCTCACTCTTGCGAGTTCATTGAGTCTCGACCTAAATGACGCGATGATCACGTTCCCAGAGAGAACATGAATCACCCACGAGCGCTGTACAAGCATGATAAAAGCCCTACACACTAGACAGCGATCGTGCCCATCAGAGTCCGATACCAATCTGCCGCCACTTTTTTTTTTTTTTTTATATGCACGGGCGAGCCGTCTTTAAAAAGACGTGCCGCGTGCGAGCTCTTTTGTGAGAGGAGAAAAAAACTCTGCGATGTTGAAGCGAGCGGGGAGAACACACTCAATGGCAGATCACTGCACAGATCAGCAGGCAATGTGAACTCGCCGCAGATCGCCACCACACCAACACCGGAGAGAATGGCTCGTCTCGTAGAGTGAAGTCATAAATGGCTGTGGAGTGAAGAGATACTCTTGGCTCCGAAGCGAAAACATATCTGCATGTTGCCGGCGTCCTCCTTTTATACCCACGAGGTGGGGCGGAGTACGTCATGCAAATTCCGCAGACCCATGGCATTTCTTTGCCATTGGCTCGTTTTTGTATACTCGAAGTCGATAGGTGTTCTAAGCGAAACCCCATTTCGTCGTCATTTCGACGTAACTCGGAGTGACCACGAAAGGGAACACATAGTAAGTTACCCCTTCATGACTCTTTCACCAAAAATATCTTCAGTAGGTCAGATGTGGACTACAGTGTGGATGATGAAACTTCAGAACGAGTATTGTTTATAAGTTCAAAATCAAGCACTCTTTCGCCAGAAATGTCAAATATGGACTAATATATGGTTGATGTACCATCAAAAGTAGTCTATGAGGAAAGGTAAGTTACCCTCTGATGACTCTTTCACCATAAATATCTTCAGTAGGTCAAATGTGGACTACAGTGTGGCTGATCAAACATCAGAACAAGTCTATGAGTATGTAAAGAAAGTTCAAAATCAAGCACTCTTTAACCAGAAATGTGTTCAATAAGTTCAATATGGACTAATATATGGTTGATGTAACATCAAAAGTAGTCTATGAGAAGACATAGTAAGTTAACCTTTGATGACTCTTTCACCAAAAATATCTTCAGTAGGTCAAATGTGGACTACAGTGTGGATGATGAAAGATCAGAACAAGTCTATGAGTATGTATAGAAAGATCAATATCAAGAACTCTTTGGACAGAAATGTGTTCAAGTCAAATATGGACTAATAAATGGTTGATGTAACATCAAAAGAAGTCTATGAGAACACATAGTAGGTTTCCCTTTGATGACTCTTTCGCCAAAAATATCTTCAGTAGGTCAAATATGGACTAGAGTGTGGATGATGAAACATCAGAACATGTCTATGAGTATGTATAGAAAGATCAATATCAAGCAGTCTTTGGACAGATATGTCAAATATGGACTAATATATGGTTGATGTAACATCAAATGTAGTCTATGAGAACACATAGTGTTACCCTTTAATGACTCTTTCACCAAAAATATCTTCGATAGGTCAAATGTGGACTACGGTGTGGATGATGAAACATCAGAACAAGTCTATGAATATGTATAGAAAGATCAATTTCAAGCACTCTTTGGACAAAAACGTGTTCAAGTCAAATATGGACTAATAAATGGTTGATGTAACATCAAAAGTAGTTATGAGAAGACAGAGTAGGTTTCCCTTTGATGACTCTTTCGCCAAAAAAATATGTTCAGTAGGTCAAGTTTGAACTACTGTCTGGCTGAAGATTCATCAGAAGGAGTCTCTGAGTATGAATAGAAAGATCAACATAAAGCACTCTTTAACCAGAAATGTGTTCAATAAGTCAAATATGGACTAATGTATGGTTGACGTAACATCAAAAGTAGTCTATGAGAACACATAGTAAGTTACCCTTTGATGACTCCTTCACCAAAAATATCTTCAGTAGGTCAAAAGTGGACTACAGGGTGGATGATGAAACATCAGAAAAAGTCTATGAATATGTATAGAAAGATCAAAATCAAGCACTCTTTGGACAAAAATGTGTTCAATAAGTCAAATATGGACTAATAAATGGTTGATGTAACATCAAAGGTAGTCTATGAGAACACATAGTAAGTTAGCGTTTGATGACTCTTTCACCAAAAAAATCTTCAGTAGGTCAAATATGGACTACATTTTGGATGATGAAACATCAGAACAAGTCTATGAGTATGTATAGAAAGATCAATATCAAGCAGTCTTTGGACAGAAATGTCAAATATGGACTAATATATGGTTGATGTAACATCAAAAGTAGTCTATGAGAACACATAGTGTTACCCTTTAATGATTCTTTCACCAAAAATATCTTCGATAGGTCAAATGCGGACTACGGTGTGGATGATGAAACATCAGAACAAGTCTATGAATATGTATAGAAAGATCAATATCAAGCACTCTTTGGACAAAAACGTGTTCAAGTCAAATATTTACTAATAAATGTTGATTTCACATCAAAAGAAGTCTAGGAGAACACATAGTAGGTTTCCCTTTGATGACTCTTACGCCAAAAAATATGTTCAGTAGGTCAAGTTTGAACTACTGTCTGGCTGAAGATTCATCAAAAAGAGTCTCTGAGTATGAATAGAAAGATCAACATAAAGCACTCTGTGGCGAACAGGACGGCCGAGGGGCGTGAGAGAACGGCGCGAGGCCGGTGGTGCGATTGCTAATGAGCAACACCTGTGACGCACACCGGTCTCGCATCTCTCACGGAGGAGCGGAAGCATAAAGGAGGAGCGACGACGTTGATGATCGAGAGAGGAACAGGCCTGTATTTTAGTTGTGTTTTGTTTTTGTATTTTACTTTAGTTATATTTATTTTCGGTAGCCAGCAGTCGTCTGCGAGGGGCTGCTGGCGGTATTTTTGTTTGTTTGTTTTATTTAAAATAAATTATATTTTGATTGTTCGCCGGTTCCCGCCTCCTTCTTCCCTGAACATTGCTACACACTCTTTAACCAGAAATGTGTTCAATAAGTCAAATATGGACTAATATATAGTTGACGTAACATCAAATGTAGTCTATGAGAACACATAGTAAGTTACCCTTCGATGACTCTTTCACCAAAAATACCTTCAGTAGGTCAAATGTGGACTAAATTTGGATGATGAAACATCAGAACAAGTCTTTGAGTATGTATAGAAAGATAAATATCAAGAACTCTTTCGCCAGAATTGTCAAATATGGACTAATATACGGTTGATGTAACATCAAAAGTAGTCTATGAGAACACATAGTAAGTTACCCTTTGATCACTCTTTCACCAAAAATATCTTCAGCTGGTCAGATGTGGACTACAGTGTGGATGATGAAACATCAGAACAAGTCTATGAGTATGTATATAAGTTCAATATCAAGCACTCTTGAGCCAGAAATGTCAAATATGGACTAATATACGGTTGATGTAACATCAAAAGTAGTCTATGAGAACACATAGTAAGTTACCCTTTGATCACTCTTTCACCAAAAATATCTTCGATAGGTCAAATGTGGACTACGGTGTGGATGATGAAACATCAGAACAAGTCTATGAATAAGTATAGAAAGATCAATATCAAGCACTCTTTGGACAGAAATGTGTTCAAGTCAAATATGGACTAATAAATGGTTGATGTAACATCAAGGGTAGTCTATGAGAACACATAGTAAGTTAGCCTTTGATGACTCTTTCACCAAAAAATCTTCAGTAGGTCAAATGTGGACTACATTTTGGATGATGAAACATCAGAACAAGTCTATGAGTATGTATAGAAAGATCAATATCAAGAACTCTTTGGACAGAAATGTCAAATATGGACTAATAAATGGTTGATGTAACATCAAAAGAAGTCTATGAGAACACATATTAGGTTTCCCTTTGATGACTCTTTCGCCAAAAATATTTTCAGTAGGTCAAATATGGACTACAGTGTGGATGATGAAACATCAGAACATGTCTATGAGTATGTATAGAAAGATCAATATCAAGCAGTCTTTGGACAGAAATGTCAAATATGGACTAATATATGGTTGATGTAACATCAAATGTAGTCTATGAGAACACATAGTGTTACCCTTTAATGACTCTTTCACCAAAAATATCTTCGATAGGTCAAATGTGGACTACGGTGTAGATGATGAAACATCAGAACAAGTCTATGAATATGTATAGAAAGATCAATATCAAGCACTCTTTGGACAAAAACGTGTTCAAGTCAAATATTTACTAATAAATGGTTGATTTAACATCAAATAAAGTCTAGGAGAACACATAGTAGGTTTCCCTTTGATGACTCTTTCGCCAAAAAAATATGTTCAGTAGGTCAAGTTTGAACTACTGTCTGGCTGAAGATTCATCAGAAGGAGTCTCTGAGTATGAATAGAAAGATCAACATAAAGCACTCTTTAACCAGAAATGTGTTCAATAAGTCAAATATGGACTAATATATGGTTGACGTAACATCAAAAGTAGTCTATGAGAACACATAGTAAGTTACCCTTTGATGACTCTTTCACCAAAAATATCTTCAGTAGGTCAAAAGTGGACTACAGGGTGGATGATGAAACATCAGAAAAAGTCTATAAATATGTATAGAAAGATCAAAATCAAGCACTCTTTGGACAGAAATGTTTTCAATAAGTCAAATATGGACTAATAAATGGTTGATGTAACATCAAAGGTAGTCTTTGAGAACACATAGTAAGTTAGCCTTTGATGACTCTTTCACCAAAAAAATCTTCAGTAGGTCAAATGTGGACTACATATTGGATGATGAAACATCAGAACAAGTCTTTGAGTATGTATAGAAAGATAAATATCAAGAACTCTTTCGCCAGAATTGTCAAATATGTACTAATATGGTTGATGTAACATCAAAAGTAGTCTATGAGAACACATAGTAAGTTACCCTTTGATCACTCTTTCACCAAAAATATCTTCAGGTGGTCAGATGTGGACTACAGTGTGGATGATGAAACATCAGAACAAGTCTATGAGTATGTATATAAGTTCAATATCAACCACTCTTGAGCCAGAAAATGTCAAATATGGACTAATATATGGTTGATGTAACATCAAAAGTAGTCTATTAAAACAATAAGTTACCCTTTAATGACTCTTTCATCAAAAATATCTTTGATAGGTCAAATTTGGACTACGGTGTGGATGATGAAACATCAGAACAAGTCTATGAATATGTATAGAAAGATCAATTTCAAGCACTCTTTGGACAAAAACGTGTTCAAGTCAAATATTTACTAATAAATGGTTGATGTAACATCAAAAGTAGTCTATGATAACACATAGTAAGTTACCCTTTGATGATTCTTTCACCAAAAATATCTTCAGTAGGTCAAATGTGGACTACAGTGTGGATGATGAAACAAAGAACAAGTCTAAGAGTATGTATAAAAATGATCAATATCAAGCACTCTTTGGACAGAAATGTGTTCAATAAGTCAAATATGGACTAATAAATTGTTGATGTAACATCAAAAGAATTCTATGACTCTTTCATCAAAAACGTCTTCAGTAGGTCACATTTGGACTACTCTCTGGCTGATAAAACATCAAAAGGAGTCTACGAGTATGTGTAGTAAAATCAATATCAAGCACTCTTTGGCCAGAGAATGTGTTCAATAAGTCAAATAAGGACTATTATATGTTTGAAGTAACATCAAAAGATGTCTATCAGAACGCATAGTAAGATAGCCTTGAATGGCTCTTTTGTTAAAAATATGTTCAGTAGGTCAAGTTTGAACTATGAAACATCGAAAGGAGTCTATGAGTATCTATAGAAAGTTCAAGTTCAAAATCAAGGACTCTTTGGCCCGAGATATGTTCAAACGGTCAAATTTGAATTACTGCACGGCTGAAGAAACATCAGAAAACGTCTATGAGAATGTATAGGACGTTCAATATCAAGCATTCCTTAGCCAGAAATGTGTTCAAAAAGTCAAATATGGACAAAAATATGGTTGATATAACATCCAAAGAAGTCTATGAAGAACACATGTAAGTTACACTTTGATAACACTTTTGCAAGAAATATGTTTAGTATGCCAAATATGGACTACTCTCTGGCTAATGAAACATCAGAACAAGTCTATGAGAATTTATAGAAAGTTAAATATGAAGCACTCTTTGACCAGATATGTGTTCCATAAGTCAAATATGGACTAATCTATGGTTGATGGAACATTAAAAGAAGTCTATGAGAACACAGTAAAGTGTCCCTTTGATGACTCTTTCGCAAAAAAACATGTTCAGTAGCTCAAGGTTGAACTACTGTCAGGCTGATGAACAACAGGAGTCTATGAGTAAGTATAGAAAGTTCAAAATCAAGGTCTTTTTGCCCCAAAATACGTTCAAAAGGTCAAATTTGAATTACTGCACTGCATGGCTGAAGAAACTTAAGGAGTCTATGAGTATGTTTAGAAAGTTCAAGTTCATAGACTCTACTGCTAGAAATGTGTTCAAGGTCAAATATGGACTACAGTCAGGATGATGAAAATTCAGAACAAGTATATGAGTATGGATATAAGTTCAATATCAAGAACTCTTTCACCAGAAATGTCAAATATGGACTATTATATGGTTGATGTAACATCAAAAGTAGTCTATGATAACACATAGTAAGTTAGCCTTTGATGACTCTTTCACCAAAAATATCTTCAGTAGGTCAAAAGTGGACTACAGGGTGGATGATGAAACATCAGAACAAGTCTATAAATATGTATAGAAAGATCAAAATCAAGCACTCTTTGGACAAAAATGTGTTCAATAAGTCAAATATGGACTAATAAATGGTTGATGTAACATCAAAGGTAGTCTATGAGAACACATAGTAAGTTACCCTTTGATGACTCTTTCACCAAAAATATCTTCAGTGGGTCAAATGTGGACTACAGTGTAGATGATGAAACAGAACAAGTCTATGAGTATGTATAGAAAGATCAATATCAAGTACTCTTTGACCAGAAATGTATTCAATAAGTCAAATATGGACTAATAAATGGTTGATGAAACATCAAAAGAATTCTATGAGAAAACTATGAGAATACATAGTGACCCTTTGATGACTCTTTCATCAAAAATGTCTTGATTAGGTCAAATGTGGACTACAGTGTGGATGATGAAACATCAGAACAAGTCTATGAGTATGTATATAAGTTCAATATCAAGCACTCTTTTGCCAGAAATGTCAAATATGGACTAATATATGGTTGATGTAACATCATAAGTAGTCTATGAGAACACTAAGTTACCCTTTGATGACTCTTTCACCAAAAATATCTTCAGTAGGTCAAATGTGGTCTACAGTTTGGATGATGAAACATCAGAACAATTCTATGAATATGTATAGAAAGATCAATATCAAGCACACTTTGGACAGAAATATGTTCAAGTCAAATATGGACTAATAAATGGTTGATGTAACATCAAAGGTAGTCTATGAAAACACATAGTAAAGTTTCCCTTTGATGACTCTTTCGCCAAAAAATGTTCACTAGGTAAAGGTTGAATTACTGTCTGGCTGATGAAACATCAGAAGGAGTCTATGATGAGTATGTATGGAAAGTTAAAAATCAAGGTCTTTTTGGCCCAAAATACGTTCAAAAGGTCAAATTTGAATTACTGCATGGCTGAGGAAACATTAGGAGTCAATGAGTATATTTAGAAAGTTCAAGTTCATAGACTCTTTCACCAAAAATATCTTCAGTAGGTCAAATGTGGACTACAGTGTAGATGATGAAACAGAACAAGTCTATGAGTATGTATAGAAAGATCAATATCAAGCACTCTTTGACCAGAAATCTATTCAATAAGTCAAATATGGACTAATAAATGGTTAATGTAACATCAAAAGAATTCTATGAGAAAACTATGAGAATACATAGTGACCCTTTGATGACTCTTTCATCAAAAATGTCTTCAGTAGGTCAAATTTGGACTACTCTCTGGCTGATAAAACATCAGAAGGAGTCTACGAGTATGTGTAGTAAAATCAATATCAAGCACTGTTTTGACAGAAATGTGTTCAATAAGTCAAATATGGACTAATCTATGGTTGATGGAACATTAAAAGAAGGTTATGAGAACACATAGTAAAGTTTCCCTTTGATGACTTTTTCGCCAAAAAATATGTTCAGTAGGTCAAGGTTGAACTACTGTCAGGGTGATGAAACATCAGAAGGAGTCTATGACTAAGTATGGAAAGTTCAAAATCCAGGTCTTTTTGGCCCAAAATACGTTCAAAAGGTCAAATTTGAATTACTGCACTGCATGGCTGAAGAAACTTAAGGAGTCAATGGGTATGTTTAGAAAGTTCAAGTTCATAGACTCTACTGCTAGAAATGTGTTCAATTGGTCAAATATGGATTACAGTCAGGAAGAAGAAAAATCAGAACAAGTATATGAGTATGAATATAAGTTCAATATCAAGAACTCTTTCACCAGAAATGTCAAATATGGACTATTATATGGTTGATGTAACATCAAGAGTAGTCTATAAGAACACATAGTGTTACCCTTTGATGACGCTTTCCCCAATATCTTATATCTTTCACCAATATCTTAATATCTTTCACCAATATCTTAATATCTTTCCCCAATATGGACTATTATATGGTTGATGTAACATCAAAAGTAGTCTATGATAAAACATAATAAGTTAGCCTTTGATGATTCTTTCACCAAAAATATCTTCAGTAGGTCAAATGTTGACTACAGTGTGAATGATGAAACATGAGAACAAGTCTAAGAGTATGTATAGAAAGATCAATATCAAGCACTCTTTGGACAGAAATGTGTTCAATAAGTTAAATATGGACTAATAAATGGTTGATGTAACATCAAAAGAAGTCTATGAAGAACACATGTAAATTTCACTTTGTTTACACTTTTGCAAGAAATATGTTCAGTATGCCAAATATGGACTATCTGGCTGATGAAACATCAGAACAAGTCTATGAGTGTGTATAGAAAGTTCAATATCAAGCACTCTTTGACCAAAAATGTATTCAGTGTCAAATATGGACTAATATATGGTTGATGTAACATCAAAAGAAATCTATGAGAAAACATAGTGACCCTTTGATGATCAAAAATGTCTTCAGTAGGTCAAATATGGACTACACTGTGGATGAAGAAACATATGAACAAGTCTATGACTATGTATATAAAGTTCAATATCAAGCACTTTTTGACCAGAAATGTGTTCAATATGTCAAATATGGAATAATGTTTAATGGAAGATTAAAAGGTCTATGAGTGTATAGAAAGTTCAAATTGAAGTTCAACGACTCTCTGGCGAGAAATGTTTTTAAAAAGTTATATTTGAACTACTGATGAAACAGCAGAATGAGTATATCAGTATGGATAGAACGTCAAAGATAGAGGACTCTCGTTCGAAATTTGTTCAATCTGTCAAATATGGACTTTTATATGGTTGAAGTGAAATCAAATGTTATTCTTCAATGTACATGTCAGTAATTTAGGTTCTGTGTGCAATGAAAAAGCTCATATTACATTATCTTTTTAATACAGAGAGGAGTAATTTAGTTTTTTAATACAAAGGAATTAAACAAGTATATAATGAATAGCACATACGTCATGTGTAATCTCTTCAATGAATAGTAAAACAATTTCGTTGCATTGGAATCTAAGAGCATTCCAATGGAATTGAATGCATTTGTAATTAAGAGCACGAATGTTGTTTTATCCAAAGGGGTTACATAACATGTGTGTAGAATGCACAGCAGAAGAATTAAGAATTTACAAAAGAAGAATAAAGAATACACAAAAGTGTGAAGAACACAACACAACAACAACACAATAACAAGTTTGTTATTTTAAGCATTGCAATGCAAATTGTAAATGTTGTACTGAGATATTGAATCCAATGCGTGAATAATGCAGAAGGGAAGATTGAATATTGCACAACGGAATAAGTTATTTATTGTATACTATTCAATGAAATACGATATATTTAATGTTTTATCTCTTCAATGCACAACGGAATAAGTCAGTTCAAGCCACGAAAAAGACTATGTCACTTGTACATGTCAGTAATTCAGGTTCTGTTACATTTTCTTTTCAATGCACATCGGACTAAGCTTTTGTATACAAATCAATGCACGACGAATTAATTTATATCGTGCATGCAATGAAATGCAACAGTATGTCAACATCACATGTCACTTGTGTGATTCTTCAATGCATATGCAATGCAACAGCTCGCGTTATGTGATATCTCTTCTTCATTGCACAACTAAATAAGTTAGTTATTTTATGCAATGGTATGAAAGTTAGCAAATTTAATGTATTATAATTCACTGTACAACGGTTTCAATTAGACTGAGTATGCAGTGCATTACAATAGCAGATAAATATGTTCAGTAGGTCAAGTTTGAAATACTGCCTGGCTGATTAATGTTCAGTAGTTGAGTAGAGTAGTGTTATCTCTTCGATGAACATCGGAATAAGTTCGTTCTTTGTAAGCATTGCAATAAAACAGCACATATGTTGTGTTATATCACTTGTGTGATTCTTCAATGCATATTTCAGTGATTCAGATTCTGTATGCAAAATTTTACATTTTATTTTCAATGCACAGAGGAAATAAGTTCGCTTTTGTATGCAATTCAATGCACAACGGATGGATTTATTTTGTGCATGCAATGAAATGAAATGCATTACAATGCAATGCAATACAATGCAATGCAATACAATGCAATACAATACAATACAATGCAATGCAATACAATGCAATACAATTCAATGAAATGCAATGCAATGCAAGGCATTACAATGCAAAGCAATGCAATGCAACATCACATTATGTCATGTGCTACTGGTTCATTGCTCAAAGAGAATGATTTAGTATTGTATGCTTTGCAATGCAATAGCTCAACTGTTATGTTATATCTCTCATTGTACAACTATATAAGTCATTTGAAATCACGATACAGACTATATCACTTGTGTGATTCTTCAATGCACATGTCAGTTATTCAGGATCGGAATTAGTTTGCTTTTGTATGAAATTTAATGCACAACGGAAGGATTTCTGTCGTGCATGCAATGCAATGCAATATCTGTCATGTGCTACTAGCACAAGGGAATGAATTAGTTCAAATCACGATACAGACTTTGTCACGTGTGATTCTTCAATGCATATTACAGTAATTCAGATTCTCTATGCAAATATTACATTATATTGTCAATGCACAGGAGAATAAGTTGGCATTGTATACAGTTCAATGCACAACGGATACATTTATTTCGTGGCAAACGCAATGCAATGAAATGCATGCAATGCAATGCAATATAATACAACAATATTACAATTTAATACATCACAATGTCGTGATACTGCTTCAATGCACAAAACGGAATCAATTAGTTCTGCATGCTTCGCAATGCAAGAGCTCATATCTTGTGTTATATTATATCTCTTCATTGCACAAGTAAATAAGTTGTGCAATGATTACGCAATCATTTTATGCAATAAAATCCTTTTATGCAAGGCTATGAAGATAGCATATTTAATTTAATCTGTTTTATCAATTAGACTGAGTATGCAATGCAATGCAAATAGCACATGTATGTTATCTCCAATGAAAAAAGGAATAAGTTCGTTCTTGTAAGCATTGCAATGCAACTGCAAATATGTTGTGTTATCTCAAATGCACAACAGAATTACTTAGATCATGAATGCAACGCATACATATGGAAGAATGCAGAAAGTAAAATTGAAGAATGCACAACGAAATAAGTTAGTTCTTATATTCAATTCAACGAAACAGGGCATATCTTATGTGTTATCTCTTAAATACACGGAAAAAGTCCTTTCAAATCACGATACAGACTGTCACTTGTTTGATTCTTCAATGCATATTTCAGTAATTCAGATTCTCTACACAAATGTTACATTATATTTTCAATGCACCGGGGAATAAGTTAGCTTTTGTAAGGATTTCATTGCAACAGCACATATGTTGTGTTACTCAAATGCACAACAGCATTACTTAGCTCTTGAATGCAACGCATTCATGCGGAAGCAGAAAGGAAATTTGAAGAATGCACAACGGAGGAAGTTAGTTCTTACATACAATTTAGTGAAACGGGGCTTATTTTCTGTGTTTTCTCTTCAAAACACAAAGCAAAAAGTCAGTTCAAGTCACGATACAGACTATGTCACGTGTAATTCTTCAATGTCAGTAATTGAGGTTCTGTTGCAGCAATGCAATTATTAATTAGTTCCTTTTTGACCTTTAGAAGACATTTCTGGCCAAAAAGTTTTCTATTTTGAACTTCCTATAGATATTTCTAGACTCCTTCTGATGTTTCGTCAGCAGTTCAAATTTGACCTTTTGAAATTATATCTGGCCAAAGAGCCCTTGAAATTATTCCATATTTGGCATACTAAACATATTTCTTGCAAAAGTTTCATCAAAGTGTAACTTACATGTGTTTTTCATAGACTTCTTTTGATGTCATATCAACCATATTTTTGTCCATATTTGATTTATTGAACACATTTCTGGCTAAAGAGTGCTTGATATTGAACTTCCTATACATACAGACGTGTTCTAATGTTTCTTCAGCCATTCAGTATTTCAAATTTGACCTTTTGAACATATCTTGGGCAAAAGAGTCCTTGATTTTGAACTGGAACATTCCATAGATACTCTTAGATATTATTTGATGTTTCATAGTTCAAACTTGACCTACTGGACATATTTTTAGCAAAAGATAAATATATAATGAAGATTTTTGTGCAATGAAGAGATATACTATAACATAAGATATGAGCTCTTGCATTGCGAAGCATGCAGAACCTGAATTACTGATATGTACAAGTGACAGTCTGTTTTCGTGACTTGAACTGACTTATTCCGTTGTGCATTGAAGAGATAACATTAAATATGCCATATTTCATTGAATTGTATACAATAAATAAGTAATTCCGTTGTGCATTCTTCAATCTTCCCTTCTGCATTATTCACGCATTGCATTCAATATCTCAGTGCAACATTTACAATTTGCATTGCAATGCTTAAAATAGAAAACTTGTTATTGTGTTGTTGTTGTGTTGTGCTCTTCACACTTTTTTGTATTCTTTATTCTTTTTTTTGTAAATTCTTCATACCCCTTAGGATAAAACAACATTCGTGCCATTCATTCCATTGCATTGGAATGCTATTAGATTCCAATGCAACGAAATTGTTTTACTGTTCATTGAAGAGTAATTCATATATTCATTATATACTTGTTTCATTCCTGTGTATTCAAAAACTAAATTACTCCTCTCTGCATTAAAAAGATAATGTAACTTATGAGCTTTTTCATTGCACACAGAACCTAAATATTGACTTGAACATTGTAGAATGACACTTGATTTCACTTCAACCATATAAAAGACCATATTTGACATATTGAACAAATTTCGAGCGAGAGTCCTCGATCTTTAACGTTCTATCCATACTGATATACTCCTTTTGCTGTTTCATCAGTAGTTCAAATATAATTTTTTAAACACATTTCTGGCCAGAGAGTCGTTGAACTTGAATTTGAACTTTCTATTCAAACTCATAGATTTCTTTTAATTTTAAATCAAACATTATTCCATATTTGACTTATTGAACACATTTCTGACCAAAGAGTGCTTGATATTGAACTTTCTATACACACTCATAGACTTGTTCTGATGTTTCATCAGCCAGAGGGTAGTCCTACTGAAGACATTTTTTGTGATTAAGTCATAAAAGGGTAAGATACAATGTGTTCTCATAGACTTATTTTGATATTACATCAACTATTCCATATTTGACTTATTGAAACATTTCTGCCCAAACAGTGCTTGATTGAGTGAACTTCCTATACATGCTCACAGACGTGTTCTGATGTTTCTTCAGCCGTGCATTAATTCAAATTTGACCTTTTGAACATATCTCGGACCAAAGAGTCCTTGATTTTGAACTTGAACTTTCCATAGATACTCATAGACTCCTTTTGATGATTCATAGTTCAAACTTGACCTACTGAACATATTTTTAGCAAAAGAGCCATTTAAGGCTATCTTACTATGCGTTCTTATAGACTTCTTTTGATGTTACTTCAAACATATAATAGACCTTATTTGAATTATTGAACACATTTCTGGCCAAAGAGTGCTCGATATTGATTTTACTATACATACTCATAGACTCCCTCTGATGATTCTTCAGCCAGACAGTAGTTCACACTTGACCTACTGAACATGTTTTTTGGCGAAAGAGTCATCAAAGGGAAACCTGCTATGCGTTCTCATAGACTTCTTTTGAAGTTACATCAACCATATATTGGTCCATATTTGACTTATGAAATACATTTCTGGTCAAAGAGTGCCTGATAGTGAACTTTCAATACATACTCAGAGACTTGTTCTGATGTTTCATCAGCCAGAGAGTAGTCCATATTTGGCATAATGAACATATTTCTTGCAAAAGTGTCATCAAAGTGAAAGTTAGATATGTTCTACATAGACTTCTTTTGATGTTACATCAACCATTTATTAGTCCATATTTGACTTATTGAACACATTTCTGTCCAAAGAGTGCTTGATATTGATCTTTCTATACATACTCATAGACTTGTTCTCATGTTTCATCGTCCACACTGTAGTCCAAATTTGACCTACTGAAGGTATTTTCGGTGAAAGAGCCATCAAAGGGTAATTTACTATATGTTCTCATAGACTACCTTTTATCTCACATCAACCAATATATTAGTCCATATTTGACATTTCTGGCGAAAGAGTGCTTGATATTGAACTTATATACATACTCAAGGACTTGTTCTGATGTTTCGTCATCCACACTGTAGTCAAAATTTGAACTGAAGATATTTTTGATGAAAGAGTCATCAAAGGGTAACTTACTATGTGTTCTCATAGACTACTTTTGATGTTACATCAACCATATTGGTCCATATTTGACATTTCTGGCGAAAGATTGCTTGATATTGAACTTATATACATACTCATAGACTTGTTGTGATGTTTCATCATCCAGACTGTAGTCCATATTTGACCTATTGAACCAAATATGGACTACTCTATGCCTGATGAAACATCAGAACAAGTCTATGAGTACGTATAGAAAGTTCAATATCAAGCACTCTTTGACCATAAATGTGTTCCATAAGTCAAATAAGGACTAATCTATGGTTGATCGAACATAAAAAGAAGTCTATGAGAACACATAGTAAGTTTCCCTTTGATGACTCTTTCGCCAAAAAATATGTTCAACCTTAACCTACTGAACATATTTTTTGGCGAAAGAGTCATCAAAGGGTAACTTACTATGTGTTCTCATAAACTACTTTTTATGTTACCTCAACCATATATTAGTCCATATTTGGCATTTCTGGTGAAACAGTTCTTGATATTGAACACACTCATATACTTGTTCTGATGTTTCATCATCCAGACTGTAGTCCATATTTGACCTATAAACCACATTTTTAGCAGTAGAGTCTATGAACTTGAACTTTCTAAACATACTCATTGATTCCTGATGTTTCTTCAGCCAGACAGTAATTCAACCTTAACTACCTTTGATGTTACATCAACCATATATTATTCCATATTTGACATTTCTGTCCAAAGAGTGCTTGATATTGATCTTTCTATACATACTCGTAGACTTGTTCTGATGTTTCATCATCCACACTGTAGTCCACATTTGACCTACTGAAGATATTTTTGGTGAAAGAGTCATCAAAGGGTAACTTACTATGTGTTCTCAAAGACCACTTTTTATTTTACATCAACCATATATTAGTCCATAATTGACATTTCTGGCGAAAGAGTGCTTTATATTGAACTTATATACAAACTCTTAAACTTGTTCTGATTTTTCATAATCAACACTGTAGTCCACATTTGACCTGGTGAATATGTTTTTGGTGAAAGAGTCATCAAAGGATAACTTACTATGTGTTCTCATAGACTTTTGTTACATCAACCATAAATTAGTCCATATTGGACTTATTTAACACATTTCTGGTTAAAGAGTGCTTGATTTTGAACTTTCTATACATACTCATAGACTTGTTCTGATGTTTCATCAGCCAAAGAGTAATCCATATTTGACATATTGAACATATTTCTTGCAACGGTGTCATCAAAGTGAAACTTACATGTGTTCTCAGAGACTTCTTTTGATGTTACATCCATTATTATTCCATATTTGACTTGAACACATTTCTGTCCAAAGAGTGCTTGAAATTGATCTTTCTATACATATTCATAGACTTCTTCTGATGTTCATCATCCACACTGTAGTCCACATTTGACCTAGTGAGAGAGAGCTTTTTCTCATAGAGCTTTTTCATTGCACACAGAACCTAAATTACTGATTTGTACATTGAAGAATCACACTTGATTTCACTTCAACCATATAAAAGTCCATATTTGACAGATTGAACAAATTTCGAACGAGAGTCCTCGATCTTTAACGTTCTATCCATACTGATATACTCATTCTGCTGTTTCATCAGTAGTTCAAATATAACTTTTTAAATACATTTCTGGCCAGAGAGTCGTTGAACTTGAATTTGAACTTTCTATACACTCATAGACCTTTGATCTTCCATTAAACAGTATTCCATATTTGACATATTGAATACATTTCTGGTCAAAAATTGCTTGATATTGAACTTTATATACAAAGTCATAGACTTGTTCATATGTTTCATCATCCACACTGTAGTCCATATTTGACCTACTGAAGACATTTTTGATAAGAGAGTCATCAAAGGGTCACTATGTTTTCTCATTGATTTCTTTTATTTGTTACATAAACCATATATTAGTCCATATTTGACACTGAATACATTTTTGGTCAAAGAGTGCATGATATTGAACTTTCTATACACACTCATAGACTTGTTCTGATGTTTCATCAGCCAGATAGTCCATATTTGGCATACCGAACATATTTCTTGCAAAAGTGTCAACAAAGTGAAATTTACATGTGTTCTTCATTGACTTCTTTTGATGTTACATCAACCATTTATTAGTCCATATTTAACTTATTGAACACATTTCTGTCCAAAGAGTGCTTGATATTGATCTTTCTATACATACTCATAGACTTGTTCTCCTGTTTCATCATTCACACTGTAGTCAACATTTGACCTACTGAACATATTTTTGGTGAAAGAATCATCAAAGGCTAACTTATTATGTCTTATCATAGACTACTTTTGATGTTACATCAACCATATAATAGTGCATATTGGTGAAAGATATTAAGATATTGGTGAAAGATATAAGATATTGGGGAAAGAGTCATCAAAGGGTAACACTATGTGTTCTTATAGACTACTTTTGACGTTACATCAACCATATAATAGTCCATATTTGACATTTCTGGTGAAAGAGTTCTTGATATTGAACTTATATTCATACTCATATACTTGTTCAGATTTTTCTTCATCCTGACTGTAATCCATATTTGACCTATTGAACACATTTCTAGCAGTAGAGTCTATGAACTTGAACTTTCTAAACATACTCATTGACTCCTTAAGTTTCTTCAGCCATGCAGTGCAGTAATTCAAATTTGACCTCTTGAACGTATTTTGGGCCAAAAAGACCTTGATTTTGAACTTTCCATACTTACTCATAGACTCCTTCTGATGTTTCATCAGCCTGACAGTAGTTCAACCTTGACCTACTGAACATATTTTTTGGCGAAACTTTACTATGTGTTCTCATAGACTTCTTTTAATGTTCCATCAACCATAGATTAGTCCATATTTGACTTATGGAACAAATATCTGGTCAAAGAGTGCTTGATATTTAACTTTCTATACATTCTCATAGACTTGTTCTGATGTTTCATTAGCCAGAGAGTAGTCCATATTTGGCATACTAAACATATTTCTTGCAAAAGTGTCATCAAAGTGTAACTTACATGTGTTCTTCATAGACTTCTTTGGATGTTATATCAACCATATTTTTGTCCATATTTGACTTTTTGAACACATTTTTGGCTAAGTAGTGCTTGATATTGAACGTCCTATACATTCTCATAGACGTTTTCTAATGTTTCTTCAGCCGTGCAGTAATTCAAATTTGACCGTTTGAACATATCTAGGGCCAAAGAATCCTTGACTTTGAACTTGAACTTTCTATAGATACTCATAGACTCCTTTCGATGTTTCATAGTTCAAACTTGACCTACTGAACATATTTTTAACAAAAGAGCCATTCAAGGCTATCTTACTATGCGTTCTGAGAGACATCTTTTGATGTTACTTCAAATATATAATAGTCCTTATTTGATTTATTGAACACATTTCTGGCCAAAGAGTGCTTGATATTGATTTTTACTACACATACTCGTAGACTCCTTCTGATGTTTTATCAGCCAGAGAGTAGTCCAAAAGTGACCTACTGAAGACATTTTTGATGAAAGAGTCATCAAAGGGTCACTATGTATTCTCATAGTTTTTCTCATAGAATTCTTTTGATGTTACATCAACCATTTATTAGTCCATATTTGACTTATTGAATACATTTCTGGTCAAAGAGTGCTTGATATTGATCTTTCTATACATACTCATAGACTTGTTCTCATGTTTCATCATCCAAAATGTAGTCCACATTTGACCTACTGAAGATATTTTTAATGAAAGAGTCATCAAAGGCTAACTTACTATGAGTTCTCATAGACTACCTTTGAAGTTATATCAACCATTTATTAGTCCATATTTGACATTTCTGGCAAAAAAGTTCTTGATATTGAACTTATATACATACTCATAGACTTGTTTTGATGTTTCATCATCCACACTGTAGTCCACATTTGACCTACTGAAGATATTTTTGGTGAAAGAGTCATCAAAGGGTAACTTAGTGTTTTCATAGACTACTTTTGATGTTACATCTACCATATATTAGTCCATATTTGACATTTCTGGCTCAAGAGTGCTTGATATTGAACTTATATACATACTCATAGACTTGTTCTGATGTTTCATCATACACACTGTGGTCCACATTTGACCTCTTGAAGGTATTTTTTGTGAAAGAGGCATCAAAGGGTAGCTTACTATGTTTTCTCATAGACTTCTTGTGATGTTACATCAACCATTTATTAGTCCATATTTGACTTATTGAACACATTTCTGTCAAAACTGTGCTTGATATTGATCTTTCTATACATACTCATAGACTTGTTCTGATGTTTCATCATCCACACTGTAGTCCACATTTGACCTCCTGAAGATATTTTTTGTGAAAGAGGCATCAAAGGGTAACTTACTATGTGTTCTCATAGACTACTTTTGATATTACATCAACCATTTATTGGTCCATATTTGAATTATTGAACACATTTCTAGCTAAAGAGTGCTTGATATTGATCTTTCTTTGCATAATCAGAGACTTGTTCTTATGTTTCATCATCCAAAATGTAGTCCACATTTGACATACTGAAGATATTTTTGGTGAAAGAGTCATCAAAGGGTAACTTTCTATGTGTTCTCATAGACTACTTTTGATATTACATCAACCATATATTAGTCCATATTTGACATTTCTGGCAAAAGAGGGTAACTTAGCGTTTTCATAGACTACTTTTGATGTTACATCAACCATATATTAGTCCATATTTGACATTTCTGGCAAAAGAGTGCTTGATTTTGAACTTATATACATACTCATAGACCTGTTCTGATGTTTCATTATCCACACTGTAGTCCACGTTTGACCTACTAAAGATATTTTTTGTGAAAGAGTCATCAAAGGGTAGCTTACTATGTGTTCTCATAGACTTCTTTTGATGTTACATCAACCATATATTAGTCCATATTTGACTCACTGAACACATTTCTGTCAAAACAGTGCTTGATATTGATCTTCCTATACATACTCATAGACTTGTTCTTATGTTTCATCATCCAAAATGTAGTCCACATTTGACATACTGAAGATATTTTTGGTGAAAGAGTCATCAAAGGGTAACTTACCATGTGTTCTCATAGACTACTTTTCATGTTACATCAACCATATATTAGTCCATATTTGACTTATTGAACACATATCTGTCCAAACAGTGCTTGATATTGATCTTTCTATACATATTCATGGGCTTTTTCTGATGTTTCATCATCCACACTGTAGTCCCTTTGACCTACTGAAGATATTTTTGGTGAAAGAGTCATCAAAGGGTAACTTACTCAGTGTTCTCATACACTACCTTTGATGTTACATCAACCATATATTAGTCCATATTTGACATTTCTGGCTCAAGAGTGCTTGATATTGAACTTATATCCATACTCATAGACTTGTTCTGATGTTTCATCATCCACACTGTAGTCCACATCTGACCAGCTGAAGATATTTTTGGTGAAAGATTGATCAAAGGGTAACTTACTATGTGTTCTCATAGACTACTTTTGATGTTACGTCAACCATATATTAGTCCATATTTGACCATTCTGGCGAAAGAGTTCTTGATATTTATCTTTCTATACATACTAAAAGACTTGTTCTGATGTTTCATCATCCAAAATGTAGTCCACATTTGACCTACTGAAGATTTTTTTGGTGAAAGAGTCATCAAAGGCTAACTTACTATGTGTTCTCTTAGACTACCTTTGATGTTACATCAACCATTTATTAGTCCATATTTGACTTATTGAACACATTTTTGTCCAAAGAGTGCTTGATTTTGATCTTTTTATACATATTCATAGACTTTTTCTGATGTTTTATCATCCACCCTGTAGTCCACTTTTGACCTACTGAAGATATTTTTGGTGAAAGAGTCATCAAAGGGTAACTTACTATGTGTTCTCATAGACTACTTTTGATGTTACATCAACCATATATTAGTCCATATTTGACATTTCTGGCAAAAAAGTTCTTGAAATTGAACTTATGTACATACTCATAAACTTGGTCTGATGTTTCATCATCCACACTGTAGTCCACATTTGACCTTGAGAAAATATTTTTGGTGAAAGAGTCATCAAAGGGTAACTTAGTATTTTCATAGACTACTTTAGATGTTACATCAACCATATATTGGTCAATATTTGACTTATTGAACACATATCTGTCCAAACAGTGCTTGATATTGATCTTTCTATACATATTCATGGGCTTTTTCTGATGTTTCATCATCCACACTGTAGTCCACTTTTGACCTACTGAAGATATTTTTGGTGAAAGATTCATCAAAGGGTAACTTACTCAGTGTTCTCATACACTACCTTTGATGTTACATCAACCATATATTAGTCCATATTTGACATTTCTGGCTCAAGAGTGCTTGATATTGAACTTATATCCATACTCATAGACTTGTTCTGATGTTTCATCATCCACACTGTAGTCCACATCTGACCAGCTGAAGATATTTTTGGTGAAAGATTGATCAAAGGGTAACTTACTATGTGTTCTCATAGACTACTTTTGATGTTACGTCAACCATATATTAGTCCATATTTGACAATTCTGGCGAAAGAGTTCTTGATATTTATCTTTCTATACATACTAAAAGACTTGTTCTGATGTTTCATCATCCAAAATGTAGTCCACATTTGACCTACTGAAGATTTTTTTGGTGAAAGAGTCATCAAAGGCTAACTTACTATGTGTTCTCTTAGACTACCTTTGATGTTACATCAACCATTTATTAGTCCATATTTGACTTATTGAAGCCAAAAAAGTTCTTGATATGAACTTATTACTTACTCCATAGACTTTGATTCTGATGTTTCCATCATCCACACTGTTGTCCACAGTTGACCTCCTAAGATATTTTGGTGAAAGAGCATTAAAGGTACATACTATTGTTCGCATAGACTACTTTTGATTTATATCAACCATATATTATCCATATTTGACATTTCTGGCATAAGGGGGCTTGATTTGAACTAATACATACTCATAGACTTTTTCTGATTGTTTCATCATCCACACTGTAGTCCACATTTGAAACCTCCTGAAGATATTTTTTGACAGGGCACAAAGGGTAACTTAACTTATGTTTCTCATAGACTACTTTTGATATTAAAACATCAACCATTTATTGTCCATATGACTATTGAACACATTTCTAGCTAAAGGCTTGATATGTTCTTTCTTGCATAATCAGAGACTCCTTCTGATGCATCCTTCAGACCAACAGTAATTTCAAACTTTGACGCTATGAACAATTTTTTGCAAAGAAGTCATCAAAGGAAACCTACTCGGTGTTCTCATCACTACTTTGATTACATCAACCATAGATTAGTCCATATTTGAATTTCGGCAAAAAAAGTTCTTGATATTGAACTTTATATACATGACTCATAACTTGTTCTGATTTTCATCATCCACACTGTAGTCCACATTTGACCGTCCTGAAGATAAGTTTTGTGAAAGAGTCATTAAAGGGAACTTACTGTTCTCATAGACTACTTGTGATGTTAAACTCAACCATTTATTAGTCCTATTTGACATTTTCTGGCAAAAGATGTTGATTTTGAACTTATATACATAACGCATAGACTTTTTCTGATTTTCATCATCCATCCACACTGTAGTCCACATTTGACCTCCTGATGATATTTTTTGTGAAAGAGGCATCAAGGGTAACGTTCCTATGAGTCTCATAGACTAATACTTTTGATATAACACAACCATTTATTGTCCGATATAATATTGAACACATTCTAGCTAAAGAGTGCTTGATATTGTTCTTCTTGCATAATCAGAGACTCCTTCTGATGAATCTTCAGCCAACAGTAGTTCAAACTGAAGCCTATGAACATATTTTTGGCGAAAGAGTCATCAAGGAAACCTACTCCTGTGTCTCATAACTACTTGTGATGGACATCACCATATATTAGTCCATAGTTGACATTTCTGCAATAAATTCTGATATTGAACCTTATATACATTACTCAAAGACTTGTTTCGATGGTTTCATCATCCACACTGTAGTCCACATTTGACCTCCTGAAGATATTTTTTGGTGAAAGAGTCCATTAAAAGGTAACTTACGTGTTTCTCATAGACTACGTTTGATTTACATCAACCATATATTATCCATATTTGAAATTTCTGCAAGAGTGCTGATTTTGAACGGATATACTTACTCATAGACTTGTTTCTATGTTTGCAGCATCCACACTGTAGTCCAATCGGTGACTACTGAAGATATTTTTTTTGAAAGGAGTCAGTCAAGGGTAAGCTTACTTATGTTTCTCAATAACTTCTTTTTGATGTTACTCAACCTTATATAGTCCAAAATTTGACTTATTGAACACTTTCTGTCAAACAGGTGCTTGATATTGATCTTCCTATACATACTCATAGACTTGTTCCTTTTGTCATCATCCAAAATGTAATCCACATTTGACATACTGAAGAATTTTTGTGAAAGAGTCAACAAGGTAACTTACCTTGTGTTCTCCTATACTACTTTTCAGTGTTACATCAACCATATATATCCATATTTAACATTACTGGCAAAAAGGATCTTTATATTGAACGTATGTACATACCATAAACTTGGGCTGATGTTCATCATCCACACGTATCCATCATTTTGACTTGAGATAATATTTTTGTGAAAAGAGTCATCAAATTGTAACTTAGCTTTTCATAGACTACTTTTGATGTTAGCATCAACCATATATTAGTCCATATTTGCGTATTTATCACATATCTGTCCAAACAGTGCTTGAGATTGCTCTTTCTAAAAGATCTAAAGCTTTCTAAAGCTGATGTTTCATTAGCCAAGATAGTCCATATTTGGCATAAACATATTTCTTCAAAAGTGTCATAAAAGTGTAACTTACAATTGTCTTCATAGACTTCTTTGGATGTTATATCAACCTATTTTTTTTGTCCATATTCCTATTGAACAACATTTCTGCTAAAGAGTGCAGATATTTGAACGTCCAACATTCTCATAGACGTTTTTCTGATGTTTCTTCAAGCCGTGCAGTAATTGAAATTTGACCAGTTTGAACATATCTCGGGCCAAAGGTCCTTGAGGGAACTTGGAACTGTCTTTAGATACTCATAAACGCCTTTTGATGTTCATATTCAAACTTGACGCTACTGAACATATGTTTAACAAAAGAGCTTCAAGGCTATCAACATGCATTCTGATAACATCTTTTGATTACGTCAAACTTATAATAGGCCTTTATTTGACTATTGAACACATTTCTGCCAAAGAGGGCTATGATTTGATTTTACTACACAACTCGTAACTCCTTCTGATGTTTTATCACCAAGAGTAAGTCCAAATATGACCTACTGAAACATTTTTGAGAAAGATCATCAAAGGTCACTATTATTCTCATAGTTTCTCATAAATTCGTTTTTATGTTACATCAACCATTTTATTAGTCCATATTTGACTTGTTAAAGACATTTCTGGTCAAAGAGTCTTGATATAGATCTTCTAATACATACTCATAGACTTGTTCGTCTCATCATCTACCATTAGTCCCACATTTGACCTACGAAATATTTATGGAGAAAGAGCCCTATAACTTGGACCTTCTAATATACTCTTTGACTCCGACTGTTTCTCACCATGCAGTAAATTCAAATTTGACCTTTTGAACGTATTTTTGGGCCAAAAGACCTTGAATGTGAACTTCCAACCAGACTCAAGACGCCTGATGTTTCATCACCAGAAACATAATTCAAAACCCTTTACCAAGGAACATATTTTTTTGCGACAGGTTCATCAAAGGGAAACTTTACATTTGTATTCCATAACTACCTTTGATGTTAACATCAACCATTATTATTCCATATTTGACTGTACATAGTCTGTCCAAAGAGTGCTTGATATTGATCTTTACTATACAGATCATAGACTTGTTCTGATGTTCATCATCCACACTGTAGGCCACATTTGACCTACTGAAGATATTTTTTGTGACAGAAGTCATCAAAGGTAACCTTGAGTTTCTCATAACTAATTATGTGTTTACAATCAACATATATTATCCAATATTGACATTTCTGCAAAAGAGTGCTTGAAATTAACTTATATACATATCTCATAGACTTTTCTGATGTTTCATATCCACACTGGGTAGTCGCAACTTTGACCAACGGAAGACATTTTTGATGAAAGAGTCGTCAAAGGGTCACTATGTATTTCATAGTTTTCTCATATAATTCTTTTGATGTTTACATCACCAACCATTATTAGTCCATATTTTACTTATTAAATCATTTCTGGTCAAAGAGTCTTGATATGGATCTTCTATACATACTCATAACTTTTCTGTTTCATCATCTACACTGTAGTCACATTTGACCCACTGAAATAGTTTTGTGAAAGAATCATCAAAACGGGACTTACTATGTTTTTTTCATAGACACTTTTGATGTTATCATCAACCTTATACTATGTCCATATTTGACATTTCGGGTGAAAGAAGTTCTTGATATTGAACTGATACATACTCCATTTACTTTTTCTGATTTTACATCATCCATCTTGTAGTCCACATTTGACCTGTTGAACACATTTCTAGCAGTAGAAGTCCTATGAAATTGAACTTCTAAACATACTCATGACTCCTTAATTCTTCACCAATCAATGCAGTAATTAAATGTTGACCTTTGAACGTATTTGGCCAAAAAGACCTTGTTTTGAACTTTCCATACTTACTCATAGACTCCTGAGTTTCATCACCTGACAGTATTCAACCTTGACCGTACTGAACCATATTTTTCGCGAAAGACTCCATCAAAGAGGGACTTTACTATGTTTTCTCATAGACTCTTTAATTGCCATCAACCACTATTTAGTCCATATTGAACTATGGAACACATATCTGGTCAAAGTGTGTGATATTTAACTTTCTATACATTCTCAATAGACTTGTTCTGATTTTCATTAACCAGAGGAGTATCCATATTTGGCATACTAAACATTTCTTGCAAAGTTTTATCAAATGTAACTTAACATTGTTCTTCCTAACGGCGGGAGGTTATATCAACCATATTTTTATCCATATTAGACGTTTGAACACATTTTTGGCTAAGGAATGACTCGTGATATGAACTCCTATACATTCTCATAGACGTTTCTCCCTAAGTTTCTTCAGCCGTGCATAATTCAAATTGGACCGTTTTGAACATTCTCGTGCCAAAGTCCTTGATTTTGAAACCTAACTTTCTATAAACTCATAACCCCGGGTATGTGCTAGTCCTAACTTACCTATGAACATATTTTAATAAAAGAGCCATTCAAGGCTATCTTACTATCGTACTAAAACATCTTTTAATGTTACTTCAAATATATAATAGTCCTTATTTGACTATTGAACACATCTGGCCAAAGAGTGCGTGAATAGTATTTTACTACACATACTCGTAGACCTCCTTCTATGTTTTATCAGTCCAGAGAGTAGGCCAAATGTGACCACTGAAGACATTTTTGAGGAAAGATCATCAAGTCACTATGTATTCTCATAGTTTTCTCATAGAATTCTTTGTTGTTTACACAACCATTTATTAGTCCATATTTGACTTATGGAATATATTTCTGGTCAAAGAGTCTGAATATTGACTCTCTACATACTCACAGACTTGTTCTATGTTATCACATCAACCAAAATGTATTCCAACATTTGACCACTGAAAAGATTTTGTGTAATATCATCACAGGGTAACTACTCTGTGTCTCATAGACTACCTTTGATGTACATCAACCAATTTATAGTCCATATTGACTTGTGCTTATTACTGTCCAAGAGTGCTTGATATTGATCTTCTATACATATTCTTAACTGTTCTGATGTTTATCACCAAACTGTAACCACATTTGCCCGATCACATTTTGAAAGATGATCCAAAGGTACTTTCTATTGTGTACTCATAGACTACTTTTGATGTTACGTCCAACCCATATATTAGTCCATATTTGACATTCCTGGCAAAAAAAGTTCTTGATAGTTGAACTATATACATACTCATAGACTTGTCCTGATGTTTCCATCATCCTCACTGGAGTCCACAGTTTGACCTCCTAAGAATTTTGGTGAAAGATCATTAAAGGGTAAAAAACTGTGTCTCATAACTACTTTGATGTACATCAACCATATATTAATCCTATTTGAACATTCTGGCAAAACGATGCTTGATTTGAACTTATATACATACTCATAGACGTGTTCTAGTTTCATCATCCACACGAGTCCCGTTTGACGCTTACTGAAACATTTTTGTGAAAAGGTACATCAAAAGGGTAGCTTACTATGTTTTCTCATAGACTTCTTTTGATGTATACTTCAACATATATTATCCAAATTTACTAATTGAACAAATCCTGTCCAAAAGTGCTTGATTTTGATCTTTCCATACATATTCATAGAACTTTTTTTCTGATGTTTCATCATCCACCCTTTAGTCTACTTTGACCTACTGATGATATGGGTTAGATCATCAAAAGGGTAACTTACTATTGTTCTCATAGACTACTTCTACTTAATGTCAACCAATATATTAGTCCATATTTGACTTATTGAAAACATTTCTGGTAAGATGCTTTATGTTGACTTTCTATTCAAACTGCCAAGAGAGTCCTTCTGATCATCTTCAGCCAGAAACAGTAGTTCAAATTGTACCTACTTAACATATTTTTTTGGCGAAAGAGGCATCAAAGAAACCTATTAGTGTCTCATAGACATCTTTTGATGTACATCAACCATTTATTAGTCCATATTGAACTTAACAACGTTTCTGTCCAAAGAGTGCTTTGATTTTGGAACTTTCTATACATACCATAACTGTTCTGATGTTTTGATCATCGCCACTGTAGTCCATAATTGACCTGATGAAGATATTAATTGGTGAAAGAGTCATCAAGGGTAACTTACCTACCCTCATAACTCTTTTGATGTACATCAACCATATATTATCCATATTGACATTTCTGCGTTTTGTCGGATTTAACCTAATATCCAATACCTTCTATGTTTCATCATCACACTGTAGTCAACAGCACCTCTGAATGAATATTTTTGGTGAAAGAGTCATAGACTAACGTTACTATGTGTTTCCATAGACTACTTTTGATTTACATCAACCATATATTTGTCCTTATTTGGACAATTCTGCCCAAAAAAGTTCTTGATATTGATCTTTCTTACATATTCATAGACTTGTTCTGATTTTCATCATCCACACGTATCCCACATTTGACCATTGAAAGATTTTTGGTAAAACTCACCAAGGGAACTTACTATGTTTCTCATAACTACTTTTTGATGTTACATCACAACATATATTTAGTACAATATATGAAATTTCTGCGAAGAGTGCTTGATTTTGATCTTTCTATCATACTCAAGACTCCCTTCTAATTAAGCTTCACCAGACATAGTTCAACACTTGACCTACTAACTTATTTTTTGGCGAAAGATACATCAAAGGGAAACCTACTCTGTTTATTCATACTTCATTTAATTTTACGCTCAACCATTTAATTGTCCCATATTTGACTATTGAACACATTTCTGTCCCAAAGAGTGCTTGATATTGATCTTCTAACCATACTCATAGAAGTTGTTCTCATGTTTCATCCCCACACTGTAGTCCACATTTGACCTCCTAAAGTATTTTCGGTGAAAAGTCATCAAGGTAATTACTATATGTTTCTCATAGACTACCTTTGATCTCACATCAACCATATATTATCCATAATTGACATTTCTGGCGAAAGAGTGCTTTGATATTAACTTAGTATACATACTCATAGACTTTCTGATGTTCCATCATCCACACTGTAGTCCAAAATTTTAACTGAAATATTTTGTGGTGAAAGTCATCAAAGTTACTACGATGTTTCTCAAGTCTACTTTTGATGTTACATCTACATAGATTGTCCATATTTGACAATTTCTGCAAAGAGGGCGTATATTGAACTATATACATACGCATAGACGTGTTTATTTTCAGCATCCAGACTGTAGTCCATATTTGACCGATTGACCCAAATTATGGACTACGCGCACTATAAACATCAGAAAAAGTCTATGAGTAAGTATAAAAGTTCAAATACAACACTCTTTGTCCATAAATGTGTTCCATAAGTCAAATAAGAACTGAATCTATGTTATGCACAAAAAAAAATCTATGAGAACATATATAAGTTTCCCTTTGATGACTCCTCCCAAAAAATATGTTTAGTAAGTTACAGTGAATACTTCTGGCTGAAGAAACATCAGAATCAATGATAAATTTCGGAAAGTTCAAGTTCATAGACACTACTACTGCTAAAAATGTTATAAAGTCAAATATGGACTACAGTCGATGATAAACAGCAGAACACGTATATGATGTGTTCAATATCAAAACTTTTTCACCAGAAATGTCAAATATGGACTGATAAATGGTGATGTAAACATCAGATTTATTAATGAACCAACATATAGTAATTACCCTTAATGACTCTTCCCCAAAAATATCTTCAGTAGCAAATATGGACTACAGTGTGATGATAAACATCAGAAACAAGTCCTATGATATTATATAATTCAATATAAAGCACTCTTTCGCCAGAACTTTAATATACAAATGTATGTTGATGTAAAAACAAAAGTGGTCTTTGAGAACACATATAAAGTTACCCTTTGATGCTCTTTCACCAAAAATATCTCAGTAGGTCAAATGTGGACACAGTGGATGATGAAACACAGAACAATCTATAGTATTATAGAACATCAATATCACACTCTTACAAAATTCAAATATGGACTAATATATGGTGATGTAACATCAAAGAGTCTATGAAACACATAGTATTATTAACCTTTTGATGACTCTTTCACCCAAAATTTTCTTCATGGGTCAAAAAGGACTAACATTTTTGGAACATGATACATCAAACAATATATGAATATGTATGAAAGAGCAATATCAAGCACTCTTGGACAAAAAGGTGTCAAGTCAAATATGGACTAATAAATGGTTGATGTAACATCAAAGTAGTGTATAGAACACATATAATTACCCTTTGATGACTCATTCCCAAAAATATCTCAGAGGTCAAAGTACTCAGTGTGATGATGAAACATCATAACAAGTCTATGAGTATGTATACAATTCAATATCAAGCACTGTTTAGCCGAAATGTCAAATATGACTAATAAATGTTGAGTACCACAAAGTAATCTAGAGAACACAGAGTAATTATCCTTTATGACTCTTTCACCAAAAATATATTCAGTGGTCAAATGTGGACTACAGGTGGATGATGAACAACAAACAAGTCTATGTTCCTGTAACAAAATTCAAATCGAAGCTCCTTTAACCAAATTTGTTCTTAAAGTCCAATGTGGACTATTATATGTTGATGTAACATCAAATAGTCTAAGAACCCATATAAGTTACCCTTTGATACTCTTTCACCAAAAATATCTTCCTAGTCAAATATGACGACATTGATATGACACATCAGAATAAGTATTAAGAGTAATGTATATAATTCAATATAAACACGCTTCCCAGAAAGTCAAATAGGACAATGTATGGTGATGTATAATCAAAAGTGTCTTGAGAACACAAAGTCATTACCCTTTGTTTGACCATTCACCAAAAATAGCTTCATAGGTCAAGTGGACTACAGTGTGGATGATGAAACATCAAAACAAGTCTATTAGTATGTATAAAAATCAATACCAGCACACTTTGACAGAAATTCAAATATGACAAATATGGTGATGTACATCAAAGAGTCTATAGAAACACATAGTAATTACCTTTTGATGACTCTTCGCAAAAAATCTTCATGGTCAAAAAGGTCTACATTGGAACATGAAACATCAAACAATCTATAATATTATAGAACGATCAATACAAGCACTCTGACAAAATTGTTCAATCAAATATGACATTAAATGATTATGTAAACATCAAAGTAGTCTATGAGAACTCAATAGTCAGTTACCCTTTGATGACTCGTTCCCCAAAAATATCTTCAGTAGGTCAAAAGTGGACTACTGTTGATGATGAAACCATCATAACAAGCTATGAGTATTATACAAGTTCAATATCAAGCACGTTTTACAGAAATTCACAATATGGACTAAAAATGTTGATGTAACATCAAGGTATCTAATGAGAACCACATAGTAAGTACCCTTTTGATACTCCTTTCACCAAAAAATATTCATGGTCAAAAGTGAGCTACAGTGGGATGATGAAACATCAGAACCAATTCTATGATTATGTAGACAAAATTCAAAATCAAGCACTCTTTAACCAGAAATTGTTCAATAAGTCCATGGGACTATTATATGTTGAGTTAACAACTAAATTAGTCTATGAAACACATAGTTAGTACCCATTGATGACTCTTTCAACAAAAATTCTCATAGTCAAATGTGGACTACAGTGTGGATGATAAAACATCAGAACAATCTATGAATATGTATAGAAAATCAATATCAAGAGAACTTTTTTTGCCAGAATGTCAAATAACCAATATCCTAACATCAAAAGTAGTCTATGAGAACTCATAGTAAGTTACCGTTTTCATGACTGTTTCATCAAAAATATCTTAGGTAGGTCAGAATGAACTACAGCTTGG
Organism: Meda fulgida; assembly: GCA_030578275.1. Taxonomy (NCBI): domain Eukaryota; kingdom Metazoa; phylum Chordata; class Actinopteri; order Cypriniformes; family Leuciscidae; genus Meda; species Meda fulgida. Next base: position 27,874,197 of record CM060635.1, on the reverse strand, counting down.
ATGAATGAAACATCAGAACGATATTGTAAATATAAGTTTCAAAATCAAGCACTCTTTCCGCCAGAAATGTCAATATACTAATAATGGTTGACGAACATCAAAAGTATTCTAGGAACACATAAGAAGTTATACTTTGATGACTCTTTCAATTCACCAAAAATATAATTCATAGTCAAATGTTGGTCTACATGTGATGTTGCAAACATCAAACAAGTTATGAAGTATATATAAGTTCAGTGCTACTCCGGTCGCCAGAAATATCAAATATTGACTAATATATGGGTGATGTAAACATCAAGAAGTCTTCTATGTGAACACATACTACGTTACCCTTTGATGACTCTTTCACCAAAAATAACTACAGTAGTCAAATTGTACTACATTGATGCTGAAACATCAAAACAATTCCTATATGTATAGAAAGATCAAGATCAAGCACGGTTTGACTAAAATTGTTCAATAAGTCATATATGGACTAATATAATGGTTGATTAACATCAAAAGTATTCTATGTGAACACATACTAAGTTACCCTTTGATACTCTTTCAACCAAAAAATAATATCTCAGTAGGAAAAAGTGACTACATGTGGATGATGACACATCAGAACAATCGAATAATATGTATAGGAAGAAAAAAAGACTTTATCAAGAACTTTTTGCCAAAGTGTCAAATATAACCAATATTAACATCAAAAGTAATCGTTGAGAAACATAGTAAGTTACCCTTTCATGACTCTTTCATAAAAAATATCTTCCAATAGGCATATGTGGACTACATATTTGGATGTAAACATCAGAACAGAGTATATAAGTTCAAAATCAAGTCTCTTCTTCTCCAGATGATGTCAAATAACTAATATATGGGTTACCGTCACACAAAGTATTATAAACACATTAATTTCCCTTTCATGACTCTTTCACCAAAAATATCTTCAATAGGTCAAATGGGAACTACAGTTTAGATGATAAACATCAAACAAGTCTAAGATATGCATATAGTTCATTATCAAAACTTCTTTCGCCAGAAATGTCAACTATGACTAATATATGGTTGAGTGTAAACAAAACAAAAGTAGTCTATGAGAACAGATAGAGTAACCCTTGAGTGACTCTTTCACGCAAAAATATCTTCAATAGGTCAAATGTGGACCTACAGAGTGATGAAATGAAACACAGAACAAGTTAATGAATATGTATAAAAGATCAATATCAAGCACTCTTTGACAAAAATGTCAATTATGGGCTAATATTATGGTTATTAACATCAAAATTAGTCTATGAGACACATAGTGTTACCCTGTATGACTCCTTTCACCAAAAATATCTTCAATAGGTCACAATGTGGACTACAGTGTTGGATGATGAAACATCAATCAGTCTATGAAATATGTATAAAAATCTATATCAACACTCTGTGACAGAAACGTTTTCATGTCAAAAGACTAGTAAATCGTTGAGGTAACATCAAAGAGACGTCTATGAGAAACACTAGTAGGTTTCCCTTCGCTGACTCTTTCCCCAAAAAATATGTCAGTAGGTCAATTTGAACTACTTCTGGCTAAAGATTCATCAGAAGAGTCTTCTGAGTATGAATAGAAAATCAATATATAAGCCACTCTTTAGCCAAAATGTGTTCAATAAGTCCAATATACCAATTATGGTTACGTAACAGCAAAAGTATTCTATGGGAACACTAGTAATTCACTTTGATGACTCTTTCACCAAAAATATCTCAGGAGGCAAATGTGGACTAATACATTGTGGATGATCAACATTCAGAATAAGTATATAGAATGTATAAATAAGATCAATTTCAAGGCACTCTTTCACCAGAACTATCAAATATGACTAAATGGTTGATGTAAATCAAAATATTCTATGTGAACACATCTAAGTTACCCTTTGATGACTCTTTCACCAAAAATATCTTCAGTAGTCAAATGTGGACAATAACGTGTGAATGAAACAGCAAAACAATTGATATTATAGAAGATCAATATCAAGCACAACGTTCACCTTTGGACAGAAATGTTCAAGTCAAATATGGTCCAATAATGGTTTTGATGTAACATAAAGAAGTTTATGTGAACACAAGTAGGTTTCCCTCGATGACTCTTTCCCAAAAATAGTTCAGTAGTCAAGTTTGAACTACTGTCTGCTGAAGATATCAAAGATCCTCCTGAGTATGATAAGAAAGATCAAGTAATAAACACTCTTTAGTCCAGAAATGTGGTCAATAAGTCATATATGGACTAATATATGGTTTGACGTAACATCAAAAGTAGTCTATGGGAACACATAAGTAGTTACCCTTTGATTACTCTTTTCACCAAAAAAATCTTCAGTAAGGTTCAAATGTGACTACAGTTGATGATAAACGCAAACAATCTATAATATGTAAGAATGCCAGAATTGGTCAAATATGGACCAATAAACTAACATCAAAAGTAGTCTAAGAAACACTAGTAAGGACGCGTTTCATGACTGTTTCATCAAAAATATTTCAGTAGTCAATGTGACTAACAGTGTAGATGATGACTACGCAAACGAGTAATGTATATAAAGTTCAAAATCACGCACTCTTCACTTTCGCCAAAATGTCCAGATGATGGACTAATATACGTGATGTAACATAAAAAGTAACCTATGGAACACATAGTAAGTTATCATTGATGACTCCTTTCACCAAAATATCTTCAGTATGTCCCAAAGTGGACTACAGTGTAGATGATGAAACATCAGACAAGTCTATTAGTATGTTAGACTAATCAAAATCTACACTCTTTAACCAAAATGTTCATAAGTCCACTATGGACAATATATGTTGATGTAACAACAAAAGTATCTATGAGAACACAGTAATAATTACCCTTTTCAAGAATCTGTCACACCAAAAATAACTTCAGTAGTCAAATGTACTACAAGTGAAAGATGATGAAACATCAAACAATCTATGAGTATTGTTATATACTTTCCAATACAACACTCTTTACCAGAAATGTGTTTCAATAATCAAAATGACTTATATATGTACTAACATCAAAATATCTATGAACACATAGTAAGTTACACCTTTATGACTCTTCCACCAAAAATACCTTCAATAGGTCCAAATGGGACTACAGTTGGTAGATGATAAACATCAGAACAAGTCTATGAGAATTTATAGTCAATATCAAGCACTCTTTTGCCAGAAATATTCAACTAAGACTATATATGGTTGATGTTAACATCGAAAAGTAGTCTAATGAGAACACATAGTAATTACCCTTTGATGACTTTTCACCAAAGTATCTTCAGTAGGTCAAATGCGGACGACAGGTGGAATGATGAAACATCAGAACAAGTCTAATGATTATGTCGACAAGTTCAAAATCAAGCACTCTTAACCAAAAATGTTTTCAGTAATCCACTATGGACTAATATATGGTTGATGTAACTGTAGTGCAGGTCTTTGTTAGATAAAGAAACAAGTCGCGTAAAGGGGACTCGTACAGTTTATGAAATAATCCAAAACAAAGAAAGGTGCCTCACATGCGCGTTCACGAAAGGCGCGCTACACACATATTATTTTTCTCTTGAGATCGTGGTAAGTCAGCCCGTTCTACCTCGGCAGGTTCATGTTTGCACGTCCCCAGTCCTTCTCTCTCTCCTCTCTCATTCTTGCCAGCCGTTTATATGGCGGTCTCCTCCCCACGCCAATTACTGGCAATCAGATACAGGTGTTCGTCTTTTGCATTGACCTACTACTACCGCCTCAGCTCCTCCCTCGCTCCCCCACTGCAACTCCGGCGAAACACGCCCCCCTCATCACATACCCCCACCGCCCACTCACCGGGAGCCATCCGCCTGCAGCCCCCCCCCCCCCCCTCCTCCAGGAAGAGGAATCAGCTACAGCCATCTGCGCCCACCGGCCTTGGACCACCTGAAATTTAAAAAGGTTAACCCAATACCAACGGGTTATTCCGCAGCGTTGAATCTTTCATCGGGTGAGCCACTGGAGGGGACGGGTCCGAACATAGGGTGAAATTCCCGTCCCAAAGAGTAATAGCGAGTGAGGACAGCCCAGTCCTGATGCCAACATTCTTTCCTTTCTCCACGGTGCGTACCTAGCCTCTCTCTTGGAGAGCTTACGGCTAATTGTACAGCACCGGCCGCTCCTCACCCTCTACCCTCCTGGGACAGACAGCACCCAACCCCCTGTCCGGGCGTCTGTCTGCAGAACAAATGGAAGAAAAGTTAGGACCTGTAAGAGCGCCTCGCCACGACACACAGAGCAGCCTTAATCTGGGAAGGCCTGCCTGTCCGCTCGTCCACGACTGTATCAGGTGCCACCTTTCTAGTTGTAGTATCAGTCCACGCTATCATGGTCCGAATAATTAGGCACAAACCTTCTATAATATCCTGCTAGCCCCAGGAACTGTCCTAACCTCCTTTTTGACTTAGGTTCTCGCAGGTAGCAATTCTGCAGTCTTATCAATTTTGGGACACCTCCATGACCCAAGTGGAAGCCCAGATACCTAACCTCCACACGCCCTATCGCACATTTCTTCGTTGCCCGGAGCCCCCCCTCGCCAGCGGAGGCGTCCTGAGGACAGCCCCAAATGCTGCATATGAGACCTGCCAATCTTGACTATAAATGATAAATATCATCCAAGTAAAGCAGGCGGCCATATGCCACATGCGGCCCGGAGTAATTCTGTCCATGCAGCCCGAGGTTGCGGATCCCCCGAACAAGCCGAAAGGATGAGTGACAAATTGGTGAACCCAAACTGGCTTGTAAGCAGTTTTCTCTTTAAACATGGTTTAAGGGATCTGCCAATATCCCTTCTTTAAATCCACTCGAATAAAATCGAGCGTGTCCGACCGATCAAGTAACTCGTCAAACCCGCGGCATGGATAGGCGTTCAACTTCGACACCGCGTTCACCTTGCGGATAATGCCACACAGAACCGACGGAGCCGTCAGGTTATTGGTACCGAATACTATCGGCTTGCCAGGTCGCTGTTGGATCTTCTATACTATACTCCCATGTCCAACATAGCTTTTCAATCCCCTCATCACAGTAACATCAAAAGTAGTCTATGAGAACACATAGTAAGTTACCCTTTGATGACTCTTTCACCAAAAATATCTTCAGTAGGTCAAATTTGGACTTCAGTGTGGATGATGAAACATCAGAACAAGTCTATGAGTATGTATAGAAAGATCAATATCAAGCACTCTTTGGACAGAAATGTCAAATATTGACTAATATATGGTTGATGTAACATCAAAAGTAGTCTATGAGAACATATAGTGTAAACCTTTGAAGACTCATTCACCAAAAATATCTTCAGTAGGTCAAATGTGGACTAGAGTGTGGATGATGAAACATCAGAACAAGTTTAAGAGTATGTTAATAAGTTCAATATAAAGCACTCTTTCGCCAGAAATATCAAATATTGACTAATATATGGTTGATGTAACATCAAAAGTAGTCTATGAGAACACATACTAAGTTACCCTTTGATGACTCTTTCACCAAAAATATCTTCAGTAGGTCAAATGTGGACTACAGTGTGGATGATGAAACATCAGAACAATTCTATAAGTATGTATAGAAAGATCAATATCAAGCACTGTTTGGACAAAAATGTGTTCAAGTCAAATATGGACTAATAAATGGTTGTTGTAACATCAAAAGTAGTCTATGAGAATACATAGTAAGTTAGCCTTTGATGAATCTTTCACCAAAAATATCTTCAGTGTGTGAAATATGGACTATAGTGTGGATGAAACATCAGAATAGGTTTAAGAGTATCTATATAAGTTCAACGTAAAGCACTCTTTCGCCAGAAATATCAAATATGGACTAATATATGGTTGATGTAACATCAAAAGTAGTCTATGAGAACACATAGTAAGTTACCCTTTGATGACTCTTTCACCAAAAATATCTTCAGTAGGTCAAATGTGGACTACAGTTTGGATGATAAAACATCAGAACAAGTCAATGAATATGTATAGAAAGATCAATATCAAGAACTTTTTTGCCAGAATTGTCAAATATGGACCAATATGTAACATCAAAAGTAGTCTATGAGAACACAGTAAGTTACCCTTTCATGACTCTTTCATCATAAATATCTTCAGTAGGTCAGATGTGGACTACAGTTTGGATGATGAAACATCAGAACGAGTATTGTATATAAGTTCAAAATCAAGCACTCTTTCGCCAAAAATGTCAAATATGGACTAATATATGGTTGATGTAACATCAAAAGTAGTCTATGAGAACACATAGTAAGTTACCCTTTCATGACTCTTTCACCAAAAATATCTTCAGTAGGTCAAATGTGGACTACAGTGTAGATGATGAAACATCAGAACAAGTCTATGAGTATTGTATATAAGTTCAAAATCAAGCACTCTTTCGCCAGAAATGTCAACTATGGACTAATATATGGTTGATGTAACATCAAAAGTAGTCTATGAGAACACATAGTGTTACCCTTTGATGACTCTTTCACCAAAAATATCTTCAATAGGTCAAATGTGGACTACAGTGTGGATGATGAAACATCAGAACAAGTCTATGAATATGTATAGAAAGATCAATATCAAGCACTCTTTGGACAGAAACGTGTTCAAGTCAAATATGGACTAATAAATGGTTGATGTAACATCAAAAGAAGTCTATGAGAACACATAGTAGGTTTCCCTTCGATGACTCTTTCGCCAAAAAATATGTTCAGTAGGTCAAGTTTGAACTACTGTCTGGCTGAAGATTCATCAGAAGGAGTCTCTGAGTATGAATAGAAAGATCAATATAAAGCACTCTTTAGCCAGAAATGTGTTCAATAAGTCATATATGGACTACTATATGGTTGACGTAACATCAAAAGTAGTCTATGGGAACACATACTAAGTTACCCTTTGATGACTCTTTCACCAAAAATATCTTGAGTAGGTCAAATGTGGACTACAGTGTGGATGATGAAAAATAAAAACAATTCTGAGTATGTATAGAAAGATCAATATCAAGCAATGTTTGGACAAAAATGTCTTCAATAAGTCAAATATAGACTAATATATGGTTGATGTAACATCAAAAGTAGTCTATGAGAACACATAGTAAGTTACCCTTTGATGACTCTTTCACCAAAAATATCTTCAGTAGGTCAAGTGTGGACTACAGTGTGGATGATGAAACATCAGAACAAGTCTATGAATATGTATAGAAAGATCAATATCAAGAACTTTTTTTGCCAGAATTGTCAAATTTGGACCAATATGTGACATCAAAAGTAGTCTATGAGAACACAGTAAGTTACCCTTTCATGACTGTTTCATCAAAAATATCTTCAGTAGGTCAGATGTGGACTACAGTTTGGATGATGAAACATCAGAACGAGTATTTTATATAAGTTCAAAATCAAGCACTCTTTCGCCAGAAATGTCAAATATGGACTAATATATGGTTGATGTAACATCAAAAGTAGTCTATGAGAACACATAGTAAGTTACCCTTTGATGACTCTTTCACCAAAAATATCTTCAGTAGGTCAAATGTGGACTACAGTGTGGATGATGAAACATCAGAACAAGTCTATGATTATGTAGACTAAGTTCAAAATCAAGCACTTTTTAACCAGAAATGTGTTCAATAAGTCCAATATGGACTAATACATGGTTGATGTAACATCAAACGTAGTCTATGAGAACACATAGTGTTACCCTTTGATGACTCTTTCACCAAGAATATCTTCAATAGGTCAAATGTGGACTACAGTGTGGATGATGAAACATCAGAACAAGTCTATGAATATGTATAGAAAGATCAATATCAAGCACTCTTTGGACAGAAACGTGTTCAAGTCAAATTTGGGCTAATAAATGGTTGATGTAACATCAAAAGAAGTCTATGAGAACACATAGTAAGTTACCCTTTGATGACTCTTTCACCAAAAATATCTTCAATAGGTCAAATGTGGACTACTGTCTGGCTGAAGATTCATCAAAAGGAGTCTCTGAGTATGAATAGAAAAATCAATATAAAGCACTCTTTAGCCAGAAATGTGTTCATTAAGTCAAATATGGACTAATATATGGTTGACGTAACATCAAAAGTAGTCTATGGGAACACATAGTAAGTTACCCTTTGATGACTCTTTCACCAAAAATATCTTCAGTAGGTCAAATATGGACTACAGTGTGGATGATGAAACATCAGAACAAGTTTATGAGTATTGTATATAAGTTCAAAATCAAGCACTCTTTTGCCAGAAATGTCAAATATGGACTAATATATGGTTGATGTAACATCAAAAGTAGTCTATGAGAACACACAGTAAGTTACCCTTTCATGACTCTTTCACCAAATATATCTTCAATAGGTCAAATGTGGACTACAGTGTAGATGATGAAACATCAGAACAAGTCTATGAGTATTGTATATAAGTTCAAAATCAAGCACTCTTTAACCAGAAATGTGTTCAGTAAGTCCACTATGGACTAATATCTGGTTGATGTAACATAAAAAGTAGTCTATGAGAACACATAGTAAGTTACCCTTTCATGACTCTTTCACCAAATATATCTTCAATAGGTCAAATGTGGACTACAGTGTAGATGATGAAACATCAGAACAAGTCTATGAGTATTGTACATAAGTTCAAAATCAAGCACTCTTTTGCCAGAAATGTCAAATATGGACTAATATATGGTTGATGTAACATCAAAAGTAGTCTATGAGAACACACAGTAAGTTACCCTTTCATGACTCTTTCACCAAAAATATCTTCAGTAGGTCAAATGTGGACTACATTGTAGATTATGAAACATCAGAACAAGTCTATGAGTATTGTATATAAGTTCAAAATCAAGCACTCTTTCGCCAGAAATGTCAACTATGGACTAATATATGGTTGATGTAACATCAAAAGTAGTCTATGAGAAGACATAGTAAGTTACCCTTTGATGAATCTTTCACCAAAAATATCTTCAGTAGGTCAAATGTGGACTACAGTTTGGATGATGAAACATCAGAACAAGTCTATGATTATGTAGACTAAGTTCAAAATCAAGCACTCTTTAACCAGAAATGTGTTCAATAAGTCCAATATGGACTAACATATGGTTGATGTAACATCAAAAGTAGTCTATGAGAACACATAGTAAGTTACCCTTTGAAGACTCTTTCACCAAAAATATCTTCAGTAGGTCAAATGTGGACTACAGTGTGGATGATGAAACATCAGAACAAGTCTATGAGTATGTATAGAAAGATCAATATCAAGCACTCTTTGGACAGAAACGTGTTCAAGTCAAATATGGACTAGTAAATGGTTGATGTAACATCAAAAGAAGTCTATGAGAACACATAGTAAGTTACCCTTTGAAGACTCTTTCACCAAAAATATCTTCAGTAGGTCAAATATGGACTACAGTGTGGATGATGAAACATCAGAACAAGTCTATGAGGATGTATAGAAAGATCAAAATCAAGCACTCTTTGGACAGAAATGTCAAATATGGACTAATATATGGTTGATGTAACATGAAAAGTAGTCTATGAGAACACATAGTAAGTTACCCTCTGATGACTCTTTCACCAAAAATATCTTCAATAGGTCAAATTTGGACTACAGTGTAGATGATGAAACATCAGAACAAGTCTATGAATATGTATAGAATGTATAGAAAGATCAATATCAAGCACTCTTTGGACAGAAACGTGTTCAAGTCAAATTTGGACTAATAAATGGTTGATGTAACATCAAAAGAAGTCTATGAGAACACATAGTAGGTTTCCCTTTGAAGACTCTTTCGCCAAAAAATATGTTCACTAGGTCAAATGTGGACTACAGTTTGGATGATGAGACATCAGAACAAGTTCATCAGTATGTATATAAGTTCAATATCAAGCACTCTTGCGCCAGAAATGTCAAATATGGACCAATAAATGATTGATAGAACATCAAAAGTATTCTATGAGAATACATAGTAAGTTAATCTGTCATGACTTTGATGACCTTTGATGACTCTTTCACCAAAAATATCTTCAGTAGGTCAGATGTGGACTACAGTGTGGATGATGAAACATCATTAGAACGAGTATTGTATATAAGTTCAAAATCAAGCACTCTTTCACCAGAAATGTCAAATATGGACTAATATATGGTTGATGTACCATCAAAAGTAGTCTATGAGAACACATAGTAAGTTACCCTCTCATGACTCTTTCACCAAAAATATCTTCAGTAAATCAAATGTGGACTACAGTGTGGATGATGAAACATCAGAACAAGTCTATGAGTAAGTATAGAAAGATCAATATCAAGCACTCTTTGGACAGAAATGTCGAATATGGACTAATATATGGTTGATGTATCATGAAAAGTAGTCTATGAGAACACATAGTAGGTTACCCTTTGATGACTCTTTCACCAAAAATATCTTCAATAGGTCAAATGTGGACTACAGTGTGGATGATGAAACATCAGAACAAGTCTATGAATATGTATAGAATGTATAGAAAGATCAATATCAAGCACTCTTTGGACAGAAACGTGTTCAAGTCAAATTTGGACTAATAAATGGTTGATGTAACATCAAAAGAAGTCTATGAGAACACATAGTAGGTTTCCCTTTGATGACTCTTTCGCCAAAACATATGTTCACTAGGTCAAGTTTGAACTACTGTCTGGCTGAAGATTCATCAAAAGGAGTCTCTGAGTAGGAATAGAAAAATCAATATAAAGCATTCTTTAGCCAGAAATATGTTCAATAAGTCAAATATGGACTAATATATGGTTGATGTAACATCAAAAGTAGTCTATGGGAACACATAGTAAGTTACCCTTTGATGACTCTTTCACCAAAAATATCTTCAGTAGGTCAAATGTGGACTACAGTGTGGATGATGAAACATCAGAACAAGTTTATGAGTATGTATATAAGTTCAATTTCAAGCACTCTTTCGCCAGAAATATCAAATATTGACTAATATATGGTTTATGTAACATCAAAAGTAGTCTATGAGAACATATACTAAGTTACCCTTTGATGACTCTTTCACCAAAAATATCTTCATTAGGTCAAATGTGGACTACAGTGTGGATGATGAAACATCAGAACAATTCTGAGTATGTATAGAAAGATCAATATCAAGCACCGTTTGGACAAAAATGTGTTCAATAAGTCAAATATGGACTAATATATGGTTGATGTAACATCAAAAGAAGTCTATTAGAACAAATAGTAGGTTTCCCTTTGATGACTCTTTCGCCAAAAAATATGTTCAGTAGGTCAAGTTTGAACTACTGTCTGGCAGAAGATTCATCAGAAGGAGTCTCTGATTATGCATAGAAAGATCAATATCAAGCACTCTTTAGCCAAAAATGTGTTCAATAAGTCAAATATGGACTAATAAATGGTTGCTGTAACATCAGAAGAAGTCTATGAGAACACATAGTAAGTTACCCTCTGATGACTCTTTCACCAAAAATATCTTCAGTAGGTCAAATGTGGACTACAGTGTGGATGATGAAACATCAGAATAAGTTTAAGAGTATATATATAAGTTCAATATCAAGCACTCTTTCACCAGAAATGTCAAATATGGACCAATATATGGTTGATATAACATCAAAAGTAGTCTATGAGAACACATAGTAAGTTAGCCTTCGATGAATCTTTCACCAAAAATATCTTCAGTAGGTCAAATGTGGACTACAGTTTGGATGATGAAACATCAGAACAAGTCTATGAATATGTATAGAAAGATCAATATCAAGCACTGTTTGGACAGAAATGTGTTCAAGTCAAATATGGACTAATAAATGGTTGATGTAACATCAAAAGTAGTCTATGAGAAGACATAGTAAGTTAGCCTTTGATGAATCTTTCATCAAAAATATATTCACTAGGTCAAATGTGGACTACAGTTTGGATGATGAGACATAAGAACAAGTTCATGAGTATGTATATAAGTTCAATATCAAGCACTCTTGCGCCAGAAATGTCAAATATGGACTAATATATGGTTGATGTAACATCAAAAGTAATCTATGAGAACACATAGTAAGTTACCCTTTGATGACTCTTTCACCAAAAATATCTTCAGTAGGTCAAATATGGACTACAGTGTGGATGATGAAACATCAGAACAAGTTTATGAGTATGTATATAAGTTCAATTTCAAGCACTCTTTCGCCAGAAATATTATATATTGACTAATATATGGTTGATGTAACATCAAAAGTAGTCTATGAGAACATATACTAAGTTACCCTTTGATGACTCTTTCACCAAAAATATCTTCAGTAGGTAAAATGAGGACTACAGTGTGGATGATGAAACATCAGAACAATTATGAGTATGTATAGAAAGATCAATATCAAGCACTGTTTGGACAAAAATGTGTTCAATAAGTCAAATATGGACTAATATATGGTTTATGTAACATCAAAAGAAGTCTATTAGAACAAATAGTAGGTTTCCCTTTGATGACTCTTTCGCCAAAAATATATGTTCAGTAGGTCAAGTTTCAACTACTGTCTGGCAGAAGATTCATCAGAAGGAGTGTCTGAGTATGCATAGAAAGACCAATATCAAGCACTCTTTAGCCAGAAATGTGTTCAATAAGTCAAATATGGACTAATAAATGGTTGCTGTAACATCAAAAGAAGTCTATGAGAATACATAGTAAGTTACCCTCTGATCACTCTTTCACCATAAATATCTTCAGTAGGTCAAATGTGGACTACAGTGTGGATGATGAAACATCAGAACAAGTCTATGAATATGTATAGAAAGATCAATATCAAGCACTCTTTGGACAGAAATGTGTTCAAGTCAAATATCGACTAATAAATGGTTGATGTAACATAAAAAGAAGTCTATGAATACACATTGTAGGTTTCCCTATGATTAATCTTTTGCCAAAAAATATGTTCAGTAGGTCAAGTTTTAACTACTGTCTGGCTGAAGATTCATCAGAAGGAGTGTCTGAGTATGCATAGAAAGATCAATATCAAGCACTGTTTGGACAGAAATGTGTTCAAGTCAAATATGGACTAATAAATGGTTGATGTAACATCAAAAGTAGTCTATAAGAACACATAGTAAGTTAGCCTTTGATGACACTTTCACCAAAAATATCTTCACTAGGTCAAATGTGGACTACAGTTTGGATGATGAGACATCAGAACAAGTTCATGAGTATGTATATAAGTTCAATATCAAGCACTCTTGCGCCAGAAATGTCAAATATGGACCAATAAATGATTGATAGAACATCAAAAGTATTCTATGAGAATACATAGTAAGTTAATCTGTCATGACTTTGATGACCTTTGATGACTCTTTCACCAAAAATATCTTCAGTAGGTCAGATGTGGACTACAGTGTGGATGATGAAACATCATTAGAACGAGTATTGTATATAAGTTCAAAATCAAGCACTCTTTCACCAGAAATGTCAAATATGGACTAATATATGGTTGATGTACCATCAAAAGTAGTCTATGAGAACACATAGTAAGTTACCCTCTCATGACTCTTTCACCAAAAATATCTTCAGTAAATCAAATGTGGACTACAGTGTGGATGATGAAACATCAGAACAAGTCTATGAGTAAGTATAGAAAGATCAATATCAAGCACTCTTTGGACAGAAATGTCAAATATGGACTAATATATGGTTGATGTAACATGAAAAGTAGTCTATGAGAACACATAGTAGGTTACCCTTTGATGACTCTTTCACCAAAAATATCTTCAATAGGTCAAATGTGGACTACAGTGTGGATGATGAAACATCAGAACAAGTCTATGAATATGTATAGAATGTATAGAAAGATCAATATCAAGCACTCTTTGGACAGAAACGTGTTCAAGTCAAATTTGGACTAATAAATGGTTGATGTAACATCAAAAGAAGTCTATGAGAACACATAGTAGGTTTCCCTTTGATGACTCTTTCGCCAAAAAATATGTTCACTAGGTCAAGTTTGAACTACTGTCTGGCTGAAGATTCATCAAAAGGAGTCTCTGAGTAGGAATAGAAAAATCAATATAAAGCATTCTTTAGCCAGAAATATGTTCAATAAGTCAAATATGGACTAATATATGGTTGACGTAACATCAAAAGTAGTCTATGGGAACACATAGTAAGTTACCCTTTGATGACTCTTTCACCAAAAATATCTTCAGTAGGTCAAATGTGGGCTACAGTGTGGATGATGAAACATCAGAACAAGTTTGTGAGTATGTATATAAGTTCAATTTCAAGCACTCTTTCGCCAGAAATATCAAATATTGACTAATATATGGTTTATGTAACATCAAAAGTAGTCTATGAGAACATATACTAAGTTACCCTTTGTTTAGTCTTTCACCAAAAATATCTTCATTAGGTCAAATGTGGACTACAGTGTGGATGATGAAACATCAGAACAATTCTGAGTATGTATAGAAAGATCAATATCAAGCACTGTTTGGACAAAAATGTGTTCAATAAGTCAACTATGGACTAATATATGGTTGATGTAACATCAAAAGAAGTCTATTAGAACAAATAGTAGGTTTCCCTTTGATGACTCTTTCGCCAAAAAATATGTTCAGTAGGTCAAGTTTGAACTACTGTCTGGCAGAAGATTCATCAGAAGGAGTCTCTGATTATGCATAGAAAGATCAATATCAAGCACTCTTTAGCCAGAAATGTGTTCAATAAGTCAAATATGGACTAATAAATGGTTGATATAACATCAAAAGTAGTCTATGAGAACACATAGTAAGTTAGCCTTCGATGAATCTTTCACCAAAAATATCTTCAGTAGGTCAAATGTGGACTACAGTTTGGATGATGAAACATCAGAACAAGTCTATGAATATGTATAGAAAGATCAATATCAAGCACTGTTTGGACAGAAATGTGTTCAAGTCAAATATGGACTAATAAATGGTTGATGTAACATCAAAAGTAGTCTATGAGAAGACATAGTAAGTTAGCCTTTGATGAATCTTTCATCAAAAATATATTCACTAGGTCAAATGTGGACTACAGTTTGGATGATGAGACATAAGAACAAGTTCATGAGTATGTATATAAGTTCAATATCAAGCACTCTTGCGCCAGAAATGTCAAATATGGACTAATATATGGTTGATGTAACATCAAAAGTAATCTATGAGAACACATAGTAAGTTACCCTTTGATGACTCTTTCACCAAAAATATCTTCAATAGGTCATATGTGGACTACAGTGTGGATGATGAAACGTCAAAACAAGTCTCTGAGTATGTATATTAGTTCAATATCAAGAACTTTTTTGCCAGAATTGTCAAATATGGACCAATAAATGATTGATAGAACATCAAATGTATTCTATGAGAATACATAGTAAGTTACTCTGTCATGACTTTGATGACCTTTGATGACTCTTTCACCAAAAATATCTTCAGTATGTCAGATGTGGACTACAGTGTGGATGATGAAACATTAGAACGAGTATTGTATATAAGTTCAAAATCAAGCACTCTTCCACCAGAAATGTCAAATATGGACTAATATATGGTAGATGTACCATCAAAAGTAGTCTATGAGAACACAGTAAGTTACCCTCTAATGACTCTTTATCACATATGTCTTGTGATACTGCTTCAATGCACAAGGGAATCAACTAGTTCTGTATGCTTCGCAATACAAGAGCTCACATCTTATGTTATATTATATCTCTTCATTGCACAACTAAATAAGATGTGCAATAAATATGCTATCATTTTATGCAATAAAGTCATTTTATGCAATGCTATAAAGATAGCATATTTGATGCATTTTACTTCACTGCACAACGAATTCAATTAGACTGATTATGCATTGCAATGCAATAGCACATGTGTGTTATCTCTTCAATGAAAATCGGAATAAGTTCGTTCTTGTAAGCATTGCAATGCAAAAAGGACATATGTTGTGTTATCTCAAATGCACAACAGAACTACTTAGATCATGAATGCAACGCATACATGCGGGAGAATCCAGAAAGTAAAAACGAATGCACAACGATATAAGTTAGATCTTAATTACCAAATGAAACAGGGCATATCTTATGTGTTATCTCTTCAATCAATGGAATAAGTCAGTTCAAATCACGATACAGACTCTCACTTGTTTTATTCTTCAATGCATATTTCAGTAATTCAGATTCTCTATACAAATGTTACATAATATTTTCAATGCAGAGATTGAACAATAGCTTTTGTATGCAATTAAATGCACAACGGATGGATTTATTTGGTGCATGCAATGAAATGCAATGCAATGCAATACAATGCAATACAATACACTGCATTAAAATGCAAAGCAATGCAATGCAATGAATCCAACATCACATATGTCATGTGCTACTGGTTCATTGCACAAAGAGAATTATTTAGCATTGTATGCTTTGCAATGCAACAGCTCAACTGATATCTCTCATTGCACAACTAAATAAGTCAGTTGAAATCACGATACAGACTATGTCACGTATGATTCTTCAATGCATATTTCAGTAATTCAGATTCTGTATGCAAATATTATATTATATTTTCAAAGCAAAGATTGAATAAGTTAGCTTTTGTATGGTTTTGTATGCATACATTATCTTTGCAAGGCAAAGCGGAATTAGTTCGCTTTTGTATGAAATTTAATGCACAACGGAAGGATTTCTGTCGTGCATGCAATGCAATATCTGTCATGTGCTACTGGCACAAGGGAATGAATTAGTTCAAATCACGATACAGACTTTGTCACGTGTGATTCTTCAATGCATATTTCAGTAATTCAGATTCTGTATGCAAATATTACATTATATTTTCAAAGCAAAGATTGAATAAGTTAGCTTTTGTATGCAATTCAATGCACAACGGGTGGATTTATTTAGTGCATGCATGCAATGCAATGTAATACAAGCAAATGCTATGCAATGAAATGCATGCAATGCAATGCAATAGTATTGCAATTTAATAAATCACAATGTCATATGATACTGCTTCAATGCACAAAACGGAATCAATTAGTTATGTATGCTTTGCAATGCAACAGCTCAAATGTTTTGTTATGTTATAACATAACATTGCACAACTTAATATGTTAGTTATTTTATGCAATGCTATGAAAGATAGGATATTTAATGTATTATACTTCACTGCACAACGAATTCAATTAGACTGAGTATACAGTGAAATGTCTGCACATGTGTGTTATCTCTTCAATGAACATCGGAAAATGTCATCATTCTTGTATGTAATTCAATGGACAACGAATGGATTTATTTTGTGCATGCAATGAAATGCAATGCAATACAATGCAATGAAATTGAATATAATATAATGCAACATCACATATGTCTTGTGATACTGCTTCAATGCACAAGGGAATCAATTAGTTTTGTATGCTTCGCAATACAAGAGCTCATATCTTATGTTATATTATATCTCTTCATTGCAAAACTAAATAAGTTGTGCAATGAATATGCTATTATTTTATGCAATAAAATCATTTTATGCAATGCTATAAAGATAGCATATTTAATGCATTTTACTTCACTGCACAACGAATTCAATTAGACTGAGTATGCATTGCAATGCAATAGCACATGTGTGTTATCTCTTCAATGAAAAATCGGAATAAGTTCGTTCTTGTAAGCATTGCAATGCAAAAGCATATATGTTTTGTTATCTCAAATGCACAACAGAATTACTTAGATCATGAATGCAACGCCTATATGCGGAAGAATGCAGAAAGTAAAAAAGAATGCTCAACGAAATAAGTTAGATCTTAATTACAATTCAATGAAACAGGGCATATCTTATGGGTTATCTCTTCAATCAATGGAATAAGTCAGTTCAAATCACGATACAGACTGTCACTTGTTTTATTATTCAATGCATATTTCAGTAATTCAGATTCTCTACACAAATGTTGCATAATATTTTCAATGCACAGATTGAACAATAGCTTTTGTATGCAATTAAATGCACAACGGATGGATTTATTTGGTGCCTGCAATGAAATGCTATGCAATGCAATGCAATGCAATACAATACAATGCATTACAATGCAAAGAAATGCAATGCAATGAATGCAACATCACATATGTCATGTGCTACTGGTTCATTGCACAAAGAGAATGATTTAGTATTGTATGCTTTGCAATGCAACAGCTCAACTGTTATGTAATATCTCTAATCGCACAACTAAATAAGTCAGTTGAAATCACGATACAGACTATGTCACGTGTGATTCTTCAATGCACATGTCAGTTATTCAGGTTTTGTATGCATACATTATCTTTGCAAGGCAAAGCGGAATTAGTTCGCTTTGTATGAATTTTAATGCACAACGGAAGGATTTCTGTCGTGCATGCAATGCAATATCTGTCATGTGCTACTGGCACAAGGGAATGAATTAGTTCAAATCACGATACAGACTTTGTCGCGTGTGATTCTTCAATGCATATTTCAGTAATTCAGATTCTGTATGCAAATATTACATTATATTTTCAATGCACAGATTGAATAAGTTAGCTTTTGTATGCAATTCAATGCACAACGGGTGGATTTATTTAGTGCATGCATGCAATGCAATGCAATACAAGCAAATGCTATGCAATGAAATGCATGCAATGCAATGCAATAGTATTGCAATTTAATACATCACAATGTCATATGATACTGCTTCAATGCAAAAAACGGAATCAATTAGTTATGTATGCTTTGCAATGCAACAGCTCAAATGTTTTGTAATGTTATAACACATAACATTGCACAACTTAATAAGTTAGTTATTTTATGCAATGCTATGAAAGGATAGGATATTTAAGTTATTATGCTTCACTGCACAACGAATTCAATTAGACTGAGTATACAGTGAAATGTCTGCACATGTGTGTTATCTCTTCAATGAACATCGGAAAATGTCATCGTTCTTGTATGTAATTCAATGGACAACGAACGGATTTATTTTGTGCATGCAATGAAATGCAATGCAATACAATGCAATGAAATTGAATATAATGCAATGCAACATCACATATGTCTTGTGATACTGCTTCAATGCACGAGGGAATCAATTAGTTCTGTATGCTTCGCAATATAAGAGCTCATATCTTATGTTATATTATATCTCTTCATTGCAAAACTAAAGTTGTGCAATGAATATGCTATTATTTTATGCAATAAAATCATTTTATGCAATGCTATAAAGATAGCATATTTAATGCATTTTACTTCACTGCACAACGAATTCAATTAGACTGAGTATGCATTGCAATGCAATAGCACATGTGTGTTATCTCTTCAATGAAAAATCGGAATAAGTTCGTTCTTGTAAGCATTGCAATGCAAAAGCATATATGTTTTGTTATCTCAAATGCACAACAGAATTACTTAGATCAGGAATTCAACGCCTATATGCGGAAGAATGCAGAAAGTAAAAAAGAATGCTCAACGAAATAAGTTAGATCTTAATTACAATTCAATGAAACAGGGCATATCTTATGTGTTATCTCTTCAATCAATGGAATAAGTCAGTTCAAATCACGATTCAGACTGTCACTTGTTTTATTATTCAATGCATATTTCAGTAATTCAGATTACACAAATGTTGCATAATATTTTCAATGCACAGATTGAACAATAGCTTTTGTATGCAATTAAATGCACAACGGATGGATTTATTTGTTGCATGCAATGAAATGCTATGCAATGCAATGCAATACAATACAATGCATTACAATGCAAAGCAATGCAATGCAATGAATGCAACATCACTTATGTCATGTGCTACTGGTTCATTGCACAAAGAGAATGATTTAGTATTGTATGCTTTGCAATGCAATAGCTCAACTGTTATGTGATATCTCTAATCACACAACTAAATAAGTCCGTTGAAATCACGATACAGACTATGTCACGTGTGATTCTTCAATGCACATGTCAGTTATTCAAGTTTTGTATGCATACATTATCTTTGCAAGGCAAAGCGGAATTAGTTCGCTTTTGTATGAAATTTAATGCACAACGGAAGGATTTCTGTCGTGCATGCAATGCAATATCTGTCATGTGCTACTGGCACAAGGGAATGAATTAGTTCAAATCACTATACAGACTTTGTCACGTGTGATTCTTCAATGCATATTTCAGTAATTCAGATTCTGTATGCAAATATTACATTATATTTTCAATGTACAGATTGAATAAGTTAGCTTTTGTATGCAATTCAATGCAAAACGGGTGGATTTATTTAGTGCATGCATGCAATGCAATACAATACGAGCAAATGATATGCAATGAAATGCATGCAATGCAATCCAATAGTATTGCAATTTAATACATCACAATGTCATATGATACTGCTTCAATGCACAAAACGGAATCAATTAGTTATGTATGCTTTGCAATGCAACAGCTCAAATGTTTTGTAATGTTATAACACATAACATTGCACAACTTAATAAGTTAGTTATTTTATGCAATGCTATGAAAGATAGGATATTTAAGTTATTATACTTCACTGCACAACGAATTCAATTAGACTTATACAGTGAAATGTCTGCACATGTGTGTTATCTCTTCAATGAACATCGGAAAATGTCATCGTTCTTGTATGTAATTCAATGGACAACGAATGGATTTATTTTGTGCATGCAATGAAATGCAATGCAATACAATGCAATGAAATGCAATGCAATACAATGCAATGAAATTGAATATAATGCAATGCAACAATGCAAAAATAAATAAGTTGTGCAATGAATATGCTATTATTTTATGCAATAAAATCATTTTATGCAATGCTATAAAGATAGCATATTTAATGCATTTTACTTCACTGCACAACGAATTCAATTAGACTGAGTATGCATTGCAATGCAATAGCACATGTGTGTTATCTCTTCAATGAAAATCGGAATAAGTTCGTTCTTGTAAGCATTGCAATGCAAAAGCATATATGTTTTGTTATCTCAAATGCACAACAGAATTAAAGCTGCAAGCAGCATTTAGCGGTGTTCAAGCAGCTAAGGCTTTTAAGGCCGTTAAGCACAAAAGCATCAAAAGACATTAAGTTTTATGTAGCAAGCATTAACCACTGACATCATAGATGGAATAGACCATGTTTTAGCATGATTTACCATCATACACCAAATTTAGTGTGATTTTTCATGATTTACCATGTTCCAGTATGATTTACCATGAATCTAGCATGATTCACCATAGTTTACCATGATAAACTATGGTGTTCTAGTGTAAGTAAGCTCTAGTGTGATTCACCATGATTTACCCTGTTCTAGCATGGTTTACCACAATTGAACACATTCTAGTATGATTTAATACGATTCTAGCATGATTTACCATAGTTTATCATGATTTACCATGTTATAGGATGATTTACTATGATATGCCACATTCTAGAATGACTTACCAGGATTCTAGCATGATTTACCATGATACACCATGTAATAGTATTTACTATGATTTACCATGTTTCTATCGTGATTTACCATGATTTACCACATTGCTGCATTGATGTGAAGTGTCAATAAAAATGAAGTGATAAACTCTGACAAAAAATGATTTTGTTATAATAGTTATCATGGAAAAGTTGTTTGCTTTAGTGCAGAATACTGGTGAAAAACAAGTATATCAAAGTGAAAGTGAGCCAGTAAGTGGTCTTCTACTGCCCTCTGCTGGCCATTCTACTTATTAATAAAGTGTTAACTGTGCTTTTGCAGTCATATGTCGATATTTGCTCTCTCTCTCACACACACACACACACACACACACACACACACACACACACACACACACACACACACACACACACACACACACACACACACACACACACACACACACACACACACACACACACACACACACACACACACACACACACACACACACACACACACACACACACACACACACAGTTTGTGTTTTTAAGATGTTATTGTGAAAATATCTTTTAATGGTCTATTAACATTTCACATATTTCTTTGTGATCTGATAATATAAAACTATATTACCACTGCATCAAAATAATAAAAAATAGCTTTAAGCATTTGTTATGTTGGCCAATGCTCAAAGCTGATAAAAAGAAGAAAAATATGTCTAATCCTGTTGCTCCCTCTGGTGGACAGCAGTGGTATTACAGCCTCCATCTTACAGTTGATGACGTGATTCATTGTTTAGAATTTACTGTCAGCCCTCTGAGCATTAAAAATCCATGAAATGTTTCACAATTCTTCCAAATGACTTGTTCTCCACACGTAGAATGTTTTGGGAAGTTTCTACTTTGTGCAAACAATATATAGACATGTTACTAACATTGGGCAAAACCAGATTTATAAATAAATAATAGGTATTAAAATCCTTAGTGGTAGTCTCCTTTTTGTAACACCCTTTTCGGGGTTCACATTAATTATAATTACAGCATAATTGAGAACATGGTTTTTAGGTTTAGGGCAAAATGAAGAAATGGGAATTTGTTTTTTCACTTATATCTTGGAAACGAAAAGCTGCTCTTGAAACTCGGAGCATGTATGATTTAGTATGATTCTAGCCTGATTTATGATGTACCATGTTCTTGTATGATTTACCATGATTTACCATAGTTTATCATGATTTACCATATTTTACATTGATTTACCATGTTCTACCATGATGTACCATTGTACACCTCATTCTAGTATTATTTACTATGATTTACCATGTTTTACTTAGATCATGAATTCAACGCCTATATGCGGAAGAATGCAGAAAGTAAAAAAGAATGCTCAACGAAATAAGTTAGATCTTAATTACAATTCAATGAAACAGGGCATATCTTATGCGTTATCTCTTCAATCAATGGAATAAGTCAGTTCAAATCACGATATAGACTGTCACTTGTTTTATTCTTCAATGCATATTTCAGTAATTCAGATTCTCTACACAAGTTACATTATATTTTCAATGCACCGGGGAATAAGTTAGCTTTTGTAATCATTGCATTGCAACAGCACATATGTTGTGTTACTCAAATGCACAACAGCATTACTTAGCTCTTTTGAGTGCAACGCATACATGTGGAAGCAGAAAGGAAATTTGAAGAATGCACAACGGAATAAGTTAGTTCTTATATACGATTTAGTGAAATGGGGCATATTTGCTGTGTTTTCTCTTCAATGCACAAAGCAAAAAGTCAGTTCAAGTCACGATACAGACTTTGTTCACGTGTAATTCTTCAATGTCAGTAATTGAGGTTCTGTTGCAGCAATGCAATTATTGATTAATTAATAAAGAGTTTTCTATTTTGAACTTCATAGATACTACTAGACTCCTGATGTTTCATCAGCAGTTCAAATTTGACCTTTTGAGAACTTGAGAACCAAAGAGCCCTTAGAGAACTTTTTATACATACTCGTACACTCCTAATGTTTCATCAGCCAGATAAAACTTCCATGTCACCATATTTCTGGCTGTAAAGTCTTTGATAGACTTGACACTTGTTTTGATTTGACACTTGACACTTGTTTCCATATTTGACCTACTAAACACATTTTGTAAAAGACAACCAATAATTAGTGCATATTTGACCTAAAGAAGACATTTCAGGCCAAAAAGTTCTCGATTTTGAATTTCCTATAGATACGTCTAGACAGATACTGATGTTTCATCAGTAGTTCAAATATAACTTTTTAAACACATTTCTGGCCTGCGGTATATTGAACTTGAAGATAAACTTTCTATACATACTCTATCTTATGTTTTATCAGCCAATGAGTGCATGATTTTGAACTTGAACTTTCCACAAATACTCAGACTACTTTTTATGTTTCATAGTTAAAACTTGACCTACTGAATATATTTCTAGCAAAAGAGCCATTAAAGGCTACTATGCGTTCTGATAGACTCTTTTGATGTTACTTCAAACATATAATAGTCCATATTTGATAGATTGAACACATTTCTGGCCAAAAAATCCTCGCTTTTAAACTTTCTATCCATACTCATAGACTCCTTCTGCTGTTTCATCAGTAGTTCAAATATGACTTTTTAAACACATTTCTGGCCATACAGTCCTTGAACTTGAAGATGAACTTGCATTGCAAGAAATTACATATGTCAGTCACCCTTTGATGAGACTCTCGTCAAAAATATGTTTAGTAGATCAAATATGGACTACTCTATGAGTGTTTAGAAAGTTCAAGTTCATAGACTCTACTGCTAGAAATATGTTATAGGTCAATAGGTCAAATAAGGACTACTATCTGGCACAAGAAACATCAGAAGGAGTCTATGAGTATGCATAGAAAGATCAATATCAAGCAATCTTTGGACAGAAATATGTTCCTTAAGTCAAATGTGGACTAATGTATGGTTGATGTAACATCAAAAGAAGTCTATGAAAATAATACAGTGTCACTCTTTGATGACTCTTTCACCAAAAACATCTAAAGTAGGTCAAATATGGACTACAGTCTGGATGATGAAACATCAGAATATGTCTGAGTGTGTATCGAAAGTTCAATATCAAACACTCTTTGGCCATAAATGTGTTCAATAAGTCAAATATGGACAAAAGAAATGGTTGATGTGTCATCAAAAGAAGTCTATGAGAACACATATAAGTTCCACAATTTTTCAGTATGCCAAAAATGGTCTACTCTCTGGCTGATAAAACATCAGGAGTCAATGAATATGTATGGAAAGTTTAATATCAAGCACTCTGTGGACATGTGTTCAATAAGTCATATATGGACTAATATGGCTGATATAATATTAAAAGAAGTCTAAAAGAAGACTTTCACCAAAAATATCTTTAGTATGTCAAATATTCATGTGCAGAGCAAAAGTCTTTCAATTAGACAAAACATAAAATAAACAAACCAAATCAAAAATCCAAAAACAGACTAGGCAGGGCAGGAACAGGCACAGAATACAATGCGTAACAAATACAACGAACCAGCACAGGACAGCAAACACAGGAAGACTAAATAGAGAGGCAAACAAAGGAGGGTAACGAGACAGACAGGTGGAGCAAATAAACCAATAATCAGATAACAAGGGGGAGGGATAAACAATCACCACAGCACATGGCACAACATAACAAACACCCATGTGCAACACAAGACAGGACAGACATGTGACAACATGTCAGTAATTCAGGTTCTGTATGCAATGGACCATATCATATCTTTTCATTGGGCAGCGGAATAAGCAACACAATCTCATAAAAGTGCGTATCTATACCACGAATGTAATTTCTCGTACCATTTACACGGCAAAAATGGATCAGGGATGTGGAGTGTGTGTCCAAGTCTGTTCTGGTATGGTAAAAACATACTTGTTATTTAGTATGTTTAGTAACGGAATAAGTTAGCACTTGTATGCAATGCAACGAAACAGACTTGTGGATATTTAAATGACCATAATCTCAATAATTCAGGTCTTTATGCAGTGCAATGCAACTCCATGTGTTGTCTCTTCAATGCACAACGAAATAAGTTAGCTGCTAGGAAAGATGGCATATGCCTAGGAAAGAAGATCTTGTTTTAATCTTAAGTGAACAACTGGATTAAGTATTAACTGGATTAGTTTACAATGCAACGAAAAATAACATTTGTGCTATCTCCTCAATAATCATCAGAATAGGTGATTTTTGTATTTTATGCATTGCATAAAGGGTGAAAGTACACTCCTTCTGATGTTTTATCAGCCATATATTCGAGCATATTTGACCTATCGAAAACATTTTTGGACAAAAAGTCCTCAATTTTGAACTTTCCATGGATACTTCTAGACTCCTTCTGATGTTTCATCAGTAGTTCAAATTGGACATTTCAAACATATTTCTTTCCAAAGAGTCCTTGAACTTGGAACTTTTTAAACAAACATGTTTCTTTCATCAGCCAGAGAGTAGTCCATACTGAACATAGTTCAGGCCGTAGAGTCTATGAAATTGAACTTTCTATTGCTTATTGACTTCTGATGTTACAAGAATTCCAGTATCCAAAATGTGACCTATTGAGCATATTTCTGGCTAAAGAGTCCTCGTTGTTGAACTTTCTATAACAACATGCTCATAGATTCCTTCTGAAGTTTCATCAGTATTTCAAAATTGACTTTTTTATATATTTCTGGCCAGAGAGACCTTGAACCTGAACTTGAACTTTCTATAAATACTCCTCATAAACCTTTTTTGATGTTACATCAAACATATTTAGTCCATATTTGACTTATTGAACACATTCCTTATCAAAGACTCCTTCTGATGTTTCATTAGTAGTTAAAATATGCACATATTTCTGGCGAGAGAGTCTATGAACTTGAAGATGAACTTTCTATACATACTCCAGACAGTAGTCCATATTTGACCTACTGAACATATTTCTGGTGAAAGAGTCATCACATAGTCTATGAGGTTGCCAAGCGTGTCAGAGGTTCTGGGTTCAAAGAAGTATAGTTTTTTTCCCTCATCAAAAATAATTGTTTATCAGTGATTATATATCAATAATGTCTGAAACCACTCACTGCTAACTTCATTATTAGTATGTATTATTATTATGAGAAATTGACTTCACCTAGAACTTTAATGCTTCACCAAGCTCAGATTGGTCTGACCCGCTTATATCTTTTCTAACTGGTCATACTTACTTTCCCAAAAAATCCACTGACTTGCGTTAGAGCAATGAAGGCCCTAATACTTAATGCTGTCCACTAGAGGGGGCGACAGGATAATAAATCTTTCTACTCTCTTTCCCTGTTTGCATCAGTTTAAATGACAAATAAATGCATGAATTTCATTCATTAATAGGCCATATCTGTGTATACATTCTCTAGTTTAAGATATTGTTATTCACACTGGTTTTTGCATTTAATGTTTGTCCATCTGGAACTTTTATTTGTCACAAGCTCTATATTTTAAGATGTACTAGAAAAAAATATGATTCAACAACACAAACTCTGTTTTTACTCGGCAAATTTGTTTCGTTCAAGTAGGCAATAGCCTACAAGTTATTCTGCTTTTTGCCATGGCCTGCCACACTGCCCAGAATCAACAATATTTTCTCCACACAAGATATTTAAAAAACCCTGTTCTTGAAGACGAGCGCAAAGGTTCCAGTTTTGTTTAGGCTATTGTAGTTTGTAATGCTTGTTATGTTCCTAAATTTATATAGGCCTAACACATTTAAACTTCTATCTATCTATCTATCTATCTATCTATCTATCTATCTATCTATCTATCTATCTATCTATCTATCTATCTATCTATCTATCTATCTATCTATCTATCTATCTATCTATCTATCCATCCATCCATCCATCCATCCATCCATCCATCCATCCATCCATCCATCCATCCATCCATCCATCCATCCATCCATCCATCCATCCATCCATCCATCCATCCATCCATCCATCCATCCAACCATCCGTCATTGTTAACAAAAATTAACAACCTTAAAGAGCTTATGCTGGGAAAGAAAGATGTTAGTGATTCTGAAGGTGAAGGGGAATGGGTTGGACAGCATCCATCCATCCATCTATCTGTCTGTCTATCTGTCTGTCTGTCTGTCTGTCTATCTATCTCTCTGTCTGTCTGTCTGTCTGTCTGTCTGTCTGTCTGTTTCTGTGTCTGTCTGTCTGTCTGTCTGTCTATGTATCTCTCTGTCTGTCTGTCTGTCTGTTTCATTGCAATGTATACAATAACTGTGCTTTGAAGAATGACATTGATATATCATGCATACAAAAGTTGAAAAGACAACACATAACATGTGCTTTCGCATTGCAGACAAGTATAACTTTTCCCATGTGAATAAGTTACAGTATATCATGTATGCAATTGAAGATGTAACATAACGTGCTGCTGCAATAGTTTTGCATTGATAAATAACATATTTTGCAATGCTTTGTCACAGGAACTACATTTTCCGTTGTGCATTGCGTGTTGCATACAATAACTAACTTATTTTTTGAAGAGACAAAACACAGATACTTTTACAGTGCATTGTTGTTCGTTGTGCATTGAAGAGAAAACACAAAACATATTTGCTGTGGGTTTGCAGTGCACACAATAATCAACTCATTCCGTTGTGCCCTGGAGACAACGTATAACATACTTTTTTTTTGCATTGCATTGCTTACAAGATCTGACCTAATCCGTTGTACGCTAAAGAATAAATCATGAAATATGCTCTTATAATAACTAACTTATTCCGTTGTGCATTGCAGAAATAATATATAACATATGTGATTTTCATTCTTTCATGCATTGAAAAGACAACCCACATGTGCTGCATACAAAATTTGTCATGCATACAAAAACTCCATTCCATTGTGCGTCAAAGAGACAAAACAATGTGCTTCGGCATTGCATTGAATATAGAGAACTTACTCAATCTGTTGTGCATTTAAGAGATAACAATTTGCTCTGTTTAAATGCTAACATTGCGGTGTGAATTTCTGAAATAACTTATAACAAAATATGCTTTTGCATTGCATTGCATACAAGAACTTACACCGTTTTACATTAAAGACATAATACAGAACACAGGTGTGTTGCACTGCATTGCAAAAAAGATTGATTTGTGAATTGAAGAATAACACTTGGAATGTGCTCTGTTTCAATGCTTTGAAGGGATAACAAAAAAACACATGCTGTTGCATTGCTTGTAAGATAACTGAGCCCTCAAGCGTGTAGCAGCAGCCCCTAATTGGTCCTTCGTGGACAAATTTGGGCAAGAAGGCCTCAATGTGATCCCAAAAAAATAAAAAAATAAATAAATGTCACATTTATCTTACAGTTTTTCTCAATTGCTTTGGCTCAGTTCTCAAATGTTTTTTTTTATTTCCCAAAACATTAAGTTCAGATCTCTGAGAAATTCGCTTCTTTTTCACATCAGATTAGAATTTCTTATTGATTTGAGCAAATTGCAAATGCTTTGGCACATGTGTGCAAAGAGTACATACAACTGTCTGCAGTTTGGACAACAAATAATTGCATATGGCTTGTTGATCAAAACTGATGACTCGATTCTCACTTACACTGTCAAACACTTCAGAACTTCTCAGACATTTTTTATTGTGTAAGCCATCACATTCAAAACGATCTATTCAATTATCATAATTAGTATGAATGTATATTCTAAAATATATCTGATATTGACATTGTTTGTAATGTTTGCTAAATTGACACATGACCTCTAATTGCATTCGCAATCTAATTGCAAATGACCTCTAATATGAATCAACCATTTAACCATTTAACCAATCAACTTTGGGAGTATATAGATTGCCCACAGCACAATCACTGCTGTAGAAGTTAATGAGAATGGAGGACGTTCACAACCCTGAACTGCAGCAACATGCTCATGGAAGAGCAATTTGGAAGGCGTGTAAGAATACGTAGTGGTGGTAGAGGAAGAAATAATCGAGGAAGAGGTGGAAATAGAAGAGTCAGTCTGATGAAATCAGAGCCACACTTGTGGATCATGTCATAAATGATGGTTTAACAATGGAAGAGGCTGGTCGCAGAGTACAGCCTAATGTAAACAGGTCCACAATGTCATCAATTGTGCAAACCTTTCGTAGGGAAAACAGGTAAATATGTTTTTTTGTTTTACACTATGTAAAGTATTTTTACAGTATAAACAACAATATTGTAAAGGTAAATTCAAGTATATTTGTTTATTCTATAGAACTGCACGGCAACCTCACGCTGGTGGCAGAGCAGCAGTATTTAACTAACTGCAAGAACAAGAAATTTGCAACATGGTCATAGCCAACAATTCCAACAGCCTAAGAGAGATCCAAAGTGCAATCATAAATGGCAATGTCTTTGCAAATATAAATTCTGTCAGCATTTCCACCATAGACGGAGTTTTAAAAAGACATCAGATGACTATGAAACAGCTCTATAAGGTTCCATTTGAGAGGAACAGTGAAAGAGTCAAGGTGTTGCGGTACCAGTATGTCCAGGTAAACCATTGGTAAGCACTTAGTGAGTTTTCCTGTTTTTCTAAGATGCCTGTATTTAAACTTTTTTCTTATGGGTTTCTGAAATTTACAGTACTGTTAATTTTTTTTCTGTGTTTCTTCATAGAGAATCATGGAGTTAGAAGTACATGAAACGACCCACATTCTTGTTTGTGTTTACGAGGCAGGGTTTAATCTGTCCAAAGGCCGGAGACGTGGTCGCAATCTCATTGGACACCGAGCCACAATTGACACACCAGGCCAACGTGGTTTTGCTGCACATGAAAGGATAACAGTGGAATTCCTTCCACCACACTCCATTCCTAAATCCAATAGAAGAGCTTCTTTCAGCATGGAGGTAGAAAGTGTATGATCATAGACCACAAAATAAGATTTCTTTGTTGGATGCCATGAATGCTGCATGTGAGGACATCACAGCTGACCATTGCAGGGGATGGGTGCGGCATTCAAGGAGATTTTTTTCCACCGTGTGTGGCAATGGAAAACATCAGATGTGATGATGAAAATCTTTGGCCTGACCAACGTGAGCGATGTCCACCAAGAATTTTTTTTCTTCCCATGGATGTTATTTGTTGTCTGTGTATTTGTGGTAATACACAAATATGAAATGTAAAGGGATTCTTGTTACTCTTGTCAGTTACTTTACATGTACAGTAAATACACTTGTATTGTGTATATACACATGAAGTACAAAAATAAACACTGTAAAAATACAAATGCTCAGACTTTTTTTTTTTTTCTTTCTACATACTATTGACTTTTCTCAACAAATATGAGATTTGTTTACAGTAAACCCTTAATTTTCATGGTTGACTTGTGAAAAAACAACTAAACATTTTGATCAGTGTGGCTCACACAATGACAAAAATACTTTAGATTTTGGTGGCCTTGGCCAAATTATTGACACAATAACTAGGTTTTGAAGCATGAATTAAATGTTTGAGGTGAGTAACTACATTTTGCAGACATGTTTTTAAAGTTCCTGCTAACCGTTGTAACATTTGCACTCAGTTTAGAGAATGTTAAGCCTGTTTCAAAAAATGTGCCAAAGCAATTGAGAAACTGTAATTTATGCATTATTTTTTGGGTAAAAATAATTCCACTAAGTTCAGATAGCCCAAACCTAAAAATGTGGTGGCATTGACATTTGATGGTATAAAAATAGCGAAAATATCAACAGCCACTAGATGGCTGTAGAATTCAATGGCTACATATATGCTGAAATCTATAAACCAATGTTTTAAAGAACTTACCTTTTAAGTTGTAGATTTGATCACAAGTTAAAATGTTTTAAAATCTATTTGTGTTGGCTAAAATACCAGAATATGATCAGACTAATATGTCCATGCTATAGGAAAAGACAAAGTAGGAGACAGAGTAATCACTTATTTCTAACAAAAGCCATCACATTTTAATAACTCAAAAAAGTACAAAAAAGGTAAGAATAAAAATAAACCAATAACTTAATGAAAGTAAATGGTAACAAACAGATAAGAATAAACAATAAAACATATTTTGTTTGCCAGCATTGACAAATATTGCAGTAGGATTTTGAAGTGTGTGTGTGTGTGCGTCTGTGTGTATCTCTGTGTGTGTCTGTGTGTTTTGCACAGTGGCAGATTGGCACATTGATGTGCTCAATGTAAATCACTTGTGATGAATGGAAAACACTTCTTCATTCCTCATAAGGACTTAGGCCTTTTTTTGTTCAGTTACACTTACTACAGACAGTATATACATAAGTGTGTTGTAAAATATTTGAGAATATTGTTTTTATACTCAGAACACACAAATACACGGTAACAAATATATTTTATTTTTTCCACAAAAACAATGTACACAGTGTACATCCCATTCCCAACCAACACAAAGTTGCACATACACTACATACAAAACAACAGAAGAATTTACTGTACACAGTTACAGTAAAAAAAAATGTTTCCAATGTTGGCATCCATTGCTCTATTGAAGAGCTCACCTGTTGCCCTTTTATGCTAAAGCTCCGATTGCTAACTGTAAAACTGTGTGATGGGTGTTTGCCCTTGTGATGAGTCAGTGTGCATATTTGAATGGCAGTAAGTTCCTTGTGAAAACAAGATATTTTCTGCATGAAAATTGTGCCAAAAGCAGAGAATTGTGTATAGTGTTTTGAAAAAAGTGTGTTTTAGAACTGCAATTTGAGTGTAAAGCAGGAATTGTGCTTGTAGTTTAGCAGAATTGGTTCAGGGGGTTGGTGAATGAGTTACATGTTGTGGTCATTGTGTCTCAAGTACCAGAATTTGTGTGTAAACAATTGAGAAAAATTGTAACACAATTCTGTACGTTAATAACAACCTTAGTGATGTTTCATTAGAAAGCACACAATAACTAACTCATTCCGTGTACATTTAAGAAATAACACAAAATGTGTGCTGTTGCATAAATTATATGTTGGCTTTAATTAACTTTTTTTTATGTCAACAGGTTCCATAAATTAACTTTTTTATGTCAACAGGTTCCATAAATTAACTTTCTTATGTCAACAGGATGCACATAACTGGGTTACGTTAAACAAACATAATCTGTTCATGTAACTTCAACACTTAAATAAATGATATGTTGGCTTTAATTAACTTTTTTATGTAATCAGGTTTTGATATGTTGGCTTAAATTAACTTTTTTATGTCAACAGGTTCTGATATGTTGGCTTGAATTACTTTTTTATGTTAACAGGATGCACATAACTGGGTTACGTTAAACAAATGGAATTAAGTCATTTTAAGCGACCCAATTTAACTCTGCGCTGAGTGTTGAATGAACACTGAAGCAGTGTTAAAGTTAATGAGATAATTAAGTGAATAATTGAGTGATGATTGAGCATTATTGAAGACATCTGATGTTAACAAGCAGAATCACTGAAGGAGAAAACCGTAATTTAAAGTCACCATTATGGAGATCAGTGTGTGTTTTAGTTGGGCTTTTGACCCTCACATTATTAACTTTATGTCTGACAGTCATTGACTGTTTTTTTAAGATTTTATTATTACAGTGTAGGAAGGATTCATTCATTTACTGTTTATTTGTATTTTATTTGTATTCTAATTTATACATCATCTTTGCTTTCATCTTATTCTGTCAAGTTTCACACTACCAAAACTTCACAATCAAGAAGATCAACAGTACTTCTGACACACCTCTGTCTCCCACTATTTCATTTCTATTTTATTCCCATTTCTCCCACACTTCTGCCATCACTCACACATCATCAACACATCTCTCCTCTCAGGCGTTTTCAGACTCAGGCTCGCGTAAGACAAAAAAAACTATACATTTAACACTTTACTTGTAGAAAGTTACAGACCTGTCTCTCTTATTGAATGAGTTGTTTCCAACCAGTTATCATCTTTTCAAACACAGAACAACCAGCTGGATGATAACCAATCAGCTTTTCAACCAATTCTGGCTTTCTGTCGGTTATGGAAGCTCTGCAGATTGCAAGAGCAGCTGGGGCCAGTTGTACACTAAGAATGTGTCTTAAGAACTAGTCTGTAATCAGTCTTTCTTTTCGGATTCAAATTAGACCAATATACTTTTTTATGTAACTGACTTCAGTAAAAAAAAAATAGATGACCAACTTGTAAGAGTTGTCTAAGAAGTTCATTAGTCATTAGTCGACATTAGTCATTTCGACACTGTTAATCAGGTTAATCATTTGCTGGTTTGAATACGCAACTACCAGTGAGAACCCCCCCCCCCCCCCCCCCCCCAAAAAAAAAAACAGTGGCAAGAAATAATTTATGTAACTTATCTTGATGAGCTTCTCTCTGATTAAGTTATCTCTTCACGTCATAAGTCAACAAACCATAAGTTAACCGCGAACAACAGTCTGATTTTGAAACTATGATAATGGGAAGTTTAGCATGATAAAATACAACAAAAAGTAAATATAAGATTTGAGACATGTTGAGACACGTGTAGTTTATTTTCTATAATATTCAGATCTTGTGCTGGTGATGCTGTTGATAATTAAGAATATATAATTCCAAACACAGTCCATCAGTTGTTCTAAATGTTTGAAATGTTCTCTGAACTGTTGCACAGACTTGGTTTCAAAGATAAGAGTTGTAAATTGGGAAAGGACATGTTCTTTGAAACTAACTACGATTAGGACATGACTCACATGTCACTGCAGAGAATGGTATTTGTTAGTAACTACTCAGATGTGTTTTGAATCAGGGTTTCTGCTCCAATAATTCGGCTACATTATTTGTGGCATTTGTAATGAATTTGCCATAATAACATTTTGATAAAAGTTTATTTCCTTAATAGTTTAGTATGTAGTAAGTATTTTATAAAAGCATATCAAGAATATAATTACAGCTAAAGAAGTTGTAGGCCCTTTAAAGCCATTTAGCCCTTTTATTGCTTGTGATTCAGTATAACACTTAGATTACATTGATTACGTGTATTTACTAGGGGTATAACGATACCCTCATGACACGATTCGATACGCATCACGATATTGAAATCACGATACAATATAATTGCGATACTCCAAGACATATGATAAAAGGTTAACAAAAAATGTAAATTTGATATTTCATTGTGGGTATAAATAAATAGGCTTGGACTTGGTGATGGAAACCCGGTGCACAGGACAATAGTGATACCAGAATAAAAATTAATGATTCTGAAATTGACAATTATTTTAGACGAATATGCTTGCATTTAGTATTTACACAATCCTTGAAAGATTAAACATAGCTAATGGAAAATCAGCTAAGAAAAAAAACTTGTTCCCCCCAACCGAGCAACAACCTTTGGCCAATGCAAGATTTTCACAAAGAAAAGAAAATCAATCAAGGTCTAAAAGCTGTGGTTGATGTTGGCTAATGCAATCAGTGAGTTCTATCAGTTCAATTGCTGACAGGAAAATCTTGGGTGGTGTTTATGGAACAGCCTTTGCCTTTGGCCTGCCACACTGGCTGATGGAACTTTGGACCTGTTGCAACCCTTGATTAACAGTGGACTGAATAGATCTGAGTATAAAAGATGTACGCCAGGGGATCACCATCAGTCTTTGTTTGGAGGAAGACTCGCTTTAGTTTCAGGGCTTCTGAGCTTCGTCTGACCCAGCATGGGGAGTATGAAGTTCTGCCTATTGCTGATGCTTGGCACCTATGCCATAGCCCGTGAGTATAAAGTTCCTTTGCATTCTGGTGCATTAAAAGATTTTCAGTGCATTATTTATTTAGCTTCATCCTGTGTCTCCTATATCCATTTTTTTTTTAGCATTTTATATTATTTCAAGGCTATTAATGTTTTTAATGATAAAGTTGTTTGAATGGTTAAATTCACCTCAAAAATAGATTTATTTTATTGAAATACATGATCTTTTAATGTTATGTTTAAAAGATAAACATGCATTTATTTTGCTTCATCTTATGTATACAATATCCTGTTTTTAGCTTCAAGGTTATTAATGTTATTAATGATAAAGTTGTTTGAATGGTTAAATTCTTCTTAAAATTAGTTTTTTTAATTGAAATACATTATCTTTTAATGTTATATTTTAATGTAATTACATAACTTTTTCGCCAGAGCAAGAAATTGAGTCCAATTCTCATCCAGGATGTCACTGTAAGTATTCTTTCTAATCCTTTGATTAATTTTTATTTGTATTCGAGGTGTCTCTGACTCACATGTTAAAGTTCCCTATAATTTATCCTGACCTTTTACCTGTTGGACTCACTGTACCAATTGTTGACACTTACTTTGAACCCTCAATAAATGAGATCACCATTGTAACCTGACCTATGTACTCTTTAAAAACAACAGACAGTTCTTGAGTCAGGATGACAGAGTCCATATTTCTTATTGCTCATCTTGATTAGATAAAACAATGTAATATGAAATGCAATTTAATAAGTAATATTTTAATGCAATTTAATAAGTAATATTTTAAATAATAATCTGATCATTTGACCTCTACATTTTATCAAAACAATCCACAGTTAAAAAAAATAATATAATTTTATTGGAAAACAAGAAATGAATTGAAAACCAAATGTATTGAAAATATGGGTAACACTTTAAGGTTTGTTTAAATTTGTTAACATTAGTTAATGTATTAACTAACATGAACTAACAGTGCGCTATGTATTTGCGCTATACAACATTGAACAATCTTTGTTGGTAATGAATATACAATTGTTTATTGTTTATTCATGTTAGTTCACAGTTTACTAATTTTACTAACACCTTTTAATTTTAAATATGTATTAGTAAAGGTTTAACAGTAACTAAGTCTAATACATGCTGTAGAATTATTGTTTATTGTTAGTTCATGTTAATTAATGTATTGTATAATAAAGAAATGTTAATAAAGAAAATCTTTTTGTAAAGTGTGACCAAAATATGATTGTTTATCAGCGTGTGATTATTGTTTAAAATATATAATTTTTTAATTGACCTTGTATTTATTTTTTTACAGTATCTAAAAGATTCAAGATCTACAAAAAATATACATATCAGTATGAAGCAGAGATCCAAAACATGGTGACTGGGACCTCTCCTCTCATGAATGGCCCCAAATTGTCCTGCAAGGTACATCGACATTTGAGAAATCATATCTAAATATACAGTTTCTCAATATGTCTTTCCTGTTTTTTGTTTTGTTTGTTTCTTAAAGACATTAACACCCTTCAATCCATAGGTTGAAATTGATGTGCCTGTGGCATGCAGCTTTGAGCTCCGGACGAGTGAGTGCTCCCTAACTGAGGTGGTCGGAAAAGATGCAAATGGAGCGCCCATCTATTCACCTGCTTCTGAGGCCCAAGCCTTTCAATCTGCCATGGAAAAGTATGTTTAAGTTTCCCTTCCCAGCTTTAGAGAAACTGACTCAAATAATAAAGTTCACAAATATTTAAAATGAACACAGCCAGTATAGCTAAAATATACAAACAGCCTGTGGATAATTAAAATTACCTTTAAAACTATTTATTGTAAGACTGGTTTACACTGCCCTAACAAACACTAACATTTGAAATATTTTAAAGGCTATATTCTCCAGTCTGTAATAAATTGATTTTAAATTTGTCCAGAAACCCAATAAGTTATTCACCAGCCATTAATTTTCATTGAACAGGAATGTACTGAAGTTTGTAGTTGAGGGTGAAACTGGTGTGACACTCTATCCTGAGGGTGATGAAACCAACATTCTGAACTTCAAGAGAGGTATCATCTCTGCTCTGATTGTGCCTGTCATGGAGAAGGAGCAGAGCAAAGACATGGTAAACATATTTACTTATATTTATTTTTACATATTTACATATTTATCTTGTTATGTTGAACTTGTTTGCAATAAATCTTCTTATCTGGAATAAAAAATTCCAATGAACAACAAGGTGATCTTGACCTAAGCACTTAGCTGATAGGAGACAATTTCCTAATTTCCATTACATTGCCTCTACGTCATCAATATCCTCATGACAGGTTTGAAACAATTATGTTAGTACTGTCATGATTTGATGAAAAGTGTTGAGGCTAGCTTTTGCATATTTGCTTAGTATAATCATTACTGTAATTTTATATATATCGATATTTAATTAATGGTCAAACAATATCATTTCTTTAACAGAGCCCCCAATCCCCACTACACCATTTAACCTTGGAGTAGTTTGACTTTACTTATTAGTCGTAATAAAATTAAACTAAGATTTTAATTAAGATATTAGTTTTACATAACTTTTGGCCATATGGGAGGATCTGTAAAAGTAAAAGCCTGTACACAAACATTTATTCACATTGATTTCCTTGTTTCATCTAGGCTACTGTCCATGGAATCTGTGCCACTGACGTCAAGGTCAACACCAAGGAAGATATTGCCACTGATGTCACCATCACTAGGGACCTGTCAGGATGTGATACTTTCAAAACCCAAAGAAGCCACACCAGTCCTCTTGCCATCATCAATAGTTTGGTGAGATAAATAGTTTCCTTTTTTAATACACCCTCTGCTGGTTAAATCTTGCAATTATTGCTGCTTCGTTTTTTAATTAATTTATAAATTAAATTAAATGCATTTGTTACATTAAATATCATACTCAGTGCAATTTACCCATTACCAAATGTTAAAACAATTAGGTAAAGATTAAGCAAGTTACCTCTAACCAATATTGACAAAATCATTATATCATACAGACTGAGCCAACAACGGGTGGAAAAAAATGGTACTCATATATTTCAAGAAACAGATAATTGTACTTAAATGTATGTGTTTGTCAACAGCAATACCCTCTGTCCAAGCTGATTGGCAGTACCCAGACCTGCAACTATAAGTTCGACAACCAGAAGAAGCACATGACATCTGCCACATGCACAGAAAAGCACATATTCCTTCCTTTCTCTTACCAGTAAGTGACACTGACATCATATCACTAGCTTTGTTTCCTAATGCAATGTACCTGCATAAGTGGTACAAGTGGTCCTGATTCATTCAAATGTATTTCCTTTCCATTGCAGGAACAAGTATGGTCTTTCTTCTCTTGTGAAACAAATCCTAACTCTTCAGGAAACCAGCAAGATCAATGACAGAGTTTTTGATTACCGTGAGTATTCCCAGTTTCACTGTATATCTCAAATAAATGAAAGATCTTTGGATTTGATTTGTCTGATTAAAAGTTAAGGAAAACTGAATACATTTCCACCCATCATTTCCACTATTCACTCAAAAAAAAAGATATGTTGGCTTTAATTAACTTTTTTATGTCAACAGGTTCCATAAATTAACTTTTTTATGTCAATAGGATGCACATAACTGGGTTACGTTAAACAAATGGATTTAAAGTCATTTTAAGCGACCCAATTAAACTGAGCTGAGTGTTGAATGAACACTGAAGCAGTGTCAAAGTTAATGAGATAATTAAGTGAATAATTGAGTGATGATTGAGCATTATTGAAGACATCTGATGTTAACAAGCAGAATCACTGAAGGAGAAAACCGGAATTTAAAGTTACCATTATGGAGATCAGTGTGTGTTTTAGTTGGTCTCTTGACCATCACATTATTAACTTTATATTTTGTTTGGTTGCTGCACATGAGTTATAACAGCCAGATGATCAATTAGAAAAGATGATCTGATGATGTTTGTTGTTTATTGTCAAAATCATTATGTCACAATCATTTGACCTGATATAGGATACCTGATTCTATAGCTCATATAGAACCCAATTTCTAAGTTAAGTTTACCCTATGGGTTATAGCAGCACTATCATTGTAGAGCCCACCATTTTTAGCTTTTTCAATGAAATCCAAATGATCAAATCAATAAAAAACTAAACAAAAAGAAACTTCTAAAAAAAAAATATATATATATATATATATAGTTTACGTAGGCACACACAGACATAGAGAATCAGTCAGTGAATCTCAACAAGGTGACAATTATAAAGCATGTTACAGTGCATTCTGGGTGCCACCAATCAAAACTCATTCATGGCTCCCATCATGCATTGCTGCATGAATATGTTCAGAGGTGATCTGTTTGTCACCATTGCTGAGATTCATACGCTAAATATTGATGTCTGTGTGTGCCTGCATACAAATGTTTTTTTATTTGATCATTTGGATTTTATTGAAAAGGCTGAAAATGGTATGATTGTGTTGCTATAATCCACAAGGTAAATTTAACTCAGAATTTGTGTTCTATATGAGTTCAGGTAAAATGATCGTGAAATAATGATTATGTTAAAACACAATCAAACGCATCAAAACGCATTTACAATTGAACATCTGGCTGTTTTAACTCATATACAGCAGCCATACAAAATCATAAGTTAATAATGTGGGGGTCAAGAGCCCAACTAAAACACACACTGATCTCCATAGTGGTGACCTAAAATTACGGGTTTTCTCCTTCAGTGATTCTGCTTGTTAACATCAGGTGTCTTCAATAATGCTCGATCATCCTTCAATTATTCACTTAATTATCTCATTAACTTTAACACTGTTTCAGTGTTCATTTAACACTCTGCTCAGAGTTTAATTGGGTCGCTTAAAAAGACTCAACTCCATTATGTTGAAGTTACATGAACAAGTTATGTTTGTTTAACGTAACCCAATTATGTGCATCCTGTTTACATAAAAAAGTTAATTAAAGCCAACATATTTTTTTGAGTGTAGCCTTTCACTACATATCATCCCACTCTCTACAATACAGGTTCTACTAACCCCAAGGATTTGGTTATTGAAGCAATAGAGGACAAAGCCCCAGTCCAGACCTCTGAGGCTCTGCTGTTCATTTTCAGGGAGCTGAAATCCATGAACGAAAAACCAGATCGCCAGCAGAGGGCCAACACGTTCCAGAGTTTGGTGTCTGAACTCCGTGGACTTGAGCATGAGGTTTTGCAGCAGGGCATTACTCAGATGGTGGAGGAGGACAAGCTCTTGACTTGGCAGGCTTTGACTCAGTGTGGCACCCCAGAGTGTGGTAGTGCCATGTTCAGTCTCCTGAAGACCTTTGACACTGATGCCATCGAGGTAGATGCTGCTGTCTATGCTCTAGGAATGATGCACAGCCCTACTGGCCTCTTGGTGAAAGACATATTGGAGATTGCCCAGACCAAGCAGAGCAAGCCAATAATGTATGCTCTCAGTAATGCTGTAAGGCGGTAAGTAAACTCTTTGTACCATTCTTATAGAATATTTCACTTCCCTGCTGAAAAGACCAGCAGGGATTGATTTTCCATGATTGTCCAGGTTTGTTCATACTAGTTAAGTGTTGCTAGAATGGCTATCATATAGCTGCAAATCATAGTTTGTGAAAATTATCACCTGTATGGTCTTTCTAGTGAAGCTAAGTAATCATGCGCTATAAGGTAATTAAGCTAACTTTTGAACTAAAAGCACACCAGAATCCAAAACACAACATATGCTGGTGAACAGCTATGCTTCTCTTTTCAACAGGGATTGATTCTCATTTTGGGGGAAAAAAAATCCTAAATGCATTTGTCAGGATATGTCTACTGTAACTGACAATGTATAATATATCCCTTCAGGCACTTCCAAGCTGAGGGTCAGCTCACCTCTGAGATTCTTGAGGTGCATAACTTCATTACCACCATCCTTGGTGCTGACTGTGCTGGCGAGAAAGATCTGATCTTCTTGACCTTAAGGGTGTGTGTTTGAATATCTATATTTGTGGACATATTCACACTAGTAAAAACAAATCCAGTAATAATATATCCAATATAATGTTTTTATTATAATTATTATAACCTGTCCTATTTAGGTGATTGGAAACATGGGCGAGGCTATGGAAGCAGCTGATCCCAACATGAAGACCACTCTGCTTAAGTGCATGAGACAGCCTGCCACAACCCTATCCGTCCAGATGTCTGCCATCCAGGCTTTTAGACGTATGTCTGTGACTCCTGATGTAAGTATTGCTGGATTTGTCTAACTATTTATATTTCTTCAGAACCAATTATGTGGAACTTTCTTACTAAAATTAACCTACTTCACACTAATTTTTTTCACGCTCAGGTCCGTTCAAACATTCAGAGAGTGGCCCTATATGCCAAAGGTGCTGTTCAGAAGAGACTGGCTGCATATCTTATCTTGATGAAAAAGCCAGAGGCAAGCGATCTGGAGGTTGTGAAGAAGATCCTTACCCAGGACCAGAACGTGCAATTCAAGTCATTTGTGGCTTCTCATGTCTACAACATTATTCATTCCAGAGATCCTGAAATTCAAGAGTATGTTACTCAGTTTATCAGTTTTATTTAGACTGCGTTCAAAACATTTCATTGCATATCATCTGCTGTCTATCATTTCAGTTTGCTCAAGACAATAACTTTTTCCTTCCTAGGTTGGGCAAAAGGATAGTTGAGGTCATGCAGGATGATGAGGTGCTTACACACTCAAACTACACTCAGCTTTCTCGTAACTATAAGATGGACATATTTATGCCAGGAAAGGATGTCATAGGCTCCAGCACACAGGGAAGCATCATCTTTGATCCCAGCAGCCAGCTGCCCAGAGAGGTTATGCTTGAGACAACCCTAAAAGCCTTCAGTTACAACCTTGACTTTTTGGAGGTAGGAATCTTCATGCGATATGTACTTGTTATTAGTTAATTGTGAAACTATATTGTTTTATGTTTTAAGTTTTACTAAATGTTTGTACCAATTCTTGATTTTGTTCTACTTGTTGCATTCGCATGTAACTTTTAGAATGTAAAATTATTATTATTATTTTTTTTGTCACCAAGTTTGGTATGGACGGCAAAGGATTTGAGCCAACTGTTGAGACTCTCTTTGGAAGCAATGGCTTCTTCCCTGATACGATTTCCAAGGCAATGTACTGGTTTGGGGACAAAATGCCAAACAAAATCAATGAGGTTCTGCAAGAATGGGTTGCCCCTCTGCGAACAGAAAAAACTAAGAGACAGGTACTGATATCCATTGATTATTCCAACCCTAAAAATTTGATTATTTACATGATTGAGGTTTTGATGCATGTATCCAAGGCTAGATAATATCAGGACCTTCTCTTTGACAGGTTCCTGAGAACATTATCAGGGAAATGGTGCGCAATTTTAACAAGCTTGCAAAGGACCTGTACAATCAGGACTCCCCAGAGGCCATGGCTTACTTAAAGATCATGGGGAATGAATTGGGATACATCAAGAGTACCAATGAACTGTCAGTTATTGTTGATAGGATGGCCACATATATTCAGGCCCTCAAATACTCACCTGCTTGGGTATGTATATACAATATGCTGCATTTTACATACATATCATATGTCCGTATTAGCTCATATATCAGACAGCATATTGGCATTTGCTTGATTGGTAAGATTTGCTTTGTTATACTTTAAGAACAGTTTGTTTTTCAGGTTCTATAAATGCAAATACATATTATTCCTGTTTCAATAGATTACAAAGGTATTAATGTCTGGAGATCAGAGTATCTTTGCTCACTACATCTTTATGGATAATGAGTTCAGCCTCCCAACTGCCTCTGGATTCCCCCTGAAGTTTGCTCTGTCTGGGACTTTTGCACCTGGTGTTGAGGGTGGTCTGCACATGGGGCCTGACAGGGTACTACATTTTGCCCCTGATTACTATTTGTTCAAAAGCTAGATGGTTAATGTACTGCTACAGTTTATGCAATCTACAATATATTTACTGACATGTTTAGTGTTCCCTGTTCTTTTCACAGCATGAACTGTCCTTTTCACCCTCCATGGTAGTAGAATTTGTCACCCGTATGGGAGTCCATATCCCCAAGTTTGTTGTCTCTGCTGTGGAAATGCACACTAATATGTTCCATGAAAGCTCTTTCAATGCCAAAATCACTAAGGTCGATGGTCAAATAAAGCTGTCCATCCCAGCACCTAAGGGTACTACCGAACTCTTCAGAGTCAGGTATCTTTTGTGCTATATGTCTGAAACATACTTCAATGCTTTATTTAAAATGTGTTCTCTCTTCATACAAATAAAGAAAATATACAGAAAGAAATAGCATTAGCTTTCAACAATACTGGTCAAGTCAACTGTTTAACAAAGACATAATGGGAAACCTCTTGTCATTTTTTCACAAATAGCAACAAGCTAGTGATGGTGTCCAAAACCCCGGTCACACTTGTTCCTGAAACAGGTGACAGGACTGCCATAGCACACTGCAGCCCCCTTATCTCTGGGATCAATTACTGCACCACCATACTTAACTCTAGAGCTGAAAGAAATTCTCCATACTTTCCTCTCAATGGAGAGTCCAAGTAAGAATCAAACATTTTCCATGCAAAAACACACCAAATTATTCATCTACTTCATTTTTCAACTCCTGTTATGCTAAAATTATTATTTTCCCACAGTTTTGTTTTGGGTATCCAGCCTACTGGTGACATCACTGAGTACACAGCAACTATTGCCTACGAACTCTTGAACGAGGGCAAGGAAGGCCGCCAGAAAGTAGATTCTCTGAAAATTATTTTGCAAGCAGAAGGCATGTAATTCTTAACAACAGTGAATTTTAAATCATGACTACTATATCTCTAAATTGATCAAAGGTGGGAGATTTTTTTTAATGGGTTTTAAGCTAATTACTTTTTTCTTTTCTAATCATAAGGTGAAAAGTCCACAGAGGCATCCGCTACTATTAAGTACAACAGGAACAAGAATACTCTCACCACCAGCATTGCGATTCCAGACTATGATATTGAGGCTGGAATCAAAGTTGGTGTCACTGACAGCATTGCCAAGGGAAAGAAGATCGCCATTGATATCTCCAACAAAAATATTCACCAGTTTTCTCTCATTGGTCGTGCAAAGTAAGTAGAGATCCAGATAACTTTTTGAAACACTTGTCGATGGACAACGAAAATTCCTTTCATCTAAAGACAAGTTTCTGCTAATAACAGGCTTGATACCATGAAAGATGGCTTGCTGGAAGCTCAGTTGATTGTGCCCTCACTTAACACTGAGGGCACTCTTACTGCCACCCTGAACTGTGTTGAAGATTTGACCGTGGAACTCAAGAGTAACATCAAGCTCCCAGAGACCAACTCTGTGCAGAAGATTACCTTCAAATATGGTATTGGATCTATTTCCTGTCACTATTTTTGTAAACTCTTGATTATTAATTTAAAATCTTTATTTTATTACATCAATCATCTATTATGTCAGATATGAGAACTGAAAATGTGCTTTTACAACAGCTAAAGATGAGATGAAGATAGAGATGAAGTCTGACATAGACTCTGAGATACAGAAGCTGATGGCTAATGTAGCACCTCTTCAGAGTCGCCTGGATCAGGTCTTTGATAACATCATGGAACATAAAGTTGTCAGGACTGACATGAAGCTCCGTCATATTTATGCAAAACTCTGGGAGGTATGATTGAATGTAATTTCTATTGTAAAAGGTATTCATTACAAACATATACATTTTT
The DNA here is from genome assembly GCA_030578275.1 of Meda fulgida. Classification (NCBI taxonomy): domain Eukaryota; kingdom Metazoa; phylum Chordata; class Actinopteri; order Cypriniformes; family Leuciscidae; genus Meda; species Meda fulgida. The sequence goes on along the minus strand of CM060635.1, from coordinate 27,829,248 downwards.
AATGATGTTCATACCAGTATGTTCATTAATTTTACAGGCGTACCTCATTTGGATGGATAAGATTACTTCTGATGTACCTTGCCTTCAGACACTAAGAGAGAACATTCCTGAGTTGGTTATTCCATCTATGCCTGAGAGGGTGTTCATGAACACGTAAGATTAATGCTAAAAAAAAATGTAATCTACATAATCCAACTTCTAAGGTGCATATCCATTCACTTCCAAAAAATGTGTATTCTCTTTACAGTGAGAGCATGTTCAAATACAAGTTCAACAAAGATTGTGTCACTTTCACCATTCCTTTGCCTCTTGGTGGAAAGACATCTGAGGACCTGAAAATCCCTCCCAGCATGGCCACCCCTGACCTAACTATGCCTCAAATTGGTCTAATGCTGCCCTCTAAACAGTTCAGTCTACCCACCTTCTCCATCCCCTCCAGCTATGATCTCTCAATGCCTCTTCTCGGAATGGTAGAGGCATCTACAAAAGTCAGCACTAACTTTTATGATATAGAGGTGGTTTTCTCTGGTGGCAACAACACTGTTGATAAGTCCAGCTACACTGCAGGCTACAAAGTTGTTGCTAACAGCTCTTTGGAACTTCTTGCCTTTACTGTGGAAGGTAAACACATGCGTACATACAGTATCCATGGTACATGAATTTAGTGTATTGATATCGGTCCTTGGATAATTTTTTTCTATAATTTCTGTAATTTCCATATCTGTTATATACAGGATCTGCAAAAACTGCTGGCATCTCAGAGGACACTGCGAAGTTCGACATAATTTCTTCCCTGAAGCATAAGCTCTTAGATGCAAATTTCAGCCTAATGGAAACAGCCAAAATCACAGATGCAGTGAAAACAACAGGAAATTACAAGATTGAAGCCTTCAGCCCTCTGGGTATGCAGATGTCTATGATGTACACAACCCAGGCTTTAGTCTCTTCTGAAATTACAGGTGATGGAAATTTAGATGGATCACTAAAAGTAGGATCAATGTCTGCTGTGACCACTGCCACCCAAACCTTTATACTTCAACCCAAAACCAGAGAGGCAAAAGCTGAATCCACTTTCAGTGTCAGATGTCCTATTCTCCAAATTGCAAACAAGATGAAAGCTGCGGCAGTCAATGGAGAACTTTCTTTTGAATCGAACACTGACATAGAGAATGACCCAGTCCATCACACCACCAAGTTCAACATTGAACTGAAAGAAGCTCAGTTTACCATTAAGTCTGATTCTGTCACCAAATCTAATGAGCGAAAGCTTCAAAACCAGGTAGACTTTACTGCAACCATGAAGGAAGTCGCTCTCAGGATTGAGTCCCAGGCTGATGATAACACAAACCGAGCTTTCTCCCAGCTTGCTGGATCCCTGAACACCAAGGGACTGGAGCTCAATACTGATGCCACTATCAGTTTTGCTGCCAACCGTGCCTCCAACAAGGGCACCCTGTCATTCACCAAAGATGGCCTGACCACTAGCTGTACCACCAATGCCCAGGTCAGCTCTCTGACCTTTGAAAACATTTTCCATGGTGGCATTACAACTACTGGTGCTACAATGTCTGTCTCTACCAAGGGAACAGTCCACGAGAACAGTGCTGAACTCAAAGTTGAGGGAAGACTTGCAAGCTCAGAGGTATACCTAAACAGTATGTACAAGGGAGACATTTTCAATGTCAACACTAGAAACAGGATCAATTTCAAGTTGAATGAAGATGGCCTGAACCTCTCCAACAACTTGATTGCATCAAATCAGGAGATGAAAATAGAAAACACAGGCTCTCTGATACTTACCCTCAAATCTCTGGCCATCCGCTCTGAGTCTGACAACTTTCTGAATGAGAACAACTTCTACAAGCACAACATTGTAGTGGACATGCATGACTTTAAAGCATCTTTAAATGTCAACAATGAACTTAAAGTCATTGGTGTCAACTACATCAATGATGCCCAGATGATGGCAGAGCCCTACAGGATGGAAGCTACTGGAACTCTGAAAGGGGCATTTGGTGAAGAGGAACTAAGACATAAATATGAGATCACCTATGTTGACCAGACAGCCACTGCAAAGTGCAGCACCACTGGAAAACTCTTTGGCACTCAAATGACTCAGAGCTCTGAGTTTGAGATTGTTGGATTTTCTACAAAGTTCGGCAGTGAGGTGCGCTTCATCTCTCCCTCTCTCCGACTGGAGAGCAACATCTTCACAAAAGCACAACCTTTTAGTGTGAATGTTGAGAGCTCCTTCAATTCTGATGGAGCACTAAACCTGTATGGAAAACACAGTGGCCAGGTGAAAAGCATGCTGTTCATTCAAGCTGAACCTAAGTCTTACTCACACAAGCATGAATGCAAGGCCTCAACCTCTCACCAGTTGAACAGTGGAAACTCCATTGAAACTAACTTCCAGCATAAAATAACCAGCGCTATCACACCTCAGCAGCAAAATTTTAACATGAATATGAAGTCTATGCTGAATGACCATGCCTTTGACCACTCCCTGGAAATCTTCAATACTCCAAAGAACATAGGTTATGCACTGAAAGGCACAGTGTCCACCAACCTTTTGAACAAAGTAAATGATAATCAGGAATTTGCCATCACAAGTGCTCTGCAATATGAAAAGAACAGTGATAGTCATTTTATTTCCCTGCCTTTCATTGAGAAGCTGCCTGTTGTCATTAGGGAGGTTAAAAGTTCAATGCTCACCATGAAAAATCGTAGCATTGACATGCTTCATGGCATTGATGATAAATATGACATTACAGCCACTCTTTACAGCAAAGGAACTGAACTTTCACATGTAATTGAAAATTTTGATGTAAATATGTTCTTGGATGATGTGAGACTTTTTGCCTCCTACATGACAGCTGTAGTAACGGAAATGGGCAAACATCTGCAATATTTAAGGAATTTGATTGAAAGTTTGGATCGAAGAACTGGCATTATCACCAAGATAAATGAAATCTTCAGCAAAATTGATGAGGTTTTGGCAGAATATGATGTTGAGGCAAAGGTCGAGAAAATAATTAATGATGCTGTGGATTTAATGAAACAATATGAGTTAAGAGAAACTATGCAATCATCTGCAAGTTACCTAAACTCTCTTGACATAAAACCAGTGTCTGAAAGAATCTTTGGACAGATTAATGAACTGACAAAACAACTAATTACCAAACTCAATGAAATGATTGCTTTTGATTTTGACACCTTGGCTGATGAAGTAAAGCAGATTGCCACTGACCTCATTAAAGTCCCCTGCTTTGGAATGCTGCATGGTGAGATTGAGATCAAATCCTCAGAGCACACTCTGAAGACCATCGCTGGACTCAAGAACTCAACAGACAAGATCACTGCTAACCTGAATTCTCAGTTCCAGACTCCCATTGATCTCCTGGCCTATACCTTTGATGCCACTGCTCACCTTAACATCCCTAGAATGAAAGAGCTGTCCCTGACTGAGACAGTGAAAGCCAATCACATGGCTTTCTCTCTTGATCACCAGGGAGAAATGTCCATCAATTACATTTTTGCCCAGGTATCTTCCAAGACCACAGCTAAGGTAACCACAGAACCATACACTGCTGACTTAGAGAACAATGCATTACTGAGCACAGAGAATGGCCTCTCATGTACTTTGGAGACCTCTTACATCCACAGTGTCAACATGCCAGTGGCCAACATTTTCAGTGAAGCTACAATGACCCAAAAAGCTGCCGCTCAGCTGGAATCTGGCATATTTACTCTCACCCTTGGAAATGATGGCAAAGGAAAATACTCTATCCTTGATTATTCTGATGAAGGAGACCATAAGAGTAACTTGGAGATTGTGATGAATGTGGAGTCCATAAAACTGATCTTTAATGGTGACACTGAGAGTAGTCTTCTCAAGGTGAAGCAGAAAGTGGATGCTGAGACCAGTGGTTTGACTCAGATTAAGTTTAATGTGCATTCAGAGACAGAAACTCCCTTCATCCAGAGAAGCATCGCAGCAGTGAAAGGGCAGATTTCTTTGAAGGAACTCATGTTTGAGCTAAGTGGGTCTCATGATGTTGAACTGATTGGCAAAGTTGAAGGCACCATTACCAACACAATTAACTTCAAGGCTGTGCCTTTTGATATTATCTTTGATACCAAGAACAAGGAAAACATAAAGCTGATGCTTCCCTTTAAGTTATCCAGTAAGGTTGATTTGCAAAACGATATAACTTTAACTCTAAATCAGGCTGTACAACAGGCAAGCTGGACCGGTCTTGCTAGGTTCAATCAATATAAGTACTCTCATTATATCAGTATGGCTAATGGCGACAACGAAATTCAGATCTCTGCATCAGTCAACGGTGAGGCTGACTTTAATGTGCTGACCTTGCCAATTAACATTCCTAAATTGACTATCCCATTCATTAACAAGGAAACATCGTATGTAGAGAAATTTTCTTTATGGGAGGACACAGGCCTTAAAACAATCTTGATCACACCTCAGCAGACCTTTGATATGGATGCAAAGCTTAAGTATGTGAAGAACCATGAAATGTTCAACATTCAGCCAGCCCTCAATTCTGTTATTAGAAAAATTCAAATACCCATTTTCGCAACTGCCAAAATCTCATCTGATATATACGAATGTCCTTATTTGACCAAGATCCCTCTTCCCAGTATAAAGGAATCCATCATGATCCCTGTCATGGGAGACTTGACCTATGACTTGTCTGTGAAAACTGCTATGATGACCATTAATACCAAGGCTGAGATCCTTAATCAGGATGAAATTGCTGCCCAGTTTGAAACTCTGGCTACGTCTGAGTTTGGTGTTTTTAATGGCAAAACCAGTGGCTCTGCAACCTTTAACATGAAGTCAGGGATGAAATTGTTAACCAATCTGATTGTGGAGCATAAATATTTTGAGAACAACTATAATGGACTTCTTGAGGCCAACACAGAAGTCTCAAAGGCTGTTATTTCAAATACTGCCAAAGTCAATCTGCCAGATATGAAATTTATGCTTTACCACGAATTAACTGGAAATGCAGAAGAAGGTCTTACTATCTCTGTATCTTCCCCATCTGCTGGACTTCTTGGTCTTCAGCTACAGAGCAAGAACTTATCCCACCATACAGGAAGACTTTTTGGTGCAATCCCAGTAAGAATTTGTTTAGCATTTTAGAATATTACAATTTATTACACATTTAGTGTATCTTACGTATCAATCAATTGTTGATATCTTAAATATTTTGAACGTTCAATTACATGATTGACATGATTATAATATTTTCTGTTTCTTTATTACAGTCTGAGGATAATGTGGACATTCTGAAGGTTGATATTGCGGTAATGAACTCAAACAGACTGAGCTTCCAGACACAGTGGAACAAGGAGGTCCCAAGTCAGATTATTTTGTGGCTGAAGGAGAAAGTTGCTTCATTAAAGGATTTGAAAGACACAATAACATATTACATTACTACAGTTTACAATGGCATCGGCAAGAAGTATGAGAAGCTAGAGAGTGCCCTTGATCACATCAAAGATCAAGGTAAAGTCATGTACAAGAGAGCAGCTGAAAAGATTGCTGCTGCTGATCTCACAGGAAGCAGCAGTAAGATTTCAGACAACATTGTAATAGTCCTAAGAGCATACCAGAAGAATATTCAAGCCCTACTGGAAGCAGCCATTTCATTTATGAGGGACACCCAGTTCCAGCTTCCTGGACATGCTGAGAAACTCTCTGGACTTGAGGTCTACAATAAAATCAGTGTCTTCATTTTTGATGTCATCGAGGAGGCCATCACAAAGGTGCCAGAGATCTTCACCTCAAGTGCTAAAGCTGTTATTGAACATATTAGAAAAGTAGAAGTCACAATTCCTGGGTCTACCCATATTATCACTGGAAGAGATGTGTTGGATGACTTCCATGTTGCATTTCAGAAGATCCAAAGCCAAGTTATCACCATTGTAAAGGGTCTAAGAGATGTAAGCTTTGAGACCATTGTGCAGAAACTGTCTGAAATCCTGAAATTTAGTGTGGAGAAAGCAGAGGAGCTATTTGACGTTATCAAATTTCAAGATCTCGACAAGCTCTCATCCTGGATCTCTAAAGTCTTCTCTGACGCTGTCAATTCCAGTAGCCTGAATGAAATAACTGAGCAGGCTGAGAAGTTCAGGACAATTATTGAAGACTACTATAAAACTGTCAAAACCAAGGCCAAGGACATTTTTGATGAGATGACCATTGAGCAACTGATTGAAGACATCCAGGCTTGGATTAAATCTATAATGAACCAGCTGGAAGTTCTCAGGGACCAAATTACTAAGACCGTCAAAGATGCCATCAAGAACATCCCGTTTTATGTCAGAGTAAGTGACACAGAGATGGACATTGACATTCCTATTCCATTCATATGGGATTTCTTCAATAGAATGATTTCTCATCCTTGTATCAAGTCACTATTTAGCTAAACTCTTTACCAAGAGAAATTATTAAGATTGTCTCTTTAAAAGTGTTATGCCCTCAAAATATTTAGCCCATGCTGCTTTGGTTCCCTCTTTTTGTTTTGTAAGTGACTAATTTAGAATAATGTTCTTTAAAGTAAATAGCTGAATGTTACAATCTGTCATATTTTATTTAATAAGCAATGACAGTGAAGTATCAATAAAAAAACATTTGTACTGCATTATGTGTTGCTTATACTTTATGACACTTGCATTGCATTTTCTTATAAACAGTTCGTATTTTCTTTATTCATTCGTTGATATGTACATCTTCATTTTCTGTATATCATACACTGAAAAAAGTGAAACTACTGTGTCGTTTATTTAAAGTGCATTTTTATATTGGACTAAGTGAAAATCACAGTTTCTGGTTTAAACCTATGGAAGCAGAATAGTCTCAAATATAATTCAAGCAAAAAACATCATTCACACATGCGTAGACAATTTCACATGAATGAAACCTAATTCACGTACACACAAAAAAAATTCACGTGCGTGAAAAAAAATTATATTCACAAAAAGCAATTCACATGCGCAAAATAAAATTATATATTCATAAAATACATTTCACAAATGCAAAACACAATTCGTAGATATACAACTGTGCACAAAAACCTTTGAATGTTTAAAATTTACGAGTATCGCCTTGGATGCGTGCGTGTGTGTGTGTGTGTGTGTATGTGTGTGTGTTTGAGACTTTCCTGGCAGCACTTATGGCGTTATTTCCCTGTCAAATGTCGAGAGCTCATTATTTTAGCAAGAAAAGTACATTAATATAATGCGCGAGCGAAATCTCTCTCCTCGCGCGCGGAATATAATGTGCCGAGCGCGAATCTCTCTCCTCGCGCGCGGAATATACTGTGCCGAGCGCTAATGTCTCTTCTCGCGCGCGCTCTCAGATATACGCTGCTCTTGTAAGAATTTTCTCTGGGCTCGCTCAGAGAATATGCCTGCACTTAAAACGTGTTCAGTGCAATCTCGAATCTCTCCTCTTCGCTTAAAGAATATGGAGGAACAAACCTGCATAAATTAAAAATGAATAAATTAATAAATAAACAAATAAATATGCGAATAAATGTAAAAACAAATAAATAAATGACTATTTATAGGCCTACTATTTAAATAAATATCTTATTTATGTATAATTACATTTTTTACACATTTTTTTATTTTTTCATTTATTTATGCATTTATTTTCAATTTTATTTATTTTCACATTTATTTATGTATATATGCATTTATGTCTACATTTATTTATTTATTTATACATTTATTTATTTATTTATACATGTATTGCTCTGTATGCTAATTGCCACAGTGACACCTTGTGGTGTGACCAAACAATACGGAAGAGGTTTGTGGACGTGACTTTACAGGTCATGCAGGAAATAAATGATGGGCAATATGGCCAAAATCTTATAACACGGTTTATGTCCTTTAATATGCCCTAACTGTATGTAGCTATAGGTTTACCATACATAGGCCTACTCTTATAATTATATGTAAATAAGGAAATAAAAGTATAGTCATTTATTTATTTATTTTTACATTTATTCACATATTTATTTGTTTATTTATTCATTTATTTATTCATTTTTAATTTCTGCAGGTTCGGTCCTCCATATATTATAGGCTATATGCATCATCATGTAGCCTATAAGTTCTTAAGTTTAACTGATCAATTCAGTTAATAAGGCACTACTATAGGGCTGTCACCAGTAAAATCAGTTTCAACAAAATCCATTTTCGCACTGCAGATGTGGAACGTGTGACGCTGTGATTCTGCTTGTTAACATCAGGTGTCTTCAATATTGGCCAATCATCACTCAATTAATCACATCAGCAGAGGTCAAACTCTTGACATCGACACTTTGACGTCAATATGACTTTCATTTTTGACCTATTTCGTGACGTCATTTTGACATAATGTTTGATGTCATATTGATGTTAAATTGAGGGGGTGGCGCAAGATGGCGACCTGAATGGTTGTGTTGGTTCGAGCTCTGAGGCGTTTTTTGAGGAGTCGTATCTTCTGGCCGAAATTGTAAAGCTTCATTACAAGCCATGAAGTGGTGACTCTTTTAAGGGAAGAATGCAATAAAATAGACTTTATAAAAATTTCACCTGACTGTGACGCAGCCTTGACTGAGCACACTGCAAGAACACGTGCGAATTATCCATCATGCCAAAGAACAAGGACAGAAAGTTACTTTCTTCGCTTTTCGAAGCTTCAGCTGGAGCTGATTCATCCCCAAATACTCCAACAGGTAGCACTCTTTCAAAAAAAGCTTGTCAGGAAGAAGACCTCAATGTATCTAATGCTGACATACTTCGTGCTGTCAATGTTCTTAATGAGCGCTTCTCGTCGGTGGAACAACAGATTGCCCAGAACTCGGTCACTATAGTTAATCTTTCAAAGACGACTGATTTTGTGGCTGAGGAGATGAAATCTCTATTTGCAAGAGTCAAGGCTAACGAGAACAAGGTATCGCAAATTGAGCAGGTGGTCCGGATGGTTCAAGGCAAGTGCGACCAGGCCGAGATCTACAGTAGGAGATGGAATTTGAGGCTAAATAATTTGAGAGAAACAGATGGAGAAAATATAAGAAGCAAAGTGCTTGAAATCCTAAAAATGCTGACTCCGGACGAGGTAGATGACATCCCTTTTTCTGTCGACACAATTCACAGGATTGGACGTCTTGGATCTGGAAGTAACTAGTCCTAGGCCGGTCATCATCCAGTTCGCGCTCAGATCTTATAGAGAGAAAGTCTGGAAAGCTGCACGGGACCATCCTGCTCTCAAGGAAAGAGGGGTTCGCCTGGCAGAGGACCTGACATTTGCTGAAAGACAACAGAGGAAGCTGCTATGGCCAAGGGTAAATGCGGCGAGAGAAGAGGGGAAAAGAGCCTACTTTCGTGGAGCAGATGCATTTATCGATGGAAAAAAACTGTCTGTTGACGACTTTCAAGATGAGTATTGACTGAGTTTTTAACTTCGCTGGGTAAACAGTCAAACTGATATCTTGTGCTCTGTCTTCAGGCCATTTGTGTTCGTCCAGGTGATGCGATTCCTTGAATTTTTGGAGTGGATCAATACCGACTGGTTTGTGAATTTTCGTTGTTTCAGGGTTCTTTATATAACATTGTTCTGACATCCAAATAAGATTATTCCATGTCTGATTTTGTTTTTAGTTGTTTAAAGGTTGTTTCTCTGAATGTTAGGGGTTTACGAGACTGCTCTAAAAGGAAGTCTATGTTCATTTTTGTTAGGCGTACAAATGCAAATATAATTTTTTTTACAAGAGACTCATTCGTGTGATTCTGACGTTAAATGGTGGCGTTCTCAGTGGGGCGATCAAATTTTCCTTTGTCATGGTTCTCATCATTCGGCTGGTGTCGCTATTCTTCTAAATAAATTTAAAGGCAATGTATTGGAATCGGTTAGCTCCAAAGAAGGTAGATGGTTACTGGTAGTTGTTAAATTGGATAACTCTTTATTTGTTTTAGGGAATTTTTATGGTCATAATTCTTCAGCTCAAGCCAAAAATATGTCTACAGGGGTCATTCATTCTATATCAGTACTGATGGGGAAATATCAAGGTGCCTTTTTGATATTGGGTGGTGATTTTAACGATGCCCCAGATGATTTTTTAGATCGTTTCCCACCCCACACGTTTTCTAACGCGAAATTTAAATTTACTTCTGATTTAAGTGTCCATCTTTCCTTAGTGGATATTTGGAGATTCTTGAATTTTAATGAAAAATGTTAATCTTGGAGTAACTCCTCTAGGTCTTTACAATCAAGGATTGATTTATGGTTAATTAACCCAGGGTCTGTCCAATATGTCACGGATGTTACATACAGTCATGCTCCTCTTTTGGATCATAAAATTGCTGTTTTGACACTTTCTGGATCTGAAGTTAAAAATAATAGTATACGAGGTTATTGGAAATTAAACAGCAATTTGCTTAGTAATGAAGGGTTTGTAACCCAGGTTCGAGAAGTAGCTCAATTCATTTTTGGAAATAAGCAAATGTCACATGTTAAGAAAGGGGAATTGTTTAAGTTTAAAGTTAGGCAATCGGCTGTTTATTTTAGTAAGCAAGTAAAAAAATATTTTGAATAAGGAAAAGGCACTTATGACAGAGTTAGACTTTCTTTTGAAAAAAGTCAATCTTACAGAAGATGAAAAAGTCAGATTGGAGACAATAAAAACACAAATTGATCAGATTTATATTAATATAGCAAAAGGTGCATTTATCCGTTCTAGAGCCAAGTGGTTAGAAAAAGGGGAAAAGAATACAAGTTATTTTTTTTCATTAGAAAAACGAAATTATAAAAGACAAACGATCTCCTCTCTTAAAATCAATGATGTTATCACCTCAAATCCAAAATTGATTGCAAATTATGTGGAATCATTCTACTCTAAGTTATTTGGGTCTATATTTGAAAGTGATAAATGTTCCGACTTTTTTGAGTCAGTTAAACAATCTGTCACATCTATTTCTAATCAATTTCGTGATCTTTGTGATGAAGAACTAAGGAAACAAGAGATGGTTACAGCTATTCGTTCAATGAAAAAAAAAATCGCCAGGAACAGATGGTCTTTCTATTAAATTTTATCTCTGCTTCTGGGATATTATTGAAAACCCATTATTCGAAATGTATAAGGAGTGTATTGAATCGAACGAATTATCGACTTCAATGAAACAAGGTTTAATAACCCTCCTTCCAAAACCCGATAAAGATCATTTGATCTTGGATAACTGGCGTCCTATAACATTATTAAATATAGATTATAAATTGCTATCTCTTGTTTATGCAGTTCGATTGAAAAAAGGTCTAGACGAAATTATTAATGAGTGTCAAACTGGATTTATGGCTGGCCGACACATAAGTTGGAACATTAGACTCATTTTGGACTTGTTAGACTATTCAAACTTAGTAGAATCAGAGGCCTTAATTGTTTTCTTAGACTTCCACAAAGCGTTTGATACGATTGAGCATCAGTTTGTGTATAGGGCTTTTGAATCCTTTGGTTTTGGGGAAAGATTTATTTCTATAATTGAAATGTTTCATAAAGGTATTAATAGCTCTATTAATTTATATCCAAACACTAAACGATTTCCCATCTGACGAGGAGTGCGCCAAGTTTGTCCTATAGCCCCTTTCGTATTCCTCATTGTAGTTGAGTTTCTTTCCATTAATATCTTGAATTCTCCATATATTCAAGGACTTACCATCTTCAACAAACAGCTTAGATTAATTCAGATTGCGGATGATACTGTTCTTTTTTTGGAAAATAAGGAACAGTTGCCCGCAGCACTGCAGTTAGTAAGTACATTTTTTGATGCCTCGGGGTTAATGCTGAATGTAAATAAATGTGAGATAATGTGCCTTTATGATTTGAAGGAAAAACTTTTATGTAATATCCCTGTAAAAAATAAGATTAAGTATCTAGGATTAACTGTAACAAAAGATATAGCGGAGACACAAGAGTTAAATTTTCCCCCAAAATTAAAAAAACTCAAAACATCTTTAATAACTGGCTTCAAAGAGACTTGACTGAAGATTCAAAATTTCATCTTTTAATATTATTTTATTATTAAATATTATGTATCTGTATTATTATTCTTTATTAATATTCATAATCAGTTGTATCATCTTATGAAGTTTCAAAAGCATGAGTTTGAATGCATGAGGGAACTATAGATAGCATGGATCCAAGGGAGGATCATATGTCAGACAGGGGGAAGCTATATTTTGCTATGGGGTGTGTACAATGTAAGTGCATCACAATGTAAACAACAAGGATAGTTCTTAATATGGAAGTGAATTGTGACATGCTAAACATAACGTATACGTATGACATACGTTCTAATTTTAAGAAGCTCAGAGCAACATGTTTTGTTACCTTACAAGGAAGCTGTAAGACTCTCTGTGATGTATAAAAGCTCAATCTTACTGTACTACCTCAGAGAAACACGGAAACGCATAGACCTGGCATGAATACAACATCTTGAAGTTTCTCTCCTGACATATAAGAATAAAATCTTTCTTGGCAAGATAACTGGTGTCTGGTCCCGTAAATCAAATAATAACGGGGAAACAAAAGAGGCTTTAATTCCAAGTCTACATTTGGCGTCACGAACAGGATTGCATCTTCAGGCATTTGTCAATCATTCAAGGTAAGACTTTTTCTATTCTAAATAATTCTAAGTCTGCCTGATGATTGGACATTGACTGAAACTGCTTAAAAGAACTGTGTTATTTAAAGTACCAGTTGTTTTGCCAATGAATATATGTGTCAGAAAAATAAAAATAATTTAAATAATTAGAATGTGGCTTATTTGAGTTGCTCTGGTCAGTAAACCTCTGAATATTGAATGATGCTGGGGAAGTCTTTTTCATTTTTGAAAAAACTGTAGAAAGTGGATCTTTTTTAGGAAAAAGACCATCTTAGTCAAATTTTGGAAATAGCTGTAAGGCGATTTAGCAATTAGCTTGTAAGGTGGTTGGAATATGGCGAGATTGCGATAAAGGGCAGATTTATCTCTAAAATATATCCAATACACAAAGAATCGTTTCAGAAGAAGACGAGGATAGTGTGACAAGCAGTGATTTATAGCGGTTTACAGTGGCGGGTCTGTGCTTGAAGTTAGTACAGTGCAGTATAAAAAAATACAAATAAACCCTAAAACGTAAATACGCAGAGGATTGAACCCTTAGAAGAAGGGTATCAATGGAATAGATGCTAGAATTGCATGCATTCTGATTTTGACAATAAAGCTGTTCAGTGTTTGGAGGAAAAGACTGATCTGAGAGCGACTTTAATGTGTGTATATATATATATATATATGTGTATATATGTGTGTATGTATATATATATATATATAAATCAATCTGAATTAAGACAAGCAAAAAAGAAAAACAGAAAAGATTAGAGTTGTTTTTTTGTTTTTTTTTGTTTCCCAACCCCTTCTTTGTTCTTGAGAAATTAGAACAGGTGGAGTGAGAAAAGCAGAGGGCCTCCCCTGGAATTCACACACACTCCCTCACAAAAATAGCCCTGCTGTTTGAGCACACAGACACAGAGTGGCAAATAATTTGCAATGGCAGAAAGTGGATTTAACAGCAGAACAATATCTGCTTGGTACTTAGAAAGAACACAGAAAAAGCAAGCTAAGTTTTTGAAAAAAGGACTGGACATTAACACATCTATGGATGTGCAGTTAAGCTGGCTTGAGTCCCAGAAGGACTCTATCAAGTCAAAAGTATTTCCAATCCTCGCCGCACATTGGATTTTGAAACAAGGTGGAATTTGTTGTGGTATCAATGGGTGCCCAGTCCCACTTGTTGAAGCAATGAAGCCTCAAATTGAAGCATATAACAAATTGAACAAAATTATGTCTATTAAATGTTCAGATGGAGAAAATACAACCAATGATGATTCATTTGATCCAGATTGGACAAATATAATAACTGAAGCTGAAAAGAAATATTCACAAGCACCAGTGAAATCTGCAACAACTGTAACGCCTCCTCCTTACAACCCAATTTATCCAATTTTGCCTGAACAATATACAAATTCATCTAAACCTCTGACACAGCCTCAAGCTTCGAGATCAAATGGAGGTCCAGTTGACAAAATGTATATTGCATCTGTACAAGCAGCTCCGGTAATAACAAGATCTAAAACAGTTCAGCCAAACAGAGACATGCTGCGATGTACACCAGTTCGGAATTATGATTCTGACTGGGGTGATGAGACAAGAGATGACGACATGATCACAATTGACAAGATCGGTCCTGAATTTTCTTCACCTGTAATTAAAAGGGAAGGATCTGAAATGATGCCAGAAGAGAGACCATTCACACCAGGAGAACGTCAAGCCATTCTCACAGCCTTGCCTCCTCTGAAGAGACAAGATCCAAACACAGAGTTTTGGCGAGAATTAGACTCATTGATTGAAGCACATCAAATGACATTAAGAGACATACACACCATTGTGAAAGCTAAAATCCCAAGAGACAGATGGGAACGCTTGCCAGCTTACCGCCCAATGGATAAATTTGTGGGTTGATGGCCAGGGACGACCCCTGGGTCTTTGGCAAGCATTAGATGTGTTCCGAAAAGAAATCCAGGAAATCTTGGGCAATGGTAAAATTCCTTTCACATTAGTGACATTGATTAAGCAAAAGGATGATGAATCTCCAGATGAATATGCTCTACGTAAGTGGAATGCTTATGAGAGATGGGCTCTCTGTGCCAAGAAACAACCTGACAGAGATGATGTACAGTTCACTGACACACTTGTGGATGGACTTAGCACAAAATACCAACAAGCCTTATCACTTGGAGTCAACCCAGGTGAGACATTTGACCAAATTATGCAATGGGCTGGCCGCTTAGAGATGGCTATGAGATCAAATAAAGAAGAAGGAAACAAGCCATATCGAAGAGGAGTGGCAACAGCTCAATACAACAAGGACACAAAGAATAGGGTGATTTCCTGCAGCAACTGTGGAAAGCGTGGACACTCAAAAATAGATTGTTGGGCTAAAGGAGGTGGAGCAGAAGGTCAAGGTCCATCATTTAGACAGGTCAGTGCAAAAAACCATAATGAAACCCCTCAAGGGAAGACGTGGACTGAAGCACAAGTCCGTCAGCTCATTGAGGGAATTATGCGTCCGCAATAGGAATCAGCGGCCCCCTGTATTAGTAAGAAAAGAGACAATCGCCTTTTCGTCAATGCATTAATAGGGGGCCACCCATGTGACATCCTTGTTGACACAGGCGCAGCCATTTCAATAACAGATCTGAACCTACCTACAACAGAGGAAACTATGGATGTTGAAGGAGTTGGAGGAGGTATCACAAAATTCCGCAAAAGTATTCAAGTTCCACTGCAAATACATGAAGATGAAGTCTTATGGACATCTTTCTGGGTTGGGCCGAATTCACAAGGAAGCCTTATTGGCATGGACATTCTTCCATTGTTAAACATGATCATATTCACTGACAGTCGTCAAATCGCTACAACTGCTGGGATAATACCACATGAAGATCGCACATGTAATCTAAGGTCTGTTGGTACAGCAAAACCAATTATCAGAAACTGGAAGAAAGACGGTGTGTGGGGTCTTCTGTGCAGTTTATATCCGGATGTTTGGGCTAAACACAAATTGGATTGTGGTAAAGCCAACATTGATCCCATTGTTATTGAGGGGCCGATACATGCCCCTCATAAACAATAGCCCATCCGACCTGAAGCAAGACGAGCCGTGGAGGAGATAGTGGCAGACTTGGAAGCTGAAGGAATCATCAGACAAACTTCATCTACCACTAATAGTCCTGTCTGGCCTGTCAAGAAATCTGATAACTCATGGAGACTAACCATTGATTACACAAGACTTAACAGTGTAACACCAAAACCACATCCTGTTGTGGCCAATCCTGCCACCATTCTGAATGACATTCCAGGAAATGCTAAAATTTTTACGGTACTGGATGTACTGTCGGCTTTCTGGTCTATACCTATAGACAAAAGATCTCAAGAGAAATTAGCCTTCACAGTGGGCGCAAAACAGTATGTTTGGAACAGACTCCCACAAGGTCTTAATCTTTCTCCTGTTGTATTTCATAGAGCTTTGGACCAGTTCTTAACGGAGCAAAAAGCTGAAATTGAGAAATCAGGAAGTGTCTGCCTCCAATATGTTGATGACTTGTTAATTGCAAGCCCAGATGAAAACAGCCATGTATTTGCTCTGAATGTTGTCCTACAAGCCCTTAGGAAAGGGGGATTCAAAGTTAACCCCGATAAAGCACAGCTGGCCAAATCCAAGGTTATCTATTTGGGCCAAGAAATATCTGTGGAGGGAAGGAGAATGACAACAGAGCATGTAGAGGCATTAAGACAACTTCCAAAACCTCTAACAGTTACAGGAATGCGGAAGGTGATGGGACTTTTCAACTATTGTCGTCAGTATATACCTGATTTTGCTAGCATCACCAGCCCCCTCATCGACCTGTACAAGGGAGGAAAGCCTGGAGTGGAACATATAAACTGGACACCAGAAGCTGAGGAAGCGTTTACTTCTATGAAAGAAAAACTGACTTCAGCCCCAGCATTGGGACTTCCTGACGGACGGTTGCATTTTCATTTGTGGACCAGGGTAGAAGATGAGACATATTCAGCAGTACTGTGTCAAAAACCAGGTGATCGATACAGACCAGTTGGATACTTTTCCACAAAGATTCCTGTCACTATGATTGGGCAACCACGATGTATACAAGCCCTCGATGGTGCCACATGGGCAGTGGATGCTGTTGAGAATCTGATAGGAGCACAAACTATCATATTGCACACTCCACACAGTATAGTGACACTGTTGAACAACACGAACATCAAAACCATAACTGATGCAAGAAGAGCAAAATGGGAAGCAACTTTGTTGAACAAAGATTTAAGAGTGGAAATCATCAGGGACACGACTCTTAACCCTGCAACAATGATGCTGGAACCACACGAGGGAATACCACATGAGTGTGAAAAACAAGTAGAAGAAGATAGTCTTGGTCCAGTTAATCCAATCCCTCTTAAAAACCCAGACAAAGAGTTATGGGTTGATGGATCCAGTTATTATGTTGATGGAAAACGACATACTGGATGGGCTGTAGTGAAAGGAGATGGAACTGTTGTAAAGAAAGGAGCCCTTTCTGGGAAATTTTCAGCACAAGTAGCTGAACTTATAGCACTTACAGAAGCCTTTGAACTATCAGAAGGAGATCGAGTCAACATCTATACAGATAGTCGTTATGCTTTTGGCGTGGTCCATGACTACCTTGCTCTGTGGAAAAGACGTGGACTTATCACTAGCAGTGGGAGCGAAATACAACATGCTTCCATAATTCGTCGTTTGATTACAGCATGTTACTTACCCCGAGAAGCAGCCGTGATCAAAGTAAAATCACATCAATCTGACAAGTCCAAAGAAAGTCAAGGAAACACGGCAACAGATGCAGCAGCTAGAGAAGCAGCTCTACTTCCTTTTACTCCTGTTACCTTGGTAAAGGAAAATAGCAAGGATAATCCTGAGCTCCATCTTCTGTCATATCAATTGGAGACAGATGAAGAGAAAGAACAATGGATGAAAGCGGGAGCGAAAGAGGATGATCAAGGTATCTGGAGAATTCCAACAGGACAAGTGGTGATGCCTATCGGAACAAGAAGAGAACTAATGCAGCTGTATCATGGAAAGGTACATGCTGGAGCAAAAGCAATGAAATCTCAAATCACTGAGACTTGGTGGTGGCCAAGAATGATGAGAGACATTGATGATTACTGTAGGAGATGCTTGATATGCCTCAAAGCAAATGTAGGAAAATCTGTAAAGGTGCGAATGTCACATGCACCCAGACCAACAGGTCCATGGACACACCTCCAAATTGATTTCACAGGACCTTTATCACCCAGTGGAGGGTATCAATACATACTTGTAATCATGGACAGATTTAATAGATGGGTGGAAGCATACCCTACAAAATCCTGCACTGCTGAAGCGGCAGCACGAGTAATGGTGGAAGAAGTTTTTCCTCGCTGGGGCCTTCCATATGAACTTGATTCTGACAATGGAACTCATTTCACTGGGAAATTGATGAAGGAAGCAATGAAATTGATGGGAATTAAACAGAAATTCCACATTCCTTATAGGCCGGAAAGCTCAGGCCTGGTTGAACGAATGAATAGATCTTTGAAAACCGCTCTTACCAAAGCCATTCTGCAAACTGGCCAAGGCTGGCATAAGTTATTACCTGCTATTCTGTGGAACTTGAGAGCAACTCCAAACCGAGTTACAGGACTAACCCCTTTTGAACTAATGACGGGAAGAGCAATGGTTCTACCTCCTGATGCTCCGCCACCAGCGGGAACAGGAGGAGACTCTACTTTGTTCCAAGAAAAGTTACGCCGCTATCTCGCAATGCTAGACAAAGCTACTAAAGACAATAATAAGAAAGTGCGAGAAGCTCAACAGCAATGGGATGAAAAACACACCACTACTGACATTCCACACATTCCCGAGTTAGGTAGTTTTGTCATGATCAAACGAATTGCTAGGAAAGGTTTAGAGCCTAGATGAGAAGGACCATATGAGATACTCCTAACTACTGATACAAGTGTTTGTCTCAAAGGGAAGGGTGTAGGAACAGATAGATGGTATCATTGGTCACAAGTTAAACCTTGCTTAGTGAATGAACAAGATGATAATGATGGCTTATGGCCTGAGATTGAGCAATGTTCATCCATTAGTTTTAAAGATTGGGAACAAAGAAGTGATGTTAATTATTTCTCTGCTTCCATTTCAGGAATCAGTTCCATTGACATTGATTAGAGATGGTTGCAAGTTATTCTCGATACCCAACGACGATGGTCATGCTAATAATCCAAGTCCTTGTATGTGTTACTAGAAGGAAAAGTACCAAACCTGTCAAATTGATTATTTCTAACCAAATGGATAGAACTAAGAATGGGACATACAGCGTGAAATAAGAGATTTTATGCAAAACACTACCTCACAAACAATGAACATCCGCTTACTGATTTTCAACCCCAAGGGATAGGATCCTTTAACGTCAACGTTTATTTTAATTTCTTGTTTTGGTTCGGAACTGAAGGATTTAATTAATTAACGAGTTAATTAATTAATGAGTTCAGGCACGGGCAGAAGACTTATTCGTTTTTCTTTTCTTAGATGATTGGGGTTCATTTTAAAGACATACACATAGATATTAAAATACACATAGTATGCGGGGACATAACATGGGTTGGGGTTTTGTTCTTTGTTTTGTTTCTCTGTTTCCATTCTTCTGTTCTTTCTGTCTATTTTCTTGGTCTGCTATTTCTTCTCCTCACTATCACTTCTATAGGTTGGCCACCTGGGAATGATGGTGTGGAACTGACGGCCGTAGTTCCAGTGGAGGGAGATGAAGATTCAAAATTTCATCTTTTAATATTATTTTATTATTAAATATTATGTATCTGTATTATTATTCTTTATTAATATTCATAATCAGTTGTATCATCTTATGAAGTTTCAAAAGCATGAGTTTGAATGCATGAGGGAACTATAGATAGCATGGATCCAAGGGAGGATCATATGTCAGACAGGGGGAAGCTATATTTTGCTATGGGGTGTGTACAATGTAAGTGCATCACAATGTAAACAACAAGGATAGTTCTTAATATGGAAGTGAATTGTGACATGCTAAACATAACGTATACGTATGACATACGTTCTAATTTTAAGAAGCTCAGAGCAACATGTTTTGTTACCTTACAAGGAAGCTGTAAGACTCTCTGTGATGTATAAAAGCTCAATCTTACTGTACTACCTCAGAGAAACACGGAAACGCATAGACCTGGCATGAATACAACATCTTGAAGTTTCTCTCCTGACATATAAGAATAAAATCTTTCTTGGCAAGATAACTGGTGTCTGGTCCCGTAAATCAAATAATAACGGGGAAACAAAAGAGGCTTTAATTCCAAGTCTACATGACTATGATAGGCAGAGTCCTATTAACCAAAGCAGAAGGGGTATCTAGATTTGTTTATCCGGCTTTATCTCTTTCTGTTCAAGACTCGATTTGTAAGAAAATAAATGACTTATTTACTAAATTTGTTTGGAAGAATAAACATCATCATTTAAGAAAGGAGATTCTTCATGGTCCAAGAAATGAAGGTGGTTTTGAACTTTTGGATTTTTTTCATTTAAATTATACCTTTAAAGTCAAATGGCTCAGAAACTGTCTTCTTAAATCAGACTCGATATGGTTTTTTTATTCCATATAATATTTTTAAAAAGATTGGAGGTTTACATTTTTTGTTATTATGTGATTACTCCATTAGTAAACTGCCTGTGACATTATCCACTTTCTACCAACAAGCTCTCAAGGCCTGGAAGTAATGTTATGTAGGCTACATAACTTTTCCCCACATAAAGCAATCTTGTGGAATAATGCTTATATTACAGTAAATCGGAAATCTCTTTATTTACAGAGTTGGAAAGACAAAGGAATTTACCTTTTATCTGACCTTTTAGATCAGTCAGCTCAGTTTCCTTATGAAAGTTTTATGAATAAGTGGGCATTTCCTATTAAATATAGAGAATATTATTCTGTGATAAAAGCCATTCCCTCAGGTCTAATGATGTTAATGAGAAGCCATATGTTATCACTTAACATATGTAGAAGTGATCCTGTACTTTATTTAAATGGTGTGGACCTTAATAGTAAAAAGTGCTCCAATAAATTTATTAGAAATATATTTTATAAAAATAGGTCTTTTCAGCCTAGAGGGAATTTTTGGAATATTTGCTTCCCAGAGATTATATGGAAAAAAGCTTGGTTGCTTCCATTTCGGTTTTGCATACTCAACAAATATAGAGAAATACACTTAAAAATACTTCATAACATTTATGTCAGTAATTACACTTTATCAAAATTTATGGAGATTGAGAATTGTTTTATTGTGTTTGAATCAGCCAGAAAAAAAACTCTACATCTTTTTTTTGAATGTCATCATTCTAAAAAATTTTGGGAAAATGTATCTATATATTTTCAATGGAAATCAGGTCATAATTGTGTATTAACACCCAAAGTGTCAGGGTTGTGTGCAGGTAGCTGAAGACGAGGTCACAAGGCGTAGAAATAAAGTGGATTTATTTACAAATTAAACTTTCTAGAACATACAGGAACAAAAGAACAGATACCAGGACTTCAGGGAAAACACAACCTTACAAAGACGACGACCAACAAACACTGAGGGAAAACACAAGGCTTAAATGAACAGGGACTGATGGGATAATTAACCAAACACAGGTGAAGGGAATACTAATCAGACATGGCGGGAAAATGAACAGGACTGAACCAAAATCACAAAGACAGGGGAAACCAAGATCACAAACAGGATTCAAACACATTGAAACATGACAGTACCTCCCCCCTCCCAAAGGCGCGACATAGCGCCGTATAACATCCAAAAGGGGTGGGAGGGTGGGCGCTCTGGAGGCTGACGAGGACATGGCGGTGCAGGGACGGGAAGCCTCCAGAGCGGAGCTGGTAGCTCAGGGAACCAGGGTGGAACAGGCTGTGGGCGTGACCAGGGCGGAGCAGGCTGTGGGCGCGACCAGGGCGGAGCAGGCTGTGGGCGCGACCAGGGCGGAGCAGGCTGTGGGCGCGACCAGGGCGGAGCTGTCGGACCCTCGGGCGCGACCAGGGCGGAGCTGTCGGACCCTCGGGCGCGACCAGGGCGGAGCTGTCGGACCCTCGGGCGCGACCAGGGCGGAGCTGTCGGACCCTCGGGCGTCCAGGGCGGAGCTGTCGGACCCTCGGGCGTCCAGGGCGGCGAGGACCCTTAGGGCGGCCATGGCGTCGAGGACCCTTCGGGCGGCCATGGCGGCGAGGACCCTTCGGGCGGCCATGGCGGTGAGGACTTCTCGGGTACACCCCCCCCCAAAATTTCCATGGGGAAATTGACAGGAAAGAGGGAGTCCAGGGGCCAAGAGGATCTGGGATTGGGCTGGAACAGCGGAGGGTCAGCGGGCTCTGGCGCAGGGTCAGCGGGCTCTGGCGCAGGGTCAGCGGGCTCTGGCGCAGGGTCAGCGGGCTCTGGCGCAGGGTCAGCGGGCTCTGGCGCAGGGTCAGCGGGCTCTGGCGCAGGGTCAGCGGGCTCTGGCGCAGGGTCAGCGGGCTCTGGCGCAGGGTCAGCGGGCTCTGGCGCAGGGTCAGCGGGCTCTGGCGCAGGGTCAGCGGGCTCTGGCGCAGGGTCAGCGGGCTCTGGCGCAGGGTCAGCGGGCTCTGGCGCAGGGTCAGCGGGCTCTGGCGCAGGGTCAGCGGGCTCTGGCGCAGGGTCAGCGGGCTCTGGCGCAGGGTCAGCGGGCTCTGGCGCAGGGTCAGCGGGCTCTGGCGCAGGGTCAGCGGGCTCTGGCGCAGGGTCAGCGGGCTCTGGCGCAGGGTCAGCGGGCTCTGGCGCAGGGTCAGCGGGCTCTGGCGCAGGGTCAGCGGGCTCTGGCGCAGGGTCAGCGGGCTCTGGCGCAGGGTCAGCGGGCTCTGGCGCAGGGTCAGCGGGCTCTGGCGCAGGACTGGACGAGACCGGCACATCATGTGACTCGGAACTGGACGGGACCAGTCCATCATGGGACTCAGGACTGGACGAGACCAGCACATCATGTGCCTCGGAACTGGACGGGATCAGCACATCATGGGACTCGGAACTGGACGGGACCAGCACATCATGGGACTCGGAACTGGACGGGACCAGCACATCATGGGACTCGGAACTGGACGGAAACAGCACATCCTGGAACTCGGAACTGGACGGAAACAGCACATCATGGGACTCGGAAATGGACGGAACCAGCACATCATGGGAATCGGAACTGGACGGAACCAGCACATCTTGGGAATCGGAACTGGACGGAAACAGCACATCGTGGGACTCGAAACTGGACGGAACCAGCACATCGTGGGACTCGAAACTGGACGGGACCAGCACATCGTGGGACTCGAAACTGGACGGGACCAGCACATCGTGGGACTCGAAACTGGACGGGACCAGCACATCGTGGGACTTGGAACTGGATTCATACTCGAAGACTGGTTCTGGCGGGCTTGGAACTGGTTGGAGTGGAAGATCTTCAATGAGATATTTGGATCCACATGCCCAGAGCGTGTGATCCACGAAGTCATAGAAGGGCATATTGAGGTCCCTCACCAGGATTATCTGGGCTAGCGGGTCCTTCAGACCACCCCAGAAACTCTGCTTCAGTTCCTCTTCATCCACCATCATCTCGTCGTAGAGCTCAAGGTAACGGCTTGCATAATCTTCCAAAGAGCTCTCACCTTGAACGAGGATAGGGATGTGGAATGGCTCTTGTTCGAAGACTGGCTCTGGCTCTTGCTCGAAGACTGGCTCTGCAGGCGTGACATGAAGATCTGGGCTGCACGGGATTAGCGGTGGAAGCTCTAAGTCTAACGAGACCAGCGGTAGATGGAGCCCTGGACTGGACTTCACCAACCCAGGGTTGAAATGAGGCCAGCGTGTAGAGTGATGTTGGGTTTCTACTCGACCTCCTCCTCTACTGCGGCCTCCACGATTCCCACGAAACACAGCTTGACGGGTTCCCACGAAGGCTTGTTTCCAGACCTCCATCTTCTTTTTCTTTAAGGTTGGTCGTTCTGTCAGGGTTGTGTGCAGGTAGCTGAAGACGAGGTCACAAGGCGTAGAAATAAAGTGGATTTATTTACAAATTAAACTTTCTAGAACATACAGGAACAAAAGAATAGATACCAGGACTTCAGGGAAAACACAACCTTACAAAGACGACGATCAACAAACACTGAGGGAAAACACAAGGCTTAAATGAACAGGGACTGATGGGATAATTAACCAAACACAGGTGAAGGGAATACTAATCAGACATGGCGGGAAAACGAACAGGACTGAACCAAAATCACAAAGACAGGGGAAACCAAGATCACAAACAGGACTCAAACACATTGAAACATTACACAAAGATGTTATCATATATTTTGAGTCAAAAACTACGTCTGCAAATTTTATGATTAATCTTATGATTTTATTAGGTAAATTTCATATTCATAAGAGTAAATTTAATAATTCTAAGCCTTGCTTGAAGGTTTTTTTGGCTGATTTTATGTTGTATATTGAGTCTCTTAAATGTATAGATAATAAGAAATGCACTGATACAATTGTATTTGCAAAAGAATTGAAGATAATTGAACAGTGAATAATTATATGATGTTTCTCTTTTTCTTCAATACTGATTACTGGTTTGCAATTTTTCTCGTAGCTATTATATTATACAAATAGTTAAACTTAGCCCCTTTATTTAAATTTTTATTTTTATATATACTTTATTTTTGTTCTTTTTATTTTTTTTCTTTATATTTTAGTTTAGTTTAGCTTACTTATTTATTAAACTAACTTTGAAATTTTTGGATTGTTGTCTTTTTGGATGTCATGTTATTGTTTGTATGTTATGTCTAATGTCTAAATAAAAAAAAAATAAAAAAAATATTGATGTTAAATTGACATCATATGCCCACTGGGTAGCTACATACAGTTAGGGCATATTAAAGGACATAAACCGTGTTATAAGATTTCGGCCATGTTGCCCATCTCTATGTCATTTATTTCCTGCGTGACCTGAAAAGTCACGTCCACAAACCTCTTGCGTATTTGGTCACACCACAAGGTGTCACTGTGGCCTCAATGCTTAAGCACTGCCACTCTGAGATCGATTGCTATGTCTTAGGTAAAAGACCCCCTTATTAGCATACAGAGCAATAAATGTATAAATAAATAAATGCATAAATAAATGTATAAATAAACAAATGTACAAATAAATAAATGTAGACATAAATACATATATACATAAATGTGAAAATAAATAAAATTGAAAATAAATAAATAAATGCATAAATTTAAAAAAAATTGGAAAAAATATAATTGTACATAAATGTGGAAATAAAAGTATAAATAGTAATTTATTTATTTTTACATTTATTCGCATATTTATTTGTTTATTTATTCATTTCTATTCTTTTATTCATTTTTAATTTCTGCAGGTTTGTTCCTACATATTCTTTCCTACAGATTCGCGATTGCACTGAACACGTTTTAAGTGCAGGCATATTCTCTGGGGGGGGGGCAGAGAAAATTCTTACAAGAGCAGAGTATATCTGAGAGCGCGCGCGAGAAGAGACATTACGTGACATCCCTGAACTGAAAGTAATGGGCTGTACTTTTCACATGATTGACATCAGGATCAAGTACGCCCACAAGCCGTGCGAGTTATTCGTGTATTACAGTTTGAATGGTGTTTATGTTCCCCGCATACCGCCTCCCATGGCCGAAACTGGTGTTACGACACCAGTCGGGCCAGCGCTAGTAATTTAGCATGCTAATTTAGGTTTATATCTCGGCAGCACTATAACTTGTCAATTTTTTAATGACATCATTGCACTTATTTCTTCTCATTCTTTTGATGCGTGTAGCTCATTTTTGGATAATTTTACCTCAATTTGTTACATAGGGCACCTTTAAGAGTAACGCGGACAAAAATAAGACGACATGGCTGAATTTATGGAACCAGCTGAAGATCATAGGGAATAGGGAGAACCCGTTGGACCAATTTAGCGATGAAAAATTGTTGCAAGAATACCGATTTGATCGACGCGCCATATTTGACATCGCTATCAAACTAGACGGCGGTCTGTCTGTCATTATACGCGACTCGCATGTAAACTATCACAACGTTAAGAGAGTGTGTGGCCGACCCGTGCAGAAAAAGATTCACAGGAGAACGAGCTGATTCTGTGTTTTAAAAGGAATCATGACAGAAGAAAAGGGGTATGCTATGGAAATATCCTCAGCTGTATTTCGAGACACAGAGCCAGAAGTGCATTAACAAAACCTAAACAAATGCCAAAGCATGAGACGGTGAACAACACAAACTGGCTTTCGGAGCTAACGCGGTGTTGCGTGATAGCGTCAGAGGACTGACACCTGATATTCCGACATGTTAGTGTTTTCCGTATCTATGACAACAACAGACTTTTATAACGTGAATCCAGGATCGCTGTCGTGAAACACTTAAATGTTTCCCTTACCTAAGAGAACCGTTTAAGAGATTATATGCAACTCCCTTAAGTTATTCTCTTAGGTAAGGGTAAATCGCCCCTTAAGTATCATACTTAAGGGAAAAACTTAAGGTGCTTTATGCAACCGGGCACTGATGTTTAACGAGGAACAGCATTTCAGTCAATATCAGTAACACTCCATTGACCGATCACAAAGCAATCTATCTCTCAATAGCTCTGTCCTCGGACCAGTAAAACCAATTAAATACTTTGGTAATAAACTTCACTTTATTGAGTAAAAACAGTGAAATGACAAACTTTAAATGAACTCAGAGCACTTGCAGTTACTGCTAGCTCACAATATCACACACAAAGTCAAATCCAATGAGTTAAGCTAACTCATTACATTTGAGGGAACCGATTGCCTCAATTCATTTAAGTTTATAAAAAACAATAGTTATGAGTACTCTGAAATTATTTCAGTTGAGTTCACTAAAAGTAGATATTGCGTTCAAGAAATTAAGTGATTAATTAAGTGATTAATTAAGTGATAAGTGATAAACGTGGTTTTATCCTGCAAGCTATTAAAAATTTTGGATTTGGAGATGGCTTTTGCTGAACTGTCAGGACCCTGTATACAAATGGTAGTAGTGCAATAAAATTGAAATTCGGCACTTCCCCAGAATCAAACAAGGGTGTCCAATCTACCCATACTTGTTTTTGATCGCCTCTCAACTCTTAGCTCTACATGTCTCTAACAGTGCCTTGGAAGGGATAACATTGGCTGAAGTCAACATCCTTAGTCAACTGGCTGATGACACCACCATCTTCCTGAGAAATGCCTCCCAGATTCCCCCTGCGATAGAGTTGATAAGAGGATTTTCACAAGCTTCAGGTCTCAAATTGAACTTAAGAAAATGTTTGTTGATACAGTTAAAGATTGTGATGTTTCAGACATAACAGTCTTGTGAAGGATCGGGTTACATACCTGGGAACAATAATAACTAAAGACCAAAATATAAGAACTCCATTAAATTTTAGCCCAAACAATGAAAAAACAAACAAACAAAAAAGTTAAACTCTTGGCTACAAAGAGACTTATCCTTGAGAGGAAGAGTATTATTGACAAAAGCGGTGGGAATTTCCAGACTTTCTTTTTTGGCGGCCTCTTTGGGTGTTGATTGTGGGGTATCGAAAAGAATTGACGATATGTTGTTTAATTTTGTGTGGAAAGACAAAACCCATTATGTCAAAAAGTCTGTAATAATGAACACAAATCCGTGTGGGGGCTTAAACTTTTTGGACTTCACAACTTTAAGCAATACCTTCAAAATCAACTGGCTCAAACAATTCTTTAACAATCCAACATCACTTTGGAACTTTATTCCAAACTATATTTTCTCTAAAATCGGTGGCTTAAATTTTCTGTTATTATGCAATTTTGATATTAGCAAAATCCCAATCAAACTGTCCAATTTTCATAAACACATGCTTTTCGATTGGTCTCTCTTATTTAAACATAACTTCTCAACTCATCGATATTACATTTGGAATAATAAAGACATTCTCTACAAAAACAAATCTTTATTTTTTGAAAACTGGTACAGGAATAATATTGTACTTGTTGGCCAACTCTATGACACAAGTGGCAGACTGTACAGTTATTCAGATTTCTTGCGGAAATTTAAAATTCCTGTTTCAGTCAAAGAATATGCAATTGTCTTTGATGCAATTCCTTCTGGTATCAGAATGCTGCTGGGAGGCATTGATTTCCCATGGCCACTGATTCACAATATGGATTTATCTGATACTGCTGTGGGGAGTTTATGCTTTTCTGCGGTGCACTAGATGAAAAATAAAACTATTAGGACTTTATACCAGAGGGATGTTGTTACTATTCCTTATATAATCCCATATTGGAACAGCTTAATAGAGAATGTCCCTTGGAAAAACGTTTGGTCTTTGCCTTTCAAATATATGCTTACTAATAAAGTGAGAGAAGTTACGTTTAAATTAATTCACAGACTCTACCCAGTAAAGTGTGTGCTTAAGCGGTATAAACCAGATATTGAATCTGAATGCTCTTTCTGTAAAAGGTCAGATGAAGATATTTATTTTGGAAATGTTCATACACAGAAAAATTCTGGTCAGATGTCCTTGAATTTATCCAAACCTTTTTCGTTACGGATTTCTCATTTTGCTTTAAAGATGTTTGCTTTGGTGTCTTCGACCTCAAGACGGACAAGGACGGAAAGTATTTCATTATTAATCTTTTATTTCTACTCGCTAAATATCACATACATTAATGTAAGTTCAGGGGCTCTAAACCCTTCTTTCCTTTGTTTGAGAGTGAAGTCAATGAATACTTGGACTCCATAAGATATTCAAAGAACTGTAAAGCTCTGAAGACTGTGCAGCTATATTCAAATCTTGTGACATCTTGTGACTGAATGAAATTGGAACTTATAACTGTAAGTGATGCTATGAATTGGACTGCTTGTTGATTAGCCTTGCAGGACTTTTTAGACTGTGATGGCCCCGAGGCAGCCATAGGTCCTTCGAATCGATTGCTCCTGTTGGTGATCGATTGCTCCTGTCTGCCTTCCTACCTGCTGTGAGTTTGTTTGCGTCGAGGCTGTAAGCTCTACGCCTCGTATTAGCTTCGTATTTCTTTCTGTTTTGAACCATCATTTACTATCATTTCTAGTTGTTTATATTACTAAATACAGTTTACCCACCATCTCAGATTAACCTTACATCGCTAGCTTCCGTTATTGTTAGCACAGCACGCCAGTGTTTACGCGCCACTCGCGCTCATTTATTTATTATTTATTTTGTCGCCGCGCCCGCGCCTTTGAGTTCATAAAAGCCCAGGGGCCTGTTTTAGAAAGGAGGTTAAGTGAAAACTCTGAGTATGTTAACCCTGAAATGAGGGAAACTCTGGGTTTTGCGTTTCAGAATGGGAGGTATATCAAACCCGAGACAGCAGAGTAAATCAAGCCCGTTTCTGAAAGAGAGGTAACTTATACTCAGAGTCAGTTACCATGGTAACTTACTCTGTGAACCTATGGTCGGGAGCAGGTTTTCTTTGGTAAACCCAGAGTTTCTTGGTCTCCTCACCTTTTTTAAAGAGGAAGTGTTGTTTAAACACCTCATTCATTATTTCTGTACATTTATTCACTGCTTTTTTACCAGTGTTTTTTTTATTCTATTTTTTATTAGATGAAGTCTATATAACTCCATAACTGGCAACTTAAAATACAGTAGATTAGAGATGCATCATGTAGTTCTAAACAAATTCTACAGAATTAAACTGTGCATTTACTGAAAATCACTGAAGTGTGTTCATCTATGCACCAGAAGTTGATGGACCTTCCTCCTGCTGTTTTTCCACACTCTGGGGGACGGGGGAGAGAGACAAGAATTGCCCATTTATACTTAGATATAAACTTAGATTATATAGGCTACTACACATAAAAATGTGAATGTGTAGATTGTCTGATGTGTAGACACATAATATTAACATTACCTCTGTAGGCCTCTCTGTGGCAGCAGAAACAGATAATAGTCCTACTATTTGTCATAATTTCTGGTGTATTGAGTACGCTATGCCTGGGGTTCTGTTGGGACAGGAGGATCCAAAAGACAGATATTACCATCAGAATCTGTTGGGACCAACGAAAAACCCAACCCAAAGTAAAATAAATGGAAATATCAAAAATACCCTATATATAAAAAATAACACGTATGTAGACCTCTTACATTTTATGAAGGCACTTGGATCTTCTGGAGTGACTGGCTCTGATGAAGGAATTACCTCAAAATGCTGCTGCACTGCTAGACACTGGATGCTATTTAGTTATGTCAAATGTTTGTAAAGTCAGGTACCCTACATCCATGATATGCTCAAGCCTTACCTGATTAAATTATGTTTTTATATTTCATTTTCAGCTGCTGCCATGTTCTTTTAATGCCTGCAGGATTGCACCATGAAAATTAAAATTAGGTTGAATAACATACTGTTCTTCCAGTTTCACCTCTGATATTATAACAGTTGGGTAAGTTACTCTAAAATAGTTATTAATTACTAACTACAAATGACATCTTCAACGGTGTAATTAGATTAATGTAATAATTACTATCTCTAGAAAGTATTGGTCTACTTATTACTAATTACTTTATAAATCCCATATCAACCTCAACCACTTGAACAATACAAAAAGAGACAAAACTGCACTTTTAATGCTTTCAAATTAACAATATACAATTGCATGAATTATTTTTGAATTGACCAAAGTGTGTAGAGAGTGAAGGTTACATTAAAAATATACCTTTTAAAAATGTTATGTTAAATCCACTATTGTTTTAAACAGAATTGTTCTATAGTCTATGCAGTATTTAATGCAATGACATCATATTTTACATTATATTACAGAAGAATTAAGAGTAATCCCTTTAATTAAATGACAGTATTTAGATTACTTGGTAATTATACCCAGCACTGTATAACAGTAATTAAAATGTAAACTTACGCATTGATTCAAGCAACTATTTTCTCCCAAACTAACTCTCTCGATCGCCGCTGCTGCCATGTTACTTAAAACATTTTTTTTTTTGCGTACTGCTGGTGAGAAATATGCAGACCTCTTTTTGTCTGGCGCTGTTACCATTGTGACTCATAAAATCTGCGCTCCATTGATAATGGCTTTTTATAGTTGTGGTGCATGCCAGAGTCAGTCAACTTAGAGTCGATTGAACTAACTCATTTCAGCTGATCTGTAACCGAAAACTCAGAGTTTCCCATCTCAGGGTAAGTCAACTCAGAGTTCAAGTTTTGACTCCGAGTTGGTTGAACCTCCTTATTGAAACAGGCCCAAGGTAATAAGAATCAGTCAACACAAACGGTAATGTCTTGTCCTGTTATTGTCACCTGTGTCACATTTCATATGTTTAGTATAGCCTTCTCCGATGGCAATATAGGATTTATTTGTGACAAATGCAAGGAGACAGTCAGGCTGACGGAGAAGATTTCAGAGCTAGAGACACGCATCCAAACTTTAGTTGAGGATAGTAAGGATAGTACTAGAGATACTATTTTGGTTGCGCCTAGCATAGTGAACTCTGTACATGATTCGGTTCCGGCTGAAGTAGAGCCCACGCAGCAGGGCAGATGGGTGACAGTGAGGGATCGCTCAAGTCGCGGATTAAAAAATCACTCTTCCGTTCCGATTACCATAACTAATCGATTTGCCCCACTCAGTGAAACACCCACTGAGAATTCTGTTGATTGTGCCCTGGTAATTGGTGATTCGATCACACGGAACGTGAAAATAGAGACACCAGCCACCATAGTCACATGTTTGCCAGTGTTACGGATCAACTCCAATAATAACCAACTGCAGAACCGCAGAACCATTACGTCATAACAGTCTGAGGGCGACAGCTCCAGCCCGACAGTCTGAGGGCGGAAGTGGGCGGGTAGCAGTCCGATGCCGGAAGTGTACGGAGTTCATAGACAGTAAAAGGTTTAATTATGGCGGAGCACACTGTAGAACAAGGAAAAGAAGAAGAGAAAGAGGTAAAAAGAAGTTATAAATTTGATATGGATCATGCAACATACTTAACATAATAACGTTACGCTTATACAAAACGGCTTTGTACTGAAATGTTTTTTTGAAAGGAAGTATTTTGAAACGAAGTATTTTGTAAGTTAATATTTAACAATATAACAGTATCACTTTGTTGGGTTACATATTCATGGTTTGTGATTTAATTAGTTGTCGGCGTTGTATTTTACAGCATTTGTTAAATTTTCTGACCATGAGAATTGCATTAATTGTATTTTATTTCACCTATAGAAGCACATTTCGATTCAGAGAGGGTCAGCACTACCACTTTTGATCCAATGCACAACATGTTGTAGACAATTTCACTGCCCATTTTGTGATGCCAGCATCTTTAAACCAACAAGACGGGACAAATTGACCAGTCATATGAAAATCCACTTCAAAAAGGCTGTTGTTCATGGAGGTATGAACATCTTGAGTTATTTTTTATAATATACAGTGGCAATAGATATTTTTTTACATGTATGCATTTGGCAGCCCTTTTATCCAAAGCGAATTGCATTGCATTTCAAGGTACACATATTCAATGGTAGTCCCTTTGGAATTAGATAGATGTAGATGGATTTCTGCATGATTTAGCCATCAAATATTAATTTATCTTCATTAACATCTAAAGTTTGCAAAAGCATTGCATACTGAAACTTGAGCTAAAAAAAACTGAAAGAATGATATATTTGTATTTTGTTATAATAATATGAATGCATCCCATTAAACATTTAAAACATCAGGGATAGGTTTGAGTAGGTTTGGAGTTACACTCTGAAGCACAGGAACTGAGTGTTTCCTTTTTTTCCTGTCATATTTCAGATTTCACATTTAACAGATGTGGTTTGGGCTGCAGACAATCTTTTCATTTCCACTGTCTCTACTGTACAGCCACAATTCTGAGAAAATTAGATTTTCATAATCATTTAGAAGTATGTAAAGGGAAGCCGCTGTCCACCAGCACTGTTCATACTACTGGGACCCCATCAGCCACCAGCACTGTTCATGCTACTGGGACACCATCAGCCACCAGCACTTTTCATACTACTGGGACCCCATCAGCCACCAGCACTGTTCATGCTACTGGGACACCATCAGCCACCAGCACTGTTCATGCTACTGGGACCCCATCAGCCACCAGCACTTTTCATACTACTGGGACCCCATCAGCCACCAGCACTGTTCATGCTACTGGGACCCCATCAGCCACCAGCACTTTTCATACTACTGGGACCCCATCAGCCACCAGCACTGTTCATGCTACTGGGACACCATCAGCCACCAGCACTGTTCATGCTACTGGGACCCCATCAGCCACCAGCACTTTTCATACTACTGGGACCCCATCAGCCACCAGCACTGTTCATGCTACTGGGACACCATCAGCCACCAGGACTTTTCATACTACTGGGACCCCATCAGCCACCAGCACTGTTCATGCTACTGGGACACCATCAGCCACCAGCACTGTTCATGCTACTGGGACACCATCAGCCACCAGCACTTTTCATACTACTGGGATCCCATTAGCCAGCAGCACTTTTCATACTACTGGGACACCATCAGCCACCAGCACTTTTCATACTACTGGGACCCCATTAGCCAGCAGCACTGTTCATACTACTGGGACACCATCAGCCACCAGCACTTTTCATACTACTGGGACCCCATTAGCCACCAGCACTGTTCATACTACTGGGACACCATCAGCCACCAGCACTTTTCATACTACTGGGACCCCATTAGCCAGCAGCATTGTTCATACTACTGGGACCCCATTAGCCAGCAGCACTGTTCATACTACTGGGACCCCATTAGCCACCAGCACTGTTCATACTACTGGGACCCCATTAGCCAGCAGCACTGTTCATACTACTGGGACACCATCAGCCACCAGCACAGCATTTAACGTGCCAGGCAGGGTTCGTGCACGGCCTGTTATTAAACAGAAATGCCCAATCTGCAAAACCCTCATGAATAAAAAAAAATAAAAAAACATATTGACCGTAAACACACAAATCAACCAATTCAGGACATTAATGCCGGATTTCACCTTGCAAGCCAGTGTGTGGACAAATCAAATGGCATATTCACAGTGCTTAAAGTTGCAAGTGGTCAGAATAGTCCTCTTCATGTTCAATACAAAACATGGGGAGAACAACAAAAAGTCTGCTGCGAATCAAACGAATGCCAAGTAAACATGGAAGTAGCACAGAGGAGTGGTATGTTATCCTATCAGTGTATGCATGTCAGATCTGTAAGTTTCTGCACATCCTCAGCTGAAGCAGTCTCTCTAAAGGAAGATGTTTTAACGGAAATGGTGAGAGCAAAATGGTTTGGTGACGAGAAGAAAAACATTTGCCTTGCTCGTCAGCAGCTTGCCGTTTCTAGCAGTGTACCACTGTCTGTAGAAATCTCTATTGGCAGCCCTCAAACAAAAAAGTTCATCTCCGTTTTTGAGCCAAATGTGTCCTATTATAGCCGGTTGGGGCGTGTCATTGTTGTTTACAACACCAAATTAAACACATGGCACTGCCCCTGTTCCAAAGTGCGCCGTTCGTGTCTGCATAAGTACATTGCGAAATGGCATCTATTTCAAACAGACCGTGAGCTTTTCCGTACTGTCTTCAGCAGAGAAGAATCCCCACCACAAAAGGCTCATTCACATTCAGAGGAGAGCAACGTCACAGAAGACCATCCATTGTATCCTCCACATGATCTGGGACTGTAACAAATGGTACAGTACATTCTACAGAACAAGATGATACCTGCTGTCCTACCAGAAAATATACGTGCACCATCACTAGGCAAAGACTACCCAAAATATCTTTGTCCTGAAGAAACTGTGTGTCATAGATGCCCAGGTGTTGTCCCCCTTAGTGACCCTATTTTAATTACAAAGAGAGCTAAAATACTCTCCAACTGGTGCATTGTTGAAGGTAGGATGTTGTTATAAATATGCATATATGCAATGACATTACACTGTCCTCTGATGTAATACTTTGTTTGAATGATAGATGTATCAACCTACTGTTAGCAGTGCCCACTGTGTGGAATGTTTTATCGCTACCAAGAGTGGAAAGACCAACTCCACAACTTTAACGACCACATCATCCTTGACATACACTTATGTCTAACCTTAAGAAACCTTCTACAGGTAACCTTCAATGTATGAATGTTCAGTAAGTACAGCATCTTTCAATGTCTCCAAGTTTGTACATATATATATATATTTTTCCCTCAGGCCCATACTGCTGTGAGCAGAGCAGTCGAGTTTTTGCAAGATTTGACAGGTCTGAAGTTTCCACCAGCAGACACAGTGCTTCATGCATACTTGCACTTTGAGGCCCTTACTGATCATGAGTACAAGTATTCCTGCATTACTTGTGGTGATCATCCCTCTGTGGTGATCATGGATTTACACAAAAAAGGTGTTTTCCATTTATCAGGTATGACTATTGTGATACTCTTCTTGCTAATTGTGTTTACATTAACATTTAGGCATTTGGCAGACACTTTTATCCAGAGCGACCTACTTTATATGGTCATTGTAATTGGATTTTTTTTTCTTAAATGTTTTTCTTAGTGTGACCTTGTCATAAATTAATGCACATTTTTTTTTCACTCTTTAGTAAGTGACATCCAGGGTCCTGCAGAGAATTTTGATGGGGAGTTCAACCTGGAAAAGTTTTGGGAGGCCATGTCCTGTGATATGATTGGTCGTGGATTTGTTTCAAGTATGAGCACAGTGCTTTATACACTATTGGGAAGCGTGTTAAAATGCAACATAATACAATGTTTTTTTGTTGTTGTGGTTTTTAGGTGGTCGACACAATCCATGTGCGGTATCACCCACATACCATTTTTGGGCTCCTTGGATAGGGAAGGCCACACGGCGTTCAGACTCTGTATTAAACACAGAGTTTGAAAAGATTCATGTTTCGAAGTCTGTATCTGAAATTTCTGAAATTACGGTTACAGAGGACAGACTCAGAGAAGAATTGTACAAACAAAAGGTAGGGTTTGTTAGTCAAAAACACTGACTGTGTTGTGTTTTTAATATTACCTTTTTAACAAGACTTTATACCTTGTTAGGTCGGGGTCATTCGGAAGTTATGTAAAGAGTGTGGCTTGGACTCTAATGGATCCCGCAGTGATCTTCTTCTGAGGTTGTCAAATGAAATGAAATCCAGACAAACGTATGACAAAATCTTTGATAAAATCTGGGGGGCCTCTGGTAAGTTTTAGTTGACTTGCACAAAATATTTTAAATTGCAATCTAGTTAATGTCTAGTTAGAAACAAAACAAACTAATTTTATACTTTGATTTACTCATTGGATGCAATTAATATATTGTTTTTTAGGAGGCTGGGCAGTGATTATGTGCCCATGTGGGATTGTTTATAGTATCAAATGCAATCTCCGAGCTGAGAGCCCTCGAGACTTTGCAGACTTACTATTATCCTGGAAGCATATGCCAAATGTCATAATTTATGACTTTGCACGGGGTCTTGCAACTCACTTGAATTTAAGGGCATCAGAAAAGGTACCCATCTCTCCATTTGAAGGTCGCTTGGCAGAACCCACTCAATCCAACTTCGAATTGGCCAAATGTGGAAAGCTTAAAGTGTCGCTACCTTGGCTGAACACTAAGAAGACAGAGCCAGACCTTAATGGTCACCCAGTGACGGGTTCATCCGATCACTATGTGCTGTATGATCGGTTTCATGAAGCCAATACGAAAGACAGCAAAGATGTGTTGAGGAAGCTCACTCTAGTACCTCAATTGGCTGGCAAAGTGAACAGCCAAGTTGCAGAGCAACTCTTCGCAAAGATCAAAAAAAACAACTACTTTTTGAACATGTCTTTGCCATCGACCAATCTCTTTCAAATGAGGAACATAATTCATCACTATAATGAAAAGAAAAACAACAAATTGCTGGAAAGATTAAAGAAGAAATTTGGGGGCATGATGGTGAAAAATGTGTACGGACAAGCTGTGTTTGGTAAATTACCTTCGTTTTTTATTTATTTATATTAACCTACTAATATTTGTAGATAGACATTAAAATATCCTATGTTATAATATTGTAATTGTCCACTAACCACTGATGAATTGAGTTCAGTACAGTTCAATTTTATCCCTTTAAATCTCTTAAACAGGTAATCCTTGTTTCTCCCCTGAGGAAGCAGGTGGGACTGATATTGTGTATGGTGGTCTTTGTTGGTTGAGTATTTAAAAGGATTTTCAATTGAATAAAATGTTCAAACTCTCAAGCTTTGTTTTCATTGTATTATTTATTTTTCATTTTATGCTTTGTTTAATGTATAATATTGTTAATCAATCTTAAATATACATTTTCAATTAAATCGTTAAAAACAAAGTTTTTATAATAACGTTGTTTTAAACTTTAAAACTTTCCAAAACACGGAAGTAGCGTAATGCCTTGCCGCGCCCACTTCCGCCCTCAGACTGTCGGGCTGGCGCTGTCGCCCTCAGACTGTTATGACGTAATGGTTCTGCGGTTCTGCAGCCAGACCTATCTCGATCAACTGGGGATAATTTTAACTGGGGGAACGCGCGTGCACGCAGATAGTTTTACCTGAAATTCCAGCAGATGTTAGACGGCTACAGATTCGTCACAGCGAATTTTCCACGGAGCAGATTTGAAAGCTTTCCATATCATTGGTAAATTAATGTTTGTATCCTCTGTCGCTGCATGTTTCAGACGGCGTTTAAGGGAAGTTATGTTTCTTCTTCTCAATGTCGCGAAACACAGACCACGCCCACATCATTTTGTTACATTCGTTTCAATCGAAATCATATCTAAATGACAATTGTAAGTGGCTGCAATAAAGTATTTGCATTGGGTCTTTGCAGTGCTTGAGTATTCGCAGATTATTTTGTCATGCCTGGTTTGTGGCTTAATTTAAATTGAGCAGCAATGCACTGTGGTTAAAGGAACAAGTCAATTTATTTATTTAAGCTGAGGAATGAGTTTAAGTGCACAGGACACTCCATAAATGTTCCTTAAGAGTGGAGAAAGGTGATAAGCTATAGCTATGCAAATATAATTTTATAATTAAAGACATACAGGGATCCAGTGAATAACCCACAGCATGTATTAGCAATATTCAACAAACATATACATAAGCAACAAAAACAGAAAAAAGGCAGGACAAAAGCACTACAAGCATGCAGGGCAGCTGTATTTGCCAACAGTGGAAGGTTTACTCACACAGTCCCAATGGTACCACCTTCCACATTCTGTACATTCAATCTAAGGAAGGAAGAACAAACATTAGAACGAGTTAATTGTTAGGTGAGTGGTTTTCAATGCATATTTATACTGCAAATTGTTCTTACCCATTGCACGGTTTGGCCTTTTTGCCTATGATGCTCTCCACACAAACGACAGAGCTGTGAAAGGTCATCTGTAATGTAGAGGGAGTCATGTCATGCCCAGAAAACTTTGTAAATAAAAGGTAGTCAAGGCTATAAAAATGTAAATTATTATTTTTCACCGGTTTCTCTTAAAAGCCGTTTTGCAATTTCTAGGCGCAATAAAACAACGCCTTCCTCATTTGAAAATGTAATTTCTTCCTCCATAAGAAGCAGCTCTGTTAGCTGATGTGAGCAGTTGTACCATACATGAATAGGTTTTATCAATAAAGACAATTAAAAAAAATCATAAAAGAACATATAGCTTACTTTGCAAACAAATGCACCACATGATGTGGAATCCTGTTGGGTTAGGATCCACAACTGAGTGGCATCCCCACCTGGAAATGTTCAGACCTTTCATCCTAAGGAAAGATCTATTAAATAGAAGTGTGTGCAAGTGCACTTATCATTAAACCGCAATACAAAATATACAACAGATACCTCAATGTTTTAAGAAAATTTGCATACAGTACTTGCCTTGTAGCATCCTTGCATTTAGAAATTGCTGATTCATTAGCACCAACAGGGTCAATATATATGGATTGGATTGATGGAGGTGTTGCAGGCTGAGGAGGCTTGGCTGGAGGAGCAGGAGGACTAAAGAGGGGTTGATGGGATCCATTTTTTGGGAATATGAAGCTCGGGCTCAACATACTTTATTAAATGATCTACGTTGAATTTCAACTTTTTTTTCCCTTTGGTTGAAACCACATCAACATTTTTGCCTTCTATTTTAATGATGGTAAATGGACCCAGCATGTCTGGATCCATTTTTCCACCCTTTCTGTTCTCCTGTCTAACATTCCTAACCAACACTTTATCCCCAGCCATTAAGTTGTCCTCCTGCCCTTTTTCCATCTTTCACTTCCGTACTTTCTCTTTGAGATGTTCTGTTTGACAACTTGCATCATCGCTCAGCCCCTCAGACAGCTGCTCACTTGCAACCATGGCTTCCACCTTTCCATGGCAGATCTAAGACATTCACAATAATTATTCACATCTTTCAAGATCAAGTGTCAGTAGAAAAAAAAAGACACAAACCACTAACCTCATAATCCTTTGGTACCTGACATGGATATCGTGCCTCTCTCCCAAACATTAAATAGTATGATGAAAAATTTGTTGTTAATTGTTTTTTTGTTCTTAGTGAGAACATTGTTGCATTTAGATGCAGCTGCCATGTTGATGGATTTTCCCCAACCATTTTTGTCAGGCTTCTGGACATTAACAATCAAAAAGAAAATCATGAAATGTTCAAAAACTACAGAACATGTGCCTGTACACATGTAAATTACCTTTGAATTGTGCCATTCATTCTCTCAACAAGGCCATTTGTCTGGGGATGATAAAGAGAACACAGACTCCTGGTGACTCCCAGTCTCTCACACAGGCTAAAATTAACCTTTGAAAAAATAAAAACATTTTCAGATATTTCTTATGGTCAAATCCATTTATTTTGACTTGATTTTTGTTAAACCAACCTTGTTGACAAACTCTCTTCCCTGATCTGTTAACAGACACTGCGGGCTCCAAATTTGTAAAAAAAAACAAAAAAAAAAAAAACAGGATGCACCCTGTGACCTCTTCTGCTTTTTTTGTTTTTAGAGGATAGGCTTCAGACCACATAGTGAAATAGTCAACCATGACGCATATACAGGTCCTTCTTTAAAAAATTTGCATATTGTGATAGTTCATTATTTCCCATAATGTAATGATAAGAATTAAACTTTCATATGTTTTATATTCATTGCACACCAACTGAAATATTTCATGTGTTTTATTGTTTTAATACTGATGATTTTGGCATACAGCTCATGAAAACCCAAAATTCCTGTCTCAAAAAATTAGCATATCATGAAAAAGGTTCTCTAAACGAGCTATTAACCTTATCATCTGAATTAACTAATTAACTCTAAACACCTGCAAAAGATTCCTGAGGCTTTTTAAAAACTCCCAGCCTGTTTCATTACTCAAAACCGCAATCATGGGTAAGACTGCCAACCTGACTGCTGTCCAAAAGGCCATCATTGACACCCTCAAGCAAGAGGGTAAGACACAGAAAGAAATTTCTGAACAAATAGGCTGTTCCCAGAGTGCTGTATCAAGGCACCTCAGTGGGAAGTCTGGGGGAAGGAAAAAGTGTGGCAAAAAATGCTGCACAACGAGAAGAGGTGACCGGACCCTGAGGAAGATTGTGGAGAAGGACCGATTCCAGACCTTGGGGGACCTGCGGAAGCAGAGTCTGGAGTAGAAACATCCAGAGCCACTGTGCACAGGCATGTGCAGGAAATGGGCTACAGGTGCCGCATTCCCCAGGTCAAGCCACTTTTGAACCAGAAACAGCGGGAGAAGCACCTGGCCTGGACTACAGAGAAGCAGCACTGGACTGTTACTCAGCGGTTGCATGTCATTCGGAAATCAAAGTGCCAGAGTCTGGAGGAAGACTGGGGAGAAGGAAATGCCAAAATGCCTGAAGTCCAGTGTCAAGTACCCACAGTCAGTGATGGTCTGGGGTGACATGTCAGCTGCTGGTGTTGGTCCACTGTGTTTTATCAAGGGCAGGGTCAATGCAGCTAGCTATCAGGAGATTTTGGAGCACTTCATGCTTCCACCTGCTGAAAAGCTTTATGGAGATGAAGATTTCATTTTTCAGCACGACCTGGCACCTGCTCACAGTGCCAAAACCACTGGTAAATTGTTTACTGACCATGCTATTACTGTGCTCAATTGGCCTGCCAACTCTCCTGACCTGAACCCCATAGAGAATCTGTGGGATATTGTGAAGAGAAAGTTGAGAGACGCAAGACCCAACACTCTGGATGAGCTTAAGGCCGCTATCGAAGCATCCTGGGCTTCCATAACACCTCAGCAGTGCCACAGGCTGATTGCCTCCATGCCACGCCACATTGAAGCAGTCATTTCTGCAAAAGGATTCCCAACCAAGTATTGAGTGCATAACTGAACATAATTATTTGAAGGTTGACTTTTTTTTTGTATTAAAAACACTTATTTTATTAGTTGGATGAAATATGCAAATTTTTGAGACAGGAATTTGGGGTTTTCATGAGCTGTATGCCAAAATCATCAGTATTAAAACAATAAAAGACCTGAAATATTTCAGTTGGTGTGCAATGAATCTAACATACATGAAAGTTTAATTTTTATCATTACATAATGGAAAATAATGAACTTTATCACAATATGCTAATTTTTTGAGAAGGACCTGTATATTGGTGGCCATTTTCTGTTGGAGTTAACTTACCTATCAGATCCATACCAATTAATTCTAGTGGTTCTGTGACCTGAAATGAAAATCAATGTTTTAAACATTCAGGACTAAGGCTATTAGAAGTTTGTTATATTTGCATTTTTATACATACACAACTATAGGATTGTAAGCCGCCTTCTCCTTTATTGTATTTTTCCTAGCCTGACACTGAGGACACTGGGCTATCTGAAAGATGAGAGGTGGGCCATGACCATTATAATTGAGTTAGATGTAGTAAAAAACTTTTTTTTTTTTTTTTTTTTTTTTACACGCAATTAACTTACCCACTTGCAGATGTCCTGTTCCATGCCAGGCCAGTAAAATCTAAGAATTATGGCATTGTGGGTTTTCTCAACTCCACAATGTCTTCCAATAGGGCCTGCGTGGAATTCCATAAATACATTGTGCGCCTCCTCGGGTGAAAGTACAACTTTAATGCTGAATGCCAAATGCTGACTCTTATCTTTTTTGCTCCTGCATATGTAATGCAGCTCTCCATCTAATGTAATAATGTTATATTAGTAAATAAAGGTCACAGTTGTTATTACCTTTTACCTTTTATGGCAAGACCAACTTAATACACCATTACCTTTCATTGTGAAATTTTCACATCTTCTCTTCGTACAATAGCGCTTCTTTCCTGAGCAGTTGTCAGGATATTGGTTATTCTGCAAAAAGTTTTGGATTTCTCTGACTTTAATTGCATCCATTTGCTATGGCAGTAACAACAAGACCAGTTACAATAATGACACCTAATTTATAGACCTTTTCATCTGTTCCAACTGTTAACAGACGACAACAATGAAAGTAAATGGTGAGATGAATTAGGAAAGATAATGTTAATGAGTTTCATGGTACCAGTCAAATGAAGAGAACTGACATAACTTATATTACATAAAAAGAGGCCCACATCCATTACATTTATTTATAAAATGGATATACCATTGTCATATTTTTATTTCAAGAGGTCAGCAAAAAACAAAAGTAAACAATAAAGCATTTCTTATTCGATGTTTGGGAGAGGTGCATGGTATTCATTTGAGATGACAAATTATTAAGAGGTTAGTGATGTATGTGAAGATTAGCCATAGAGAATATCAGCCATATTTTTTTAATAATTCATAATTACTATATATCATATGTTCTGCTTATTTCAGTAATAAAATGTATGGTTGCCACCAAGTGTTTTTTACAGGACTTCAAAAGACAGTGGAAGGTGGAAAAAGAC
Source organism: Meda fulgida (assembly GCA_030578275.1). Lineage (NCBI taxonomy): Eukaryota > Metazoa > Chordata > Actinopteri > Cypriniformes > Leuciscidae > Meda > Meda fulgida. The sequence continues at coordinate 27,786,536 of CM060635.1, read as the reverse complement.
CCCAGAAGTTTGTTAGAGGGATCCAACAGCATTGTTTATTTTTATTTATTAAACACGTTTTAAACACTTTATGTTGTCAATAAGGGACGGCCGATTATGGATGGGATTACAATTGCTGTACAATCTGACCCTGGTGCTGGCTCCTCTAAGCAAGTAACACTGAGTACGTGTGCGATACATTACTCATTTAAGTTTTAAATATGGCTGACTGTATGTTCTGCAGTAGAGGGAAATGCAGTGTCCCTGTTGAAGCCAGCACACACACACAGTCTCCCACACAGAGGTCAGTATGCAGCAGACAAAACACCAGAAACATATTGGCCTACTTTTATTTATCAGGGAGGAGGAAATGATGAAGACAGACTCTGTCTGTTTTCTGGGACAGTTGCTGAGGTGAATGCACTGGGCTTTTTATTAAGGCAAATATTTGAATGTGTGGCATAAAACAGGGACTGGCCCAAGTTACACATCTCTTTTATTGTAGGATTTTTCACAACCTGTCCCAGAAACTGAACAGGCTTCAAAAGAAATGTGAACAAGGTAAGGATTTAAAACCCTAGACATATTTAGGTGTTTGTCAAGGAACTTTTTGTGAGTTGATTAGCCTCCCAAAAACTTGTAATGTTCATGTTTGTGGTGGAATTAATTATGTTTCAGGTGGAAACAGACTCAGTCAGGGCCCTTTACGTTATGGAGCTAGACTGAACACCAAAGGAGCCTATAGAGCTAGACTGCACACCAAAGGAGCCTGACTGTGAGCTGAGACGGCTCCACATTTAAAAAATAAATGCAACAGCTAGATTAAACTGATCTCAGTATGTGACCTTATTTAACACTTTAGCATGAATATTTTATTAATGCAACTTTCTATTGCTTTCTTTCTCCTCCCCATCCCACAAAACCAATAAAATAGTTTGAGACCTATCTGCAGTTTCAATGTGCTTTTATTAAGTGTAATATTGTATGGTGATTGCAACTACATTTGCACTAGCTGGGTGGTCAAGTGTGTTCGGGTCAGTTTCATCGGAGAGAAGCTTTCTGTGGTGGTTCTGGCTCCTTTCTATGGTGGCTATATTGTGCAGAATGGCACATGCAGACACTATCTGTGATGCCCACTCTGGTGACTCTTAAACGCCGAAGACAGTTGAAATGTGCCTTTAGGATGCCAAAGATCATCTCTAACTTTTACTATGGTTTTACTGACACATGAGGGTCATGATAGGGGGTTATTGTGTAGGTTTTGCTGTCCCAATTCAAATTAGCAGTGTTTTGTACTGTACCAAATTTAACTAGCTTTCCTCAAAGCGCTGACACAACATAACAGATTGTTATGTTAATTTTACTATTAATTTAAAGATTCATCTCACAGAAATAGTTTCAGTTAATAGTTAATAATTTCACGTTCACATAATCTCTACCTGAACATTAAGGCTGTGAAAGGACTTTCTATTAACATAATCTGCCAAATGTTCTACTAGAGAAGTGGAGATTGCAACATGTGTGCAGGCTATTGCTCCAATGACTCTATAGGGAATCCTATCATAAGATTAACCGAATAAAAAAAAAAAAGATTTAAAATAATGCTTAACATGTACTGTATTATAGTACATTTGTGACATTTGCTTTTTGAAAGAAAAAAAAAACGTGATGTCACCCTATCAATATACGGGTCCTTCTAAAAGAATTAGCATATTGTGATAAAGTTCATTATTTTCCATAATGTAATGATAAAAATTTAACTTTCATATATTTTAAATTCATTGCACACTAAGTGAAATATTTCAGGTGTTTTATTGTTTTAATACTGATGATTTTGGCATACAGCTCATGAAAACGTCTCGGGTTATGACTATAACCCTTGTTCCCTGAGAAGGGAACGAGACACTGCGTCGAAATCGACACTTTGGGGACGCTCCCTAAGCGTGCGCCTCTGAAGTATGAATGAAACTAATCCAATCCTGATTGGTGTTGCGTCGTGACGTAACATGTGACGGCATACCCGGAAGTATAAAAGTGACGCTGTCACAACACACACTAGCCTCGCGATGAAGCAAGACGCTCAAAGGCCTCGAGGGGCGTGGCAGAACGACGCAGTGTCTCGTTCCCTTCTCAGGGAACAAGGGTTATAGTCATAACCCGAGACGTTCCCTTTCGAGGGAACTCAACACTGCGTCGAAATCGACACTTTGGGGAACGAGTGCCCACTAGGCCACGCACCGAATAGGCCTGTCCCGGAGTGAAACTGTCTAGGCACTCAGCAAGGACTGAGCACGTGTGCGCCAGGCGTACTTGGAAGGTGGAGACTGTAGAACCTGATAAAAGTATGCGGAGTAGCCCAACCGGCTGCCTCGCAGATCTCCTGTAGAGGTACTCCCGAAAGAAGGGCCCTAGAAGAAGCCATGCTTCTAGTTGAATGGGCCCTGACGGCTAAAGGTGAAGGCAAACCGCGCACCTTGTAAGCCGCAGTAATAGCCTGGACTATCCAATTACTAATAGTCTGCTTGGATGCCGGGAGCCCCTTCTTAGGTGACCCAAAACATACTAATAACCGGTCCGACCTTCTCCAAGAAGAGGACCTCTCAAGGTACACGCTCAAAGCTCTGACGGAGCAGAGCAAATGAAGCTTCTCTTCTTCTGCCGACATATGAGGTGGAGGATGGAATGCCTGAAGGACTAAAGACCGAGCCGTGTTCGAAGGAACCTTAGGCACGTAGCCCGGACTCGGGTGCAAAAAGGCCTTTACTCTGCCAGGGGCAAACTCCAAGCAAGCTGGTGTTACTGCCAGGGCTTGGAGATCTCCCACCCTCTTAAGTGAGGTAATGGCCAAGAGAAAAACCATTTTCTGCGTTAAATCCTTAGGCGAAGCCGACTCTAGAGGTTCGAAAGTGGCCAGGGATAACCCTTCCAGAACTATAGCCAGGTCCCAAGCAGGAACCCTAGACCTGGTTGCCGGCCTCATCCTCCAAGTACCGCGGAGAAACCGAATGACCAACTGGTGCCTCCCCAGGGGCCCATCACTTAACGGAGCGTGGAAAGCCGCAATGGCTGCCACGTACACCTTAAGCGTGGAAGGGGAGAGACCCGCAGAGAACCGATCTTGAAGAAATTCCAGAACTGAAGCCACCGGGCAGTTTACTGGATCTAACTCATGTTCTCTACACCAAGTGGCAAAAGCATTCCACTTGAGGCCATATAATCTCCTAGTAGACGGAGCTCTGGAGCTAAGTATAGTTTCAACCACTCCAGCTGATAGACCAGCATTCAGGTACTGAACCCCCTCAGAGGCCAGACCCACAATTTCCACAGCTCTGGCTGAGGGTGGAGAATTGTGCCCCCCGCCTGAGACAACAGATCCCTCCTCAGAGGAATCTGCCATGGCGGAGCTATCAGGAGTGATACTATGTTTGAAAACCATACTCGGGTCGGCCACATTGGGGCAACCAGAAGAAGACTGATGCCCTCCTGACGGACCCTCTCCAGGACTCCCGGGAGCAGAGCGATCGGGGAAAACACGTACAGGCGAAGCCTCGGCCAGGCCTGTACCATGGCATCCAACCCCAGAGGGGCTGGAAGTGAGAGGGAGAACCAAAGTGGACAGTGGGACGTCTCTCGAGACCCAAACAGATCCACTTCCATTGGTCCAAAACCTCTCCCATATCAACTTCACCACATCTGGATGAAGTCTCCATTCCCCGGGCCTCAGCCCCTGCCTCGACAGGATGTCTGCTCCCTGATTCTGAACCCCCGGAATATACATTGCCTTGATAGGCAGTATTTTCCCCTGGGACCAAAGAATAATCAGATGCACCAGTCTGCACAGAGGGCGCGATCTGAGTCCACCTTGTCGGTTCAGATAGGCTACCACCGACGTATTGTCGGATCGTACTAAGACATGGTAACCCTTGATGTCTGGGAGGAAGCTCCTCAAAGCCCTGAACACAGCCATCATCTCTAGGCAGTTTACATGCCAAGAACGATGATGGTCCTGCCACAGACCCCTGGCAAAGCGGCCGTCCATGACCGCGCCCTAGCCAGTGAGGGAAGCGTCTGTCGAAACGGATTTCCGGCGACATGACACTCCCAGTACTGGCCCTTGGGATAGGAACCAAGGTTTCTTCCATATGTTCAGAAAACGAAGGCATCTGCGCGTTACTCTGATTATACGAAACGGATTCTCCTCGGGAGAAAACCCCTTGGTTTTTAACCACCACTGAATGGGCCTCATGTGCAGAAGGCCCAAAGGAATGATGTTGGATGCCGCTGCCATGAGGCCCAGCATTCTTTGAAATTGCTTCACAGTGATGGCCTAGTCCAGCCTTAACCCAGATACCATCGCCAGAATTGACTCGATACGTGCGGGAGACATTCGTGCCTGCATCGTAATCGAGCTCCACACGATTCCAAAAAATATCGTGCACTGGGATGGTTCTAGCACACTCTTGAGTCTCAACCCCAATTTCTGAATGTGGCCAAGGACGACATCTCGATGCCGAACTGCCATTTCTCGAGACTGGGCCAGAATGGGCCAGTCGTCGAGATAATTCAATATATGAATGCCTTGAAGTCTCAATGGAGCAAGGGCTACATCCATACATTTGGTGAATGTGCGGGGAGAGAGTGCTAGGCCGAACGGAAGAACCCAATATTGGTAAGCTTCGTCCCCGAAAGCAAACCTCAGGTGTCTCCTGTGACATGGAAGGATGGAGATGAGAAATAGGCGTGCTTTAGATCTATCGTGACAAACCAGTCCTCGGATCTGATCTGACTCACGACTGCAGGAATGGTTAACATTTTGAACCTGAACCTCCTTAGAGATCGGGTCAAAATCCTGAGATCTAGAATTGGCCTTAACCCCCCATCCTTCTTTGGAACTATAAAGTACCGGCTGTAAAACCCGGACCCCCTGTCTAAAGGATGAGCACGTTCCATGGCTTCCTTTAGTAGCAGAGTCTGTACTTCTTGTTCCATCACCTGAGCCTGCTCTGGAACCACTGTAGTTTGCACCACCCCAATTTAAAACCTGGGGGGGGCGGTGCGCAAACTGCAGCTCCATTATATGCAGGACCCACGCAGATATGTTGGGCAGATGATACCATGCCTCTACAAAATCTACTAGGGGTACCAGCCTCTCGAGACTGGCCTCTGGTGTTCTTCGAGCATCATCGGTATTCTCGACTTCCTGAAGCGGAATACCGGCAGGCTGTAGTCGATACGATTTCCGTGACCATAACTGATGCTCTTTTTTTTTTTTTTTTTTCGAGAAAAAAACTACGCAGAGTGCGTTCGCTGGGAAATGATGCGGCCCGAAGCGTCATAGACGGCGGGCAATACACATCGTTTCCGGGCCCCGCTTTTTTAGAAAAACATTGGTTGCCTTGCAACTGAGTGGACAGCCCCAGCTTTTAGATCTACCATGCCAAACCAGTCCTCGGATCTGATTTGGTTTCCGATAATGGAAATTGTAAGCATTTTGAACCTGGATCTCCTCAAAGAACAAGTCAAAAGCCTTAGATCTAAAATTGGTCTCAGTCCACCCTCCTCCTTTGGAACTAAAAAGTACCGGCTGTAAAACCTGGACTTCCTGTCGGGCAGGGGAACACTCTCTATGGCCCCTTAACTCCAGCAGAGTCTGTACCTCTTGTTCCATAACCCGAGCCTGTTCTGGAACCACTGCGGTCGGTACGACCCCAACAAACTTGGGAGGTCGGTAACCGAACTGCAGTCTGTACCCATATTTAAAAATATTCAGGACCCATATAGATAATTGGAAGGCGCTGCCATTCAACAAAATCTATTAAGGGAACCAGCCCCTTGAGACCGGCCTCGGGTGTTTCTCGAGCACTATTCTCGACTTCCTGAAGCAGATGACCGGCAGGAAAGTCTAGAAAAATTTTGTGACCATAGTCGGTGCCCGGTTGCAAGCTCTTGGGGTGAACGCCACGGTGTGCGTTCGCTGAAAATCGATGTAGCCCGAAACGTTCAAAACGGCGGGACAACATATATATTTATATATATATTTATTTAGTTTTTATATATATATTTATTTATTTATAAACCTGTCGACGATTGAAGTTACAGCGTCGGGAACAGGCCAGAAGGTGATAGCGGAGCGTTCAGCAGAAAATATTTGTCTTTACCAGAAAAAATTAGCCACTGATGTCTCTTAGATTTGGGGAAAAACACAGTTAGCCCAGCGCTGAGGTTGTGAATAGTGCTACAGGAATCTCTCGTCTAGCTCTTCTTGCTTTGACAAGGATCATCCTGCTTATTTTGTGGCCAGCTAATATATATATACACATATATATTTAATTATTTATTTTAAGACTGGACTCCACAGTATGCATCACAACCTCCACAAGCTCTACATAAGCAGAAACATGAGCCGGCGAGTGTGACTCATGTTGCTCGTTCCCGATGCTGAGCATAATCTATTTCCTCAGAAACAGATAGCTCGAGCAACAGGCACTCGTCACGGGCAGAAGAAACCGCATCGCGGGCTTCTGCGTCATGAATGAGTGTTATAGAATCAGCAGATGATGAACGAAAAAGTGCCTCAGCAGTCTCGTTTCTCATCTGCGAGATCCTTCTGCGATCCCCGCGATCCAAGCCGCCGCGCCGCCTCAACGGACGCGGGAGCCGAATCGCCTGGATCGCGAGCCTGGCCATCATAAGAAAATACTATGGCCGAGCGGGAGCGCAGCACTCTATTAGGAAGTGCTTCACAGTGTTCACAGGCAGCCCTCTCGAGAGCTGCCTGTGTGTGCTGCGCTCCTATAACTATACACACACAACTGATGCGTGTCCCCGCCCGTGAGATAAACAGGGCAGGGGTACACACACTAGTGTAATGTTCACTCGCCATATGTAGAGCTTTTTCACAGACAAACAACACCAAATAAGACAGACAGTTTCACAGAGAGCGCTTGCTGAAGAGCGAAAGCTAGTGTGTGTTGTGACAGCGTCACTTTTATACTTCCGGGTATGCCGTCACATGTTACGTCACGACGCAACACCAATCAGGATTGGATTAGTTTCATTCATACTTCAGAGGCGCACGCTTAGGGAGTGTCCCCAAAGTGTCGATTTCGACGCAGTGTTGAGTTCCCTCGAAAGGGAACCCCAAATTCCTGTCTCAAAAATTTTGCATATTTCATCTGACCAATAAAAGAAGTGTTTTTAATACAAAAAAAGTCAACCTTCAAATAATTATGTTCAGTTATGCACTCAATACTTGGTCGGGAATCCTTTTGCAGAAATGACTGCTTCAATGCGGCGTGGCATGGAGGCAATCAGCCTGTGGCACTGCTGAGGTGTCATGGAGGCCCAGGATGCTTCGAGAGCGGCCTTAAGCTCATCCAGAGTGGTGGGTCTTGCATCTCTCAACTTTCTCTTCACAATATCCCACAGATTCTCTATGGGGTTCAGGTCAGGAGAGTTGGCAGGCCAATTGAGCACAGTAATACCATGGTCAGTAAACCATTTACCAGTGGTTTTGGCACTGTGAGCACGTGCCAGGTCGTGCTGAAAAATGAAATCTTCATCTCCATAAAGCTTTTCAGCAGGTGGAAGCATGAAGTGCTCCAAAATCTCCTGATAGCTAGCTGCATTGACCCTGCCCTTGATAAAACACAGTGGACCAACACCAGCAGCTGACATGGCACCTACCAAACGTGGATGTTTTTTCACTAAGAAACAAACATTGTTATGTTATTTGATTGATATTGTGAAGCTGCTTTGATGCAATTTATATTGTGAAAAGCGCTATATAAATACACTTGACTTGACTTGACCCCTGACCATCACTGACTGTGGGTACTTGACACTGGACTTCAGGCATTTTGGCATTTCCTTCTCCCCAGTCTTCCTCCAGACTTCGGCAACTTGATTTCCGAATGACATGCAACCACTGAGCAACAGTCCAGAGCTGCTTCTCTGTAGCCCAGGTCAGGCGCTTCTGCCGCTGTTTCTGGTTCAAAAGTGCCTTGACCTGGGGAATGCGGCACCTGTAGCCCATTTCCTGCACATGCCTGTGCACGGTGGCTCTGGATGTTTCTACTCCAGACTCAGTCCACTGCTTCCGCAGGTCCCCCAAGGTCTGGAATCGGTCCTTCTCCACAATCTTCCTCAGAGTCCGGTCACCTCTTCTCGTTGTGCAGCGTTTTTTGCCACACTTTTTCCTTCCCACAGACTTCCCACTGAGGTGCTTGGATACAGCACTCTGGGAACAGCCTATTTGTTCCGAAATTTCTTTCTGTGTCTTACCCTCTTGCTTGAGGGTGTCAATGATGGCCTTCTGGACAGCAGTCAAGTCGGCAGTCTTATCCATGATTGTGGTTTTGAGTAGTGAAACAGGCTGGGAGTTTTTAAAAGCCTCAGGAATCTTTTGCAGGTGTTTAGAGTTAATTAGTTGATTCAGATGATAAGGTTAACAGCTTGTTTAGAGAACCTTTTCATGATATGCTAATTTTTTGAGACAGGAATTTGGGGTTGTCATGAGCTGTATGCCAAAATCATCAGTATTAAAACAATAAAACCTGAAATACTTCGGTTGTTGTGCAATGAATCTAAAATATATGAAAGTTTAATTTGTATCATTACATTATGGAAAATAATGAACTTTATCACAAGATGCACATTTTTTGAGAAGGACCTGTATTTTACCGGCAATTTTATAAAAACCCTCTCTTATGGACATGGTCAATAAATGTCTGGGGAACACTATTAAACTATTAATGTACTCCTGCAGAGCGAGGACCACCTTGCGAATGGTTCGACAAACCGTGTTTTCCCCCTTGATTTTGTGCATCACCGATCGTGCAAGTATGTTGGCTACAACTTGCAAAAATACGCAACGCAATGGTACAGTAAGTGCATGAATTCGACGTGTTAAATTATTTATTTGCGGCTCAAGAAGTTCGCAAAGATAAGATATTCCTTCTGCAGAAAATCTGTATCTTTCATACAAGTAACTATCAGGAAAGGCAAGGGGATTTTGTCCGGCTAAAAACTCTTTCTCTACGATGTGCTCGTCTAACAATTTGCGCTGAGATGTCCACAGGATTTGAAAGAAAATGTAAAGCCATTGCAACAAATACTGGGAATTAGTTACGTCACCTATTTGTTTCTTTGCTCACAGCTGATTGGTCAAACTTCAGTCTGAGATCTCGACTCCAGAAGTTAACCTGCCCCGGAGCAGGTTAGCCGTGCAGCGTAAGATACCATGGCAACGAACACCGATTAAAGCCGAGATACTTTCATAGTACCTAAAACCCAGGGTTGGCGGAAACTAAGCTGAAACATAGCTGGCTAGCCACCTAAACCGGCTTCATGGTATAGGCCCCTGGAGTCCATTGGCATAATCACACACCTTGTATAATTCCAAACAAGCCCTGCAATCACAATATTAATAGAACAAGAAATATTCCCTCTTCAAGATTGAATTTTATCAAGACTTCTTGGCTTTATTCAGCTGGAGTCTGGAACAAAAACAAGAGGATATAATAATAATTCATTGACCAGTACAAAGCAGAGTCAAAATTAGTTTTTATTTTATTTTATAGATCTGTTGAAAATGTTACAAGTTCATGAGTTAGTTACCTTCATGACCCTAAAAGCATAGCTTTTTCATGTCCAGGGAAATGGATACAAAGGTGGATAGAGTGCTGGTTGTACAAGCAAGAGATCTAAGATAATAAAATCAGCAGAGTAAAATAAACTGACAAATGTTTTTATATAAATATAATAGATCCATTATAAAATTAAAGGGTATGCACAGATCAGTAAATACAACTAGTAGAACATTTTTTAAATTACGTTGCAATTCATGTTTTCTTTAGGTAGCCTGCAAATTTAACTTTACAAATTCCACATCTGTTGTTATTTATGATTAGAACACATTAAACAACACACGAAGGACGCAATCGTAGGCTATACAGTAATTTATGCGACGTTTAAATTCTTACATGTCTTGAACCTTCTGAAGTGCGCTGACAAGTCTGCTCATCCATTGAAACTGAATGCCCCATGTTAACATGGGCGTGGTTTCGGAGCTTGACACTAAAACATGTTAAACGTCTTTGAAATTGCGTCAAATACGCAGGAATATACACTATAAAAACCAAATCGCTTTGTTATGCATACCAGTGCAGTGTGTATACAATACGACAGGTGAAATATTCGTTTTTAACTTAATCAGTGATCCGTGAAAAATGGCATGTGACGAATCTGTAGCCGTCTAACATTTGCTGGAAATCCAGGTAAAACTAACTGCGTGCACGCGCGTTCCCCCAGTTAACATGATCCCCAGTTGATCCGTAACACCGGGAGCCAGAGCGCCTGACATCAAAGCAAATTTAAAAGTGCTGGCTAATGCTAATCGTAAATTCTCTAAGATCATTATTCATGTCGGAACTAATGATGTTCGACTCCGCCAGTCGGAGATCACCAAAATTAATAGTAAAGAGGTGTGGGAACACGCAAGTATGATGTCAGGCACTGTAATTTGCTCTGGCCCCCTTCCTGTTCGCAGGAGTGATGAGATAGTTAGCAGATTGGCCTCACTCGATGGGCAATCTGCAGCAGAGCGATGACATCTCAGACCATTATCTAGTCTCATGTAAATTACATTTAGCCAAGGCTGCAAAGCTGACTCCGTGTCATAAATATGTCAGACCTATAACTTCTGCCACTAAAGATTGCTTTATCAATAATCTTCCTAATCAGTTTCATCATCTCAGCATCCCGGATAGCTTAGAAGAACTTGATATTACAACAGAAACTTTAACTCTCTCTTTTCCAGCACTTTAGACGCAGTTGCTCCGTTGCGCTTAAAGAAGATAAAAGAAAATAGTCCAACGCCATGGTACAGCGAGCAAACTCAGGCCCTTTAGAGAGCAGCCAGAAAAATGGAGCGCAACTGGAAGAAAACAAAACCAGAGGTATTTCGGATTTCATGGACGGAGAGCTCGATTGCTTACAGAGAGGCTTTAAAAGCTGCTAGATCTGCTTATTTTTCAACCCTATTAGAAGAAAATAAACATAATCCTAGGTATTTATTTGAAACAGTGGCTAAACTAACGAAAAAGAAAGCTTTAAGCACAGAAGTTTCCGGGCAACACAGTAATGACTTTATGAACTTCTTCACTTATAGGATTGATAATATCAAGGACAAAATTATAACTATGCAACCGTCTACTTTAGTATCGCATCAGGGAGTGCATTGTAGCAAAAATTTTATTCATTTGTTCCTATAGGAGAGGAAGAATTCTGCAAACTCGTTAATTCATCTAAATCGACAACTTGTATGTTAGACCCTATACCGACTAAGCTACTGAAAGAGATGCTTCCAGAGATCATAGATCCTCTTCTTAATATCATTAATTCGTCTTTGTCTCTAGGATACGTACCAAAAACCTTTAAGCTGGCTATGATAAAACCGCTTGTAAAAAAAACGCAACTTGATCCTTCAGAATTAGTCAATTACAGGCCGATCTCAAATCTGCCTTTTCTGTCAAAGATATTAGAAAAAGCAGTATCCTCACAACTGTGTTCCTTTCTTGAAAGAAATGATATCTGCGAGGATTTTCAGTCAGGATTTAGACCGCACCATAGTACTGAGACAGCTCTCATTAGAGTTACAAATGATTTACTTTTATCATCCAATCGTGGTTGTAATTCTCTATTAGTGTTACTTGATCTTAGTGCTGCATTTGACACAAAACTAGACTTGACTAGAAAACTATGTTGGCATTAGTGGAATTGCACTAGCATGGTTTAAATCATACTTATCTGACCGTTATCAGTTTGTAGCAGTAAATGAAGAGATGTCTTATCGATCACAAGTTCAGTATGGTGTACCACAAGGCTCAGTACGAGGACCGCTGCTGTTCACTCTGTACATGCTACCATTAGGAGATATCATTAGGAAACATGGAATTAGCTTTCACTGTTATGCCGATGATACTCAGCTGTATATTTCTTCAAAACCTAACGAAACTTACCAATTCACAAAATTAACGGAATGCATAGCTGATATAAAAAATTGGATGACTAGTAATTTCCTAAATTCCTACTACTAAACTCTGCAAAAACAGAGATTCTTGGACAAAAAACGTCCACACGTAATAACCTAGAATACTGTCTAACACTTGATGGCTGCTCTGTTTTTGTTGTCGGTTAGGAACCTGGGTGTGCTCTTTGATAGCAATCTTTCATTTGAAAGTCACGTGTCTAGTATCTGTAAAACCGCATTTTTCCATCTTATAAATATATCTAAATTACGACATATGCTCTCATTAACAAATGCGGAACAATTAGTTCATGCTTTCATGACATCAAGACTAGATTATTGTAATGCTCTACTGGGTGGTTGCCCTGCACGCATAATAAATAAACTACAGCTGGTCCAAAACTCTGAAGCTCGAGTTCTTACTAGAACCACGAAATATGACCATATTAGCCCGGTTCTGTCAACACTGCATTGGCTGCCTATTAAACATTGTATAAATTTTAAAATATTGTTGATTACTTACAAAGCACTAAATGGTTTAGCTCCGCAGTACTTGAGCGAGCTCTTAGCGCATTATAGTCCATCACGTCTATTGCGATCTCAAAATTTGGGCCAGTTGATAATACCTAGAATATCAAAATCGACTGCTGGCGGTAGATCCTTTTCCTATTTAGCACCAGAACTTTGGAACAGTCTTCCTACCATTGTCCGGGAAGCAGACACACTCTGTCAGTTCAAAGCTAGACTAAAAACACATCTCTTTGACCTAGCATTTACATTATAGACTTCTATAATTCAATGTTAGGCTGCATAGATTAGGTCAGCCGGAACTGATAACACTTCCCTTAAATCCTGATGTACTCGTTACATCATCATAAGAAGAATGGCATCTACGCTAATTTTAGTGTCTTTGTTTATCCCGAGGTTTTCCCGCAGCCTGCCGGATCCAGGCCGTATCCAGATCTGACTAGGAGCTTTGCCTGGACCCGATGACAACGCAGTGCTGAAGTGCCAACTAGCCTCTCTTTATGGAGGATCCCTTTCCCACTCTACAGATAAAACGTTGTGATTCCGGTTCGTGTAGCCACCCCGAAGTGATAAAATAAAACAAAATTCTGTATCAAATTACAGTTACTGTAAATCCGGCCTCTAGTTCATAAACGCCAGAGGAGAACTGGCCCCTGACTGAGCCTGGGTTCTCCCAAGGTTTTTTTTCTCACCTGATGGAGTTTTAGGACACCAGTAGGTCACTTAATGGAGTTTTTCGGTTCCTTGCCACAGTTGCCTTTGGCTTGCTCAGTTGGGGATATTCAAATTAGTTAACCAAGCATTAATACCATTGATCAGCCCTACCAAACGTGGATGTTTTTTCCACCAAGAAAAAAACATTGTTATGTTATTTGATTGATACTGTGAAGCTGCTTTGATGCAATTTATATTGTGAAAAGCGCTATATAAATACACTTGACTTGTGACATTAGTGAGCGGTAATGTCGCGCACGCATATACATACAAACACCCATTACTTAGATTTTCTTGGAATTTATCCTGTACATTCTTTCGTTTCATTCGTTCTTTCAATGGTTTCTGTGGTTCTTGCGGGAACTTATGGGATCCTTTAAGCACTTTGTATTCAAGTTCAGAGGTTCTGGAGTCCCCTTTTCACTAACACGAGACCTCGAAGTGCTTTGGGGGAAATTAGAGGAACTTGAATGCTTTAAAAGGGTTATTGTAAGATCTTTTAACATTTAAGTGGTTCCTAGCAGTGCTGCCAACTTAGCGCTTTTGTCGCTATATTTAGCGACTTTTCAGACCCCTTTAGCGACATTTTTTCAAAAAAGTGACTCGCAACAAATCTAGCGACTTTTTCAGACAAACCTCAGTAACCTCCAAATGCTGTCAGTCGTGCGAGCGCGAGCTCTTGCTTTCTCCCTGCCGTCACTCTCTCTAGCTGTGTCTCCCCTGTTCAGTGAATGGCTGAGAGGAGCAGCGGCTCATTCTTCTGTTGAGCACGAGGCAGGGTTTTTTATTTTTCGACTGACTTATCACTTATCTGCTTCTCTGTTTTTTTATATTTAACAATGTAGTTTGACCATTTTCATTTCCTTTTTTTTCTTGTGCTTTCATCCAGTTCCCGAACTCTCTCAATTCAGATATTATTAACATAAAACATTTTTTCATTCACTATATCATAGCTAGGCTAGGCTACTCGTTCTATTGTCTGGCAAAAAAAATTATATAGGAAATGAAAACAGCTTTATTGGACATTTGGGTATATTGTATGATATGATATTAAAATACAGTATGTGAGCATGAATTTAGAGAGAAAAAAACATAGGCAGGCAGAACGCAAGAACGACGCGATGACGTCATGAATATGCTAATTGACGTATGACGTCATCTAGCGACATTTAGCGACTTTCAGGGAAGGCGTTAGCTACTTTCGTTGAAAATAGTTGGCAACACTGGTTCCTGGAAGATATTTTATGTTAAAGCCAGCATCTGGAGGAACCCAATGGTTCTGTGAGGCCAGAATAAGATTATTATTATCCTATTGTTATTATTATACTTAAGTTAAAAAAAAAATCATAAATATATTTCATAAATTATACTTCTGATTCATTATACATAGGCTTACATTTATTTAGTATAGGCCTATTTTATTGATTAATTTAAACCTTAAACAACAACAATAAATAGTAGGCTAATATTAATAATATGAAGAAAAAGAAGAAGAAGAAGGAGAACAGTTTTATTCTGTCACGAAACTGCTGCTATTCCTCTGCTGTCATCGCTTCAGTGAACCTCACGCTGCTCACGCGCAACAAACATCAGCTTATCATCATCGGATGTGAAAGAAACGGCTCCTCGAGTCCTCTCGTCAAAGCTTCAGTTGTTTGTTCGGTTCTCTGTTACAAGGTTTGTAAACTCGCCAATGAAATATAAATACAGAGTCTACTCACTATATATATTCAAACACATACATATATGAACTATTTTTTTAAATTTTTTTAATCGTTTTAACAGTTTACCACTCGTTTATTGCACACTTAACGTTATGTGGTAACTTAGGCCTATTAAAGTTTTAGCCGCGATGCTAACTAACGTTAATGAACAATTGGAAATCATTGACTTATTGTCTTTGATTTTTTTAGTCATTCAATTCAATGTATTTTGTACCACTGTGTCTTCAAATTGCTGATATAACTTATTAATAGCTGATTCCTTCAGACTGTCGTCATTGGCGTTTGTCATGAATAACACAAGTGGATATAACGTTAGTTAACGTTAGTTTGATCTGTTTTTGTTTATTTACTACAGGTTCCCTGATTCTTTCAAATACCATTATAAAGCCCTTTACTGGCTAATAAATATAATGTTGTGAATGGATATAATCAGCTTTGTTCTTTTGTTTCCCCAGGACCACCACTGCATTTCTAAAATCATCTGAACATTTCAGAGGCAACATTGAATTACAGTAAGTTACTTGCACCACATGCAAGTACTTTATTACTATTAACTTTTCTGTGTGAAATTGTATTGTTTGACTGTGTACTTGTGTTTTTAATCAGTTATTCTCTGAAAATCTTCCCTCATGCTCTCAAATCTCATTCGTGTTACTCAGAAAAATTATATCACAGGTTTGGCGCCAATAATGCTATGCATTTTTTTCTTATACCTTAATCATTTGCTTTTGAATTTAAGACATTTGAACTCTGAATTATAACTTTAAGTTTAGTCTTTTTAGACAAAAAAGCTATTATATGGCTTCAGAAGACTTACAGCACAACTCATAACACATGAGTTGTGGACTAATTTTTAATTTTACATATTTTTGGATTTTTGACCACACACAAAATTTCTGATCGTGTGGATTCTTATTTAAATGACTGAAATTCACCAGTGAAATTTCACAACAACAGATAATTTTACTGCACCTTAACTATCTATCTAGTTTCTAGTGAGAATACTCAACAACCATTTATGAGCACTGTTGATTCAAGTCACATTTAAGCTTTTCAAAAGCCATAGTGTACGTTACAGTCTCCAGTCTCACGGCATCCCAGGCTTCAATATTTTACGATTAAAAAAAGCTGAATAAATAACCACATTTCAGTATAGAGATAAAAGTTAGGATAATCATTCCAGGAATATTACAGCACAATGAGTGTATATTAGCACCTTTTGTTGTTTGTTTTTGCTCGCTTCTGCTGCCCACCACCTCCCCAGCTTCTCCTTATGCTTAACGTGGCATTTGCTTATGTCATGTTGCCTGCTCTATTCACGGGGGATATTTTAGCTCTCACAGTCCTAAACTGTGTGAGCGTTCCCTAATGCTGCTGCTGCTGTCCTCTGGCTCTCTCCTATTTCATGGTGCTCATGGAAGGTCAGAGGACTCCCTGAACAGAGCCATACCGCCAAATTTCAATTCAGGAACATCAACTTGTTTGCAATCAATTCAATAAAAAATTCTTAAATTATTTTTTTGTCTGTGTGTTCTTGACTTAATGGACCTGACAGAACGTCTCGGTTACGTATGTAACCCTCGTTCCCTGAGTAGGGAACGGAGACGTTACGTCGGATGACGACGAATGGGGTTTCGCTTAGAAAGCCTATCAGCTTCGAGTATTACAAAACGAGCCAATGGCAAAGAAATGCCATGGGTCTGCGGAATTTGCATAACGTAACTCCGCCCCACCTCGTGGGTATAAAAGGAGGACGCTGGCAACATGCAGTTATGTTTTATCGCTGAGGAGCCAAGACTGAACTCGGGCGATCCCCGCGAACAGCGGAAGTGGCAGGAAGACGTAACGTCTCCGTTCCCTACTCAGGGAACGAGGGTTACATACGTAACCGAGACGTTCCCTTTCGTTGTCACTCCGAGTTACGTCGGATGACGACGAATGGGGTTACCAGTCAAATCACGCCACCTTCACAGCTGTCTTCCAGCGCCCTGCGAAAAATCTGAGCCCTCGAGATCTTAGGACGAAGGACTCCTATTTAACACAGGAATACCAAGGTACACTGGGAAGCATATCCCAAGCTTTAAGGGGAAATATGCAATTATCACCAACCCAGTGGGGGGGGCATTTGAAAATACACATATGACCTGATAGTAACATATGGAGAAACTCTGAGGTGTCCAGCCGCAGGTGGAATATTTCAACCTCAGGGGTGGCAAGGTGGCTTGCCGAGGGAAAGACACATGCTCAAAGAGGCTTACAGTGGAAATACACGTGTGGGGGTAGCTCATGGGAGGGACCATGCACACGGAGGCACCTAGCCGACGCCCAGGCAATAGACACTGGCGCTAGCATCAGGGGTGCTGGAGGAACTCAGGGCTTTCGGAGAAGCTCACCTGAGCAGAATATCGCACGTATCCAGTCCGCGGAGTGGAATGGCGAGCAAGCGAAGACACCTGAGCGGGTCCGGAACTAGCTGTTTGAAGCGAGAACACGAGAGGACACTGGCTCCACTCGGAGATTATAGAATCTGGCGAATGTGTTAGGTGTCGCCCAGCCTGCAGCTCTGCAGATGTCTGCCAGCGAGGCGCCATGCGCCAGCGCCCAGGAGGATGCCACACTCCGGGTGGAGTGGGCGGTCACACCAAGGGGGCACGGTCGACCTTGCTGCTGGTAAGCCAAAGCAATGGTGTCCACGATCCAGTGAGACAACCTCTGCTTTGAGAGAGCCTTTCCCTTCAGCTTCCCACCATAACAGACAAAGAGCTGGTCTGAGGTCCTGAAACACTGCGTCCTGTCTACATAAGCGCGGAGAGCGCGTACTGGACAGAGCAGTGCCAAGGTTGGGTCTGCCTCCTCCGAGGGCAGCGCTTGCAGGTTCACCACCTGGTCCCGGAAGGGAGTGGTAGGAACCTTGGGCACATATCCAGGCCGGGGTCTCAGGATCACGTGAGAACCGGCCGGCCCGAACTCTAGGCACGCTTCGTCAACGGAGAATGCGTGCAGGTCCCCGACCCTCTTGAGAGAGGCCAATGCAATCAGGAGCGCTGTCTTCATAGACAGGAACTTAAGCTCCACTGATTGCAAAGGCTCAAAGGGAGCACTCCGCAGGGCACTTAAGACCACTGAGAGGTCCCAAGAGGGAACGAGAGGAGAGCGAGGAGGATTCAGTCTCCTCGCCCCCCTCAGGAACCTGACGATCAGGTCGTGCTTCCCTATGGACTAAACCTTCCACTAAGTCGTGGTGAGCGGCAATAGCGGCAACATAAACTTTGAGGGTGGAGGGAGACAGCCTTCGCTCCAACCCATCTTGAAGGAAGGAAAGCACGAAACTGATCGAACAACTCCGGGGGTCTTCTCGGAGAGAAGAGCACCAATTGACGAATAGGTTCCACTTCAACGCGTAGGCATGTCTCGTGGACGACGCTCTAGCGGAAGTGATGGTAGCCACCACCGCAGGTGGTAGGGTACTCAAACCTGTCTCGTCCCGTCGAGGAGCCACACGTGGAGGTTCCAAAGATCGGGACGAGGGTGCCATAGAGTGCCCCGTCCCTGAGAAAGGAGGTCCTTCCTCAGAGGAATTGGCCAAGGAGGGGCTGTCGCGAGGAGCACTAGTTCGGAGAACCAAGTCCGGGTGGGCCAGTACGGCGCAACCAGAAGGACTTGCTCCTCGTCCTCCCTGACCTTGCGCAGGAGCTGCGCAAGAAGGCTCACTGGGGGAAACGCATACTTGCGGCCCCGCGGCCAGCTGTGCGCCAGTGCATCCGTGCCGAGCGTGCCCTCGGTCAGAGAATAAAACTGGGCGCAATGGGATGAGTCGCGGGAGGCAAACAGATCTATCTGTGCGTCGCCAAACTGGTCCCAAATCAGCTGGACCGACTGGGGATGGAGTCGCCATTCTCCAGGGAGGGGCTGAAGCCGTGACAGCTCGTCGGCAGCACGGTTCAGGGCTCCGGGAATGTAAATAGCACGAAGGGACCTCAGATGCTTCTGACTCCATAGGAGGAGGTGGCGGGCGAGTTGCGACATACGGCGGGAGCGTAGACCACCTTGATGGTTGATGTACGCTACTGTGGCGGTATTGTCTGATCGGACTAGTACGTGCTGACCCATGAGCAGCGCTCGGAAGCGGTGCAGAGCAAGGCGTACTGCCAGCAACTCGAGGCAATTCACATGCCATAGGCGCTGGGGTCCTGTCCAGGAGCCCGCGGCAGCATGACCATTGCACATGGCGCCCCAGCCCGTGGTGGAGGCATCTTTTGAGACAACAACATGCCTCGACGCTCGTTCCAGGGGGACACCAGCCCTGAGAAAACTGAGGTTCAACCATGGGGTGAAGGTCTGACGGCAGCTCGAAGTCACTGGAACTCGGAGCTTGCCTTGTTGCCATGCCCACCTCGGGACTCGGTCGCGAAGCCAAAGCTGAAGCGGTCTCATATGAAGCAATCCGAGCGGCGTGACCGCGGCTGCAGATGCCATATGCCCCAGGAGCCTCTGAAAATGTTTCAGTGGAACCGCTTTCTTGCCCTGTATTTGTCTCAGACAAGTCAGCAGTGACTGCGCGCGCTCGCTCGTAAGCTGCGGGGACATGGCGACCGACTCGATGTCCATACCGAGAAAAGAGATCCTCTGCACGGGGCAAAGTTTGCTCTTCTCCCAGTTGACCCGAAGGCCCAGACGGGCTAAGTGCCGGAGCACAAGGTCCCTGTGTTCGCAAACCTGGTCTAGAGAGTGAGCTATAATCAGCCAGTCGTCGAGATAGTTCAGGATGCGAACCCCGTGAACCCGAAGGGGAACAAGGGCTGCCTCGACGACCTTCGTGAAGACGCGAGGGGACAGGGCCAGCCCGAACGGGAGAACCGCGTACTGATATGCCTGTCCCTCGAAAGCAAACCGGAGGAACGGTCTGTGACGAGGGAGAATGGAGACATGAAAGTAGGCGTCCTTCAGGTCGATCGCTGCAAACCAATCCTGGGGCCGCACACACTCGAAAATGCGTTTGGCGGTGAGCATTTTGAACGGCATCCTGTAAAGGGAGCGATTCAATACTCGCAGGTCCAGGATCGGTCGTAACCCACCGGTTTTCTTGGGGACAATGAAGTAAGGGCTGTAGAAGCCGGACCTCATCTCGGCTGGAGGGACAGTCTCGGTTGCACCCTTCGCCAGCAGAGTGGCAATCTCTGCTCGCATGATCGGGGCGTTGCCACCGACCAAAGTGGAGCGGACTCCCCTGTATCGGGGAGGAGACCGTGCGAACTGAATCGCATAGCCGAACCGGACGGTGCGGGCGACCCAGCGGGACAGCTGGGGAAGCTCTAGCCAGGCTTCTAGGAACTGAACCAGCGGGGTCATGCGGACCACCGGCGTCCCCCCGGAGGGGCAGCGAAGCGGAGTAACTGGCCCGGACGTGGACGGTATAGCGATCCGGTGTGGGGGCGCAGTTAAGCTCCGCGCCCTGACAGAGGAGGCCAGGGAAGGACCAGCGTTCCACGGGGGCCTGCTCTGCCAGGGGTCTGGCGACAGAGTGGGACAGGGACGAAACGGCCCGTGGGCGGCACGCCGTGTCAACCGACTCTGGGACAGAGGGGGACGAGGAGAGCACGGCTGGTGGGCGGCGCTCTGGGTCGTCCGAGAACTCTGTGTGCTCAGGGGTGAGAGGTTTGTTTCTGTCTTTAACCACATATGGGTGCTGCCCACCCGTGGGTGAGCAGCGGGGAGTGGAGAACAAAGGATTCTCCCCCGGCCCTCCACCGGGGGAAGGAGTGGCCCTGCTACCATCTCCTGTGAAACAAACATCATCCCTGAGCAGCCCGTCTCAGGAGCGCCGCTTTGCCCGGCGCTTGGCGGGGGGCGGGGCTGGAGAGGGCTGGGGCGCCTTCCTGCGGCTTCCTCTGCGCGTCGGCCCGGGTGGAGGCTGTTGCTTGGGCCTAGCGGGAGGGGCGGGAGCTTTAGGAGGGCGCCCTCGGCGGGAAGCAGGCTGAGGCGTCTGCCCGACCGACGACGAGGCAGCAGCGGGTCGGCGGGGCAGAATGTGTTTGATGGCCTCAGTCTGCTTCTGTGCAGTTGAAAACTGTTGGGCAAAGTCCTCAACTGCGCCGCCGAAGAGGCCGGCCTGGGACAGGGGCGCATCGAGCAGACGAGTCCGCTCGGAATCCCGCATGTCAGCCAGGTTCAGCCACAGGTGTCTCTCCTGGACCACCGCGGTGGACATCACCAAACCCAGGGAGCGCGCGGCTACCTTCGTCGCCCGGAGAGCGAGGTCGGTTGCGGCACGCAGCTCATTGAAGAGCCCTGGGTCTGTCCTGCCCTCGTGCATGCTTCTGAGCATCTGGGCCTGGTAGACCTGCAGAGTGGCCATAGCATGCAGAGAGGTAGCCGCCTGTCCCGCCGCTCTGTAAGACTTCGCCACCATAGATGACGAAAATCTACAGGCCTTGGATGGGTGCTTAGGCTCGCCCCGAGAAGGACACAGTTGCATCGCAACAGAGCGTTCAACCGAGGGAAGCCCAGTGTACCCACGGGCGGCCGCCTCATCGAGGGGAGGAAAGGCGGATGGGATCAGCGAGCGGTCCCGGGAAGACAGGGGGGTCTTCCAGGACTTCGAGATCTCATCATGCACGTCCGGGAAGAATGGTATTGGGGTTTGCCGTGGACCACGGGGGTCGGCAGCCTTACCCAAAAACCAATCGTCCAGCCGCGAGCGCTCGGGACAGGGTGGAGGTCTCCACTCTAAACCAATGCTCGCGGCTGCCCGGGAAAGCATGGCCGTCATTTCCGGATCCGATTCAGGCACAGCCGTATGCACACCGGAAGGTGGCAGCTGCGCTGAATCTTCACTTCCGGAAGAATCAAGCCCACCTTGTGATGCTGCTACAGACATGGCGTCTTCCTCTGTAGCTTCAACCGAAGCCCGCGGGGCGCCCGAAGGTCCCGCGGGAATCGGAGGCTCACTAGCGGGCACCGTCACTGAAGAGGGGGGCTGGGGTCGCGGACACATAGTCGGCGCCTGGTTCCAGACCGTTACCCTCAGGTCACCCTGGCCACCAGCCGAAGTAGTACTCCTCGGGGGAGCATTAGATCGGGGTGTGGATGAGGGGACTCTCACTCTTGCGAGTTCACTGAGTCTCGACCTTAGTGACGCGATGGTCATGTTCCCACAGAGAGAACATCCACGAGCGCTGCTCTAGCGTGATCCATGCCCAAACACACTAGGCAGCGCTCGTGCCCATCAGAGTCAGACACATATCTGCCGCAACCAGAAGTGCACGGGCGAGGCATCTTTAAAAAGACGTGCCGCGTGCAAGCTCTTTTTGTGAGAGAGAAACACTCTGATGTCGAGGCGGCCGGGGAGACACGCACTCTCTGGCAAAATCACTGCACAGATCAGCAGGAAGCGCGCGCTCGCTGGAATCGCCCACAAACACCAACACCAGAGGAACTCGTTTGTAAAAGCTGACAATTTCTCAGAGATGGCTTGAGGAGTGAAGAGGTACTCTTGGCTCCGAAGCGAAAACATAACTGCATGTTGCCAGCGTCCTCCTTTTATACCCACGAGGTGGGGCGGAGTTACGTTATGCAAATTCCGCAGACCCATGGCATTTCTTTGCCATTGGCTCGTTTTGTAATACTCGAAGCTGATAGGCTTTCTAAGCGAAACCCCATTCGTCGTCATCCAACGTAACTCGGAGTGACAACGAAAGGGAACTTAACTTAAGTGAAGATGCACCTTTTTTTTTTTTTTACATTATTTATTACATGGAACATGTGTTTCCATGCATTTTATTGAGATGTCTTTTCTTGTATAGCCTATTGTATATACATGATTGACTATTCATGTTGCTTAAGTATTATACTATTTGTTTGTGTATTCTATTCATTGATATTAATCTATTACTAGCTTCTTTTCCCAAGTGCATGGAAGTGTATGTATTTAAATGGATCTAAAATATGTAATAAACAATTCTAATTTTGTATTTGGTTCAGTTTGTTTATTATAATAAAAGTTAATGGTAACCATAGTAACAACATGAAATAATAATAAATAAATAAAAATTGGTTCCTGAAGGCACCCAAAGGGGTTCCACACAGTGCCTAATGTAAGAGTTCCTCAGGAAACCTCGGTGGTTCCTCAGAGAACCGCCCCTTTTTAAAGGGTTACTAGAGGATCTACAGACGGTTCCGCTGGTGTGGCAAAGTGAAGAACCCCAAAAGGTTCCTCCAGGCACCTTTTCTTTTTACAGTGTGAGTCAAGAACTCAAGAAGGACCAGCACAAGATTGCAAATGACAAGAACACTACAATAATTTGTCACCAGGCCCGGATTGACCATCGGGAGCACCGGGAGAATTTGGCCCGCTGCCTAAAAAAAAAAAAAAAAAAAAAAAATATATATATATATATATATATATATATATGTGGCCAGCATAATCAGAACATTCAGAGAAGTGAACAGGGTTTTTTTTTTACACTGTATTTTCATCATTTCAATTCATAATTCACTTTGTCAATATACTGTAGAGTGGACTGGGGAAATAAAAGAAAAGCTTTCCTAACATGCACCATTTCATGTATTTTACTGTAAGTAATTTCCATTACTATTTTTACTACATGTGTATGTTTGTTTTTTATATTTTGTAGAATTTTTGTAGAACTACCACATCAGGGTGGAAGAACTGCTATGTTCTCCCAACAGCAAGAGGTTCTTATTGTTGATATGGTCCGTCAAAACAGTGCCATCCTACTCTGTGAAATTCTACAAAGAGTTATTGAGGACTGTTACGTCCCGTAAGGTCCTGTGTTGGGGTTTGTGGTCCCTGTGTTTTCTTTTTGTTCTCTCTCTCTCTCTCTCTCTCTCTCTCTCTCTAGGTATGTGCTGGTGCTGTGACGTCAATCTTGCAGCTGCTGCTGGTTGCTGCTTATCAGCTGCAGGTATCAATCTCACAGCCGCAACTGCTTGCTGTTAATCAGCTGCAGGAAAAAAGCCCTCTTGGCTGGAGTGGAGAGGAAAGACGAGCATGATCGTGTTTGCGTTTTGTCAGTGCAGTGCAGTGCAGTGCAGTGCTGTGCTCGACTGTCGGATCGTGTTGGCGGTGTGTCACCGTGTGTGCTGTGTTGTGCTGCCATGACCTATTGTGGAAGGTGTCTTTAGATCACCAATTATTGCGTGTCCCTGTTGGTGTGTATTAATCTTGTTTTTTTTTCTTTGTTATTTCACAGAGGAACGTTTCTGTGATAATTCTCATCTTTCTCTATTTTTTGCCTACAAACTGTTTTAGTTGTCAACCGACCATCTCCGGTGGAGATCGTTTTCCGTTTGCTGCTTTATTATAATAAATTTCTGTTAAAATTTGAACTCGTGTGTTGCCTACTTGACTTTCCACCCCAGAAATTAAAATAGTTATTGGTCCCACATCCCCTGGATGCCACCGGGACATAACAATTTGGGGGCTCGTCCGGGATGGCCTCAGGAAAACGGGTGGCAGCACACATCATAGTCAGCAAAAATTGGTTACCCGATTTGGTCTTAGGCAGGGGACCCACACAATCGACTAAAACATGTTCGAAAGGTTCGCCAACTGCGGGGATGGGCTGTAACGGAGCCGGTGGCACAGGCTGATTTGGCTTGCCCACCATCTGGCAAGTGTGGCAGGTTTTGCAGTAGCGTACTACACTAGATTTTAAACCGGGCCAGAAAAACTGTTGAAGCACTCGATGATAGGTTTTTCCAACACCCAAGTGCCCTGACCACACATTCTCATGTGCCAAAGACAGTATATCTTGTCGACAGTCAAACGGTGCCACCACTTGATAAGTCACACTCCACTCATTATCCAATCTCTGTGCTATCTAGCCGAGGACTCCATCTGCGCATTAGCACACCGTTTTCCACGAAGAATGGATGCTTACTGGAGCAGCTGGAATTCTCAACCGCTGAGGCAAAACACTCATCTGTGGATCCTTCATCTGTGCCTTAATGAGAGCCTCCCTACTCAGTGGCTGGGGTTCTGTGAACATAGACTCATCACCTTTCCCTGGTGGGAAAGAAACACGCCTTGAAAACCAGGTCTGATGGGTTAACGTGAATTCATCTGCCAGTGTGGCAGCCTGCCGCAGATTGGTAACCTTCTGCTCGTTCATGTAGACGGCCGTTCGTTCAGTCAGGCAATTTTTAAACTCCTCCAACAACACTAGCTCCGTCAAATAGGTAAAATCATTTGCTTTGCTGGCTGCACACCATCTGTCAAACAGTGTTCTTTTCTCCCGAGTCAGATCGACATAGGTTTGATCAGAGGTTTTTCGAAGGCCTCGGAAATGTTGTCTATATGCCTCCGGCACCAACTCATAAGCACGGAGAATAGCGCTTTTCACTTTCTCATAGCTCAGCCCATCTTCCACTGACAGAGCCGAGCATGCTTCCTGAGCTTTACTCGTCAAGCGACACTGCAGTAAAATTGCCCACACATCTTCAGGCCACTGCAACGCAGCTGCAATACGTTCGAAAACGCCAAAATATACCTTAACCTCTGACTCGCGGAAAACTGGAACTAACGAAATGTTCTCACTCACATTGAAACCGTAAGTGATGGTTCTGCCGTGGGAATGCTCACCCCCAGGGGCGACATTCTGGCCTCCCTGCCTGTAGAAACCTGGCGCATCCTTACAGCGGTATCCGCCTCAAGTTTTCTCAACTCGAGTTCATGGCGAAGCTGGAAGTCTCGTTCTCGTTCCTCCTTTTCCATCTGAAGATGCTGCAGGCTGCAGGATGACTGAGGAGAAAGGAACAAATTGTGGCAGAGTAACAGGTTTCCCCACCGTCCACTGCTTCCCCAGCACCTGCCTAACCCCAGACTCACCTATCTGTCTTCAGAGTCGTGCCGAGCTTGAGGCGTCTTATTGGCTTACATCAGCGGCGGAAGCCCTGAAATGCCAGCCCCCTTTGGAGAACAAAGCCTCCGCTCAGGATTAGACCCCAAAAATAAGAAAGGCAAAATAAAAAATCAGCATCCGAAGGAAGGACTGTAATCAGCCCAGCTGGACACTGCCTATCTTAGCTGAGGAACAGTCTCATGCAGAAGTGACACAGGGTAGCACCAAAACTATTCAACCTACCACCAGAAAACGCACACAAGCGCATCAAACCAATTTAAACAAAAACATGCACCGACCAGCTTTGGCTTTCCAGAAAAAATCCCGGCCGAGCCCCCAAAATATTATGTCCCGGTGGCATCCAGGGGATTTAAGACACATGCCTTTGGTGTGAGAGACCCGGGTTCGAATCCACTGTGAGACACCAATGTGTCTCTGAGCAAGACACTTAACCCCTAGTTGCTCCACAGGCGTGCGACCTCTGACATGTATAGCAATTGTAAGTCGCTTTGGATAAAAGCGTCAGCTAAATGAATAAATGTAAATGTGGCACTGAGGAGGAAAGTGTTGTGCACTTATTTTTTAGTTGCATTTACAGCTAAATGTTTTGGGTAGATTTGGAATATTTTCTTTGTAAATGCTTAGGGATGAAGGTTTGTTTTTCTAAAAAATATGTTTTTTATTTTATTTTATTTTAATGGACAAAGATTGCCACCAAATGTGGCATTTATTATTAATCTCTGTTTGATTATGGGAAAATACCATATTCATAAGCAAAAATGGGCTAAAGAAAAACCCAACTTTTTGTTGTTTTGGGTAGAAATTAAGAATTATATTGAGTTACTACAAAAACAGTAAAGCAGAACCTACTAGGTCTTTATGTGAAATGTCCATGGAAAAATTCTCATTTAATTCAGGGTGCCACAAATTCCACAAAAATGCAATGCAGTCCAAAGCAAAAGTGACTGTGGCGAACAGGACGGCCGAGGGACGTGAGAGAACGGCGCGAGGCCGGTGGTGCGATTGCTAATGAGCAACACCTGTTAGGCACAGTGACCTTTGTAAGTCCAAGTTTAACTCAGAAATTCAGCGGGAAAACAAACTAACAAAAATAATTTGTTAGAGTACAACTCATCACAAAACAAAACAAAAAGAACCAAAACAAACTCATGGAACAATTAAGTTACACAGTTGTCTACTGATCCAACCAAACAGCCCTTTTATTCCTTCCAAACATTTCATCAGTTTTTTTTATAGTTTTAATCTCCTCCTTCATTTTCAAACTGACCAATCATAAATCTTCATCTGTTATTAACTATACATTTCCTAGTTCACAGAGTATTAACAAGCTAACCAACTTTACATTGATAATGTCAATATATTACCAGTTACATTATCATTTAGTAAACCTTCACACTCAAACATTCATGAGTTTTAAGTCTAAATACTCTTAATAGAGCAACTCCTCCCCTTCAGGATGACACATAGTTCAGCCCGATCTCACGGCAATTCGTACGAATTTTACGAGGTGGCTAATTCGCAACAATTCATACACCTCACTCATACGAATTTGTATGATTTTTGCTAAATCTTACATATTTTACGAGTTGCCAAACTTGTATGAATTCATACGAATGACCTACCCCTGACCCCGCCCCTTAACCTACCCATCACGTGGGTTTAGACAAATCGTACGAATCCGTACGAGTGAGGTCGTATGAATTCGAACGAATTAGCCACCTCTTAATCACTCGTACAAATTCGTACGAATTGGTCATGAGATAGCGTTGTATTCATGGGTTTCAGTCACGTGACTTTTTTGTTGTGGCCGCCATCTTTAGGACCTTTGCGTTAAATCGCATAATCTCTCCCTGGTGATCGGATCTCTCCCTGAAATAGCACAGATGAAAAGCAACGGTATTAAAATAAAAAAGATACTTTAGGTATAGATCCGTATTTACTGTTAAACGAACTGCTGACTCCACTAAAGTCTAGTAAAAACTTGCCAAATTTTACGTTTGCTGACATTTACATCTAACGTTACCTCGTCCACAATCCCTCTCCATGTCCCCACCACTTTTTAAACATCTCGCGGCACGGATGTACCAATACACATAAATAAAAGTAAAATAAGAGGTGATCTAGCATGCTGAAATGTGTTGTTTTTTAAATCAATTGATCAAAGTGCTTGTTGACTCTGGATCAGTGGTGCAGAAACAGTGTTCTCTCGTGACTCGCGCACACCGCACAGTCTTCACACGGACGCGCGCTTTAATCCAGTGAAATCACAAAATAATATGCACACAAATGTGTTCCTGACTGATATACAACCACTGATAAACATAATCGATATTAATAAGTGTTTTTTAATAAAAAAGGGTACGAGGGCGGATTAGAACCCAGAACCTCTGACACGCTTGGCAAAAGTTCCGCCATTGGACCATCAAAGTACATATGTAAAATAGTTGGATGTTGAATGTCATTAAACAACAAATTAAATTCAATGTACTATTTACATTGATTGCAGGACATCGTAATGTTATTGTACAGGTATATCTGATTTATGATTTAGTGTTGTATTAAATGCCCCCATGAAGAAAATGTTCTTGATAACAGGAAGGGTAAGTGGCACTCTGTTAATCAAGCAATATTAACGTACCAGTAATCGCTGAACATAAAAGCATCGCTGATCTGAATTGCTAATAATGTCGGTAAAGCACATATCTCTTGTATTATCAGTGACGTTTGGACACCTTTATTTTCAATTGTCATTTATTTGTATAGTGCTTTTCACAATATTTCAAAGCAGCTTTTTTAGAAAATGCATGTGTCTACATTACAATTTAGAGTGTCCGAGTTATGCATTTCAGCAATGTATATAAATCATGCAGTTAGCTAAAAATCTATTAATTTAAACAATGCATTAAGGCAGAAACAGTGAGCAGTGGTTTAGCATACTGAAGCAGGTAACAACAACATAATTCAGCCAAACGTATAACTAAGGTTATAATGTAAATATAGATAGCGGTCTAGAATAAGGTTGTATATAGAGAATACGTGTTCCAATTGTAAACTACATGTTTTTAATTTAGCTAGCTAACCTGTCATTTGCTAATTTTACTTTTATTTAAATTTCCAGGTCAACGTTAATTGCTCAACATTACTTTGTGATTTGCTGTTATCACAGTTTACAGCACAGCAGATAGACGGCATGTTGCAATTCGGTCCTACAAATGGCGGCCGCTCCACTGTGTGACGTCACATGAAATCTATGAATAGTTGGTTTCCTGTTCACGGCCCCTCTTACTAGGCATTTCCAGGAACCGGTAAGACAAAGGCATATGCACATTAAAATTAAAACATTGTTTGTTCAACTTCACCTTGTATGTTCCACTTTGATAACAGACACCGTGGAATGTGCACCTTTCATGTGACTGTCACTAGAATAAAACAAACACAGAATAAAGATCTTACAAAACGGCTTAGTGTGGTTCTTTAAGTTTGGCACATGTGTGCCTCATCACAATATGATGATCTCATACTTTTTCCTTTTATATTATTTTCCTTTTTGTTGTACTGTCTAATCATTGAATATTGCCTGTATTATTTTTGTATAATATCTATTATTTGTATGTGACTGGCATTTAAAAATATATATATATATAAATATATATATATATTGTATTGTTTTTTTATTTGATTTTATGACTATATGTTAATAAAGGATTTATGGACACATCAATGTTTTTAAATTTGTAGAGTTTAAAGTTTTTGAGTTTAAAGTATGGACACATCAAAGTTTTTATTTTGAAGTAAAAGAAATTAAATCCTATCCATTAGCAGAGAATTAGTAGTGACACTAGTAGTAGCACAAAAGTGACACTGTGTTGAGTGCAGTGCTTATGGTGGAGGGAGTGTAATAAAGCAAACTGCAACAGAAAAGTGTGGGGTGGTAAAGGTTAAGAATTGTTTCTGGTGATTTTGTGCATAGAACTGTTACTATTTTTGTGCAGTGTTGTGCTTATTGGACTTGAGCCCAATATACCAGTGGATCCTCAGATCTTGTGAGATTCACTTCAGATAAATATCGGTCCACTTCTACAGTAGCATCTGCTGTTGCACTTGAGCTCCTTCTACTGTGTTAAACCGTTCTATCCAGCAGATGCCAAAGGTCACCTAATAATAGAGGTACAAAGAAAAAATACTCAATTAACAATGATTCACATTACTAATCACTAATGTGAACATTCACACAACAAAGACATATACTACTTACTGTTGTCTGTGGATTGGCCTGCTTCTGAAGAGGCTGGCAGCTGAGTTGGGGGTGTATTGGTGGAAGCAGAATGGAGACCAGAGCTTCTGATAACAGTAGCGCATTCAGATTTTAATCTTGATACGCCTTCTTGCAGTTTCCCTTGACTTAAGAATCCCAGTTTTTTTAATCTGGGATCCAATAACGTGGGTATGGTCATCACACTTATTGATTCTAACTGTACTGCTTGTTCCCTGACCCTCCGTACAAGGCTGTCACCCAGCTGCCTTGTTAGATTGGACTTCAGGCCTTTGTTACAGCATGATTAAGCATCTTCCTCAAAGAAATCACTTTGGAGGCAACACCCTTTTCTCTCCCGAAAGCTCTACTGTAGCCTGGCGGAAAGGGGCAAGAACATGTAAAGCATCCTGGACTGCCTCATACTCCAGGGCTGTAGGAGGGGTAATGTTGGTCTTTAGAGAGGCCAGGGCTGCCCCCACTGGCTCTCTCAGATGATATAGACGTTCCAGCATGTTATAAGTTCTGTTCCAGCGAGTGTCCACTTCAATTATCATTTTCAGAACTGGTCTCCCCATCTGCTCCTGTACTTGGGCCAGTCTCTCTTTTGCTGTAGTGCTGGTTCGGAAATAGGTCACAAGTTTCACTCCTCCATGAGCTTGATATGTCCAGTAGCCAAGTTCTCAGCAGTATGGCCCTTAGGGAAATGCTGTACACCTAGTAAAATAGTGCAGAGCTTGTCATTGTCATCTATAAAATGGCAAGTTACTGCTAGGAAGGCATCCATGTTTAGCGATGTCCGCATGTCAGAGGTAAGGCTTATAGCCTGAACTTTCTGCAACTGCTCTCTGGCCTTCTCCTTAGCCTCCTTGTACTTATGATCAACCATGACCTTCAAAGCCTGTGGATAAAAATAAATGCAGTTACTCTTACTTTTAACTTGATGATGAACCACTTTATTAATCACATACCTTTCTAGTTGGGATCACATGTAGGATCCAACACATGCAGGAGCTCCCTAAACCCATCATCATCCACAATGGAAAAGGGTTGGGAGTCCTTGATGACCATGTTCACCAGGGCCTCATTCACCATTTCTTTTTTGGAATCTTTAATAAAATAAAACGCAGGTGTATTGTAGGAGCCTAAAACATTATTTAAATATATATATATATTTTTAATGATTATTATCAATTACTTTGACTACTGTGTGGATGGTTAGTAGTTTGTGCATGCTCGTGCAGTGCTCGATAATGCCTGAGCATTGAGGAGGTGTTATATCGGCAAAGCCGACTCCGTGTTATAAATATGTTAGACCTATAACTTCTGCCACTAAAGATTGCTTTATCAATAATCTTCCTAATCAGTTTCATCATCTCAGCATCCTGGATAGCTTAGAAGAACTTGATTTTGCAACAGAAACTTTTAACTCTCTCTTTTCCAGCACTTTAGACGCAGTTACTCCGTTGCGCTTAAAGAAGATTAAAGAAAATAGTGAAAAATATAGATATAAAATATATTTAAAGAAAAACGCGCACACTCAGGCCCTTAAGAGAGCAGCCAGAAAAATGGAGCGCAACTGGAAGAAAACAAAACTAGAGGTATTTCGGATTTCATGGAAAGAGAGCTCGATTGCTTACAGAGAGGCTTTAAAAGCTGCTAGATCTGCTCATTTTTCAACCCTATTAGAAGAAAATAAACATAATCCTAGGTATTTATTTGAAACAGTGGCTAAACTAACGAAAAAGAAGCAAGCTTCAAGCACAGAAGTTTCCGGGCAACACAGTAAGGACTTTATGAACTTCTTCATTTATAAGATTGATAATATCAGAGACAAAATTATAACTATGCAACCGTCTACTACAGTATCGCATCAGGGAGTGCATTGTAGTCTCCCTGAGGAAAATTTTTATTCATTTGTTGCTATAGGAGAGGAAGAATTCTGCAAACTCGTTAATTCATCTAAATCGACAACTTGTATGTTAGACCCTATACCGACTAAGCTATTGAAAGAGATGCTTCCAGAGATCATAGATCCTCTTCTTAATATCATTAATTCGTCTTTGTCTCTAGGATACGTACCAAAAACTTTAAGCTGGCTATGATAAAACCGCTTGTTAAAAAAACGCAACTTGATCCTTCAGAATTAGTCAATTACAGGCCGATCTCAAATCTGCCTTTTCTGTCAAAGATATTAGAAAAAGCAGTATCCTCACAACTGTGTTCCTTTCTTGAAAGAAATGATATCTGCGAGGATTTTCAGTCAGGATTTAGACCGCACCATAGTACTGAGACAGCTCTCATTAGAGTTACAAATGATTTACTTTTATCATCCGATCGTGGTTGTAGCTCTCTATTAGTGTTACTTGATCTTAGTGCTGCATTTGACACAATTGACCACAACATTCTTTTAAATAGACTAGAAAACTATGTTGGCATTAGTGGAATTGCACTAGCATGGTTTAAATCATACTTATCAGACCGTTATCAGTTTGTAGCAGTAAATGAAGAGATGTCTTATCGATCACAAGTTCAGTATGGCTTACCACAAGGCTCAGTACTAGGACCACTGCTGTTCACTCTGTACATGCTACCATTAGGAGATATCATTAGGAAACATGGAATTAGCTTTCACTGTTATGCCGATGATACTCAGCTCTATATTTCTTGAAAACCTAATGAAACTTACCAATTCACAAAATTAACGGAATGCATAGCTGATATAAAAAATTGGATGACTAGTAATTTCCTACTACTAAACTCTGAAAAAACAGAGATTCTAATTATTGGACAAAAAACTTCCACACATAATAACTTAGAATACTGTCTAACACTTGATGGCTGCTATGTTAAGTTTTCGTCGTCGGTTAGGAACCTGGGTGTGCTCTTTGATAGCAATCTTTCATTTGAAAGTCACGTGTCTAGTATCTGTAAAACTGCATTTTTCCATCTTAAAAATATATCTAAATTACGACATATGCTCTCATTAACAAATGCGGAACAATTAGTTCTTGCTTTCATGACATCTAGACTAGATTATTGTAGTGCTCTACTGGGTGCTTGCCCTGCACCCTTAATAAATAAACTACAGCTGATCCAAAACGCTGCAGCTAGAGTTCTTACTAGAACCAGGAAATATGACCATATTAGCCCGGTTCTGTCAACACTGCATTGGCTGCCTATTAAACATCATATAAATTTTAAAATATTGTTGATTACTTACAAAGCACTAAATGGTTTAGCTCCGCAGTACTTGAGCGAGCTCTTAGTGCATTATAGTCCTTCACTTCTATTGAGATCTCAAAATTCGGGCCAGTTGATAATACCTAGAATATCAAAATCGACTGCTGGCGGTAGATCCTTTTCCTATTTAGCACAAGAACTTTGGAACAGTCTTCGTACCATTGTCCGGGAAGCAGACACACTCTGTCAGTTCAAAGCTAGACTAAAAACACATCTCTTTGACCTAGCATACACATAATATATTATAGACTTCTATAATTCAATGTTAGGCTGCATAGATTAGGTCAGCCGGAACTGGGAACACTTCCTGATGTACTCGTTACATCATCATAAGAAGAATGGCATCTACGCTAATTTTTGTGTCTTTGTTTATCCCGAGGTTTTTCAGCAGCCTACCGGATCCAGGCCATATCCAGATCTGACTAGGAGCTTTGCCTGGACCCGATGACAACGCAGTGCTGAAGTTCCAACTAGCCTCTCCCTATGGAGGATCCCTTTCCCACTCTACAGAAAAAAAGTTGTGATTCCGGTTCGCGTACCCACCCCGAAGTGATAAAATAAAACAAAATTCTGTATCAAATTACAGTTACTGTAAAACCGGCCTCTAGTTTATAAACGCCAGAGGAGAACTGGCCCCCGACTGAGCCTGGGTTCTCCCAAGGTTTTTTTCTCTCCATTAAGTCACCTGATGGAGTTTTAGGACGCCAGTAGGTCACTTGATGGAGTTTTTCGTTTCCTTGCCACTGTTGCCTTTGGCTTGCTCAGTTGGGGATATTCAAATTAATCAACCAAGCATTAATACCATTGATCAGCCCTACCAAACGTGGATGTTTTTTCCACTAAGAAACAAACATTGTTATGTTATTTGATTGATACTGTGAAGCTGCTTTGATGCAATTTATATTGTGAAAAGCTCAATATAAATACACTTGACTTGACTTATTACTGTATGTCAGCTCCTTTAGGCACAGCAAGCATTTCACCTTGAAACATAAATGAATAGACATGAAATATAATACAGCCATATAGTGAGGATTATTATATCAAGACAGTAAAATAATAATAATAATACAAATTGTGTTTGTACCTTATTGTGAGCAACCATTTCAAAAAACTCCCAGACAGGGGATGATTTCCTCTTTCTTGCTGGCTCCATTACAAGGAAAAAGGAAGAGGTCACAAAAAGCAAACAATTCCAAAAGGGCAATCCAAATCAAAAAGCAGTCCAGTCCAAATCCAAAAATCTAAAGCAATCCAAATAATCTTATCTAATTAATATAACAATACTATAATATAGCTACTTTAACTAATACTAACAATATACTATAACTAATATAACCTGATATAATGTAATAATATACAGCCCTAACACATATATTGCACAACAACGACGATGAAACAACTCTCTAACTCTTGACTCTCTGACTCTCTGACACTACTACAACTGATTCTACTACTCCTGACAACACCCACAAGGTGGCACGAGTTTCGAAACCCCTTTAACCGGAAACGACACTCAAACCGAACTGATGACGTATCCACACAAACCGAGGCCTCGTTTGTCATTAGTCACGTGATTTTCACGTTAACAACACAAGCCTCGAATCGCGGCTTCATCTGGCACGCCCATTTTTGCTCGACACAAGCTCCGACGCCTCGCTTCAGATGTCACATCACTAACCTGAGCTCAAGGCCTTCTGAGCATCAAGAATAGCCCGAACGTCAGGACGAAGGGACGTTCGCAGCAGAAGACCATCGGCCCATGGCTTAAAGGGTTAAAACCGGAGCGGATGTTTCTGCACCAATGCGTAAAGAATGAGCTGTATAACGGTCCGGAGGCAGCCCGCAGAAGTTAATTCCTATCACAGCAAGCTGCATCTGTGCTGCATAGTGGTAAAAGCCAGTGTGCGCAACGCGATCAGTTGCCAATGACAACAAATAGTAACGCACATAGCCAATATGATCGCATTGCATTTTTATGAAAACGACTAGTTAGATAAGCCTAAATGCCACACAGATAGCATTAGCAACAGCATGTTGCCAATACACTGATAGCTTTTAGCAATGAATATTAAAAAGGAACTTGGCTTCGTGAAGATTTCCAGAGATGAACGGAGAAAGAATCACGTTGAGTCCTGTGTCAATATTGCGGAGAAGCGAGCAGCAAGCAGTTAGGAGCGAACTGAATCAGCTTAAAATAGGGCGCCTTGATTTGAGCGTAGCCATTAGCAACGAGGGGAGTTGAACAGCTGATGCGCTGATGCAGCTCAGCTGGGCAGATCAGCTGAAGAGACCGTGTTGTTGGCCAATATCATTAGCAGCTCTTGACTACTTGGCCTGCCAGAACTGACGCTGACGCTCAATTCTTTAACCTATTCCTTTTATGTCTGGTAGCATTACCTCTTACCACGGGCAATGACCTGCTTTAAACCTTATGTCGTCCCCTCTCATACACATATTTATAAAGGTGAGCAATTGGTGTGATTTTATGTAAAAATATTCTCAGGGGGATTAAGTAAAATATATTCAAGAAGGTTATATGAGTAAATTATATTCAGGAAGGTTATATGAGTAAAATATATTCAGGAAGGGCCCTTAAAACCAAAGAAATACAGAAAACCCCTCTAACTCTCTACTCTACCCATGTTTTAATTACTCTAATTACTCTATCTAATTATACCCCAAAATAAAATACAAAGTGGGGCTATCCCCCTCTCTTATCAAAAACAGAGTCAAAAACTTGTTAAAATCAAAAGTAATAAGGTACCTTACTCTTCCTTACTCTTCCATCCAAACCCTTACATGAAGTCATCCAGCTCATCCAGACCTGACCCAATTGGATACACTCCTGAGTTGGTGCACCCAATGTCGACTCCCGATCGCTTAACTGACACATTGATCGTCTGCTTGGCAGCTGCATTGGCTAACAGAGAACAGGCCCAACATAGCAGAACAACAAAAGGAAAATTACAACAGCCTCACCTATTATTATTCCCACCTTAATGAACCATTCTTTCCAGGATCCAAATACAGAATCAAACTAGTATCCCATGTTTCTGTCTCTCCCCGCATTTTCAGTAACCTCTTGTCTTAGGTCCTTTAGCTGCTTCACGGACCTAGTGAAACCTTCATCCAGGGCTGTGTTATTTGGTATAAAGGTACAGCAATCAGTTCAAAACATCACACATAGTCCTCCTTTTTCTGCCAATATGTCAATTCTGGGCTTGTCTGTTTTACCATGTCATTTTACTAGTGTATTTTAATTGATGGCCTAGGGCGTCAAGTGCTTGATCTGTGTAGTTGATGAATCTCTGCTGATTGTAATATATATAATTAATCCACTCCTGATTCTTGTTTGGCAATATCCATACAAATATTGATTCAAGACCTGCTGCTACCTCATCTCAGCCTTAAGCTCACGTGGTATCCCCCTTGGTTGCGCAATCTCATCAATTGTAACTTTAGGGTCTGGGGCATAGGCTCTTTTAAATCTATGTTTCTGTCCATTGAGTTTCTCCAGTGTTCCCGCATCATTAGGATCCCAGTCTACAATTCCCACCTCCTGGGCTAATCTTACTCTGACACAAAGTCCTTTCCAGTCTACGGTGGCTCTTAGTCAATCCATCACCAGATGTTTAAAAGGTCCCTCTGGAACTGGAATGGAGCCTATTGGTGTTGCTGTTCCTTTTCTGACATTATTTTGTGCACAAATTTCACTTTCACTTAAGAATTCATCTACCCTTGTTTATAAGGATGGGGACCAGAATCCTTGTCTTTTTATTTTCCTCAGAATCCACCCCCCCCCCCCCCCCCCCTAGCGCAATGGTCAACAATACCATGCACATCTAGAATTAAAATGTTAAGCAATGGGGTGGGGGCTATCAAATGGCCTTCATGTGATCTCCATATATAATAATAATAATAATAATAATAATAATAATACATTTTATTTGTAATGTGCCTTTCTCAGACTCAAAGCGCTACAGCGTGTACAGAACAAAATAATCAAACCTGGAAGTAAAAAAGTAAATACAAAATAATACAATTATAAATTAAAAGCTTGACTAAAAAGATGTGTTTTAAGAAGTTTCTTAAAACAATCCACTGAAGCAGCATCCCTGATAGATGCGGGTAGTGTACTAAGGCATAACTTAGGCACGTTATAGGAAAAGGCTCTTCCCCCCCATGGTTTTCAATTTACAACGAGGCTGATACAGAGAGAGAGAGCCAGCAGAACGGAGAGAGCGAGCGGGAGTGGATGGAGTAACCAAATCATAGATGTAATCTGGAGCCAACCCATGGACTGCTTTATAGGTTAAAATCAGAATTTTAAAATCAATACGTGGCTGAACTGAAAGCCAATGCAGTTGCTGGAGCACGGGTGTAATGTGATGGCGTGAGGATGTATGAGTTAAAACACTCATACATCGGCAGAGTTCTGTATATATTGCAATCTCTTAATAGAATTTGCTGGTCTAATACGCGCAATGTTCCTCAGATGGAAAAAAGCAACCTTCGTTATGTTTTTAAAATGTGAATTAAAAGTTATCTGGGCATCAAAAATCACACCCAACTTACACACCTGGCCAGAAGGGCACAATTGGGCATTGTCTACTGAAATTTTAAAATCATTAAATTTACTTTACAAGATCAATCATAAGATTTCAGTTTTGGAGCAATTCAGTTGTAGAAAGTTGAGTTTCATCCACGCTTTAATTTCCAACAAACAGTCAGAAAGTTTTGAAGAGGAAGAAATGAGATCAGGCTGAGAACTGATATAAATCTGGGTGTCGTCCGCATAACAGAGAAAGCTCAGGCAGCATATAAACACAAAATAAAACAGGATCCAAAACTGACCCCTGAGGGACACCCTGACACAGAGGCACAGTCTGAGATCTCTTAGTACCCAGGTAGACAAATTGTGAACGATCTGATAGGTAAGATTTTAACCAGTCTAACACATTTCCAGACAGACCAGTCCACTAATGCAGTCTGTCCAATAATATACTGTGGCATATGGTATCGAATGCAGCACTAAGGACTAACAAAAACAAAATGGCACAAGACCAAGAGTCGGCTATAACGAGGAGGTCTTTCAGGACCCTGACTAGAGCAATCTCTGTACTGTGTCCAGATCTTAACCCAGATTGAAAAGTTTCTAATAGGCTATTCGTACAGAGATGAGTATGGAGTTGGCCAACAACCACATGCTCAAGCTTTTGCCAGGAAAGGTAAATTGGTGATGGGTCGATAATTTGACATATCGGTGATATCACTCCCAGGCTTTTAAAGAACTGGCATAACTGCAGCCATTTTTAGAGTAGAAGAGACATTCTCTGCATTGAGTGAAGCATTTACAATAGCTGTGATGTGGGGTACAATAACAGGCAGACAGTTTTTCAAAACAGTCGTAGGGAGTGGATCAAGTAGTAGAGTTCATTGACAAACAAGTTTAGAAATAAAATCAAAATCAACACCACTGAAACTTGAAAAAGCAAGACCAGAGAGATTAGGAGAATGCACCTCAACAAGCTCAGAAGCATCCTCACAGGCAATAGCGTTATAAATATTCTCAATTTTAGTTTTAAAATAGTTGAGAAATGCGTTACACTGCTCAATGGTAGGACACTTAAAGTTACTGGGAGGTTTAATTAGATTATTGACAGTACTAAACAGAACTCTGGGATTTGAGATGTTACTACTAATAATAGTAGAATAATATGCCACTTTTGCAGCTTTAAGAGCATTATGATACTCAATCTGGTGCTGGTCAAACATTGATCTATGAACTGTTACGCCAGATTTTTTATATTTCCGCTCCAACTGCCTGTCTATCGCCTTCAATTTGCGTAACTCAGATGTATACCAAGGATATGATAACTTAAAAGAAACAACACATTGTTTCAGAGGGGCAAACTCATCCAGAATAGATGTAAAAGCAGCATTATACTGGTCGACAGAGGCCGCAACTGGTAAGTTACCATCTTATGACTAAGAAGATCAAGATCAATATCACTGATTTTCTTAAAACAGACAACACGTTCTTTCACAGACTGCAAAGAAGGAGGAGTCAGATTGAATGTGAGGAGCTTGTGATCACTTATACATCTTATTTAGTGCACTCAAGTTGTTCAATAAGTACTCCTGAAGTGCAAACCAGATCTAATATATGTCCATGTTTGTGTTAACATGCTGAGTGAAATTAAAACATTCTAGTGTATCCATGAAGCACACAGCATTATTGGAAGCCATATTGTCAACATGAATATTGTTGTGAAAAGCATTCAATTTGTTCAGTTATTCCCAATATAAGTATAAGACTATAGATAGTCTTTCATTGTATTACAACTTTTATTATAAGTTGCTTACAAGACTTTATAGATAGTCTTTCATTGTATTACAATTTTTGTTATAAGTTGCTTATAAGACTTAATAGATAGTCTTTCATTGTATTACAACTTTTATTATAAGTTGCTTATAAAACTTTATAAAGGGTCTTTCATATACAGGCATGAAATTACAAAAGGGATAAAAAGTTGGTCATGTTGGCCGTATTTGGGAAAGTTATTTTATTAAAGGCAAGGTGCAAATAAATGGAATATAACCTGTATTAAGAAACAAATATTAAGCATGCATATTAAGGAAAATGCAAGCATTACCTTAGTGTTATGTTCCAGACCAGAAGGAGGAGAATGCTGAGAGGCCGAGCTATAAGGAGAAGAATGAAGGAGTACAGAACTTTTTATAAGAAAATTGTGAAAGGATTAAAGGAGGTAAAAATTGTTCAAGATCTGGGATTGGATGTATTGTGTATATGAGGATGAATATGTAATGAAGAGGTGTGATATGTAATATACATTATAAAAAGTACAGTATTCCATGTATGTCAGATGCTGGGAGTTGTCTTGCATGGCTGACACCGCCGTCGGTGTATGATTGAATTACTCTGGTATCTCTGGTAGCGAGTGAATGGGTGAATGTGAGGCAATATGTAAAGCGCTTTGGTCGCCATTAGGTCTGTGAAAGCGTTATATAAATGCAGTCCATTTAAGTGAAATTCTCTATTGTAGTCGGGGATTCCTAATGCTGGAGTAGTTTGTAGCTCCTTTTTCAATTAGTTAAATGCTACCAGTGCCTCAGAATCTCATATCAATTGTGCCCTAAGATTTTGTTGAGCTGTATGTTTCATTAGAGCTCGCAGTGGGGCTGTTTTGATAGCATAATCCTCTATCCAATCAGCGTTAAATCAACCAGTCATCCCTAAAAATGTCATCGTTTATCCCACTGTTTGTGGTTGTGGCGTTTTGCTTATTCCTTCTAATTGACTGGGTGATATTGCCTTTGTTTGGTGTGCGATCAATCGACCCAAGTATTCTACTTGAGGCAGGCAATATTGCAATTTTTCTTTTGAGGCTTTGTGGCCACCTTCTGCTAATTTGTTCAGCACTTTGATTGAGTCCTGATGGCATTGTTCAAGCGTTGTTGAGCATAATAGTAAATCATCAACATACTGTATCAATGTGCTATCCAGTCTTAAATCTCCCAGATCTAATTGTAAAACTTGGTTAAATACATTGATTGGTGTACGACTTGTGGCGCTTGACTTTGTATGTTTACAGCCTGGATTTTCTATATAAATTCCTTCAGGAGAGCACCATATCTGTATATAGCATCTCTACCTAACAAATTAACCGGTGTTTGAATCTGACACTAGTACAGGAATTTTTATTTCAGAGTCTTTCACTTTTATGCTGACAGGGGTCGTCATTGGGATTAGCTGCGTCAGTCCCGAGAATCCTACTGTCTTGACGTATTTTCCAGACCTGGGGAGGTGAGAGGCAAAGTTTGGGCTCAAGTATGTAAATGTTGCCCCCGTATCAAGCATAATGGGTGTTATCTTGTCCTCTATTTTAACCTGCAGCATAGGTTCTTGGTCAGCATTAGATGATAGCATCGGTAGCTAACCCCTCCCGTAGGCATGGCATCAACTATAGCAGATCTGAACAGTGCTGTTACTACCAGATATCGTTCAGGGTCTCTCTCCAACTCTTGCTTCCACCTTCTTGACTGTCTCTGAACATAGGTGATTAGGTTTTTTTCCTCTCCTATTTTTCCCCTTTTAGCAGCTTTGGGTCCATCTGGGTTTGATAATGCTCTCTAAGAGCCCGCCACATCGCGGTTCTGTGCTTATCCAATGGTGTGGCATCCATCCTTGTTGAGTCGATTGTGCATCTAAGTCCAGAGGCAGCAAGGATTTCATTCGTCTTTGCACCCCCAATACACTTTGCCAGCAGGGCCTTGACATCTCTAATGGCTAGAATCTTTCCCAATGTCTCCTCCTCCAATAGTCTAATCCATTTGCCAGCTCCTTCATGTAAATCAGGGAGGCGGGCTATCAGGCCTTCCAGATCTTGTCCCGCCCATGGCACATACTGTCCTTGTTGTCCTTTAATCAGGATGGGGTACTTTGAGTGTCTTTCTCCTAGTTGGTCCTCTTCGTCTTTATACTCAATCTACTTGCTAGCCTCTCTCTCAAATTTTCTCCTTTCTTCCAGTGTGGTTCGTTGTGGGATACTTCCTGTAAAAGGAGGGTTCCAGACACATTCTTATATTCCCTGTGAGGGCTGGATTAATGAGATTTTTGAAACTCTTGAAGTCTCTGTTGGTCCA
Source organism: Meda fulgida (assembly GCA_030578275.1). Lineage (NCBI taxonomy): Eukaryota > Metazoa > Chordata > Actinopteri > Cypriniformes > Leuciscidae > Meda > Meda fulgida. The sequence goes on along the minus strand of CM060635.1, from coordinate 27,744,515 downwards.
AGTCTTCCAGGGCCTTTCACATGGATTCAGCTTCTCCCTGGATCTCTTCTTTAGTTATAAATATCTCTCTTTCCATTTCTTCTTGTCCACGTCCAATCTGTTGGCTGTCAGATTCCACCTTCCTCTCCAGACTTTCTTCAAGATCATGCAGGGCCTTGCTTGCGTGGTGATAAGGGTTAGACAGAGTGGGGTCTTTGTGTGTGTTGGTTAGGTGTCTCAGGTTTAAGTCGCTGCTCTGACTTCCCCCATGACTCATGGTGTCCCATCTTGATAGAGTTGGGGCTTCACGCATGCCTGCAGTCTCTGCTCTTCTGTAGTCTTGCTTTACCTTTCTTTCTTCTTCCTCCCCTGCATCCTCTTGTCCTTCTTCATTCGATTCATCTTCAAACTTCACTTTGCCTTTTATAGCCACTGTTTTATAGCCACTGGCAGTTGCTTACCAGTTAAATCATAGGGTGGTGCATAAGGGTACTTATGGTTTCTATGTTATCTGGTAACACTTTATAATAACTGCACACTATTAATCATTAGTTAAGCATGAGTAAACAGTTAATTAATAATTTATAAATTAATAACATTAACAATACATTAATAAGCAGTTCATAAATACAGCTATGAATGCTTTTTTCTTGATTTATAAGCATATTTATAAAGTGTTTAATAATTGTATTTCATACTTTGTAAATGATTAATTAATCATTTCTAAATGAAGTATAGCATTATTTACAAACCAGTTATTTAAGAGTTGTCAGTGGTTCATAAGATCATTTAGAAAGTGTAAGTAGATGGAGTAAATTCAGGTAGTAATAAAGCATTTAGTAGTGGTCAGTTAACTGTGTGTGTGAGCTCATCTAAAGTGAGGACTATTCATGTCTTGTAAAGCATTTATAAAGGAGATTTAAAGACTCATTTATCTTCTAAACAGAAAAATTAAACAAACACAACACAGTGATACAGAACATAGAAATATTAACAGCCTTTAATCTCCTTTGTAAATGCTTTACAAGGCATGAATAGTCCTCACTTTAGATGAGCTCACTTATAGTTAACTGACCACTACTAAATGCTTTATAACTACCCGAATTAACCCTGAGTTACAGTATAAATACATGTTAATAAAGCATTTATTAATACACTAAATAACTATTACTATATATCTGAATAATAAGATGTATGAATGTACATTTAAATAGTTTATTAATCATTTACTTACACTTTCTAAGTAATATTATGAACCACTGACAACTCTTAAATAACTGGTTTATAAATAATGCAATACTTCATTTAGAAATGATAAATTGATCATTAATAAAGTATGAAAATACAATTATTAAACACATTATAGATATACTTTTAAATCAAGAATAAAGCATTTATAGCTCTATTTATAAACTGCTTATTAATGTCTATTAATGATTTTTAAATTATGAACTGTTGACTAATGCTTAACTAATGATTTATAGCGTGCAGTTATTATAAAGTGTTACCTGTTATCTTTTTTCCCTACTTTCTCCCCAAATCCCTTGATCAATTGTGCTCCCTTATCTCTGAATAAATTCAACACCTCTTGCTCCTTTCCCCGTTTCTCATCTCTTTTCTTGCTTTTATCATGGATTTTGTGATTTTTTTTTAATCAGTGCTCCCATTTCCCTACACATAGTCAAATCAAATGGTCCCTCTGCTGGCCACTTAGTATTACATTTTTTGGTCCTTTTTCAATAAGATCCTATTTTTTAATAGTATTCCTGCATATCGGATATTGTGATGCAAGCTGTTCTACAGGGGTCTCCTCTTGAGGTGACACTGAAGCCATCGTTCCAGCACCTATTTATTTGTACTCCCAATCTAATTAGTTAAAGCACAATCACTTAGTTTTCTGTTTATGTTTAATAGTTCAGGTATTTGTTTTGTTTTCTTAAGATATTTCGAAATGGTTCGTATTGGTACCTTAGAGTAGACAGTGGCTTCTTCTAGCTTGCAGTGTGTACTGCGTTGTCAAATCATGTCCTCCCCCAGGGTATATTAATTATCCATCTCTTTTTAGATATGGGATATATACTGGATTTATCTTTATTCCTGATGCAGTTAGTAGTGACTCCAAAAGGGTATTTTTGGGAAGGCCAAATTTGTTCAGATGTGGTTTTGGGACTTCAAAAGTTATTTGTTTTTTAACCTCTTCAATCCAGTCTATGTAAGGCCATTCTTTCTCAAGTTGATCAAGGTTTGTGATTTTGTCAATTTTCGTAAGAGTTCATCTCTTTTTTGATCAGTCAATTCCTGTCTTTTTCCTTCCTCATTTAGGAATTCTTTTTCCAACCAAAAGTGATTTTTTATACCTTTAGTCTGTTCTAGTGCCTGTCTGAAATTTTCTTCTTCTCTTTCTGCTCTCAACATCTTCCTATGTCCCTCTCATAATCAAGTCTGGCCCACATTTATTTTTTCTTAACTTTCGACTCTTGAAGGGAAAAAAGTTATCCACCGCCTGTATGTCTTCACTCCTTTTTACCTTTCTTTATTTCCTTGATTCACATGCAATTATACTTGTTTTACACTTCTACTCATTCATACACCCGGGATTTCATTCACACACTTTCACTCATTCATTTGATATCTTATAACAAATGGAGAAACAATGGCCAAACAGTCGGCAAAACCAATTTCTTGGAATATTTCTTGTTCTCTAGACATATATATATATATATTGTATAAACATATATTGTTTCTCTAAATACCCGGCTATGTGTAAACGTGACCTCAGTCTTTGTCCGTTCTCGTTAATGTTATACTGTGTTAAAGTGAGTGTTCTCCTGAGTTTTGTATTAAATCCTGTTTATTCCTATTCTCCGTCTTCATCGTGCTTTTCACTACACCACGTTACGTAACAACAATACATTCAAAGTGATTTTACAGTGTTCCATAATGTTTAGACAGACTCAGTTTTGGGATGTTTAACAAAATGTTTAAATGTTTGTTCAGCTGAGAGCAAAAATTATAAACCCTAATATGTAAGTTTGATAACAGACTGAAAATGCATCCAAATTCATTTCATTTGAACTTTGTGTGAAACATTTAACAACATTGTAAGTAAACCGAATATACCAGGTGGAAGCGACACAACTTGTTTAATTCAAATGACACACTTTCCCATTAAAAATAGCACTTCAAATGAGTTTGTAATTTGCTGGGGGTGCTGTATTGGTGTCCCAATTAAGTGTTCCAAATCCACAAATGTCTCTGACGTGTAGTTGAAGACTAAGTCAGTGGTTCTAAACATGAATCTGACCCAAAAATTTACTGAATAAAAAAAAAAAAATTAGAAAAATAAAAGGTAGAATACCATGCATATAAATAAGTATAAATGACACTATAATTCATTATAAGTATTACTATTCTATATTTACAAAGACTTATACTGCATTGTAAGAATAATTATAGTTACAGTTATATGATTTTGTATAATTACTTATAGGTCATGCATTTGCTTTTTCAATGCACATGCTCATAATCCATTATACACTGATTTATAAATGATCAAATATAAAATGGTTCCAGAGACACTTGTTTGCTGTACCAATTAGTAATCAATTTTGTCTTTAATGGGTAATGTTGGCATTAGAGGTTATGAATGCTAATTTTGATTTGTTAAAATCTATATCTCCTCTGCTATATGCATAGTATTGCTTATAGCAGTTTGGAATTATTTTTTAAAAAATATTGTTGCAGATACTTATTTATTATTTTATTGTTGTTCAGTAGTTACATTTACAAATAACTTAAAAAGTAAAATGAGCACATCTTCATGATTTCTTAACCTTTGCTTTAGGAAAACTGCATACTATGTTTTCAAGTATTCACAAGACCACAACATGGCTATTACAGTTTTTCTCAGTCGATTTGGTGCATTTCTCACATCACTATTTACATTTGCACAACAGTTAATGCAGTTCTCAAAACAATTAGTACAAACTGCAAAACCTAGTTGATAACCTGCAAAAGCGTGTCACTTGCTCAAAATGGACAGCTCATTCCTCAAAAGCAAGTATTCGTATCAATGAAAGTGTCAGTGTCATCAAGACGAAAAGTCCTGACACCATTGTTTATGAACAAGATAGTCAAATGGCTTTGTCATGTTTTCATTTTGACTGTTTACTCTGTAAATGTTTTCCATTGCAAAAAAGTCAGATCTTGGTGACACTACCTGAAAATGCTCAAGACAGCACTATATACTATTTGCACAGCCATTTTACTGTAAAACTACAGTAAAGTTACACATTACTGTATTTAGTGGGGTCAGTGCAAGACACCGAATATGTATGTTTCACATTTTTACTGCATATGCTCTTTGCAATTCTAATTTGTTCACAGCATTGTGCAAAAGAAAAAAAAATATACCCTTATTTACAACAAACATAAACTCCCTTTTGCTAGAGCTGTGCACAACTGTAAACAATATTGCAGTACATACTGGAACTGAACATTCAACATACATAGTACTGTAAATCATGTCTCTCTCTGGCTATATAAGTTCACCTGAGAGAAATTGTTCAATTTAGGAGACATTTCCAGGGACAAAAAAGATACAAACATTTGTAAAATTTGCTTGACAGATTTTGACAACTAGTTCAACATTTTTGTATGTGATGACTCAAGCAATTAAATGAGGACTATTTGTTTTATATGGAATGACTATTCATCATTCACAAGTATAGATAATTTTGACTGACAAGACATACGCAAATGATAATGTTATAAAACAGCAGAGAGTTGTATGAAAGCAATTGATGCATGTCCAAAAGCATTTGCAATTTGTTGGAAGGAATGAGAAACTGCTACTATGATGTGCACAAATGACTAAATGTTGAGGAGGCTGAACTAACTGTTGTGCAGATGTAAATAGTGATGTGAGAAATGCACCAAAGCGACTGAGAAAAACTGTAATAACAATATATTCACTTATTTGAAAGAAATTTTAGTAACTGACTTATTTTAATAACTGAGTCACTGCAACTATAATATAATAACTTCATAGCAATGCAGGTTGCATCTTCATAAATACATTTATGGAACCATACGACTGACTAATTTACAGTTTTTCTCCGTCGCTTTGGTGCATTTCTCACATCACTATTTACATTTGCACAACAGTTAGTTCAACCTCAACAACATTTAGTCATTTGTGCACATCATAGTAGCAGTTTCTCATTCCTTCCAACAAATTGCGAATGCTTTTGGACATGCATCAACTGCTTTCATAAAACTCTCTGCTGTTCTATAACATTATCACTTGCTTATGTCATGTCAGTCAAAATTAACTATACTTGTGAATTCTGAATAGTCATTCCATATAAAACTAATAGTCCTCATTTCATTGCTTGAGTCATTACATACAAAAATGTTGAACTAGTTGTCAAAATCTGTCAAGCAAATAAAAAATCTTTTTTTCCTGAAAATATCTCCTAAATTGAACAATTTCTCTCAGGTGAATCTTTCACTGATGAGAAGGGGTGTGTGAAGTATTAGTTGCAACCAATGATAAGCCACTTCTCTACAATCACTGTCAGAGCTGAATCCCATAAACCCCCACTTTACAAGCATATATGAACCAAGCAGGACATAGTGTGTACCATTTCTACAATACTGTGACACATAAATGGAAGGTCAGCCTCGTGGAAGAGGGGTGAGGGTGAGGGTGAGGGTGCGGGCAGGAAGAGGAAGGGGACAAAACAGGGGAAGAGGAAGAAGAGGCCAAGTACATAGGCGGATCCCTGATGAAATCAGGGCTACAATTGTGGATCATGTTGTCAATCACGGCCTCACAATGGCTGAGGCTGGTCGAAGGGTGCAGCCAAATGTTGGGAGAACCACTGTAAATTCAATTATTCAAACATTTCGTCGGGAGAACAGGTCTATATACCGTAAATGGACAGTAATTCAGTACTAAACAATCTGCACTGCACTACTGTTATTGTGTCATACATGAAGCTTGCAATGGGACAATAACTTGTCACTGTACATTTTACATTTAGATGTACAGCTTTACTGCATCACACATTTAGTGTATTGTGGTGTACAGTAGTGTTACAGTAAAGATTTGCCATATTTACTGTAATTTTACTCTGCACCACACAGGATTGCAAGACAACCTCGCAGAGGTGGAAGAGGGCCCCTTTTTACTCCGCAACAAGAGGAAGCCATTTGTGCAATGGTGATTGCAAACAATGCCATAGGGTTGAGAGAGATACAAAGTGCTGTTATAGAGGATGACAACGTCTTTGGGAATATTGAATCTGTTTCAGTCGCTACAATTGACAGAGTGCTCAGGAGGAATGAAATGAGCATGAAACAATTGTACAATGTGCCATTTGAACGGAACAGCGACAGAGTGAAGGAGATCCGTCACCAGTATGTACAGGTAAAACATGTATGTGTTCTATGCATACTGTAATGTTCAGTGCTGTAAACTGTTTACTTTGTGTAGTGTCATGCATGTTACACAGGAAAAGTTGTTATAGTTTTTCTCACTCCCTCTTCTGTAATGAAGCATGTACTGGAGCTGGAGGCCAGGGAACCGCTGCACACATTCATATACCTTGATGAGGCGGGTTTCAATCTGGCAAAAGGTAGAAGACGTGGAAGGAATAGCATTGGACAGAGAGCAACCATTGATGTCCCAGGCCAACGAGGAGGGAATATTACTATGTGTGCAGCCATCTCAGAAAACGGCATCCTCACCCATATCCCCCGTCTTGGTCCATACAACACACAACATCTGCTGACTTTTTAGACGCTCTTTACAGGGACATAATCCCTGAGAATGAGAGGGGTCTAACTGGAGACCATCTGAGCAAGCATGTTGTTGTTTGGGATAATGTGCGATTTCACCACTCAGATCTCATCAGAAAGTGGTTTGCAGCACATGATAGGATTCTGGTGGAATATCTCCCTCCCTACTCACCATTCCTAAATCCAATAGAGGAGTTTTTCTCTTCCTGGAGGTGGAAGGTATATGACCGTCATCCACATACCCAAATGGCCCTGCTAGTGGCCATGGATGCAGCATGTGATGACATCACAGCAGAGTCCTGCAGAGGGTGGATTCGCCACTCGAGAAGATACTTTCCTCGCTGCATTGCAAGAGATGATATTCGCTGTGATGTAGATGAAATTATGTGGCCAGACAGAGAGGAACGTCTGGATGTGCATGAATGATTTACAGTACTATGCATGTTGTATGTTCAGTTCCAGTATGTACTGCAATATTGTTTACAGTTGTGCACAGCTCTACCCGAAGGGAGTTTATGTTTGTTGTAAATAAGGGTGTATTTTTTTCTTTTGCACAATGCTGTGAACAAATTAGAATTGCAAAGAACATATGCAGTAAAAATGTGAAACATACATGTGGCGAACAGGACGGCCGAGGGACGTGAGAGAACGGCGCGAGGCCGGTGGTGCGATTGCTAATGAGCAACACATGTGAGGCACACCGGTCTCGCATCTCTCAACGTCGTCGCTCCTCCTTTATGCTTCCGCTCCTCCGTGAGAGATGCGAGACCGGTGTGCCTCACATGTGTTGCTCATTAGCAATCGCACCACCGGCCTCGCGCCGTTCTCTCACGTCCCTCGGCCGTCCTGTTCGCCACAATACATATTCAGTGTCTTGTACTCACTAAATACAGTAATGTGTAACTTTACTGTATTTTTCAAATGGCTGTGCAAATAGTATATAGTGCTGTCTTGAGCATTTCCGGGTAGTGTCACCAAGATCTGACTTTTTTGCATTGGAAAACATTTACTGAGTAAACTGTCATAATGAAAACATGCCAAAGCCATTTGACTATCTTGTTCATAACCAATGGTGTCAGGACTTTTCATCTTGATGACACGGACAGTTTCATTGATACGAATACTTGCTTTTGAGGAATGAGCTGTCCATTTTGAGCAAGTGACATGCTTTTGCAGGTTATCAACTAGGTTTTGCAGTTTGTACTAATTGTTTTGAGAACTGCATTAACTGTTGTGCAAATGTAAATAGTGATGTGAGAAATGCACCAAAGCAACGGAGAAAAACTGTATAAATCAGTGTATAATGGATTATGAGCATGCACATTGAAAAAGCAAATGCATGACTTAGTAATTATAAAAATAATATAAATGTGACTATAACTGTTCTTATAATGCAGAATAGGTTTTAATGAGTCTTTATAAATGTATTTATAAAATAGTAATACTTATAAATAAGTATAAATGGAGCTATAATTCATTATAAGCATAGTCCTCAAGTGTTACCAAATAAAAAAATACAGACATTTTTTCTCTATTTATATTTATGTTTTGATTAAAACCTTACATTTTGATTTAATATTAATAAGAAAAGTTCCCAAAGATATAAAAATACTGTACATTCAAGATTATTTATTATAAAGACCATAAACTGGATTTCCATGATTAAATCATGTACATCGATTCCAAAATAAATGAAGTAACACATACACACATATGTAAATTATTAATATAACTTTATTATCATTGAATTAAATTGTTTTTAAGTGACCAAATTAAGTAGTCTCAAAGTGATTTTATGTGGTATTTGTCACGTCACATCACTGAATAATAGGCCTACTAGTTAGCTAATGAACAGAACTTATTAGCATGCTAAATGCTAAGTCTTTTACGTACAGAAAGTGGCAAAGACATTGCTTAATTCGGAACTGCGTTTACTATTTCTATCATAGAAAGATATGGTACAAAAAGTAAGAGTATATGTGGTTCTGAATTCAGCCACACTCATGTTCCTATCCTCAACAAGCAAAAGCGCCACTCTTCATCACAACGGTAACCCAGTATGAAACGGTTCTAAATACAAACAAAACAAGAAACACTTTTCATTCTCACTTTTCTCTTCCTGCAGAAAAATGCAAAAATTTTACATGATTTCAACATTCAACAGTCCCATGCAAAGCAATTTTAAGAACAAATGAACAACAACAACAAAACAATCTCAACTTTGACAAAAGAGGAAGTCCTTAATAATGTCTAAATAAACATATCCAAATGCAAAACAAAACCAAATGCACTATGTCTGAATCCAATGTTCCCAGCAAAGGAATACACAGCTATATTTATGTATATTTATAAATAGGGCTATACAGCCATAGTGGTTATGGTAATACAATGATAAATTGCATAATTTAGTGCTAAATATTAAATACCATATAAATTATCTTATAGAGACAGTATTTATTTCTGTTTTCCCTGGTCCTCCTGACTCTTGGTCCGCTCTGTCCCACACCATTTAAAAAATCCAGCAGAGATTGAATCACCTCACTCCAAAAGCCATTATTAGTGATATTTATTTTATCACTAATATTTATGATGATAATCTGTGATACAACATTTGAATTTGTTTGTATTGTTTGTGTGTGTGTGTTGTCTTGGGGCCTCAAGAAATCCCTGAGAAAATTATAAAAATGATCTTTTTAAGAGATGTTCCAAATTATGATAGAAATGTCCTTACAAATCCTTTAGCTTTGACAGGGTAACTTTAGAAACAAATAATAAACACGGTTTTGTGAGGCATATTCTGAAAGATAACCTTTCGTGAGCATGCTCACAAAACAAACCTGTGGAAAGTCTACAAATTTAACTGTGGGTTCAAAATCCTCATTCCATCAGCAACATTTCAAAGACGTTCAGTAGCCTCTTGATCTCTTATTTTCAGTGGATCATACTGTACTGTATACTTTACTTACTTTGAAAAATTTACCCTTTAGACACAATACATAGCGTGCTCGGTGACAACGCATATACAGTCTTTCACATCAGTCTGCAACAGTTCAAACAGCCAGTGGGTGGTCTTGTTCTCCTCTGTAAGGAGGCTCGAGTAGCGGTCTCAAACACTTCCCGAACCCCCTCCTTGGTTTTGGCAGAGCACTCCATGTAGTCACAAGCCCCGATGCGAGCAGCCATTGTGTGCCCATCCTCTGTTCTCACGGGCTCCTGTTTCATTCTCGACAGCTCACTTCTTATACTATGATCGCTTCGCAAGTCTTTCTTATTCGCTACCAATATGATGGGCACATTAGGACAGAAATGTTTCACCTCTGGCACCCACTTTTCTGGGATGTTTTCCAGAGAGTCCGGGCTGTCCACTGAGAAGCACATGAGAATGACATCGGTGTCCGGATAGGACAGGGGTCTGAGGCGGTCGTAGTCCTCCTGTCCCGCCGTGTCCCATAAAGCCAGCTGGACTCGTTTAGTGTCCACTTCAATGTCCGCGACGTAGTTTTCAAAAACGGTGGGCACGTAAACATCAGGAAATTCATCTTTGCTGAAAACGATTAAAAGACAAGTCTTTCCACATGCCCCGTCCCCAACCACCACCAGCTTTTTACGAATGTTCGCCATAAAGAGTTACACGAAATGAAAGTAGCGGAATAACTAGTGAAACTGTGTAGGCAGTAGGCTACTGTTTCTGAACATTATACATGATGTGTGAGACTTTATAAGCACTCTGTGAGTTCCCAATATAGCAGTCCAATCAGTGTGAGGGAATGCCTCTGACTTCACTCTCTTGCCACATGAGTCAAGTGTTGTCGGGACAGTTTTTTTTTTACTATTTCATTAGAGGAGTTACCCAAACACAAAGCACTGTAGGATAAACACTACAGTGTTTAAAAATAAATATATTGATACTCATTCTGGGATAATTACCAGTAAAAAAAAAAAGAAAGAAAAAAAAGAAAAACATTTTTTTTATCATAGTCACAATTCTGCTTCGAAAAAAAAGACTTTGACAGTGTGACAAAACTCATATGTTCATATTTATATAATTGACAATATCTTACAATTACTTTGCTTACAAGTTAGTGGCTGCTCCAAAATACAGCCTATTTTTTATGAATTCATATTCAATTATTTTAAAGTTAATTTTAAAGACTGGCATATAGAAACAGTTTCAATTGCTTTCTGAATGAAAAATAGTCTTGATATATTTTTGAATTTCTTTTTCAACAACAAAAAACAGGTTGAGTTTTACTGTAGGTCTACTTAAATTTAGCCTATGTATATGAAATTTAGCAAAAATAAAATAAAATGTATAATATAGGCTAGTATTCTTTCCTTTTATTTGAGGGAATATTAGTGAAACTAAATGTAACGTTTTCTAAATACAAAGAAAAACATGGGTCCAGATGTTATCAATTATAATAATAATATTAATCATAAATCTAGTCAAATCTTTCCAAAATGTGCTTACATGAGCACAAAGCCAAAATAAACTAAACAAGTTCAGCCAAAATATTACAAAAAGAACAGTTCAAAATATAGTTTTTAAATTTAAGAAGAAAATAATTTCTTTGTAAGATTTTGAATGTTCCTTCCTTAAATTTATTTATTAATAAATAATTGTTTGGTAAAGTCCAGATGGCCATCCATAATAAACCTTCCACCAGTCTATTCCAAAAAAACAGTACAGTTTGAAATGTTGACAGCATCTTTTTTTAGGAAAGAACAAATAGTTTTATTCAGATTTAAAACTCCAGGGGCAAAGAAAGTTTCCAATTGCAGTATCAAATACAAGCAAAAGGGGGCGCAAAAGGTAAGTCTTCATTCAAACTTCAAGGTATTAGTCAGATGTGGCACGTTAGAAACATGACCTTTAAGGATTTTACTTCAAAAGCAACATAAATACACATATTTTTGGCTTGTATACAATATAAAAAATATATATGATCAGTAGTTTATAACATATTTTTTTACATTGATTTAACTAAATGTAAGCAATCTTCAACTTTTTTATAAATTATACAAGACAACTGATTTTAAGTCAGTTTATTGTAATTTAAGTTGAAATGACTTAAACATTCAAGTTGATTGCACTTAATTTAAGGCACTTTTTTTTTTTACTGTGATTGTGTGGTAAATGTTTATAAAGGCAATAAGGTACTTGAGGCTACAGGGATTCCAAAAATGTATAAATCTGAACTAAAACATTAACATACAGTACTTTGTGTGATAATCGAAACATTTAAATAATTAATATTTATTTAATAATTCCTTTCAGTGGCCAATGAATGTGCAGTGATTATAGTGTAAATCAGAGTGAATAATAAAAGCTTCAGACAACAAAATCAAATGTTAGAAGAACAGTTTAATCATACATAGTCACAATTCTGCTTTGAAAAAAAAGAAAAGAAAATCTGTTTTCCTCATCTAACATCTGGAAATGTACATAAGGCCACCTGAAAATGTACATGACTTTGACAGTGTGACAAAACTCATATGTTCATATTTATATAATTGACAATATCTTACAATTATTTTGCTTACAAGTTAGTGGCTGCTCCAAAATACAGCACTCCTTTATACAAAAATAATTCTTGTCGTGTGAAATTTCCATGGTAGCAGGTAGGACCAAAGACACCCCCATGTTTTTTTTTTATTTCATTAATTTTCAATTATTTTATTCAACTGCCACAAGTCAAAATGACCATGTCAACAGAAGGTGTCACTGCTCCAGGTACATAAAGAGGCTGACCTTTTCCAAAAACTGATTAAAAACAAAACCCTCTTGAGATTGTGATGCATAAAAAGATTTGTTTTTTTGTTTGTTTTTTTAAAATAATGCTTGTTCAAAGAAAACTGTATACATTATATTCAAAGGGAAAGGAGTGATGAATATTCACACATCAAAATGCACATTTTGCTAATTTTTTCTTCCCCAAAAAGTGTAAAAGACATTCCATTTACAGCATTAACGTTTACAAATGTACAACTGTACAGACAAAATAAAAGCAAATCACTATGCAATTTAGCCTGTCCAACATTACAACTAGATTATTTTTTCTTCTTCTATTCAACTAATAAACTTACACTTAACTCCACATATACTACATGTATTCTACATTTATTCATATGAAGCAAAAGAACGAAAGCCATTAATATATTAGCCATACAGAAAAATTGTGCAGAAGTCGGCAGCCCCATGTCCACTCTCTGAAAAAGTATTCTCCTGCACATTCACAATTTACACAGTTGAACGCCGCACATTTGACCCGACCCCACAACATCTCACGTTCATGAAATCAATTCTGTTCCACAAGTTCTGAAGCCAAACATCCTGGGATGACACCAAGGACAGGGACGTCACCCACCTACCTCTAGACTTTGCCCGTCTAAAACTTAAGCACCGTCTCACCCCACACCCGAAAAACAGCAACAATTTAATATTTACTTGTACATAAAGAAGCTATACATTTTGCCTAAGCTATTACAATGTAAAGAGATGATAATCAGTACATAGCCATACTGTTTCTAGGGCAGTGTTCAAAAAAACTACTCGATCGACAATGTTCAACAAACATGACACAGAAAAATCATTCCGTTAAAACATTAAATCCAGACACAGCATGCCAAATCTCCCCACCCCTTCATGTCTCACAATATCTCCCATGCACCCCAAAATAGAAAAATTATTCCAGGTTTCATCTGTTTACCATGGTAACGGTCTCATAGCTGTATAAAATGGCAGGAGCTCTGGTAGACGTCATTCAAAACACAAAAACCGAGACAATAGCTGTGTGGAACAGACTTGGTCAGTGGGATGTAGAGTATATTGCAACCACACGCATGCTCTTTAAAAAAAGAAAAAAAGAAAAGAAACACTCACACCAAAGATGGAGCAGTTAGTAAAATGAGGGAAGGAAAGAAAAGAGATGGCATAAGCAGCCACGTCAAAGCAAGTCCGAATGATACCACTCCCATTTAAAGGCAGCAAACTGTAGGCAGCAAGGCTCTATGATTGGTTGTGGATTTCTTAACCCAACTAACTCAATGGCACGGCAGAATTGACGTCTACAAGCAAGTTACGTGGAGATCAAGCTGACTGGTTCAATATTTTTCATCAGCAGCTTTGGCTTGTGTACCATAGTGCTAAAACAGGGCTTAAACGTACCACACTTAACTGTGCCATTAAGAGGTCGGGATATAAAAACAAAAAAAGAATAGGAAAATCATTAAAAAGGATCACTCAGTTTGGCCTTATAAAGTCACTTGCTGGTGTAAATTGTAAGAACTGTAAATATTCAGCAAACATTTCTTTTTCTACAGAGAATGTACAAGGTAAAAAAAATGTACAAGATATTTACTAGAAAACAAAAAGAAACAGTCAGTTACATCAATTACATCATAAACGAGGGTGTTGTGCTTTACCCAGGAAACAGCTTACAGACCATGCACTCCACTCTCTGGTGGGTTGGGTTGGGGGGTGGTAACAATGGAGACTGCATCAGGGACTGGTCAGATGTCTCAGCGTTCTTTTCCTTTCATTTTTTTGGTAAAAGCCCTAAAGGCTATGACAGAGAGCTCCACGGTGGAGGAGATGCCCATAACAAATGTGGTTTTGAGGGAAAGGGGCGAGGGGTGGGTGTCAGGCCCCTACATTAGGCCATTGGTGGGGCCCCCAATGGGGCCTAGGTCTGATCCGCTCTTCATGTAGTACTTCTCCAGTTTAGCCAGGATGTGTTTTCCATATGTGTATTTCCGGAGAGTAGCAATATGTGGCCGGATCTGGAATTGACAACATGAATTGTTTAAAAGGCATTAATCATTCTTTTAATTTATACTGATTTGATCAGTGCTTATACCTTGTGCATGATGATCTTGCGCTGGGCGGGCTCAGCCATGTCAATCATCCGTTGCACCACATAATTTGCATACTGGTCCTTCATCATGGTGTAGAGGGCACTGTGAGGGCCGTCCTTCTGACAGCAGACTTCATCGATGAGCAGGGCCCTCTCTGCACGGGACGAATGAATCACACACTTCTCTACAACATTACTGTAAGAGACAGACATGTATACAAAAAAGGATTTTCAGATATAATCTAAAATTCTCTCCAATATTAACTTAAAACCTTTACAGAGTAAAATATATATATCAATTAAATGGACCCTATTTGGTGCATTGTGGATTGTTTAAAAAAAAAAAAAAAAAAAAAACCTTCAAAATTGCTGTTGTAACAAATATTTTGAAAAACAGGTCATAATTAATTGATTTAGACGTCTCGTTTAGATCTTCATCGTGGAGAGCTTCAAATACATGAATAAAACTCCATTGCTCGCACAGCAATACAAAGCCAGACTGAAGTTTGCCCATTAATATTTTAAAGGTGGGGATGAGTTTTGGAAGTCATGTGATCTGGTAAAACAAAACTGCTTAGCCACATGGATGTTGCTTTTGTTTGGCCAAAGAAAGGTGAGGCCTTCAACCCTAAAAAAGTGAAAGCCCATTCCAGGGCCCAGTTTTATGAAAACTATATAAAAATACATTAGGACCTTTTGGATGCAGCAGCAGTGGCTGAAACAAAGATGTGTCACAAGAATCCATCCAAATCCATTTACTATGCAAATGTGTTCCACATGGGGGAAAAAAGGGTGGGGCTCACTGGGGAAAAAAAAGTCTTCCGCCTGTTTCCATCTAATTGGCCTTTTAAAATTTTAGAGTCCATAAAAAGATTGGTATGGTAAAATGTTCAGTCTTTGCAAATAGCAACAACCTTTAACATAAGCTACCCTTGAACATGCAAGCCAGTCTTAGTTTGACGTGGCCGAGAATGCATATTCTCAGATCTTTCAAAGCTAAAAAACTATTTGTTTCATAACATTAAATCGATCAAAAACATCAAATAGCTGCTGAGAGTTTTTGTCAGAGACAGATGCAGTTGTGACATATTTTATTGTGTATTTAACCTTTTTAAATGGTCTACGTAGCTTAACTGATGCAGTCTATATTCTCACAAAGAATTAGAGCTTTTTGAATTGAACACATTTTATTTTCCTTATTTGTTTGAGATAAAATTATATTAGATATTGATAAATGGTATTTAAAAATATCTCGTAAATCTCAAATGTTTTATGCGATATTCCAATTTTGCACATAAGTTAAACTTGCAGCTTTGAATGGAAAAGGTGTCTTTGAAAGATCTAAATATGGGATTTTTTTTAACACTAATAATTGTTCTTGATGATGTTTAAAAGTCTTTTACTGTAATACCATAAAACAATGACTTGTCCTGAAAATTGGAAGTAGTGCTGCAAAACACATTTTATAGAAATATTAATTAAAAAAATAAATGATTTAAATTCTATTAGTTTTATTTGTAATATTTTAAAATAATTTTTACAGAAAAAAAAACTTTGACTTGACTGACCTTGCAAATTTATGCTGACTCAGAGCCAGAACCTTCCCTCTGACCTCTGCCACTATCTTGCTCTTGTCCTCTGGACGCCCATGCTCCAAAACATGCTGGATCACATAGTTACCGTACTGATCCTGTAGGTGAAGACAGGCATGGGAGAGTGGAAAGGAGAGATAAAGAACATGTATAACATTACCATAACACTTCATAAAAAATAAACCTAAGACAGAACAAGAAATGAAAGACTAGTACAAGAAGTTTGAGCAAGGCTTTAACCACATCCTCACAATAAAACAACTGACCTCATTTCAATAATAGGCCATTGATGAAATAATACTCCCGCTTTATCAAAGCAATGATTTACCCTAATAAAATGCCATTTGGCAAAACCCTATAAGAAACCACACAGCACCCACTTAAATACACACACCAACATTTAACTGGAAGGTGGCATAAAAGTGCAAGTCAATAGCTCAATCAAGATGTAGCATTTGGTTTAAACCCGCTGTCTTTCCTAACTTTAGAGTAATCCCTCAAATTGGAAGGAGTAGTCACTACTTTGATTTGTAGTGTGCATCCTTAACTAATTTTGTGCAAATAAACCAACACAAAACAAAGTAGTTGGTCTGAGGTGCTCTGAGTGAAGTAGAAAGAGAAAATCATGGAAAGTGCCAGAAACACAGAATTTCTGAGATTAACAAAGCAAAAAGGTTTCATTCATATGTCGAGAGAAAAATAGACCTTACTAATAGAAATGTCCCTATTTAGTTTGACAAAAACAAACAAGGCTGTGAGGGTTAGATGTACAATGAATATGTGAGGACTCAAGCATGGCTGGATGGCCCTTGGCCAACTGATAGGACTGTCACTGCCCCTACTAAGCTACTGCTATGTTGTCTCTTTCTTACAATCATGTGCCTTAAAACCAAAGAATTTGGTTTTGGTTGATTGAACAGCATGTTGACACATTCATGATATCTAATGAGATATTTTATCTGCCATTGGTCAGGACAAACTGCATCAATTGCTCAAGCAATGGCATGCGTTTCGGGTGAGACTTGTCAGGCTGTCTGTTAATTACAGCGATGAACTGTAGCCAATCACAGGGAGACATGTCTGTTCATCAAACTCTCTGAATCCTTGTGAATCCTCTCATTAGAACCAACAAAGGGGAGACAAGATATAAATAAGAGCTTTTATACAGCACTTATTTTTATAGCTGTTACTTCTGCAAATGTGCAGAACTCAAACAGTGAGCTTGTGCTGAACATGTAATCGAAGTGAGTGACAGCTTCACAGATTAAAAAGGAGACACTTTTGCTCACTTTCTGTATATAACCAATTCACAATGGCTATAAGGACCGATAGTCATGTACACACTACACAGAGCAAAGTAGTGAATCCGCCAAATTATCGTTCCATTAAACAGTCCCCAAAGTGTGATGACTGACATAGTAATAACCATATATGATGAAAAAATAATGTGTCACAATATATGTGCATTATGCCTTGCAGTGTAAACAAAGACTGATAATAGACCTGGCACAGCAACATCACAGAAAATCAGTACTTTTCATACTGCGTTTAACCCAGAGTTATCATTGTTCTAAACAGCGCTTTTAACCCTGGGTAAAGGAGCATTTCACACTTGTAATTTAGAAGATAAAATCGTATGTTTAGTAGCTTTAATAAGCCTCTATTAGTTTAGTAAAATAATTAAAAAGTAAAATAAAATCATGTTAAATTTTTCCCCCCTATGGTCTCGAAATTGTTATTGGTAACAAAGTATCATAAAATGTTACTAATACAGACTATTAAAATGTTGGTTTCATGACACCACTATATACTTCTATATCTCACAGCCTTGTTCGGGTCTAACAAATAGGTATTTGTATTGAAAAGGACTACATAGTATCAGGATTGGATTTTAGGCAGACAGGACAGGTGGCAGCCAGGAAGGAAGAAAGTTGTGTAAGGAAAAGTGTGAGTGAATGGAACCCTGCAGAGCAAATAACAACTGGAGAAGAAGCATCTAGGTATTAGACACAGGCTGGTTAGGAAGTAGACGAGGATATGCCAGGAGGTTCTTGTGAGTGGGAGGAAGGCGCGTGACTCTGACCTTGAACAGTGCATCGCTGGACACTGTATAAAATGTTTTGGGGGTCATCTCCAATGAAACGCCTTGATACTTCTAGATAAAATAAGTGAGGGGAGCAAGGGGTGGGTAATGTTTTGCATCATCAAAATCCATCAGCACATCTAACTGGACATAAGAACAACCTTCATAGCAACTGAATGCTACAACAAAGTAGGCAAAAGGTATAAACAGGTCATGCAGAAAAATGTCACGCGATTGCATGACATTTTTCTGCATGACCTGTTTATACCTTTTGCCTACTTTGTTGTAGCATTCAGTTGCTATGAAGGTTGTTCTTATGTCCAGTTCTTATGTCCACCTTACCCCAAAAAGTACTAAAACCCTTAGTGTTCTCCTCATTGCATGGCCTCCTTTCAATTCACACAGAAGATATGATGAACAGTGTATTTGTCTATAAAGATTTTTGTAATGCGGTCATCTTCAAAAGGCCAAAAATCACACAATTGATTAGGTATTACACTTGGTTTGCAATGAGACAACATTTTTAGGCATTATAGGGACATACTGTTCCAAAGTCTAGGGCGAAAAGTAATGCTGTCTTTTTAGTTACCAGATTTTGACTACATGGAAGTAGTGCATGCATTTAATAAGGCATACCACTTGCCACCAACTCTAGTAGTAAATAATATTTAATCAACTAAAAACTACTGGACATTTAAAAAGGTCTTTGAGTTGATGTCCCTCATCGATTTCTCAATAGGAAAATAGAACTGTAATTTTATGGGAACTCTAAAAGCAGAGTTGTGTTAGCTTAACAACATGCTGACATCAGACTGCACTAGAATCAACTGAGCATTAGTTGAGTCTCATATATTGGAGAAAGCATTGTTGTCCATTTCTAATCAAGTCAAGTCAAGTGTATTTATATAGCGCTTTTCAAAATATAAATTGCATCAAAGCAGCTTCACAGAATCAATCAAATAACATAACAATGCTTGTTTCTTAGTGGAAAAAACATCCACGTTTGGTAGGGCTGATCAATGGTATTAATGCTTGGTTAATTAATTTGAATATTAATTAATTTCTAATCAGTCACAGGTTAGGATGCAGCCATAGTGGCCATTCACACAATGTTTTTGTGTTAAAAATGCAAGACACAGGGCAATGGAATGAAGTGAACAAGGTCTAAAGACAGATTTTTTTTAGAAGTCTAACTTTTAACATGAGAGCCATGTTTTTAGGAAGCTGGGTCTTGCACTAGATGCTGCCAAAGGTGCTATATGCAAGTGCAACAGTCAAACAAGTCTGTCTAGTGTCTGTTTACAAAGAAAAGCTATGGAAAAGAAGCACAATGAAACGCAAAAACATGTGTAAACAGCCCTTTGGAAGACAGCTGCCAATGTAGGTTAATGACTTCCATTTGGCCATTTTCTACTAAAATTATTATTTGAAACATGAAAAGAGGCCATACAATAAGAACCTAACTGCAGTAAGAGTGGTACACATCAAGAGTTTCCTTTTTGGATGACAGGTTGGGGAAGTCATACCTGTCCCAGCTGCTCAGAGTGCTGGTGGAGTTCTTCCAGGATGGGTAGGGTCTGCTCCTGGGTACAGTGCTCCAGGATACGCTGGATCACCCGACAGCCATATGGATGAGTGGACAAAACAAACACCTACACACCAAAAAAAGGACATAAAACACTGACACACATCCTGTTGCATCCCTGGGTGCAAAGAAAGAAGATCACAGCATTGATCACATCTGCTACCAACACATCTAGGGCCGGTGAAAAATCTTTTGGCATAGAATTTCCTTTTTATTTAAAAATTTATTTGGGATTTTACATCAAACTAAAAATACATAACAAATGTAAACAACTAGCTAGAACCTTAAGTAAAGCTAAATTCATTCTAAATGAATCCTCATCTTTACTTATTTAGGGCACTCTGCATTTAGTCACGCTGCATTTATGCATTAGTGTATGCCTTATAACTCGTCTGACCAAGTCGCATTTAGATAAGGGATAATCAGTCTTATTCTTACATTCTCAAATTAGAGGGTAATCTATTTTTAAGTCAGTTATGTCTTAAAAAATTAGATGACTAGTAGTACTAGTATTAATACTAGAAGTAGTAGTTTAAGCTACAGGCTACATGTGTAAATAACGTAGAGCAGTCCTGCCTAATGATATAGTATAAAGCCATTTAATTTAATTAGCACGTTCTTAAGAGACTACACTAGACTACAAAGATTCTTAAAGGAATTTAACAGACATGCAATAATATTCATCAATATTCATATTTTGTCTACCACAACCATGTGTGTAAATCCAGTTTCTAAGCTTTATAACAAGCATGAGTGTCTGTGGAGATACCTGGCCCTGGAAGGCATCAATGATGAACTGAAGAGCTTGGGGTTGGACACACTCAATACATTTCTGCACCACATGATTTCCGTTCTGATCCTTCACACACTTCAGGACATGGCCATCCAACTCCCGTACGATGTCACTCTGACACAAGAAAAAGAAAAAAAATCTGAGAACTACCACCATTTCTAATCAAGATCATTGATTTCAAGATCATATGTGACCCGATCTGGCAAAATGAGTCGGAAGTCGCAACGTTCCATTTTAAGATATGGGCCGATTATGTGGAAAAACAATGAAATAATAGGTTTTTTTTTTTGCTAATTTCAAAGAACAGACATTCAAAAATAATCTCCCAAAGTTTTCGTAGTCCAGATAATTGAGTAAAGGTATTTAAATGACTATTAACGTTTACAAACGTTTTAATAAATTCGCTGGAAATGAACATTGCTTTTCTCAACTCCTCTCTGAGCATTTCCCGGGTATCCCCTGAAACGTCAATATCTCTGCTCTCCAAATGGTTTTGCACGTTGTGTAGAACCAATCAAAAAGCTTAGAAATGTACACAAATGCTGATCATTTGTCGATGGGAAGCCGTTTCGACTGACCGGCACGCGATTGGTCCAGCCACCCTCCTGTCAGACTCGCAGCGAGCTCTCTGTGTAATAAACAAGCTAGCAGATCTCCTCAGAAAGATTAAATGTTATTAATTTTGAGAAATGTCGCTATCAAAAGAGAGCAAAGTCGCCAAAGCATCATCAAGCCTCCTGGCCATTGCACACTGAGTCCAAAATTTTCGTATGCGTTTTTTCATATTCGTGATTCCGTGGCTCTGAATTGTCAAAACACCATTCAAACTGCTTGCTACGGATGCAAAAAACGCAGAAAATCGAACCCGATCCGATTTGTTAAATATATATAACAGATGAAAGTTTCGTAGACAGTGTGCGAGCAGGATTGACATAACATGAGGTCAATTTTTTTTTAATGTGCGAACATTTCGGATGCGAATTTCAGACTCAGTGTGCAATCTGTACAAAAATATCCGTGAGAATTGCCCAAAACCGCCAGTTGAGAAAGTAAGTTGTCCCTCTCCCTGCCCAGCTTAGAAGAGAAGAGCTGAAAGGTGAATATAATGTCAAATTTGAATCTGAGTGAGTGTATTTACTGTGTATGGATGTGAGTGAGTCCAGTTATTGTGTGAGTGTAGCTAGTTATCTGCAAGGAGAATCCATTACAATGTGTTTGATTAACCCAATATTTAACTGTTGGTATCTCCGTTATGAATTTGTTACACTGTTATTGTCAACTAGCCTACACAAAGATATGATTGCATAGACTAGCATTATTTGTTCTCGGTTTCCTTGTCTCTCCCTCTCTCACTTTCACTTACACACACACACACACACACACACACACACGAACACGAAAACACACACACCCTCTCTCTCAAGCAAAAATGTAGCACCTCTGTTCAATCTTTCTGATTTTAGTACATTTTTGTAAAAGGTACTTTTAAATTATTTATTCAAATAAAAACTTTAAAATAATTTGAGCTTCAGCCTGGTTTAATAGCATTTATATATATATATATATATATATATATATATATATATATATATATATATATTAATGTCTTTGGTCAAATTAAGCTGTAAAATAAAGTTTATCCCTTTAAATGCAATGGATTTTCAAAGAAAATATCAACAAAAAACGGGCAAAAAAAACTTTTAAAGCGATTTTCTCAGGTTTTCAATTGGAAAAAGAGGGCAGACGATCATAATTCAAATGTGTATTTATTTACAACCATTCCAGGTAAGACTTTGACTAGGATATTATTTGAAAGCTTATGTTCTCCTCTTTCCATTAATACCAAAATCTCAATTTTGAAATTTGGGTCACTGTGACTCATTTTGCTGGATCAGGTCACATATCATTTCATACAAGATGTTGACCAAAAATTGATGCAGCTCTTGATTGAAATAACATTACAACATTTATTTCTATCAATAGTTGCATACATTTTGATAAAGATACATACAGATGCTCAGGGTGAGTTTGAAATACTTGATGTAAATTACGTTTTAAATATATATATATATATATATTTATTAGGGGTGTAACGATACATGTATTCTTATTGAACCGTTCGGTACGAGGCTTTCAGTCCGGTTGTCGGTACGCATTACAAACCGAACGGTTCGTTGGACCATTTTTCCTGCCGACCAAAATTTCGTTATTTCAAATGTTGGCGCGTGGCAAGCGCGCTGGCGCGACCACAACATTACCCAACATCAAATGGCAAACACAATGAAAACAGAACGAAACTGCGCTGCTTATTTCGTGTTTCACGGGCAGTTTATCAGTTTGGACCAATGCAGCACGTCTGAGCGCGAGCTGATCTTCATCAAGCTACACGGTTACAACACAGCGCTGCTAAGACATCCAGTAAAGAAAGCATTTTAATTCGCCACTGAAATAATAACATCGCTCTGAGATCTAGTGAGAAGCATTCACATTTCTCGGTTATTAACGGATCAAACAGCGCTGACGTGGAAACCAGGAAGAACCATTGTGCCATGAATGAACTATCCAGTGTCCACAGATCAGCAACATTTACCATGGATTTCCTGTAGTAAGTAATTTACTGTAAGTGTAATAATAAAAAAAAAATTAAATCAAGGAAATTTCTCTGCCATTTTTCTTTTTGCTGTATCGAAAATATACCGAACCGTGACAACAGTGTATCGTATCGAACCGTGAATTTTGTGAACCGTTACACCCCTAATATATATATATATATATATCATATATATATATATATATATATTAGTGCTGTCAAATCCCATTTATGTCGATTAATCCCATTAATGTCATAGTTAACTCACGATTAATCGCAATTAATCACACATTTTTATTTATTCTAAATATCTCTTGATTTCTTTTTGTCCTATTATTTTTTTCTCATTTTAATGCTCTTATCAACATGGAAAAGTGGATCGGCTTGCTTTGTGCAAATGTTTTTTTATTGAAAACAACATTTTGATATACTGTGTTCAATTTCACACTAACATTCTCACATGGAACAAATAATCTCTCACACAATGTAACACTGTCCATCAATAAAAGGGTGAAAGAAATACTGACGAGGCACTGATATTGACGGGGCCGGAGAGTTCGCATCAGCTGTGTGTGTTTGGCCATCAAGTGGTATGTCAGACTGGACGCGCTGCGATGATAGCTCAGTTCACAACGAAAAAACACACAGATCACTTTGGTCTTGTCAATGGAACCATTTGGCAACTTTTTAAAAGTAAATTTTCCATTCAGAATCTTATTGGCATCCATTTCGGCGTCTCACGCTCGTCATCCACTCAAAACGTAACGTTAACCCAGCCTACTACTCTTTGGCCGGCTCGCAAGCCCAAACAAGTGCCTGTTGTTTTCAGTCTAGCCAGTGTGGTGTTGTAGTTTTACTTTCAGACAGGACGCCGAATGCGCAGCGCAGAACGTCACAGAATGCAGTGGCAAAAGTTTAACTATTTTGAACTTTGACCGCGGCGTGCACGCCACAGGGCTTGTGCTTTGGTCGACAAAGCAACAAAACGTCCTTGAAATGAATGGGTTTCATAGCGCGGTGGCGTGCATACCGCATCCGGTTGCAAAAGCATGTGAAAAAAACTACAATGTTTGCTAGGCCAAAAAGAACGTTAATCTCGCAATAAAAAAAATGTACGCCGTTAAAATGGGTTTGCGTTAACGCCGTTAATAACACGTTTAACTGACAGCCCTAATATATATATATATATATATATATATATAAAGTGCATCAGTATGTAGATAAAATAAGAGATGATGGGCCTCGATGGTGGGTAAGTTCAGCTCTTTGGTGATTTCCAGACTTCAGCTGGATGACTGCTTTGGTTATGAGCAGCGGCAGCCCCTCATTTATTTTTTCGGCTACGTATTGACACACTTGCCTGTCAGTTTTTTGAAGCGGCTGCTTTTATGACCATGGTAAGCTTTTCTTTGACTGTTAGCATTTTTAAGACTTTTGGTGTTTTTGGGCTCACCATCTTCTAACGTTTAACTATTTTTGACATGTAAAAGTCTAGACCCCTAAAATAAGACGAACCCCTTTTTTCAGACGTATTTCCAAGACAAAACATTGTCTTATATTCGGAACAATACTGTAAGTCAGCTGGCCCTGATCAATTAGAATGATTATTCTTAAAATTAGATGCAGATTTTATAGCTGCTCCTTTGACATATTTTTAATCTTTTACTTTGTTTAAACTAATTCCAAAGATCTGGGCCATTGTTAAAAGATCTCACAAAAAATGGCCAATTTCTAAACTTTGCATTCTGTCAAAGGTTTTTGAAACTCTTATTAATAAACAATTGTTGACTTTTTTGAATGAACAATATGTAAAGTAAACAAAATGCAACTTACAATTACCTGCTGGTCAGAGGAGATGGATTCCAGAGCTTTCTGGATCACACGACAACCGTACATCTGCAGAGCCAGCGGCAACACATGGCCACGGATACGAGTCGCCAGAGCCAGTTTCTGATCTGCACTGCCGAACTGCAGCAGAAAAAAAACAAGAAAGTAGTTACACATAAATGAATAACAGTATTTATATTTAAATAAAAATAACACGTGTTAAATTTAGATTTCATTCACGTTACTTCATTTACAGTTTCAGAAGCATAATAACGATTGTTTTGTTTTTTTAGATTGAGATTATATATTAGGGCTGTCAACATTAATTGGGATTGGCGATCACACCCCAAATGTTGGGGTTGGCAGTTTTTTCTTATTTTTAATAACAAAGATAAAATAATGAAATCAATATTTTTATATTCACCCACGTGGTCTGTTTTAATTTTTTCTTTTATATTTTGTTACCTTGCAATGCTATGTTTTTAAAATAGGGAAATTATTTTGGCTGCACTGCTAAATCACTTGCAACATAGAAGAAAAAAAAAAACATGAATAGAATCGTGATAAAATTATGAACAGTGATTTTCCAGAAAAAAATCGTGATATGATGTTTTCTATATTTCCCACCTCTAAAATAGGCTATAACTGAGCAGTGTTACAATGCCACGCGAAAGTAAAAAAACGAAACAAAATTTTTGACATAAGTACATGAGCACCCCGTGACAAAAATCGCCGTCGAAGTGGGGAGTCTGCAGGAATTAAGGATTCTGTCCCTTCTATGACAGCCTGAACGACACTTTGGGTGCAAGCACCTGTGCTTGTCTGACAGATGTTGTCGAAGGTGGAAGTGTGGACAGGCAAAATGCACAGGTTTTTGTGAGCAAGATTGGGTCTGAGATCACTTCAGTGCTGAAGAGGACCAAAAAAACAACAAAGGGTTCTCTTTTGAGTCCACTATATTGAGAACATCAAAAGGACTGAGGTCACTTTCAGATGGTTCCCTTTCTGTTTAAAGGCTTAGTTATCTTCTAAACCAGTTTCAAAGTCTAAGACAGTGGGCCTCCTTTTTGACACAACTTAGCTAATGCGCGCCCCCCTCCACTTAAAAAAAAACAAAACACACACACAGCAATGTCAGACTCTTAACTCCTCACTTTTATCATTGTTTGTGTTAACATGAAAAGTGCAAGGCCTCGTTTACACTGTCAGGGAAAAGTGACCCAATGCCGATTTTTTTGCTCATATGTGGCACAGATCAGATGTGTTCTATGACCAAGTAAACAGGAAAAAAACGCATGCATTCGGATATTTCGAGATCGGTTTCAGGCCTCGTTCATATGTGGAAATCAGATATAAATCAGATATGTGCCAATGCGACTCATGTAAACAGGCAGATCGGATTTTCTGAGGCATTAGGTACGTCTCCGCGGTTTAATGATGAGAGCAACCCAGACGCGCATCTGCAAAAGGACGAAACGTTGTGTCGTCGTACGTGAGGAATGTGAATACACGTTGACACAACATATCAAAGGTTGGCTTGCTCATTCTAAAATTTCAGACCCACTGCTCCTCGTTAAAGCCAATATTTAAACACAATATGCTCCCACCAGTCCTGAGATCTTTCTCACACACAATAACTGAATGCATGCGCAGGCTGCAATGATGGCACTTTTCGTCCTCCTCCGCCTCAAAATCATGGTGATGTTTGGCGAACTGAGCTTGCATCAAGCATATTTCACGTTCGTGCATCTGTGCAAGAGAATTTAACCCTTTATTTAACATTTGCATGTGCAATGTTTCAGATATATGGCAAGTGTAAACGCATGAATCGGATAGGCTACAGTTGAAAGAACGTGTAAACGGACAGTCAAAAAACAGGTAACAAATTTGAATTGGGCATCAAGACCTGCAATATGCCTTATTTTCAGAACGATCTAACTTTTTAAATGTATTAATTTAAACTAATTATTATTAGTTTTATTATCATTTTTACCACTCTCCGCGCCTCCCCTGGTATGCTCTGGCGCCCCCCTGGGGAGGCGCCCCCCACACTTTGAAAACCCCTGTTCTAAACAGAAAATGAAACAAACACAACACAGAGTGTTCTTTCCGTCCAATTGCTCTTAACTCCGATTTAATTGTTTACTAAAATTTTGGCAGCTAGATTATAAAAAAAGGTTTCAACTATTTTTCACCCCAACCAAGAGATTTTTTTTAATGTTTTTTTTTTTAAGATGTTTTCTAAATCGCAATTGCAAAAATCTCACTCTGAATTAGCAATTATCACTTTAGATGAAGAAAAGGCTTTTGAAAAAGTTGAATCGAATTATATTTTAACTATTAAAGAATATAATTTAGGAGATAGATTTTCTTCCTGGGTCGGCATGCATGCGCTTCAGTTCAAATTAATCTCGATAGATCGCCGCAATTTGAGTTGCATAGAGCATGCGACAAGGATGTTCACTTTCACCCCTGCTGTTTGCCATTGTCATTGAACCTTTGGCAATAGCCTTAAGACACCATCCGCAGATTCTGCCTTCAAGCATAGGTCGGGTAGATCACATCATATCTCTTTTATGCTGATGACGTTCTTCTATATCTCTCAGATTCTGAGCGCTCTTATCACCCTTTGTGGGATTTAATAGACTCATTTAGTAGTCTTTCTGGTTATTCTGTTAATTGGCAAAAAAGCAAATGTATGCACATCAGCAACAACATAATCCAATTTTCATTCAGAGTAATTTAAAATGGCTTTGTACAAGATAAAATATTCTGGCGTGTTTGTCTACAAGATTTCAAAGTATTCAATCTTTTTTGTTGTTGTTGCGTTACTAGAAAACATCAAAGCAGGACATAAAAGATGGAGATCACTCCCTATATAAATGATTGTCCACATTAATGCAATTAAAATGGTGATTCTTCTTAGATATATAAAAAATATCTCTTCTCTTTCTGCTCTGCTTTTTTTTCTTGAATCAGTGATAGCAATTCTTGGTTGGTTAGACTCACTGGAGTCTCTCAATCCAAAGGTATGGTTCAATATGGTATGATTGTAGCCAAGAATACATTGCAATGAAAGCATCCCTAATTCTGTCATTAAATACAGACCGTCAAAACATCCACCGCTGGCCAGATTATAAGCAAACTATGTTTATAAAGCAACCAGCTTCTAGCTAGTAAAGTTTTGATGGATGAGAATTGTAATCAAGGTAAAGACGATCGCAAAGATGGACAGGAGTCGTACAGTAAGCACACGAGCCGGTTATTATTGATGCGCAAACAAACCATGCATGTGTCCTCTCGACACACATTGTATTTAAAGCTGCAAGTCCGTAGTTTTTCCTCTTTGTCGCCATCTCTGTTTGAAATCTGCATTTGCAGTTATTCGCAGAATTATCAACTTTACATGGGTTGTGCCTCGGCACAGCATGGATGACTTTATGTTTTTGGAAGTATGACCATTTTCACTGGAAAATGTCATCTGAACAAGTACCATTCACTTTTGTTCTGACCAACTAAGGGGAAAAAAAGCATTGCAGTAAATCGCGCTGATTAAATCTTAACGATCGCTTATCATGTCAAATCGTGCAAATTATACTTTGTTCTCAAATTGTTAATGCTAACAACATCAGCATTGCGTGACTACATTTACCCTACCCAACCGATATTATCCTTGTTTTCGCATGGGCCCGTTTGCAGTCTCTTTTTTTCTGTAGCCACCCCGAAGTCTTTTGCATTTTACAATGGGTGAATCTACAGTTGTCACTGTCATTGTGTATGTTGCTGTGTTTAGTAATTCTGAATGTATCTGTGTAGGCAGATAATGCAGTCAGATAATGCAAGGCGGTTGGTTTAGGGTTTGTTTTTTATTTTTGGCAACTTGACGTCTATAATGTAAACAAGCTCTAAAAAGATCTTACAAACAAACTCTTTGCTGTTGCACTGTACACATACTGTAAACTGAATTCTGAAAAGTAATGTAAAAAAATTTTCATGTGTGCATAAATGAATGAATTATAGGGACATTTTATTTCAGTTGGTTAACAGGTGTCCTTTTGGAGTTTACAAGTGTCCTTTTTTGGAAAGACTTGCATAAAACAAAGTTTTGTGAGAACCATCCTTTAATCTGATAGTTTACTTTTATATATATATATATAGAATCAGATATAGCAAATGATGACGGAAAAAGCGCGTTAAACAAGATAAATGCTTAATTTCAAGATAAGTATGAGATTGATCACGATTAAAAAATTGTATTTATAAACAGCCCTTAAATATACATATAACGATAGGCAAAGGGGAGCTGGAGCGTTGCTTGTATCCTCTGGTGCTCTTGGAAGGGTTAATTGTCAGAACACCAACACCCTGATGAAGGCCAGTGGGCCGATATGCGTTGGTGTTTTAGCCCTTAAAATTTTAAAGGCTTTTTAACTTTTGCATCCTACTGAGTGCCTGAACTTGGATTTTTCCAATTCTTTTTTATAAATATAAAAATTTTGGTCAATATCTGAGCAAAATATTTTACATTTAATTACCTCAAAGAATTTCTGTATAACGTAGTTCCCAAAGACATCAGTCATGAGTTGGTAAGCAGCCTGTAAGATCTCCCCAAACACCATTTGCCTCTCTGCAGGAGTTGCACGCTCCAACTTCTGCTGAATAAACCTGGACATTGAGAAAAAGATTTTACCTTAAGCACAAAGACGTGTGACCAAAAAACAACGTAAAAACAATGATGTATTATAGTAGTATGAACGTTTTTTTTTGTGTGTGTGCATTGTTTCAAGACATGCATGATCAAAAAATAATGTTAAAAGCTGTCAGTGTAAACATTTTTTTTTTATCAGGTATTATGAGAAATACTGACAATACATTTAACACGCAGATATAGAAACAGATTTCAGACATGATGATTTGTGCAAGACCAACATACACATGCAGTAGTTAGTAATAGCATTTACTAGCACTAATGCATTTACTAAAACATTACTGTAAAACTATTTTTTTTTTTTAAATAGGAGGAGTGGGAACCTGGATCCGTGCTGGTCTTGTGAGAACTCCACCATGTGTCCAGGCAGGTCTCGCAGTTGCAGGTTTGGAAAGCGGTTATTCCGGAAGTCCTCGAGTAAGCGGCTGCGTCCTGAAGGCATGACATCTGAGCGGCTGTAGCGGGCTCGTGGCGGGGGAAAGAGCTGACTGCTAGAGCTGAAAAGACTGGAGGTACTGCCCGAGCTCCTGTATTTGGCTTCTGCTCCCGGAGCAGCAGAAATATAACGGCCGCTGCCATTGGGCAGACCACCTATGAAGAGCAGGAGAGAGAGGAAAACAGGATTGTGAGTTTTTGCTTCACTTGTATATGTGGAGTGCTTGTGTAGCTCACTCAAGCTTAAGCAAGCAATTAAAAAAATTGAGACATGGACATCAAATTACATCTTTGTTTGTTCATACACCAAACTTAAAGAATTGGGGTGTAATAAAGGGGAAAACAAACCATACTAAGCTCAGAGACCTTTCAGAGGGCTGAGAGCATTTTTTCAAAGCTTTTGAAATGGACCAGAGACCATTTGAGTTTGGTTGGATTGCTTGGTGTGAAAAGTGTTTTGCAATCCAATCCAACCAAACCTGAAAACAAACCCTGATTTGGATCAATCGGTTGAACCAAGAGATCATACCCAGATGGAGGCTGGATGAGGACCCGTGGGAGGAGGGCAGAGAGGGTGGTGGTGTCAGAGGTGAGTGGCCAGGTGTTAGACCAATGGGGCTGGGGGAGGAGGAGTATCCTAGGCTGTTGTAGAAAGACTGGCCAATGGGAGTCAGGCTGCTACCACCACCACGCTTATACAGGTCAGAGCTGGCCAAAAGGGAGTCCCGACGGGTTGCGCTGCTGCTAGTGGAACTTGACACTGAAGGAGTACAAGAGTGGGAAGGACAAAGAAAGAGAACAAGACAAGCATGTGACATCACCATTGCAGCAAGCTAGCTTGGAATATGGAAGAGCTTACATTCAGCAGATGTAAACATTGATATTACTCTGACTTTGTTGGGAGAAATGATGACAAGAACACTGTTGTCAAATGTAAGCATTATATTAATCTGGCATTACATTGCTTGCCCATCCACATCCCTTTTATCCAGAATCCGATATAAATTATACCCACCTATTATCGCACATCTGTCTAGAAAGCAAAACAACAAAACATTTTCTTAGTATGTACGGAACAGAACGCGGAAGTGAAGTGGAACTTCATCAAAAGCAGGGGTGTCAAACTTATTTTCATCTTGGGCCACATCAGCTTATGTGTACCCTCAAATAGACCTTAACATCTACTTAACATCTTCTAGAGTTTACTGGGCCACATGCATCCAGAGTTTACTGGGCCACATGCATCCAAAGAATTTCACTATACAGTGTATACAGCGGGTGAAATAAGTATTGAACACGTCACCATTTTTCGCAGTAAATATATTTCCAAAGGAGCTATTGACATGAAACTTTCACCAGATGTTGGTAACAACCCAAGTAATCCATACATACAAAGAAACCAAAACAAAGAAGTTCAGAAGTGAAGTTATGCGTAATAATGTGAAATGACACAGGAAAAAAGTATTGAACACGCTTACTGATATTTATTCAATACTTTGTACAAAAGCCTTTGTTGGTAATGACAGCTTCAAGACGCCTCCTGTATGGAGAAACTAGTCGCATGCATTGCTCTGGTGTGATTTTGGCCCATTCTTCCACACAAATAGTCTTCAAATCTTGAAGGTTCCGTGGGCCTCTTCTAAGAATCTTGATCTTCAGTTCTTTCCATAGATTTTCAATGGGATTTAAGTCAGGTGATTGGCTGGGCCATTCTAGCAGCTTTATTTTCTTTCTTTGAAACCAGTTGAGAGTTTCAAAGTGTGTTTGTCTTGCTGAAATGTCCACCCTCGTTTCATCTTCATCATCCTGGTAGATGGCAGCAGATTTCTGTCAAGAATGTCTCTCTAAATTTGCCCATTCATCCTTCCTTCAATTATGTGAAGTTTGCCAGTACCATTTGGTGAAAAGCAGCCCCACACCATGATGTTCCCACCTCCAAACTTCACTGTTGGTATGGTGTTATTAGGGTGATGTGCAGTGCCATTTCTCCTCCAAACATGGTGTGTATTATGGCATCCAAACAGTTCAATTTTGCTCTCATCTGACCACACTATATTTTCCCAGTATTTCACTGGCTTCTCCAAATGTTGTGCAGCAAACTTTAAACGAGCTTCAACATGCTTTTTTCTTCAGCAATGGAGTCTTGCGTGATGAGCGTGCATACAGGCCATGGCGGTGGAGTGCATTACTTATGATTTTCTTTGAGACAACAGTACCTGCTAATTGCAGGTCTTTTTGAAGCTCTCCACAAGTGGTCATTGGCTCTTGAACAACTCTTCTGATTATTCTTTTCACTCCTCTGTCAGAAATATTGCGAGGAGCACCTGGTTGAAACAAATTTATGGTGAAATGATTGTCTTTCCACTTCCGTATTATGGCCCCAACAGTGCTCACTGGAACATTCAGGAGCTTAGAAATGCGCCTATAACCAATGCCATCATTGTGTTTTGCAACAATTAGGTTGCGAAGGTCTTGAGACAGCTCTTTGCTTTTACCCATCATGGGATGTGTCTTGTGTGACACCTTGGCAATGAGTCCTTTTTGTAGGCCATCAGTTGAGATTGAACCAGCTGATATTAATTTGTACTGACAAGGGTCTGGATTGCTTTTTAGTTTCTGATAGTTTTCAGCTGTCGTCTTGGCTTTCCATGCCTTTTTGCACCTCCCTTTCTTCATGTGTTCAATACTTTTTCCCTGTGTCATTTCACATTATTACACATAACTTTATTTCTGAACTTCTTTGTTTTGGTTTCTTTGTATGTATGGATTGCTTGGGTTGTTACCAACATCTAGTGAAAATTTCATGTCAATAGCTCCTTTGGAAATATATTTACTGAGAAAAATTGTGACGTGTTCAATACTTATTTCACCCGCTGTGTGTGTATGTATATATATATATATATATATATATATATATATATATTTTTTTTTTTTTTTTTTAAACAACAGCACCAAAGCATTTAAATCAGGTTATTTTGGGAGCATTTATTTATTTAACCAAGATTAATTTAGTGTCACAGATCATTTTATTAGTTATTTACTGCAGGCCTTGCTAAAATTGCACATGTAATTTTTTTTTTAATAGTTTACATTTCATATTTTTAACCAACTAGATTGTGAAATTTGATAATGCAATTTTTACATATGTGCAAGTAAATGTATTTTGTGATTTATTAATTTGAATAAACCTTAAGTTTTTAATGATCATGCTAGTTGATAAGATATAGTAGGCTATGTGAGCAAACATGTTTGTGTAAAAGCAATGCAGTCAGAGCCTGTTTGATTTACAAAACGTAAATTCGTTTACTTCTGTGAGTGGCCAATCAACTAGGAGAATAGAGTAAACATTATAGTTACCAACATTATGTATGTTTGACATAGCATTTTAATGTATATAATTTTTTTTTAAATTGTCGCTTCCAAAGACATCACTGTGTATTTTAACAAACTACAAATGTTTTACTTGGACTTGCATGTATTTAAATATCTGAAACCTAAAATAAACTTTAAATTGTTGAAAATACTGTTACATGACAAGTGCTGAGAACGAAAGGCGATTTTAATCGAACCATTACAAACTGAATGTTCTAACTGCACCGATGTGATACGTGTGAAGGGTTAATGTTCATAAGCAAAGCACTACTAACTGATTGATTTAAAAAATTAACTTGCAGGCAAATAAGGTGGAAAAATGAAGGAATCACAGTATAATGAAATTATCTCACAGGCCACATGAAATGAGATTTTGGATAGTGGGCCTCGAGTTTGACATGTGGTATAATGCCTACAGTGGCAAATGTCTATTTGAACTGCATTCTAAATCAGAATAGTGAAACAGACCTGAGGAGCCAAAGGCACCAAGGGCAGAGCCTAGCCCAACACCCAGAGATCCACCAGTGCTGCCGAAACCAAGAGATGTGCTAGGTGGAGGTGCCGCGCTTGTATGGGAGAACAGCGAGCTGCTCTGGGAGCTGGGCGCCACTGATCCAGACCCATAGAAGGAGCTGGACTGCAGACCGCTGGAGGGGGGAGGAGGCTGCTGCTGAGGCTGAGGCTGCTGGGGTTGTTGGCAGCCCATGGACCGGTACAGACCGTTAGCAGGACCAGACATGTTGTTACCAGAGCCTGACGCATTGGCAGCTACAGAGTACAGAAAGAACAAGAAGATTAAAAGAAAGTAATAAAATAAAAAAGTAGATCAGCTTGGTCAGTAGAAAAAAGAGACACTGAATTATTTGAAATAGTCTGTTTAAAGAGTAGGTAAAAAAAAATAAAAAAAAGGCATATTCACCAGCTTGTGCGGCTGCTGGGTTGATAAGGAGAGGGGTTTGGACCAGTCGGACAGGTCCACCCAGGCCAGTGCGAGCTCCAGGACCCATTACCAGAGCTCCAGTCTGATCATAATAAGCAGCCGGTGCTAGAACTTGGTAACCTGATGTTAAAACATAACAGACTGAAATTGGGTCTGAATCAATTATCGTTCATGAAAATATGCAGAAATATAATTTTGTCATCATGAAATGATATTTTGGGGAATCATTTTTATTATAATCGAATAGCTTGGAGTGAGAATGGGTTGGCTTTTGTGAATGAATGTTAATAAAGATAAAGCTTCACTTTTTTCGCTCAAGTTTTGGGAAGAAACAGCTGATCACTTTATGAATTATGAACTATTTTAGAGCGAGCTATATTTGGAAATTACAACAAAAAAAATGCTGTTTTTATAAGAAAGTTCATGGAGGATTTTGTTTTGTATTTCCATTTTATTTAATTTTTATAGTATCCACAAAAAGTGTTAAACATTTAAAAGTCATTCAATGATTCAGAATCAGATTTAATAAATATATTTAAACTGTGATAATCTGGTTTATTTCTGATATTTTTGTTATGGTTAGCAGACGTTCTGAATGGCCAGTAACTGCAGCTCGTGAGTATGGATGCATGATTAATCGCAATTAACATGAAATCGGAAATTGTATTTGAAAAAGCAACATGCATCAAACATCTTTCCAAACAGGAGAAGCATTTATGAACCTCTTGTCCAACAAAAGACAACATTTAATAACATGTTTTTACACCAAACTCACTTCATAATGACAGTTGAGCATCCTTCTGTAAGATGATGTGGCTTCTTACACAGTCGTATATTTATTAGTCATGTTTTATCAAAGCATTTCAATCTTCTGTCAGTCGGCCCATTCTCCTCTGACCTCTAGCATCAACAAGGCATTTTCGCCCACAGGACTGCCGCATACTGGATGTTTTTCCCTTTTCACACCATTCTTTGTAAACCCTAGAAATGGTTGTGCGTGAAAATCCCAGTAAATGAGCAGATTGTGAAATACTCAGACCGGCCCGTCTGGCACCAACAACCATGCAATGCTCAAAATTGCTTAAATCACCTTTCTTTCCCATTCTGACATTCAGTTTCAGGAGATTGTCTTGACCAGGACCACACCCCTTAATCCATTGAAGCAACTGCCATGTGATTGGTTGATTAGATAATTGCATAAATGAGAAATTGAACAGGTGTTCCTAATAATCCTTTAGGTGAGTGTACGTACATATTTATAGCGGGTCTATTCACACTGCTTTAGTATTACCTGAGGTAATTTTTACGGATCTTTTTACAGAGGGTAAAATTCGCCTTAATCTTTACTGACATTATCCATAATGATTACTGAGATGGCACATTCGGACAGGACTAAAATAACTGAAAAGCTCAGGTAATAATTACCCCACCTGTCCATGTTTAACTAATCCAGTCTGAAAAGGGCTTTAGAAAAAAACATTACTGGTGTGCATCTTGAGACAAAACAATGGCACTGAAATATTTTAAGATATAAATGTCAGTGCAAGTTGCTTACAGTTAAAACATGCATTTTAGTCTGGGACTTTTCTGCAAAACCGGGGGGTTGGTAAACTAAAACTTGACTAAACAAAAACAGGACAAGGTAGACTAAATATGATTGTTACATCCCGTAAGGTCCTGTGTTGGGGTTTGTGGTCCCTGTGTTTTCTTTTTGTTCTCTCTCTCTCTAGGTATGTGCTGGTGCTGTGACGT
Source organism: Meda fulgida (assembly GCA_030578275.1). NCBI lineage: Eukaryota > Metazoa > Chordata > Actinopteri > Cypriniformes > Leuciscidae > Meda > Meda fulgida. Next base: position 27,708,199 of record CM060635.1, on the reverse strand, counting down.
CAATCTTGCAGCTGCAGCTGGTTGCTGCTAATCAGCTCTAAAAAACTAAAAAGTACATTTGAGACAGGACTAAGACCCCGATCACACCAAACGCGTTTTTTGCAGTGAGAGGCGGCTTTTTAAAATTGTTTTCCTATGGCAGTGAGCGGTCTGCGCATTGTTTATGCCACCCAGGCACATCGCATTTTACAACCTACAGCGCCTCGCGTTTTTGCAGTTGAAAAAAAAAGCAACTCCGAGCAGAAAAAGCGCCCAACGTCATCGTGTTTTTTCCCCACTGTCCAATCAAATGAATGGAGAGGCGGGCCTTCCGTTGTAGTGATGAAAGCTACAGTTCCTTTGAATGCCCGGAGAGTGCAATGATGGAGGATAAACTTGTGGTGCTCTCGCGGGTTACCAGGAGCTTAACGACTTCACGAACCATAACTACCACAATGTTAACAGAAAGTAAATAAAGGCTGATTTGACGTTAACTTGACTGACAGGACTGCTGTTTGGGTGGTTGCTTAGCATAAAAAAATGCAGCGCACAGCTCGTTCTGTGTAATCGGGGCAGTGCTGTGCGCCTCGCGTTTTCGAACCTGAAAAAAGTGTTTGGTGTGATCGGGGCCTAAAGGTCCTTTCACACTGGACGCGATTTTGACGCACGAATAATTCGCGTGATGGTTTTATTTTTTGATCAGCTGTTTGTGTAATGAGTGCTTACCACACCGAATGCGAATGTGCTGCGGCGAAAAAACGACTTTTATTTTTTTCGCTTCGATGCCGTTTTTTTTGTACTTTTGCAGCGACAGAAACGGCTTCAGCCAATCGCATACAAGGAAACAAAGGTGAAGCTGTTGACGCTTTGGCCGCTCTGACGTAGCAGCATTATGTGCGAGAGAAGGGAAGAGTCACAACATGAAATGTAAACTAAAAACAAGCAATACATTGAAACTAGAAACCTTTTATAATGACAGCATTTTTATATTGCCTATTCCGCATCTCAACGCACGCATGGCATGACGTTGTTTGCTTATAGGGACCAGTTACAAAAGAACGAGGCATGGGATAAACCATCTGGGATAGTTGGTGTCTCCGGTGAGTTGATGAAGTGCGTGCTGATGATTTATAATATTTTTGACTAGGAGGGAAATAACTGTTTTGGAATATTTTCAACATTCATGATTGTGTGTTTCATATTATTTTTGCATGCCACACACCAAAGCATGTGCGTAAAGTGACGCAAAATATAAGTTAAAAAACTTCAACATAGGCTACGTTTCATATATATGTTTAAATAATATAATGTTTTTTTTTTCCATCTATGTTGATTAGCTTTATGAAAAGGGAACCGCATGAAATGAGTAAGAGGATCATAAGATGCCCAATATATCGAAAACATTTGGAATGGGGTCAGACATAATTTTGGCCACTTATTATCTTAATTTTAATCAATGTTTCATCAACAAATAATTGCCTAGATTAATAAATAAGAAGCAAATATAGACAATATAGGCTGATCGAGGCTCCTGCGCATGAACTGCAGCGCGTCTCATACCGAAAACACTAGTTTATAAATAAACAATTCAAATGTTTAATGCATAATCCTTACTTTGGCCGGTTCTTTGTGATAAAGTTTTAGCTTCTTTACAAGATTAGCACAGGCGTACTCCCCTTCAGACTCTCTGTTCTTTAATATTGGGTGCACACAAAACCTTTTCTGTCTTTTAAAGAAAATGAAAAGCTCATCTTCACTGGATGATGATGATGATGATGATGATGATGAAGTGTCCATGTTTTCTCAGCTGTCGGCGCGAAAGTTTTGGAATGTTGAAGCTCTGAACGTCGCAAATTCGCGTCGCGGCTGATGTGAATGGTTTTGACGCGAACTATTCGCACGCGAACTATTCGCTTTTCCGTTTCGCTTTTCCGTTTCGCTTTTTCGTTACGCGTCCGGTGCGAAAGGGCCTTAAGACTGCATTTAAAGATATCTGACAAAATTAACACTATTGGGAGCTGAGTTGCTGGAACTGTTAACAGCTACATACACAGGATACCTTAGATTCCTAGACTATGTAAATTAAGCACACAAATGAACATAAATGAAACGAAATGAAAAGAGATTCTAATTATTGGACAAAAAACTTCCACACTTAATAACCTAGAATACTGTCTAACACTTGATGGCTGCACTGTTAAGACTTTGTCTTTGGTTAGGAACCTGGGTGTGCTCTTTGATACCAATCTTTCATTTGAAAGTCACAACCAGTTAATAATACCTAGAATTTATAGGCAAGACAAGTAGTTTGTTTAGGCATGATTTGTGGGGAATTACAAACCTGCGCACATATATTCAAACGCACATAACTTTAGAATAAATTCTTAATTCGCATGTAAACGCCATCAGCGTTTATCACAGGATCGCGTTTAAAGTCTGTTCAGAGAGAACGGTGTTGTCTTAGCGGCCCCTAATTTAATAACAAATGATAATTTCAACGGAAGTGAATCAATCAAAACTAACTTTAGCTGGAAAATAACATTATTCAAGAACAGCTATAAAACCAAAACAATCTTTGTTACCTTAAATTATATGTTTATCTCTGTAAAGCGCTATATAAATGAAGATGACTTGACTTGAAACATAGCAATGATATAAAGATTACCCAATCCAAGATACCTGCATGAGTAAAAGAAAGAGGAGGTCAGAGCATGACTCACCTGGCATGCCTGCAAAGGCCAGGGCTGGGTTTGCGGCAAGGGACTCCTGCTGACTCTGTTGGCTCTGGCCAGGGGTCAAAGGTCGCTGATTGGTCCCCGCACGCATCACCTGGATGGGGGGAGAGTTGCAAAATAGCCTAAAGTAAACCACTAGCCTCTAAAGCAAATTATTTCTTTAATCATTGACTGTTCATGGTCAATAACATTAGTCTTAATTGAAATGCATTATACTGTGCAGGGGATCAGAAATCAGAACAAAAGCTCTTTAAACTATTAATTGAGGGATGAGTTAAGCAAAGATGCCTTATAACAAGAAACTAGGTCACAGCAGAAAACCGAAAACCAGTCAGTATCTGGTGAGAACACCATTTGCCTCACGCAGTGCAAGACATCTCCTTCGCATAGAGTTGATCAGGTTGTTGATAGGGATGTTAACCGATGACCGTTTGACCGATGGTTGACCGAATCAACGTTAACCAATCAAAGTTGTCGGTTAAAAAAAAGTGATCTCTAAATTAGGCTATTATATAGACAGTGGACTAAACGCTACTAGTTAGCCATCTCATTCCAAGATATGTTTGTGTGAAGTGAAAAAATTCCCCCCCACTCTCAATTTTTCACAACTCGCCTGTTTGTACAATAAACCAATAAAAACATTTGGCGCGAGGTCACAACGTTTGGGTTCGCGCGCTCAAGGTTTGTGAAAAGTAAAGACTACAGGCTAAAACACTCGAGGTGAGAGCCCGGGCAGGTTTAGGAGATGTTGCCCTTAACAGAAGTTGACACTTGTCTTTTTGAAAAATAAAAAAATAATATTCAATTATGCAAAAGAGTTGTTCTGTCCGTTATTAGAAGGCACACAGTGAGTTAGACCTGCCTTGGCCGGTGCGTCTTTTACGCATTCTGAAGGTGCCTGTTTTATCCATTGGTTTTATCGTGTTGCAGTCTATTAGGCAACATTCCGCATATAAGATGGGCTTAGATTTGGAAATACATTACATCTACATTTCAGTTGTAACAGATAAGGTGATGATGATCATCCTGTTTTTTTATTATTGTTAGCACTACCTCAAACTAAAGCGGCTTCTCTTCGGAGCAGTCATTTTCTTAAATGAGCCTCAATGTTTCAAATGAGCTTCTAACGCTAGACTAACGCCTTTATTTTCAACACGATCACCTTGTACCCAAACCATTTCGAAAAACCAAGGAGCCATTTGTCATCCGATTACATACAAAGCTTACGGGCCAGTGTGTGTGTGACGCCCGTTTCACACATACTCTGTTTGCAGTGTGTATGCGGTGCGTATTTTTTTCCATACCCATGTTAACAGGTTAGAGCTTTCACACTGCACACGGATGCGGTCCGGCGATTTGTTCCAGGTGCGGTGCGTATACAGCAGTGAAGCCATCACGCTATCTGTGCTGCACGCGCTGAATTAAAGTGACAGCGCATATTTCGTGGTCAAAATCAACACAAATTGACATGAAAATGTAGTAATCTCACCATAAATGCATTTAATTAAATACTACTATTTTTCACAATCATCTTTTTACTTTAAGACTACGGTAAAGCAAGGAAAACTACAATTTACTTCAACAAGGCGACATAATGAACGTCATTCGTGGAGGTGGAAAAAACAAGTTCTTTGTGATGCAAGATTTATTATAAAGATTGAAATTATCCAAAAGAAAAGGTGAGTCTGCTATTTTTGTCAACTTTAATTTAAAATGTTTGCGATTTTAATATAACTACATGGTTCAATATGTTACCACTTGCTTGAGCAACTTAATATATAATCTATATAAAAGTAATGCATTGAATAATAATTTGTTTAAATTGTGTTGAAACGTGAACACGTCTATTAAAGAGTGTATGTGTGTACAAAGAGAATCGCACTGGTGACAACTTTTTAAAAATAAAAGTAGCTGATAACTTCCGGATTTGAAATACAAGTAGTGAGTAAATGGGTTTGTGGTACAGCTGCGGATCAGTTGCGCACTGCAAACGCAGCATATGTGAAAGCACTATAGCGCGTGCTGCTCCTGTACCGCATAAGCACCGCAACAAACACGCAGTATGTGTGAAACGGGCGTGAGCGGGAGGCAGAGCGGCAGAGATGCGACAGAGTTGCGAAATTGCAGGCGCGGCTCGAAATGGCTGTTATTTCAAATAGCGCAGCATATTTTCAACTAATTGGTTAACCGGATTCAACCGGCTAATGAGGCTCGGTGGTCGGTCAAGAATTTTTTTTGTTTTCGCCATCCCTAGTTGTTGATTGTGGCTTGTGGAATGTTGGTCCACTCCTCTTCAATGGCTGTGCGAAGTTGCAGGATATTGGCAGGACTTGGAATACGTATACGCCGATCCAGAGCATCCCAAAGACGCTCAATGAGTGACATGTCTGGTGAGTATGCTGGCCATGCAAGAACTGGGATGTTCTCAGCTTCCAGGAATTGTGCACAGATCCTTGCAACATGGGGCCGTGCATTATCATGCTGCAACATGATGAGGTGATGGTCATAGACGAATGGCATAACAATGGGCCTCAGGATCTCGTCACAATATCTCTGTGCGTTAAAAATGCCATCAATAGAATGCACCCGTGTTCGTTGCCCATAACATACGCCTGCCCATACCATAACCCCACCGCCACCATGGACCACTCGATCCACAACGTTGACATCAGCAAATCGACACAACGCCATACACGCTGTCTGCCATCTGCCCTGTACAGTGAAAACCTGGATTCATCTGTGAAGAGAACACCTCTCCAAAGTGCCAGACACCATCGAATGTGAGCATTTGCCCACTCAAGTCGGTTTACGATGAACTGCAGTCAGGTCGAGACCCCGAAGAGGATGACGAGCATGCAGATGAGCTTCCCTGAGACGGTTTCCTGACAGTTTGTGCAGAAATATAAATTGCGTTTATAATTTTGCTCAGTGTACATACTTTAAGTTAGACCAAACCTTTATTTTGGCAGGTTGTAATGAAGAGATTTGAGTTTCTGTTTTAATAAATTGTATTATTACTTGAAGAATACTCTACTGTGGAATAGTAATATATTTGTTATAATTTCTTCAAGTTATAGCAATTTTTATTTTTGGGGTTGTAGTGAAGACCTTAGAGTTTGTGTATATATACAGTATATATGATATGACAAATGAATGATGATAGTTTTATCAAATTAAATGGTGAAATACTTGTGAAGTGACTCTGATAGTAGCTCTGTAGATGACGTTTATGTGTCCATACCCTGATAAAGTAAGATGGTGGACACTGAATCAAACGAATGTCACGCGAGCTTCAGTGTGTAGAAGAAACTGCGGCACTCATTCACACAGAGAAAAATACATATCGTTCGCGAAATTGAAACCAGTATATCGGGTGAACCGGTTTTCCATCCAGCGCTAAGACATACATACACACACACACGACCGCAACCAAAGACTGTATGTTGCAGGAGGACAGCAAATAGATTACATAAATTTGGTCTTAATCTATTATTAACCATTTTAAACCGGGTTGAGTGAAGATCTAAGGGGCTGTTTACACCTGGCCACTTCATGCGTTTTCTGTGATCGGATAGCTATCTGATTGTGAAAAGACCAGGTGTAAATCCCCTCCGAAATGCATGATAGACGGATTTAAATCTGATCGCTTAAACCACTTCAGGAGGTGGTCTGGGACGCATTCCAGACGAAACTGGACAAGTTGTTGAATCCACATACATAAATTTTACTCCTCCCAACAATTCCAAAAAAATAAGCGTGTGAGAGCGTGTTATAGACTAAATGTCATCTTATAGCCTGCTATACGAATTGCCGCAGATGAGCAGCTGAGAATCTCTTCATCAAGCCAACGTGAAAATTTTATCACAAATCAAAGTGAAAGTATGTCGCAGACGCGTAACACAATCTTCATTAAAAGTAAAGAAACTAAATGATCTTACCTGTGCTGTTGTCGCCCTCTATTATTGAGGTCTTTGATTTTGAAATTAGCTGATGATCAATAAAATGCAGCTCATATCTATTGCTTTCGGTGACGTCAACTCATTTAAATCTGCATATAGCGTGGGAATTGAAGATCGGATTTATATCCGTTTAGCAAAAAACACATTTATGTGACCAGGTGTAAATGGAATCGTTTTGATAAATCAGATAGCTACCTGATCAGTAAAAAGTTAAAACACATTTGGATTGCTCTGCTAATCGATTGCTCCTGTCTGCCTTCCTGCCTGCTGTGAGTTTGTTTGCGTCGAGGCTGTAAGCTCTAAGCCTCGTATTTTTTGTTTTGTTTTGAACCATCATTTACTTTCATTTCTAGTTGTTTATATTACTAAATACAGTTTACCCACCATCTCAGATTAACCTTACATCGCTAGCTTCCGTTATTGTTAGCACAGCACGCTAGTGTTAACGCGCCACCCGCGCTCATTTATTTATTATCTCTCGCGCGCCCGCGCCTTTGAGTTCATAAAAGCCCAGGTAAATAAGAATCAGTCAACACCAGGGACGTGCAGAGTTCCCCAAGGGCAGGGGCTCAAATGTAAAAAAGGGGCATGCATATAGGCCTATATATATTTGTTATATATACATGCATACTGGCCAAAAATGTACTATTCTTACTATTACTATTTTTAATGTTTTAGAAAGAAGTATCTTATGCTCATCAAGGCTGCATTTTTTATTATTATTAACAAACAGTAATGTTGTAAAATATTACTACAATCTAAAATAATGGTTTTCTATTTTAATATACTTTTTTCAGGATTCTGAGTTTAAAAGTTGAGTTTAAGAGTTCAAAAAGAACAGCATTTATCTCAAATAGAAATATTTTGTACCAATATCCAAAAACAGCATATCTTCGCTTTACTTAATCTTATCGACCACCCGGTATAGGCTACAGCCTATGAAAGTAAAAGAGTAGCTATAGCACGTAGATGTGAATTTGAGAACTTGTACAATAAACATTCGTACTTGTACGCTAAAACTGTTCAAAAGTCTGGGGTCAGTAATTTTCTTTCTTTCTTTTATTCAGCAAGGATGTGTTAAATTGATGAAAATTGATAGTAAAGACTTATAAAATCATTTATTTATATCAATATTTTAATTAAATGCTATTCTTTTAAACTTTTAATTTATCAATGAATCCTGAAAAAAGTATCACAGGTTCCAAAAAAAACATTGCGCACCACAACTGTTTCCAACATTGATGATAAATCAGCACTTTAGAATGATTTCTGAAGGAACATGTGAAACTGAAGTCAGGGTTAGTAATGATAATGAAAATTCAGCTTTGCATCAGAAATAAATGATATTTTTTAAGTAGGCCTATATTAAAATAGAAAACCATTATTTTAAATTGTAATAATTGTTTTCTGTATTTTTAATCAAATAAATGCAGGCTTGAAGCGCATAAGAGGCTTCTTTAAAAAACAAAAAAATAGTAATGTGTCATGACCCGTACTGTTCTATTATCAAAAATCACCCTTTCATGTGTTGTTGCCAGCCTACACTTCACATCATGGCCTCTAGGTGGCGCCTGGGCTTAATTAATTTGAACCAACTATGATAGTTTTCAAATAGTAAACGGTGTATCAATATAACATAGGCTAAATACATGTGACTTGAATACTACTTACGATTAAAGCGACTTTTGGTGCTGGTTTTGTGCAGTGCTTTGTAGTCAATTAACGACGCAGATCCAGATCGCTTCATAAATGTAAATTCGTCTGTAATTTTCAAACGATTTCTGAATGACTAGAAAATTACCGCTCCACTTCACATTGTCCAATGAAATTTGAACTTCTTGTGCCAGATGGCGATTGGTCAGTGTATTATATAAAAAACAGTCATCAATGAATGTAATATTTTACAATAGATAATATATGGATTTTTATGTGGAAGATACCTACCTTTGATAATTGAAAAAAAAAAAAAAGTTTAAAAATGGTTTGGTTCATTTTTTCCTGCCGTCGAGCCTAGATAGGCTACTCACTGCTGAAAGAATCATATATTTTGGCTCCAGCGCATCAGTTCGGTTCTCATGCAGACTGTGGAACGACCTACGTGGTCGTTTACACTAGTGCATTTTTGATTTAAAACGCATAACTTTTGCTACGGTTACGCGCCCCTGCCATCCTCCGGAGTTTTAGACCCTCGAAAACGGAGACTTCCCTTCAGTCGAGTCCGAAGCAAGACACGCAACGCAACCCATAGCAACAAGTCATGGCAACAAGTCATGGCAACGGCACCTCAGACTGAAAGAAACGTACTAATAAACGTGAAATTAGGCTACTTTAGTTTTGTACACATTGTCATGTTAATTATAATCAAATGCATTTTGTTTTTATTGAAAACACTATTAACATTATTTGTTTGAGAGGGGCACTTTCGATTCATTTTGAAAAAGGGCAGGGGCTCGAGCACCCAAAGCTATATACTCTGCACGTGCCTGGTCAACACAAACGGTGAGTAATGTCTTGTCCTGTTATTGTCACCTGTGTCACATGTCATATGTTTAGTATAGCCTTCTCCGTTGGCAATATAGGATTTATTTGTGATAAATGCAAGGAGACAGTCAGGCTGACGGAGAAGATTTCAGAGCTTGAGACACGCATCCAAACTTTAATTGAGGATAGTAAGGATAGTACTAGAGATACTATTTTGGATGCGCCTAGCATAGTGAACTCTGTGTACATGATTCGGTTCCGGCTGAAGTAGAGCCCACGCAGCAGAGCAGATGGGTGACAGGTAGAGATCGCTCTAGTCGCGGATAAAAAAAAATAAATTAAAAAAAACTCTTCCGTTCCGATTACCATACAAATCGATTTGCCCCACTCAGTGAAACACCCACTGAGAATTCTGTTGATTGTGCCCTAGTAATTGGTGATTCGATCTCACGGAATGTGAAAATAGAGCCACCAGCCACCATAGTCACATGTTTACCGGGAGCCAGAGCGCCTGACATCAAAGCAAATTTAAAAGTGCTGGCTAATGCTAATCGTAAATTCTCTAAGATAATTTTTCATGTCGGCACTAATGATGTTCGACTCCACCAGTCGGAGATCACCAAAATTAATATTAAAGAGGTGTGTGAACTCGCAAGTACGATGTCAGGCACTGTAATTTGCTCTGGCCCCCTTCCTGTTCGCAGGAGTAATAAGATAGTTAGCAGATTGGCCTCACTCAATGGTTGGTTGTCTAAGTGGTGTCCGTTGAATAATATAGAATTCATAGACAATTGGAAAAGTTTTTGGGGCAAGCCTGACCTGTTGAAAAGAAATGGTATTCATCCCTCCTGGGATGGTGCTGCTCTTCTCTCTAGTAATTTGGCTCATAGTCTTAAAGCTAAAACATGACAATCTGGGGCTCAGGTCAGGAAGCAGACAGACTGGCTAAATTGACCGTCTGGTAGCGGCCTCAAGTCACCCAGGTCAGATAAATCCCATCACATAGAGCCTCTTTCACCTAGATATTATCATGTAAAGACTGTGTCTGTTCCCCGAATTTGGAAATCCAAAAAACGTCAGGTAAAAAAATGTAATTGATGTTCAACAAATAAAAAACAGATATAATACAGATAAGCAAATGATAAAGCTTGGGTTGCTGAATAGTCGATACTTCAAAATCGCTAATAGTTAATGATATGATTTCATATTATAATCTAGATGTGCTGTGTTTGACAGAAACCTTGCTAAAACCAAACGATTACATTACTTTAAAAGAGTCCACCCCACAAGATTACTGTTATAAACATGAACCTCATCTAAAATGTAAAGGGGGAGGTGTTGCTGTAATTTATAGTAATATTTTCAAAACCACTAAGAAATCTATTTTTAAATATACTTCTTTTGAAGTGTTGGTGCTTAATGTAAAAATATATAGTGTAAACGATAAATCACGTTTGAGAATTCTGCTGGCTACTGTATACAGGCCACCAGGGCACCATAAAGATTTTATCAAGGAACTTGTGGACTTTCTATCAGAATTAGTATTGGCTGCCAATAAAGTACTAAACTAAAATCACTTTGTGATTTTAATATACATGTAGATAATGAAAAAGATGCATTGGGATTGGCACTTAAAGACATTATAAACTCGATTGGAGTTAGACAACACGTGTCAGGACCTACTCATTGTCGTAGTCATACTCTAGATCTAATACTATCACATGCAATAGATGTTGATGCCGTTGAAATTCTGCAGCAGAGCGATGACATCTCAGACCATTATCTAGTCTCATGTATATTACATTTAGCCAAGGCTGCAAAGCCGACTGCGTGTTATAAATATGTTAGACGTATAACTTCTGCCACTAAAGATTGCTTTATCAATAATCTTCCTAATCAGTTTCATCATCTCAGCATCCCGGATAGCTTAGAAGAACTTGATATTGCAACAGAAACTTTTAACTCTCGCTTTTCCAGCACTTTAGACGCAGTTGCTCTGTTGCGCTTAAAGAAGATTAAAGAAAATAGTCCAACGCCGTGGTACAACGACCACACTCAGGCCCTTAAGAGAGCAGCCAGAAAAATGGAGCACAACTGGAAGAAAACAAAACTAGAGGTATTTCGGATTTTATGGAAAGAGAGCTCGATTGCTTACAGAGAGGCCTTAAAAGCTGCTAGATCTGCTTATTTTTCAACCCTATAATAAGAAAATAAAAATAATCCTAGATACTTATTTGAAACAGTGGCTAAACTAACGAAAAAGAAAGCTTCAAGCACAGAAGTTTCCGAGCAACACATTAATGACTTTATGAACTTCTTCACTTATAATATAAGATTGATAATATCAGGGACAAAACTATAACTATGCAACAGTATCGCATCAGGGAGTGCATTGTAGTCTCCCTGAAGAAAAATATTATTCATTTGTTCCTATAGGAGAGGAAGAATTCTGCAAACTCGTTAATTCATCTAAATCGAAAACTTGTATGTTAGACCCTATACCGACTAAGCTACTGAAAGAGATGCTTCCAGACGTCATAGAGCCTCTTCTTAATATCATTAATTCGTCTTTGTCTCTAGGATACGTACCAAAAACCTTTAAGCTGGCTATGATTAAACCGCTTGTTAAAAAAACGCAACTTGATCCTTCAGAATTAGTCAATCACAGGCCGATCTCAAATCTACCTTTTCTGTCAAAGATATAAGAAAAAGCAGTATCCTCACAACTGTGTTCCTTTCTTGAAAGAAATGATATCTGCGAGGAGTGGTTATATCTCTCTATTAGTTTCACTTGATCTTAGTGCTGCATTTGACACAATTGACCACAACATTCTTTTAAATAGACTAGAAACCTGTGTTGGCATTAGAGGAATTGCACTAGCATGGTTTAAATCATACTTATCTGACCATTATCAGTTTGTAGCAGTAAATGAAGAGATGTCTTATCGATCACAAGTTCAGTATGGCGTACCACAAGGCTCAGTACTAGGACCGCTGCTGTTCACTCTGTACATGCTACCATTAGGAGATATCATTAGGAAACATGGAATTCGCTTTTACTGTTATGCCGATGATCCTCAGCTCTATATTTCTTCAAAACCTAACGAAACTTACCAATTCACAAAATTAACGGAATGCAAAGCTGATATAAAAAATTGGATGACTAGTAATTTCCTACTACTAAACTCTGAAAAAACAGAGATTCTAATTATTGGACAAAAAATGTCCACACGTAATAACCTAGAATACTGTCTAACACTTGATGGCTGCTCTGTTAAGTCTTCATCGTCGGTTAGGAACCTGGGTGTGCTCTTTGATAGCAATCTTTCATTTGAAAGTCACGTGTCTAGTATCTGTAAAATTGCATTTTTACATCTTAAAAATATATCTAAATTACGACATATGCTCTCATTAACAAATGTGGAACAATTAGTTCATGCTTTCATGACATCAAGAGTAGATTATTGTAATGCTCTACTAGGTGGTTGCCCTGCACGCTTAATAAATAAACTACAGCTAGTACAGCTTGAGTTCTTACTAGAACCAGGAAATATGACAATTAGCCCGGTTCGGTCAACACTGCATTGGCTGCCTATTAAACATCGTATACATTTTAAAATATTGTTGATTACTTACAAAGCAGTAAATGGTTTAGCTCCGCAGTACTTGAGCGAGCTCTAACGCATAATAGTCCTTCACGTCTATTGCGATCTCAAAATTCGGGCCAGTTGATAATACCTAGAATATCAAAATCGACTGCTGGCGGTAGATCCTTTTCCTATTTAGCACCAAAACTTTGGAACAGTCTTCCTACCATTGTCCGGGAAGCAGACACACTCTGTCAGTTCAAAGCTAGACTAAAGACACATCTCTTTGACCTAGCATAGACATAATACACTATAGACTTCTATAATTCAATGTTAGGCTGCATAGATTAGGTCAGCCGGAACTGGGAACACTTCCCTTAAATCCTGATGTACTCGTTACATCATCATAAGAAGAATGGCATCTACGCTAATTTTAGTGTCTTTGTTTATGTCAAGGTTTTCCCGCAGCCTGCCGGATGCAGGTCGTATCCAGATCTGACTAGGAGCTTTGACTGGACCCGATGACAACGCAGTGCTGAAGTGCCAACTAGCCTCTCCCTATGGATGATCCCTTTCCCACTCTACAGATAAAACGTTGTGATTCTGGTCCAACCCGAAGTGATAAAATAAAAAAATTCTGTATCAAATTACAGTTACTGTAAATCCGGCCTCTAGTTCATAAACGCCAGAGGAGAACTGGCCCCCGACTGAGCCTGGGTTCTCCCAAGGTTTTTTTTCTCTCCATTAAGTCATCTGATGGAGTTTTAGGACACCAGTAGGTCACTTGATGGAGTTTTTCGGTTCCTTGCCACTGTTGCCTTTGGCTTGCTCAGTTGGGGATATTCAAATGAATTAACCAAGCATTAATACCATTGATCAGCCGTACCAAACGTGGATGTTTTTTCCACTAAGAAACAAACATTGTTATGTTATTTGATTGATACTGTGAAGCTGCTTTGATACAATTTATATTGTGAAAAGCGCTATATAAATATACTTGACATGAAGTGACCAGGTGTAAACAGGCCCTAAGTGATGTAAGTTACAGATCCACTATGGCTTTTACCTTTGAAGTCCTGTGAAATGTTATACAACAGTGTGTATTTTAATATTTAAAATAAACCTCTGTGCTCCCACTGCACGTGGATTACTGTATACAATAAACAAAATAAATTTGACTTCCTCAATTCCCCCTTTTTTTACTGTGTTAATCAACAATATGCCACAAGTGTTGTTGATAGCCTTGGTTCAGTACAAGTTAGCTTGATGAACAAGGCTTATATGTTGATATTTCATTAACCTGTTGTCCTGGTCCCTGATTGGATGCCTGCTGGTTGGCAGAATGACTGGCGGCAGCTGCAGTCTGTTGTTGGAAGAGGTTGGCTGGATACACGCCCCACGGGACTCCATAGTACTGAGGAGGGACTACAGCTGGACCTGTAGAAATAAATGATGAGCTGCAGACTGAGGACTTTTCATATTTAAGATCCCAGGATTGTCTATGCTATGATTGATATTTATAAAGTGTGTACATGCGTATACCTGCAAGTGTTGCGGCTGCTGCCAATCCTGCAGCTGTATAAGGGTCTGTTCCAGGAGGGCCAGCATTGATGATGTAAGGGTTTGGCACAAATGCAGGTGCAAGACCTACCGGGGGGAAAAAAGAGCATTAGATAAATTTTTTTTTTTTAAAAACACAGGACAGATTAATTTGGAGACTGCCTGTTACACCCAAAAATGCACATGCACAATAAAATTAAACCACTAAACACACTCGTTCTTGTTTGCAAAAAATAAATAAATCAGCAGGATATTACAGGTCAAAAGCACTTTGGTCAAGTTTTTGGCTGCTAAAGAATTGAGCTTTTGAGTTGAGCTTTTGGCAAGTTCACAAGCTTGCATCATTATTGAGTCTTGAGTGAGGTACCTAGCCCCAGGCATAGCTACTCCAGACACTTTATTTTCTCCAGCCATTTGAAATAAAATTAAGCTAAAAATACCATGTTTATGAATTCTAGGTTCCAAAAACATGTATGATCAGGACCATGTGGTGGAAAAGGGATAAGGGAGACTGATAAGGGAGTCTCTGTATGAAAGTAAATGTCAGTAAGAGGTTATGTTACCGAGGTGTTGCTGTTGGGCTGCAGCAAGGGCGTACTGTTGCTGCTGTGCTGCAGTCAGCTGCTGAACTGTGAGATGACCAGATCTCTGGAACAACTAAAAAAAAAAAAAAAAAGAACAAGTTATTACATCTTTTTATTAACACATTTTTTCTTCTGCATATGCAGCAATACTATTCATGTTTGGGATCAGTTGAGTGAAAACCAATCAGTATATCAGATCCGTACATTAAGTGACAGCAGTCTAATATACTTGTCAATGTTAAATAAAAAAAACTAAAGACATTCAAAAAAAAAAACTCCCTGCTCTTGCCAATTTTTGAATCTTTAATAAGAAACTTAAATTTAATCCATACAGTAAAGACACAATTTTATTTTAACATTTAATTCAATTTCTGTAGTATTTCTTACTACATGTTAAATACGCCTTCAGTACTTTGTGAAATTTGCTTAGTTATTTTTGGATTTACATTTTTTGTATTAAAAAATAACAAATCACGTGAAATAAATTGTTCTCGTAAAAATAAAACTGCTCATACCTTAAAATATGACTTGTCATATTGCCCAGCCCTAAATGAGTAGCTGTACCTGCTGTTGGGAGTTGTAGTCAAACAGGTTGACTGGAGCACCAGATGAGTCCACCTGGATCTGATTTCCAGCATAGTCAAATTGGAGTGACTCCATGCCCACCTGCTGCTCCATGCCGCCCATGCTCTGGGCTTCCTGGCTCTGGAAGTCCTCAGTGGGGGGTTTGTTTGTGACATTGGGTGGCTGCAGAGCGTGCGGGTGGTGCTGCACCATCATTTCCAGACCGGCCTGACTGGGGCCCAGTCGTTCAACTGCCTCTGTGGGGGACGCCTGGCGACTGCCTGGGGTGGGGCTGAAGGAAATCAGTTTTAAATCAAAGTATACTTACTTCATATATAAATAATGACGCAAAGAAATTGTTGTAGGGTCAATAATCACTGCCCCATTGAAGGCCATTAAAGTTTTTACAACGTCTGTTTTTATTTGTTTACAGTTTTCAATATTAGTTTAAATTTGTTTCAATAAGACATACATAGTTTTGTTCTGGATTTCAAGAAGCGTCAATTTTTATGACGCTTATTTTTTTACTCACCCTCATGTTGTTCAAAACCTGTATGTATTTCTTCTGTTGAACTAAAAAAGAAGATATTTTGAAGAATGTTGGTAACCAGATGGAATAAAAAAAATCTATGGATGTCAATGGTTACCATCAACTGTCTGGTTACCAACATTCTTCAAAATATCTTATTTTGTGCTGAACAGAAGAAACAAACTCATACAGGTTTGGAAAGACAAAGGGTGAGTCAATTATGACAGATCTGATGGCAGATTTTTGAATGAACATCCCTTTAAATGGATCCACAATGGCCTAGTGTCAGCCTTAATAGCAAGTAAAAAAACAGATTGGTCACTTTACATGTCTGTCAGGGCTAAGCAGGTAACTTTTTGAAAACATTTTATTTTCCCCCCTGTTTTAAATATACTTTTTAAATAAGAATGTTTATTTTTTCATGTTAATACAGTTGCCAATTAAAACCCATACTTGAAGTCTTTACAGTCACGGTCCATCCCGTTCAGCAATCCTCTTGCATTTGCTATTGAGGCATCCGCTTCATCTCCAACTTTCATCTCAGGACTTTTGTCTTCCTCAAATGGTAAAGCCTTTTCTTTTGAATCGCTCTTTTCCCTGCCATCTGGATCTGCATCTGCTCCACCCTGGAATCACCGTCAATCAAAGTTAAACGCAGTGATCCATGAGAGAATGAGGCCAATTTAATTTGACATACAAAAAAATAAATAAATCTTTCTGCTTAAAGCTGCCATTAAATCAAAACCTATTTACTGAAAGGGACAGTTTGCCCAAAAATGACAATTCTGTCATCAGGTCATTCCAAACCTGCATTACTTTCTTCTGTAGAACATAAAAGATAATATTTAGAGTTTTTTTTGTCAATGGCCACTTAAACACATCTTTTTTTGTATTCAACAAACTAAAGAAATGCCCTCAGGTTTAGGAACCACATGAGAGTGAGAAAATTACTAATTACATTTTTTGGGGAACTAACTGTTTGATGCATGTTATTATTTATGGTCTTATTGTAAACAAATGTATACACAATTTTTAGTCTTTAATCAAAATGTCATAAGTTAGTTTTAAATGTCATGTTGTCATATGTCTTTACAAAGAGCCAGTACGTATCAGTGCAGGCAAGACTGGAACCCAGATTGTCTGATGTTCTGAGAACATAGGCATAATGTCTCAAATCCTGACATGCGTAATAACCGAAATCAGCAAATTCTCCTTTTTTCTGTAAACAGTAGTGCTGGGAGATAAACCGGTTCATCCAGTATACTGGTTTCAATTTCGCAAATGATAAGAATTTTTCAAATACCGCCACATCGGTGCGTAACTGAAACAATTGCTGTATCTATTCAATGGCCACTATGAACGCTATGTAGAGTGTATTGAGAGGGGACTTCTATTAACTGCATACCCTTCTTATTAATGGTTATAACTTGTAATTTTATATAAAGTTATATAAATAAACAACAAAATTAACTCTTTAATATTGCAAATACCACTTAGAGCCATATGATTTATGATCTTCTGAGTGAACAATGTTGCTCAGCATCAAATGGCAAACAAAATGAAAGCATAACAAAACTGCGCTACTCATTTGTGCTTCACAGACTGTTTATCAGTCAGAATAATAGACAGCGTAGTGCACCTTTACTACACAGTGCTGGGAGATCCAGTGAAGAAATCTATTGAATTCACAACAGAATTAATAACATCGCTGCAAGGTCTAGTGAGAAGCATTCAGATTCGGCGCTGAGTTCTCTGTTATAA
Source organism: Meda fulgida (assembly GCA_030578275.1). Lineage (NCBI taxonomy): Eukaryota > Metazoa > Chordata > Actinopteri > Cypriniformes > Leuciscidae > Meda > Meda fulgida. The sequence goes on along the minus strand of CM060635.1, from coordinate 27,690,460 downwards.
ACCATGGATATGGAAGTTATAGAAGACTTTAAGTCCACAAATCAGCAACATTCGATTGAATGTAGTAACACTGTTACAATGGTATAGTGGCTAAAATGGTCAAACACTTACAAGTACTATACATCTTTTTCCAGCACTTCAAAACTCTATTAATATTAAGATTTTTAAGTGTTTTTTTCAATGTGATGACCAAAAAATTATTTAATCATCCTTAAAAGATTGTCCCTATTAATAAAACTAAAAGTTAAGATGTAGGAAAACTGACACTTATTTAAAAATAAAAAATAAACATTAAATTACCATTGTAATCAGTAGGTGGCTGCAGAGAAGCGCTTATTGGCTTATTAGCTATTTCCATTCCATAATATCTATCTTTTTTCACTCGTTTTGCTTTTGAATTCATATTAAGACATTATGAATAATAATAATTGAAGTTTAATTTTATTAACACCTCAACTCAAGCTCAGTGCTTTATGGTCAGCCCCACAATGCTAAAAAATACTTTCTGTAGACCTTAGTAGCTCCGGTACGGCAGCCCTCAAATATTAGTATGGAGCCCTGTGAACTTAAAAAAACAGCTAATTTAAATTTCTGTACGTTAAATCTATTTATTACTAAGGCATTTATCAGCAATACAGTGAAAATATGAATAACGGCGTTGCAGGTTGATTTAAGGAGCGGAAATTTTTTGCTTGGGCTCCTAAAATATTTCAGTAAGGGGCTACAGTGCTCCTAGTAAAAAAAAAAGTTAGTCTGGAGCCCTGATAATAATAATAATAATAATAATACAGTTTATTACAACTGTACACTGCAACATACAGTGATACAGATTTTTGGTCACACTGTCCAGCACTAGTAAATAGAAGCCAAGTCAACAAGGACCTCCCGGACGCCCACTCGTGGTGGTGGGAGAGTGAGGGTGAACAGTTACTCATTCATTTCTGTTGAGAAAAAGGACATTTCCAATCTTTTTTATTTTTGATAAAACAAAAATTAAAAAATGCATGTATTCACTGGTGTTTCTTTTAGATTTCCCTTTCAGAAAATCTGTTCTGATTTTAGATCACATATGCTGAAAAAAAAGTCTAGATTTATGTATTAAGTATAATAAAGTAATCATTGACTCACATAGCCTCCGTTTCTGTAGCGACCATCCATCTTTTCTCCAGGAGAAGAGCTGAGGACGTACTCCACCATACTCACACCCAGACCACCCCCCTCTGAGCGTGGGGACAGCACTGAGCTTGCGTCTCCGTTCCCGTTGTAGCCCTGGCCTGGTCGCCTTTGCACCATAATGGGCTGAGACACAGAATGATCTAGACACAGCAGAGGAAAAGAATACCAATGGCGTTATGATGATGAAAATGACAAGAGCACAAATAAAACATTTAACCACACATTAGGAAAACCATGATAATACTACCATAATAACATGCAATATGAAATTTCAAGCAATAATCAACAACCTCTTGTAGGCAATACTGAGAATTTTTTCCCCTTTCATTTTATTCAACTGCAGCCACTACCTACTAAGCTAATTCATTAAAAATATGCTTTAATGCATAAAGCTGAACTGATCAACTCATACTTTTTTTCTGGGTTTCAAAGTGTACATCAAACGGAGTTATTGTCTCCCAAAAGATAGAACCAATTGTCTGAAACGAGTCGTCAGTAATTCCAGTCTTACTTCCTGCACATACATATATAGGATAGTAACAATAGTAATTGGCTGCATGCAAACAACTATTTTGACCCGCCCTCAAATATTGCAGTTGTAGCTGCATATGCTGTGAAAGCAAATCTACTTTGCATGCACTTCCAAAAGTTGAGGTCTCAAACTCAAATTGATATGATAAAACTGATGCCATCATGTATAAGTGCAGAGGAAGCTTCCGGAGCTGAAATTAAGCGTTTCGAATTCAGTTTCCGACACACACTGTAAATGGTAGACCAAATCACAACAGACTGGGCCATCTGACCAATCAGAGCAGGCTCTCAGAAAGAAGGGGTTTAAAGAGACCGAATCCATGATCAAACCATTTCAGACAGTCTGGCCCTGTTTACATCTGCAATAAAGATGCGTCATTCCTGATTTCTAACTCACTCACAGCATTCTGTGTGGTTTTGCAGCTATAAGAGCAGAAATTATAGCTGAGGCTCACCGTATGTTTTTCCATCGTCTCCGGGCATGTTCATTTACCCCAAATTCTGCTTCATTTGTCTGAATTCCATTTTTTTCTAACCGATTAAACTGTGCATCCAATAGCTGAGTGCAACAGCAGAACATGATTGTCTCATCAGCACAATATTGAGGCACTTGCTCTATGGTTCCACCGCTATCAAGTGATAAACAGTGCAAGTGGCTTGATACACTCAAATTTGACACAAGATTCTGTTAAACACTCGTATAGGGATCGATGGGATCATTAAAGATTCTGTGCTGAAGCAAGCCACGACCATGTAAGAAATTACAGAATTAAATTTCTGTAGTCAGAAATTTATTGCGAAATCAATGCAGGCCAGGACATTTCCTTGGGACCTTGTACAGTGCATTTGGAAAGTATTCACAGCGCTTCACTTTTTGCACATTTTGTTATGTTACAGCCTTATTCCAAAATGGATTAAATTAATTATTTTCCTCAAAATTCTACAAGCAATACCCCATTATGACAACGTGAAAGAAGTTTGTTTGAAATCTTTGCAAATGTATTAAAAATAAAAAAAGAAATCACATGTACATAAGTATTCACAGCCTTTGCTCAATACTTTGTTGAAGCTCCTTTGGCACCAATTACAGCCTCAAGTCTTTTTGAGTATGATGCTACAAGATTGACACACCTATTTTTGGGCCGTTTCTCCCATTCTTTTTTGCAGAACCTCTCAAGCTCCATCAGGTTGGACGGGGAGTGTCGGTGCACGGGCATTTTCAGATCTCTCCAGAGGCGTTCAATCGGGTTCAAGTCTGGGCCACTCAAGGACATTCACAGAGTTGTCCCATAGCCACTCCTTTGTTATCATTGCTGTGTGCTTAGGGTCATGCTGTGTCCTGTTGGAAGATGAACAGTCACCCCAGCGAGTCTGAGGTTCAGAGAGATCTGGAGCAGGTTTTCATCAAGGATGTCTCTGTACATTGCTGGATTCATCTTTCCCTCGATCCTGTCAAGTCTCCCAGTTCCTGCTGATGAAAAATATCCCCACAGCATGATCCTGCCACCACCATTCTTCACTGTAGGGACGGTATTAGCCAGGTGATGATCGATGCCTGGTTTCCTCCAGACATGACGCTTGCAATTCAGGCCAAAGAGTTCAATCTTTGTTTCATCAGACCAGTTAATTTTGTTTCTCATGGTCTGAGAGTCCTTAGGAGCCTTTTGGCAAACTCCATGCAGGTCATGTGCCTTTTACTCAGTGGCTTCCGTCTGGCCACTACCATACAGACCTGGTGGAGTGCTGCAGAGATGGTTGTTCTTCTGGAAGGTTCTCCTCTCTCCTCAGAGAAACAATGGAGCTCTGTCAGAGTGACCACATGTTTTTGGTCACCTCCCTGACTAAGGCCCCCTTCTACCCCGATTGCTCAGTTTGGCTGGGCGGCCAGCTCTAGGAAGAGTCCTGGTAGTTCCAAACTTCTTCCTTTTACGGATGATGAGCTCCCAGCCCTACTATCATTGCAGTGTGTATATATACACATGTCCTCTAATATGGCCACCAGCAGCTTATCAAATTTTGATAAAAAAAAAAAAAAAAAAACTTTCACCTGATCGCGATTTTTTTTAAATTTATAATAAAATAGATTTTTATTTATTCCAGAATCAATATTAATACAAATTAAAATTGCTTTATTTTTGTCCTTGCTTAAAGACGAGGTTGACAGAATTTACCCCCTTTTGTTCCAACAGAGGATGCAATGTGTCGTTATCTATGAATGTTTAGTGACGTAATATCCTAAGTGGACACGTGAAAGCGACATGAGACTGAAAGCACTGAAAAGCCCTCACGCTACTCATATGCTGAGAGAGAGAAAAGACAATAGAGCTGCACGATTCATCAAGACTGTGATCTCGATTCAAACACCCACGCGATCTTCCAATTCGTCTGTCTATTAAACCCTTGACAAAATCATATCGCAACATTCAAATCTGTGTGGCCGCTGACCCAGAGAGAGTTGTCATGAAATAGTCTTTTCAACCTCATAGCATCATTATTTCTGTGATACTTTGTTCAAATTATCACAGAAGTACTGAGATGAAAGTTTAAAGTTCAAATATACACACTGATATCTACGGTAGCAATCAAAATAGAGTAAATAATCTTGATAGAAAATTGGCAAAGAACGCATTTATCAATTACATTATTTGTTGACAAGTGACTGTTAAAAAATGTATTTGTTAATGAATCATTCATTCAAGAGAATGTAGTACTGTATGATGCTTCTGAAATAAAACTCAGAAAGATGTGATGAATTGTTTTTGTAAATATGATTCATCTTATACATCATGTAAAGTCTGTATAAGTGCATGATTTAGCTTTCCCCCATGGTCCAGTGTTAAAAAATTAAAAATAATAATAAATAAAAAACAGGGGTTCTGTGGCCTAGACATATTTGTCAAATAAATCACTTAAACAACTTCAGGTAGTTAAACACCATTTGCAATTCCCATGCACTCGTTTTGCAAAAAACACTCACTCACTAACACACATTTCGCACTGTGATGCACTTGTGTTAAAAAAAGTAAATACGAGCGGTAAAGTACAACACAGCTGTAATTGTTCTCACATCTGATTTCTAATGATGAAACCAATATTCAATACATTGCTATACCTGCAGTACATACAGTATGCAATTTATTCACCTTACTGAGTTGCGATTACAATACTTTATGCAATTTCAAAATGCATTTACTGTATACATTTTATTCTGTAAATATATGATCTGGAGTGTTCTCCATTTTTTTATGTAGTGTAATGAATGCTGAGCTGGATGACATCACTGTTTTCTACAGAGCTGCTTTATAGTTGAACTGAATTCATTTATTCTTTGATGAACTTTACAGTTATTATAAATGGAACTGAATCAACACTGAACTGACTTCAGATAAAGACACCATTTTCTTTTTAAAGCTGCTTTACAGCAGAATTGAACTTTATTTGCATCATTGAATCATTATTTTTCACTGTAATGATGCTTTGAAACAATCTGTATTGTATAAAGCGCAATATAAATAAAGGTGACTACTTGATTTAGCAAAAAATAATGGGTGATGGTTTCAAGAAATGTGTCTTAGCAATTGTGAAAAACTGTGAACCATGGATCTCATAAATTAAGAATGAAGCTTTCTCTTAAATGTTTAGTTTTAATTAATTTTATTTGAAATAAAATATTAATTCAATTAAATCCCAATAAAAGAAAAAGATCAGTTTTCCTACATAAATTAGGTGCTTTTTACAAATGTTATTGTTGTTCACCCAAAAATGAAATTCTGTCATTTAATTTCCCTCATGTCATTCCAAACCAGTATGACTTTCATCTTTTCATACATTAAATTAAAAATTAAAATGATCTTTTTAAAATTGAAAAATATGTTCTGGAATGTTGTCAATGTTCACTTTGATGTGCACAATAGCTATGAATTAAATTGACTCTTTATATCATTTGTACATCGGACGACCTTTTGGAAAGACATTTAAATTTATCTTGAAAAAAGCTTGCAGAAAATAGTTCTGTCAGAATAATCCTCAAACTTGAACCCCAATATTTATCTTTATTTCAATGTAAATTGAATGTAAATTTATATGTTTCAAGCCTCTCAAATGCATAAAAATTGCATAAAGTATTGTAATCGCAACTTAGTTGTTGTCTCAGAGTTAGCTATACAAGCGGTGTTGTGATGGTCCCCGTTAAACATATTAATTAAACCTGAACTAAACTCAAACAAATGAGAAAAACGAAATCCTAGTATTTCTCTTGAAAGAGAATCTTTAAAAAAAAGGTAGTCATTTTCAGTCTATTTGAGCTTCTCTTAAACAGTTCCTGTGCTGCTATGAGCAATAATTTGACAAGTAAATATCAAGTGTCTTCTTTCAACGAGACCAGGATTATGCCTGTAGCCCAAAGGGTTCAAGAGCTGCAGACATTTCATTTTGTTTATAATTTTCAGATTGTTAAGGGATTAAAGTTAATAATTGTATAATTATTATTATTACTTTGAGAGGCACGTTCTACTGTATAATAGAATTATAGTTCTGTCAGAACATCATAAAGATAAACCAAACTTTTATTCCTGACAGGCTGTCACAAAAACGGAGTTCTTCTGAGTTTCTGTTTGTATATATGATAACAGCTCTAACTAAATAGTGAAATGCTAGAGAAGTGATCTCTCCGAGCAGCTCTAGAGACAAAGTTCATGTGATCATGTCCTCATATAGTGAGATGGCAAACGCTGAAAACCCAAGCATTGCGCGCACTTCAGTGTGTAGTTGACAAAACCTCACCATTCTAGAGATGCACCGATTACAATTCTCTAGGCCGATTCCGATTTTTCACTGAGTGACCTGCCGATACCGATTTGAGCCGATTCCGATTTAATTTTTTCTAACCACTTTACAGCACACACAAATGTTTATTTTCTATTTTTTCTTTAACCCTTTCACGCGTAAATTAAAAATATTCTAACTGAATAGATTGTTATTGCTGCTTCCACAGACATCAGAGTGTATTTTACAAATTCCAAATGTATTGTTTTACTCATGCTTATGTGTATTTAAATGTCTGAAACCTAAAATAAACATTATGTTGTTGATAACACTGCATAGTTTGGATATATGACAGTGCTGAACGCATCCAACTCTGGCTCAGAGCCAGCCAACGCACGAAAGGACATTTTGAATCTGGCAGTTAACCGACGTCACTGAACATTCTAAATCCCATGTGTCACATGGGACCGTATTCACAGGGGCACAGAAATAAAAATCCCATAAAAGGGACCGTACCGCTCCAAAGGCTCCATGCGTCGCCCGGGTGCATTTGACCGGCTTAAAATCGGCATGTGTCACATTGACCGGCCGGTCGCCGGTCATGGCCGATCACATGAAAATCGGCCAATTCCGGTCACCAGCCGATCAATCGGTGCATCTCTTCGGACCATTCATTCACAGACACACAGACTTCATATTTATATAGTCTTTTTTGCTGTCTAGGCATGGGCAACGGCTGAGCCCACCCAAACGTTTGCCTTGCCCCCAATCAAAATTTAGGAACGGATACAAACGGATGTTTTTAAGATTTGTGCATTGATTAAAAACAATCTGAGGTGGGTTCTGTGTTTAAAGGTTTGATGAAGGGCTGTAGAATGCCCCAAACAACCACAAAAATTATTATTTAATTTATTAACTGAAAGTAACGGAGAGGCAACTCACGCACTTCAGTCTGTAGGAGAAAAGCAGAGGCTGACAAACACCCGAAAACAGGCAGAAATGTTTGCGTACTATCAAGGTGTAAATTACAAGGAGTCGTATCTTCACAAATATGTATCTTCATATTTACTTGTAAATATTATTATACATCTGATTTTATTTTTGATTCATACCAAGTTGAAATTAGCTAGAAAACCTTGCTCATTTAATGTGTTGAATGTGCATTTATTGCACTGGATGAAGCAAGAATATAATGTAAGTGTTTAAAATGAATAATCAGTTGAAATCGTGCCCTCTTTGGCTTGTTGTTAATGCTGTTAAACTGAATATACGACGCAAACTGCTTAAATAAGAGGGCTGAATTAAGAATGCGCTGTTCAACTTTCAGTCAGTTAGGTGCCATTCACAAAGAACGCAGTTTTGCGGTTAAAAAACACATGACGCATGTCTAGAGACTAATTAAGTTATTTTAAGTTACAAATATTTAGTACACCATTGACATTAACTATAGTAAGCCTTGTTTGAAAATTTTCTCCAATTTCATTTTTGGTATGAACGTTTATCTCAAGTATGATCTCATGATCAAACAATTATGTAGCATGTAGCATTTCAGGAGAACTTACGGGAAGAACCCCAGGCATTTTCTCTCCATTCTTCACCCAGCAACATCCCTTTACGTCCATCTTTTGCCAATTCATCCGATTCCCACAATTTTTTTGCAGGAAGTAGCTGCAAAAAGGGTCAATGTGGCAATCACTTTTTGCAAAGTATATGCATACAACAACAAGAAAAAAATCTAACAAGTGGAGTTGAAATACGTTAAAGGATTACAAAGAAAATCAACACTTTTGATACTGGTCAAAAAAGATTCAAAAGGACTATTAGACTCAGAATTACAACTGGCTTTTTAAAAACTCTGATCACATACCTCACCCATTCCACGAGACTCCAGAGCCAAGGCTTGAAAATCATAATTCATCTCATCCACAGCGCGCACCTAGATAAAGCACATTATATTTTCACCAGGATAGAGCCAGAATGAGCATCTAATACAAAAACTATACTCCCATAAGAGTGCAACTAAGAGTGAACCATGATTTGATACTTGCAATTGCAAGTCAAAAGTAGGTATGAAATATATAATAAATGATTCTCAAAACTAAAGACAGACTTGGGAAGCCACTAAACTCCTATATTGATTTTGCAGTCTTTAAGATGTGAAAATTTTTAGTAAAAGTAGTGAAATATACAGGTAGGGAAAAAAAAGACAGAAGCTTTTAACAAAAATAACGTGCAAAGTGCCATTTTTTGGGGGGGGGGGGGGGGGGGGGGGGCAAGCATTTTCAGACTCATAGTATATCAATGGAAACATTTGTGGTCAATATGCTAATACATTATGAGGGTGGACAGCAGTTCACTTGACTTTCATATTTATGTACACAAAGGTGGAGAATTTTGAGCTGGGGGCAAGATTAAAAAGTTGCAGGATTTGATTGTCCCGCTTCATTTAAAAAAAACTCTTACCAACAAAATAGTTATTTAGAGTTAAGAGAATTTTGTTAAGAGTTGCTTTGTAAACACCTACATTGATTGAAAATGCATGTCTAAGAATTAGGCTATGTTCAGACTTTAGAATTTCTCTTAAAACATCTTTTCAGACAGACTGACCACATAATTAATTGCAAGTGATCAAATAAGATTTGTGTGCCCCAGACATAACCAACCTATCTGCATAGGTTGCTTTGGTAACTACGTATGCGTACTCAAGGGCCACAAGTGTGACGAGGCTTTCAAAACAAAATGTAAAAAAAATAGTTGAGCAATTCCAGCATTATGGGCGGGACATATGCAGTCAAAACTTGAAATATAAATTCTCAGATGTATTCGTTACAAATATATTTAACCATCTGTTTATATTTTTTCTAAATTCTGCCTTGACAAAAATAGTTCAGACATCAGAAAAATATCAGTCTATAAACACATTTTATATTTTAGATGAGTCAAATACTAGGGCTGCCCCCTAATAATAGACTAAACGTTAGTCGACAAGAGGCTAATTCGACCAAAATTGTATTGGTCTGTTAGTCGCAGAAAAAAAACAACAACAGGAAGTGCTGAAGTCCGTGAGGGACAGATCGTTAACGGCGGGTCCTTGTGGTAATTACAGTATGTCGGGCAGGAAATCAAAACGTTCGCCTACGTTCGCCGATCCATCGACCTCAAATATGGCTTATTTGAAACATGTATTAGCAACTTTACTTGGCCACTCACTCTAACTTTAATGTAGATAAGTGTGTGCTCTTATTAGGCTCAAATCCAAGTGTATGTGCACAGAGTATTTGCGTTTACTGCATGATATGGCTGCATGAGCTAGTGCAATAACTTGCAGATTTTTCCGATAAGAGTGAAAACAACTTAAAATACTTATTTTACAGATGAGTAATGCATCATTCAAAACTACAAAGGGCCTACTTTTATTTGTATAAACTTTTTTGTAAAATAAACTTTTTTGTAAAAAAAAAAAAAAAAAAATCGGTCGTCTTGGTCTCCTTGAACTGGAGCAATTGAAACTGAAAACAAATCAAATTTAAAAACGAAAAACCAGTTAAAATAGAAAAAAAACTCTAGGATTACATAATCCATATGAAAGATGCATTTCTCTCTAAAAGCGCATCCACTATACTGTAGAGAGTCAGCATCGTCAGCTTCATCTTTGCAGCAGACACTGACTCAGAAAACACTAGGTTATTGATAAACAATTAAACTGTCTCCTTGCTATTGTTTACTGGCACATTCATAATCATTACTTTTGCCGGTGCTTTGTGGCAAGCTTTATACATGCGCTTGAGCATAGAATAGGCTATATGTTAAGCCTATGTATATTAAAGGCTCATTATGGTTAGTATTCCCCCCCAGCATATATTTAGGTAATTCAATTATTATAAACATGGGATTAGACGACTAATGGCTTAAATGAATGATTACAAGTCGACAAGAAAAACCTTTAGTCCTGGGCATCCCTAGGAAAAAGGTTATGGACGTGACTAAAGTTTTTGGGAGACAATAAATTTTGTAGACTTTTTGTGAATTACAATGCACAAACCAGAAGAAACAATTTACAATCGAATAGAGAAGGGTTGGCTCTCCTCATAACATAAAATATCTATTATTTCAATTTTCGTTTTCACAGGGAAAAAAACAGCTACAGATGTGACATCTCTCTGTTACGTACGTGACCGTTCTGAAAGTGGACTTTATCTGACTATGGAAAGGCGTATAATGCTTTAAAACCTTTAAAAAAGACCTCTAGTGGGTATTTAAAAAACAACAACTTTGACCTCTCAGTAAATTTGTACTGCAAATTGTTATGGATTATTTATAGTATTATACCATCTTTCATGCTGTCAAGTGTAACTAGTGTGGGACTCGCATTAATATAAATCTACACCAGTCTACATCAGAGACGGATGCGGTTGTAACCTAAAAATGTAAATGATCTAATGGACCTATGCCACTCCAATTAAGATAATTTAAAATGGGTGGCTGTCATAAAAACTTGTTTTAATGACACAGACACATATATTCAAACATACATTAAATAATAAAGATACTAAACAGATAATAAGTAACAATATTACCGCCACATTAAAGAGCATCAAAATGGTCCTTTTTGTCAAGTCAAGTCTGAAGTAATTTCAGGTCAAGTCTGAAGTCTATTAAAATGCGACTAAAGTGTGACTTCAGTCTGAGTCACTCATTTAAGTGCCTATCTCTGGTATCTGCCATCAATATTTATCGGCTGATTTTTGATCCATTTAAAACCATAGGCATATCGGCTGTAGTATGAAAAAGGGCGTTATAGCAAACCAATGGTTTATTAATTAACTGTGTGAAGGCACGGAGTTGTATTATGTCAGTTGCATAAACCAATGTTTTTCTCTGGGAAAACCAATTAAACACTTGCTAAAAGAAAATTAAATCCGTACAAAATACAGCAGTGCTCAACAACAAAGACAGCCTGGGGCCAGCGTAAACGACACTAAGGACAATTCACAGAACTATCCAGTGTTACATATTCACGAAAGTGTATCCTTTGCACACGTTTTTAAGCATTGTGAATTTAATTTGTTTAAGCGCAAGAAGACGCAAGAGAACTCAATTCTGCTCACTGTGTGAGAAGTTGTGCGCGCTACACAAAACCAAAGCACACTCCCAGAAAGTCTCGTTTTAGACAGCGCGCAAATACTGAATTGAGTTATTTCACGTCACTTCTAATTCACACAAATTTATCTCTGGCGAGTATCCTTGTAAACATAGTCGGTTTATGTCTTAAAGGGGACCTATTACGCAAAATTCACTTTTACATGGTGTTTTGGTGATTGGCAGTGTGTGTTCATAACCACCCTATAATGATAAAAATCCACCCATTGCTTTTTTTTAAATTCCCATAAATCATAAGCGCTGTCTCAGAACAAGCCGTTGGCAGATTCTGGCCAAAGTGACGTCACTGTGTTTCAGCACGTTTTAGAACCAACCTAAGTGAGCTGTACACAGTAACCTCATTTAGGTTGGGTCTAAAACGTGCCAAAGCTGAAGTGTCCATCCACAGTCGTGGGAGGGGCCTGTGAAAAGTGATGTCACTTTGCCCAGAATCTGCGAGCGGCTTGTTCTGATTGTTTCGACGCCGGAACAGGTGTAGACAAGAATGACTCCAAGCAATTGGTGTTTTTTTTGTTGGATGGAAGAATGAACATAGCAGTCGTCATTAACTCCCGACATCACAGCTGCTGAAGACGCAGTGGATTAGTTTTGTTTTTGAAGGGAATGTGCCCCCCAATCTAACTAAATGCGTTTATGTCTGCGCAAATCATTTTACACCAGACTGCTTTGTGAACGAGGGTAAGTACAAAGCAGGCTTTGCTAAAAAAAGTTGTTACCCGAGGATAAATCTGTATACCTGTTCGTGATCCAGTTTATAGTCTCCGGAGCGATACTGGTCACGGCAGAAATGAAAAGGAGAGCGTGCACTTTATTACAGTTCATCAGAGTAGTTTTACAGATATAAAGTTTACCAGTTTATTAAGCACCCCCTAAAAAGGTCTGTATATATTTGTTTACTGTTAGTTATATCCAGTGTTTTGTGTAATTCACCGTGTATGTTGATGATAATGCAAGGAAAAGAGAGTTTATAAATAAGACTTTAATGCGCATTTCTTATACTGTGTTTATTCAGCTCTTACGTGATTTTCTGGAGTAAAACGGACGCTTCATTTTTTGTGTGAAGTACAATAAACTTCATAAAACTCCTCAGTAAATTTTACTGTCATTCGGACGAGGTCCGCTACAGCAGGCTTGTACTAATAGTGGATAAAAGCAAGATGACAAAGTAGTTATAACCGTAATTAAACAAAACTACACCCTATTCTATCTCCATACAGCATATATTCTCTGGCTCTGTGGGCATTATTTTCAGGCTTAGGGTCAAACTGAACACCGCTACTGAGAGTTTCTGTTCTGATATTATCATTCCGTGAGATAAGTTTGTCCTGAAACCAGAGCACGAGGTCTTTTGCTCACCCCTAAAAAGTGGCAAATTTAATATCCTGAAAAAAATGTTTTATCTGTGGGTTATTTTGAGCTAAAACTTCACATACACTTGTGAAGAGACTTATTTTAAACCTTGTAAAAAGGGGCATAATAGGTGCCCTTTTAATGAACGGAAGCAGTTGAGAAATCGCTGGTGTTTCTGGCGTCACAAACTACTTTGTGACCATCAACAAGTGGATCTCTGAGCTGGTGTGAGTGAGTGGAAGCGGGGCTAATAATTTGCATATTCGTAGAACCACGTACACCAAATAGCTTGAATGTAACTACACCCTTGCATCATTTAAAGCCTCATTTTTTTTTCCAAGGAAACAATGTTTAAATATGTAATTTAGGTGGTCAAAGATGAGTTAAGGGATAAAATATTGACTACATGAGGACCTGAAGAAAATGTACCGGCCATAAAACTGTTTTTGCAAAAACAGGCAGTAATGACAAACATTTAATTTTGGTTCTCTTTTCCATTCTATATTGCAATATCGATACCACAGCTAAAACTACTAGCCTAATACAAACTTAAAACATTATTAAAGAAGTAAACAGTCAGTAATAAAATAACAAATAATCAAATTACAAGCAAAAGCACAAATTAATAGAACAAAGATAAAAATGAAATAAACAGTGCTGTTCAGGTTTTTCAGGTTGGTCTGACATTAGTTTTCAAGTACAGAAAATTAATAAAGCAAGCAAATGTAAAATAACACTATTCACTCTGTAAATGAAACATCCTTATTAAAAGTTACAAAAGTTATTTAGTCAAGAGCAGTGAGCGATTTTTTCTTTGTCCTTTGTTGTTTGATTAACATTAAAAACACACAGCAGCAAGAATATTAGGCTGCAGTCACTTTAATGGTGCGTTCACACCGGACGCAAATAGCGTGTCAGGCGTGAGTGATTTCAATGTTAAGTCAAACTAGACGCGAATTTGACGCGCTATTCGCGTCCGGTGTGAACGCACAGTTAGAGTGAATGCATGGATCTATTACTGATACTGTACACATGAGTTTACTTTCTGAACTGTTTTCGTTTACTTAAGACATAATCGACTGTTTACTAGGATACTCTAATTTTTTTTAAACTTAATTTGTCCACTCAAGTGGAAGATGCGAAATAGAACTCAGTTTAGTATTTGCACGCTAACAAAATGAGCTCCCTTTCACGTCTTCGTCAAAGCCTAAACTTTTGTGCCCTGAGTGTCATTCGTTTGTTCATGCAATGTTAAAATTCAAAAATGTTGCTGGCCACCTGGCGAGTGACACCATTTCATATACTCGCCAACTCCAATTTATACTCACATTTGGTGTTTGGCGAGTGTCAAGTTTATGCCCTGTGTACCAATATATTGGATCCGTGCAGTTCTTAAAGGGATAGTTCCCCCAAAAATAAAAATCAGCCCATGATTTACTCACCCTGAAGCCATCCAAGGTGTACATGACATTCTTCTTTCAGACGAATACAATCGGAGTTATATTCAAAATATCCTGGCTCTTCCAAGCTTCATAATGGGATTAAATGTGTTAAAAGGGGTATTTTTTTTGGAAGTCCATCAAAGCGCATCCATCCATTATAAACGTGCTTGACACGGCTCTGAAGGGTTAATAAAGGCCTTCTGAAGGAAAGCGATGCGTTCGTGTAAGAAAAATATCCATATTTAAAACTTGATCGACTAAAGTAACCAGCTTCCGGCAGACGACCGTACTCAAGTCATATACACCTAGGATGACTTCAGGGTGAGTAAATCATGGGCAAATTTTAATTTTTGGGTGAACTATCCCTTTAAAGATGACATAATATGCCCCCTTTTCACAAGATGTAATATGCAGCTCAAAATACCCCCCAGATTATTTATTATAGCTTGTCAAAATTTACTCATTTTTGGGTGTTAGCAAAAACGCTGTTTTTGTGTGTCCCTTTATATGCAAATGAGCTGTTGCTCCCCGCCTCTGCTCAGAAGTGCAGCCTTACGGAGAGACTTAGGAAGAGGTTGCAACATTTAGACACACCTGGACGTTTCTGAATGGTTAGTGGATACATTTATGTCCAACGACAGAACAGATTGCATGCTTTGCTTGAACTTTTGCCTTTGCTTTAGAACTGGTTACACTTTTGTCGCTTGCGAAATCCAAATGGCGGCGCCGTGGGTGGAAATGTGCAAATTAAGGGGCGGTAATATTATAATAAGATCCCCTTCCTACGTCAGAAGGGGAGCAAAATCTGATCGGCTTATTTTTTGACATGCTTGCAGAGAAAGGCTTACCAAAACAAAATTACTGGGTTGTCACTTTTCACATTTTCTGGGTTGGTAGATGCACCGATTATAGCACTTAAACTTATGTCCCCTTTAAAGTGACAGCAGCCTGATCGCTGTCTGATTTAATGTTAATATAACAACAAAAGTCCCAAAAACAATAATCACTCATACTATACTGACTAAATAACTTTAATTAGGATTAATGTATATTTAATTTATACAATGAAGAAAATATTTTACATTTGATTATTTCTGTGCCTGAAAACTAGTGTTAGACCTACCTGAAAAGCACTTTATTTCATATGGATCTTTGTTCTGTTGTATTTATGTTAACCAGTAAAATGTTAAATGGATCCAACCAATGTTCAATAAAATTTATTTGATGCAGCAATAAACTATCTAGTATACCTAATACTAATGCACGCATTTGTAAACTTTGTTCATTTAAAACAATCAAAACGCTAATCTATTTTAATCACAAAAGTTCAAATAAGAGATTAAGAGACAAATATAGGTATTGGAATCATCCAATAATGGTTTGTTAAAATCAGTCTCAGCAAAAAAATACCTATTAGTGCATCCCTAAAATAAGCATTATTTGACATTTAAAAATAGTTTTGGCTATTGGTCCTACAGTCCACCTGTGCCTGTTGAAAAGCAAATGACAATCTAAATATTTTTCCACCTGTTAATATTAACTACGCTGAGATACATCTGCAGCTATATATTAAACATTTATCATACATAATCCAAAAACATGCAGGTAAGCTCTCGCAATTTATCTCTCGTTCTCATTTAGGCTATTAAAATACGGCAAGAACATCTGTAGCCTAAATCTCCACGATGTTCTCGTTGATAATAGAATGTAATTTCTAAAATGTTGTTATAACAAATTCATTTCTGTTATGAATTACGGTAAGACTGAAACAGATCACAGTAGGCCACAGTATCAGTCATAAGAATGGACATAATTTGGCTTTGTGCAGAAAGATTCTAGTTAATTGAATTAATTATTATAATATGATATAACTTAATCAAATTTAAAACGCTACGGACGTGATGCAGCACTGAAGCATTCAGACTCCATAATGTTGTCCTAATAAATACAAAAATCATCACTGTTAAAACAGAATATAATTTTTTCAGACAGGACTCCATCTTTATACAAAATGCTTACTGTAGACAAATAAAAATAAAAAAAGAGTGGCCTTTGATCTCTCTTTTGAAAACATGAAACATAGCTGGATGAAAATATAATTTTACTATCAGTGCACAGCACACCTCATATGTGGTGGATAAACATGGGGATTTTCTTAAAATTTCTATTACAGCACTAAAATACAGACCTAAATGCACAACTTAAATAGGTTCGTGGTAAAAATGTAATTTTTTTTATGGTAATGTTGACATTTGCATGGAATTGCTCAGGTACATCATCTCGTTCTCCAAATAAGCGCCCTGTTGAGTCACGGAGAAGAACTCCTCAGTTGCACAAGAAAAAATCAGCGACGGCGAAGATGGGTATCACATTGAAATGTTCTGTGCTGTAGTCGTGGCCGAAACCTTTGGACATTTCTGGCATAAGGTTTTGACGTTATCGTTGCATGTCATGTTAAGAGGGACGCAAAAGACAATTTGAAATCAGCTTTAAGCAGCCAGAGCATCCAGACTAAGACGCATTTGTAAAAATCTAATTGGAATCACATTTTAAACCACCTCCAAATGTGGTCTGAATCAGATTTGAAAAAAATGTGGTGTTTTTTTTTGCTGTCCAGAATTTCAAAAACATCTGAATATATGCAAAAGAAAAGAAAATCTGATTTCCACTGGCAGTCTGAACATAGCCTTAAATCAAAAGGAGTATTACTAGAAGATTTAAAATACAGTCAAGCGTTACCATCACAAAACAAACCCTGACAAAAGTGAGGATATGTATTAAATGGCTTACTTACTAAAAAAAATGAAAAGAGAGAACAAAGTCATGTGAAAAACAAAACTATCAAATTTATTGGTTATTCTACAAAAATATTTGACCACAGAAATTGGTTGATTGGCCAATCACATCTGAACTGATTTTCTTTTTTGTTATATTTTTAAGTTTACAGGTGACAACAAAATCCTTCAAACAGCCACCTGATACCAGTTTAATATTTTTAGTATGTTGGTGTTACATTTAATTAGAAAGCCCTGTGTCTTTGAGTCCATGTTCACACTCCCTCACATTTGGGTAGCTGAGCTCTTGCCATGATTAACTTAGAAATCATCGAATAAGAGATTGTAACTTGGCAAATGTATGATTCATTCATACCTGGTCAACATGGTTTCCATCACCGGTGGGCCAGCGGTGCTTGCCTGCAGTGCAGCCACCCAACTGCTCCCCAGGCTGCCTTTGAAAGAAATAGCCCACAGTGGCATCATCTTGGGAACGACCGCTCAGTGGAGGCTGAGGGGTGCCGGGGTTGGGATTGGCCACCCGGTCCATACCTGGCAGAGGGTGAGCTCCTCCAGGTCCCTGCCCAGCACCTCCTACTGTGGCCAGAGAACCCCCCGCATGGACTCGGACCACTCCGGTCTCTGGCGCACCATTTGTGTGCAGCATCCCACCTCGCGTCTCCTGCCAGGCCACGTCATTCATACCTAAGATGCTGCATGGAATGCTCATTCCACGGAAAAACCTTCAGGAAAAGGGGCAGGGAAGTTTATTGCCATTTAAAAAGTGATTTTACCTCCATGACATTAGATTAGCCCAGATCCAATGATAAATGTATTATTTTGAGTCCATGAAGAGGGATGAAGAGTTCAAATGTAGAAGACTTCCATCTTTTAACGTATAAATTACATATAAATGTAAAATATAGAGTGATTTTCTGCATCTATGGTTTAAAGATTTATAATATGTCCTCAACTAGGGTCCCCCAGTGAATCTTGGCCACTTGCACCACTGAGTGTATACTGTGTAAACACACACATAATAACAAAGCTATGCAATCAAACACAAACAAATAAAACTAAATAAACTGTCAGGAGAACAAAGCCGCACCATAATTTACTTAACGTTAGTGGCCACATTTATTAAAAGTTAACTAAACCTTGTTTTTTAAAAGCAGCATTAAAAAAAAAATATTACAGTAAATGCGTTTAAATAAAGACCTGAAATCACGCGTTTCTATGTGAATGTTTTGAGTGGACAGGAATAGCAGGATGCTAATGGCTAACACACTAATAATGGACGGCGGTCAATTTTGCTATTGTGTTAGATGTAAAATTAAACACTGGTGCAGTTTCTTTCGCTTTTTAAGGATTTTGCTGTGAGATTCTGAGACTTAAACATTTAGTCTCGGCAATGTTTTTATTTGATCGAGGTTGTCTGTTGCTTGTTAGCATCACAGGGCCCATGACTCCGCCAGCTAGCACGTCGCTAACAGTCAGCACGAGAGGGCTTGTTTTATGTCCAATATATTTCTATTTAAACATTTTTATTTAAATAGCGTCTTTAAATTGATAAAGGCCATGAAAGTGAACAGGGAATCCAACTGCACGATAAAAATAACCTGACAAGTCTGACTTCAATGTGCTTATGTCTCTGCTAGTGCGCGAGCCGCTTTGTTGATAAAACAACACACAGGCCTCTCACCTTTAAAAGTTAAAATTACAATCAATGCATCCAATAAACACCAGTAGCAAACAATTATGGACCTCTAAACGTAGTCGTCACGGTTATGAACCCAACAGCTAGCCAATTTCATGACAATTCATGAATAAACTCCCGTGTCTTTTCTCTGATAGACTCACAACACGGCCCCCTGCTTGAGCCCCTAAACAAAAGGGGCAACAATTGACATTCGCGGTCCGATATATCCATCACATCTGCTCGCAAAGATACTCACGCGCGGTGTATGTTGATGTTTAAGCCCGATGCTTCAAGGTTGTGATGGACGCGGTGTTGTGTGTAAGTTTAGTTTCCGTGGAGATGTGGTGAGTGTGTGTGTTTTAATGATTAGGTGTTGGAGGCGCTTGCATAGGAGTTTGGGAGGATTGGTGCCCTCCTCCCCTGTGCATTCTCTCTCTCTCTCTCTCTCACACACACACACACACACACACACACACACACACACACACACACACACACACAATATCAGTGAGGACATTGAGTAGACTTCCATTGATTTTATATTAGGTTGATGATATGTTCTGTCACCTAACCCAACCCTACCATCACATACATATGTCCATTATTTGGACTAGATTTAAACTACATTTAAACAAAAACATGTTTTGACAGATTTACTAGCCAAGATTGAAGACAATAATAGGACAAGAAAAATGCCATCACTAGTTGGTTGTCATAATATTTCATTATAGTGACTTTGGCCCTCACAAGTATAGTCAAACCTACACACACACACACACACACACACACACACACACACACACACACACACACACACACACAGTGCACATCCAACAGGCCTGCGCATTAACATGTCAGTACATCTTCACGCAAGCCATTTTTATTTGAATTTTGATTTAATGTAAATATGAGGGTGTGCTCATGTTCAGGTATCATGCAAGTGCATGTTAAAACAAATTTGTCTAAAAAATGTCTTGACGTAAGGGATAATTATTTCTAAAGTCAGCATGTAATTTTCACAAAATAAATCCCTACATTACATATTGCTGTACGTACCATGACTAGAGGATTTCCCAAAAATCCCTCACCCTTACATTTCTGTCATCTGATGGAGTTTGGATTCCTTGCCACTATTGCCTTTGACTTAGTATGCAAAAACTTTGGAACAGTCTTCCTACCATTGGAAGCAGACACACTCTGTCAGTTCAAAGCTAGATTAAAGACACATCTCTTTGACCTAGCATTCACATAAAACATTCTCAACTTCTATAATTCAATGTAAGGCTGCATAGATTAGGTCAGTCGGAACTGGTAACACTTCCCTTAAATCATGATGTACTCGTTACATCATAAGAAGAATAGCATCTAAGCTAATTTTAGTGTCTTTGTTTATCCCGAGGTTTTCCCGCAGCCTGCCGGATCCAGGCTGTATCCAGATCTGACGAAGGAGCTTTCTTTGCCTGGACCCGATGACAATGCAGAGCTGTAGTGCCAACTAGCCTCTCCCTATGGAGGATCCCTTTACCACTCTACTACAGATAAAGCGTTGTGGGGAATTTCGGTTCGCGTACATACCCCGAAGTGATAAAATAAACTTCTGTATCAAAATTTATAGGCAAGACACGTAGTTTGTTTAGGCATGGTTTGTAGGGAATTACAAACCTGCGCACATATATTAAAACGCACATAACACACAATAAACGCATGTGAACGGCATCAGTGTTTATCACAGGTTCGTGTTTAAAGTCTGTTTAGAGAGAACAGCGTTGTCTTAGCGGCCCTTAATTTAATAACAAATGATCATTTCGACGGAATCAATCAAAACTAACTTTAGCTGGAAAATAACATTATTCAAGAACCGCTATAAAGCCAAAACAATCTCTGTTACCTTAAATTATATGTTTATAAGTTGTAAAGCTGCTTTGAAACAATCTACATTGTTAAAAGCGCTATATAAATGAAGATGACTTAGTTGGGGACACTAAACATTTATTAATATTGGTTGTGTTCAAAATGGCATACTATCATACTTTTATTATATTTCTACAGTATCCAGTATGTATACTGTACGTAGTATAAGTTTCCTCCACTCCACACGGGACCAGGCTCTGTGGAGGAAGAAGAAACAGAAGGGTGGTGAGGTTTTAGAAGTGAGACATGGAAGGTGGAGTGAATTCTATAGTGAGAAGGGAGTTGCAGCTCATATGTGACAGGGTTTACTTGACCAAGTATCTAGGGCCCATGTGTTTTTGGGACTTTTTTTCTGCAGGGCAGGTGCAGCTTGATGTCCCTCGAGCCACACCTTTTGCCTAGGTTGGTAGGGCGGAGCTTCGTTTCGCCAGGCATCGGCGTGACTCTTCAGTCGACCCACTGCCCGCTGAAGATGATGGTGTGCAGTGCCCCAGACTCTCTCACTCTCCCGGAATCAGAAATCCACAGCTGGAATATACTGGAGGCTGATAGCCGAGCACACACTGAAATGGGGTCAGGCGTTGCTTGAGGGAGTTTTAGCGTATTTGGCCCAGGCAAAAACCAGGTTCCAGGAGTTCTGGTGACAATGGCAAAAGATTCGGAGAAAGTGTCCAAACTCCTTAATCTTCCTCTGATCGTTGTTCTGCGTGTTGTATCTGGAGGAGAGGATCACGGTCACAACTAGGGTAGTGAAGAATCCCTTCCAACAAGTGAGATGAATTGTGGTCCGCGATGTGAAAGAATGTCTTCAGGAAGACCATAATAACGGAATAAATAATTAAATATTTATTCCGCTGTGCTGGTCTGTGCAAAAAAAAAAAAAAAACATTTAATTTTTAGTCTCTTATCTATACTGAAAACGTACACAGTATTTAAAAAGACAATAGCCTTACTGCATCATACTAAACGACAGAATTGCGATTCTGTTTGCCTCATTTGCCTCAATCTTCCTGTTTACCACCGTAAAGCCCATTTGAAACAATCTGTTAACCTATTTTATAAAGCACTAATAAAGGTGACAACATTTTTTGTATGACCTTATTTTATAAAAACATTACAGAATTACTTAAGTTAACATCCCAAGTAAGTCCCTTGAGTGCGAAAAATCTGTCAAAACAAGTAGATGAGACAAAAATCTTCTTACATGTTTACTACACCCCTGAATACTGAACAAGGTTTTCAGTAACCCTGAACACATTGATTAGCTTGTGTATGATTGGGGTTGGATGTAGCTTTTCAGGAGCATGGTCGGAGACTCCTGAATTAGAACATATACTTTTTTATTGCTTTGCGAACTTCTTCTAATGTGGTTCTACTTCAAATGTAGTACTTTGACATTATGAGACTGCATGACAGTATGGTAACAGCCATACCTTTGGAAACATGGAAAATTCAGATACATTTTACAACTTGTGTAATTGAGCTAGTGTAGCAAGTATTTGTGTTCACACAGCTATCTGGGCTGCAGTGTTGTCAAGTATGCAGTTTTTAATTGGGTTACTATTACTATTAAAGGGCTAACCCCTCACCACAAGCCCACGGAAGTACAATTTCTGTGCTTCAAACCGGCACTTCAAACCCATTTACATAACGGGCTCCAGCGGCCGTGGTACGCCATACATCACCTTGATCATTGCAAGCAAGCAAGCAAGCAACTTTATTTATTTAGCACATTTTCAGACGTTGCCCCAAAGTGCTTTACAACAATGATGACGTTATAACCAACAATATTGCATACAACATAGCAAACACAACTTATTCAAAAGCTAAAGAAAATAGTTACATTTTTACATAAGACTTGAAGGTGGCAATTCACAGAGCTGACCTCACATGGAATGGGAGACTATTCCAGAGTTTGGGACCACCTACCATGGAAAAAGCACACTCCCTTTCGATTTAAAATTACAGCAGGGGACCTTTAAAATTCGTTGAGAGGCTACAATCAAGACCTCAGTTTTACTCACATTTAACTGGAGAAAGTTGTTAGAAAGCCAAAGCTTAATGTCACTATAACATTCATGTACTTTGTACAGAGAACATGTTTTATCTAAACTCACAGGAAAATAAAACGATCATCGGCATATCAATGGTACACAATAATATACGAGGAAAAGTCTCTTAGATTGACAGCACCTGTCCTGTCCTTTAAATACGAGGCAAACCACTGAAGGGCTGTACACCAACTCAACACTCCAGATGGTTGAGAATAATCTCATGGTCAATCGTATCAAAGGCAGCGCTTCGATCTAATAAAACTAGAACAACATGTGAGCCGGAGTCCAGAGATAATGATGTATCATTAGTAACCTTAAGCAATGCAGATTTAGTGCAGTAACATGTCCTAAAGCCAGACTGGAATGGGTCTAAAATATAAAAATTATTCCAATGTGAGTGAAGCTGTGTGTAGACCACTTACTCTAAAATCTTGGAGATAAAAGGCAGTTTAGAAATAGGTCAATAGTTATTATATACTGTGTGATCCAAACGAGTTTTTTTTTTTTCAACAAGGGATGAAGAACTGCATGTTTAAAACTGTTTGGTACCACTCCACTCATCAAGGAGCTGTTAATTATAGCTGTTAGACTAGAACTCTGTAGGTAAAACATTTTTTAAAAAGATGAGAATATCGAGAATATAAAGGAGTCACTTTACCAAAAAAAGTCTGCTAGGGATGAGATAATATTTGTATCCTCACCCTCCTTTTATTAAGAAAAAATAATCTTAATTATTTTTACATTTAAAAAAAAAACTCTTTTAACTTTCGAGACCTGGTCCTCAGTAGTAAAATATAAATTTTCTAGTAAATTATTTATTTCCTTTGAAATTTTAAATATACCTGCTCTTCATTTAATGGCTAATTGTTTAATATTCTAACAATACATCCTATTTCAAATGCTCCCATTGTGTACCAAAATGCATTAAAAGCAGATAATCAATATCAATGAATGATTTTCAGGTCACCATACTTCAACAGTGATTTACCTAATTCTTTAATTGCACATTAAAGGAGGCAAGGAACAAGGAGTAAGAAGCTTCCAGAGGAACTATGAGCGAGGTTTCAAATGGGTGCTTCTAATTTCTTATTAATGCCTTTTTTAAATCCTGTCTGCCTTCCTCCCTGCTGTGAGTTTGTTTGCGTCGAGGCTGTAAGCTCTAAGCCTCGTATTAGCTTCGTATTTCTTTCTGTTTTGAACCATCTATCATTTCTAGTTGTTTATATTACTAAATACAGTTTACCCAAACCCACCATCTCAGATTAAACTTACATAGCTAGCTTCAGTTATTGTCAAACAGCACCTCACGCTAGTGTTAACGCACCACCCGCGCTCATTTATTTATTATTTATTTTCTCTCGCGCGCCCGCGCCTTTGAGTTCATAAAAGCCCAGGTAAGTAAGAATCAGTCAACACAAACGGTGAGTAAAGTCTTGTCCTGTTATTGTCACCTGTGTCACGTCATATGTTTATAGCCTTCTCCGATGGCAATATAGATTTATTTGTGATAAATGCAAGGAGACAGTCAGGCTGACGGAGAAGATTTCAGAGCTAGAGACACGCATCCAACTTTAATTGAGGATTGTAAGGATAGTACTAGAGCTTTAGACACTATTTTGGATGCGCCTAGCATAGTGAACTCTGTACATGATTCGGTTCCGGCTGAAGATGGGTGACAGTGAGGGATCGCTCTAGTCGCGGATTAAAAAACGACTCGGTTCCCTGAGAGGAGGGAACGAGTATTGCGTAAGTAGCTTACGCTATGGGAAAACTCCTTTTCTCCAGAATATTGAAGTCTTTATGTAAAACGCATTGCAGCTGCACAGCTGACAGCAATGAAAGAAGGCAGCTCGGTCATTGGCTGTGCTGCGGCAACTTGCTCGAACCAATGACGCGGCGACTCTGAATGCGCGACCAATGAGCGCGCTTCGAGCCCGCCAAGATGGGCGTGGCCAAGAGCTATATATCGGGCGCCCCGTCATGAGAGTTCTTTAGGTTAAAACGACTGAAGAGAACTAACCAAGCACAAGCACGGCAGCTTACGCAATACTCGTTCCCTCCTCTCAGGGAACCGAGGTTACGTTAGTAACCGAGTCATTCCCTTTCGAGAGGTCTCTCCTATTGCGTAAGTAGCTTACGCTATGGGAACACCAGCCAGAGGCAGGTGCCTGAGCTGAAAAGCAAAGTTATCATCCAACTAGCCAGCAGAGGCGAGCTTTATATGTGGGAAAACAATACAGAGCGGCTAGAAGGTGCTCAGTGTGACACAAGCACATACATAATCTAGATACGAACTCGTAGTTCAACTAGCATCATGCTGATAGTACATTGGAATGCAATGTCGGGACCTGTAAGTTGTAGAACTTGATAAATGTGGACGGTGAGGCCCAGCCTGCCGCCGCACAAATATCCTCGATCGGTATCCCGCTCGACCATGCCCAGGAAGAAGCCACACTCCTGGTGGAGTGTGCTTTGACTCCCCAGGGGCATAGAAGTCCCTTAGCTTCATAAGCCAGCGCAATAGCCTCAACTATCCAGTGAGAGATTCTCTGCTTTGAAACGGCGGAACCTTTCGTACGGCCGCCAAAGCATACAAACAGCTGTTCTGTTTGTCTGAATAGGGCAGAACGCTCCAAATACACTCTGAGAGCCCTAACGGGGCAGAGTAGATTAGCGTCGCGTTCGTCTGCTGGAGACGATAGCGCAGTTAGGGAGATAACCTGTGCTCTGAAGGGAGTGGTGAGCACTTCATCCCGCTGGCCTGACTGAGGAGGTCTGGCCTCAGTGGAATCGGCCGTGGTGCAGATTGCATTTGCATCAGATCTGAAAACCATGTTTGGTTCTTCCAGAGTGGGGCTATCAGAAGCACTGCGTTTTTTCTCCTCTCTGACCCGACTGATGACCTGTGGCAGCATCGCGATCGGGGGAAAGGCATATAAGGGGCGGATCGGCCAGCTCTGGGCGAGCGCGTCCGTGTTTTTCGTGAAGAAAAGAGAGCAGTGCGCGTTCTCCTTGGAGGCGAAGAGGTCGATTTCCGCTTTGCCAAAGGTTTTCCATAACCACTGAATCGTCAGCGGGTTGAGAGCCCATTCTCCTGGGAGAATCTTGTCTCTGGATCAGAGTTTCCGCTAGAAAAAAATGGTGCCGGTCACGAGGTTTCGTTTTACGGACATTTTGATGATATGCCGGTCAAATACATCGCATCTTAATTAGTCAAGTTGAGGAAAACTGGAGGCAGTCTATGTAACTTAAAAAATGACATAATCAGGCTGTATAGAATGCAACATGTTATTATTAGCTTAACTTTCAAATAGACGGAAAAAAACCATGAACGTCCGATTGGCGTCAATCAACGCCAATTGTTTTTTACTGTGGTTTCACACACATTCACTTTTTGAAACATTGAGGCACGGATTTACCTAATACATATAAATAAAACATCTCCAGTTAACTAGCAGATCATTATTTTAGCCTGTTATTTAATAAGAGATGTAGCGCTAAAATCTTTTGTTTTTGAAATCAAGCTGAGCGCTCGTGTCCGCTGCTATCAGTTGCATGGACGACGCGCTACGCGAGTTGCGCAATCTTCACTAGGACACACGTTTCAATCTATCGCCGTTGTGGAGACTATTAATTCCGGTGAAATCACAAAATAAAATTCCTGATTCACTATCGTCTGGCCTCTGAAAAAAGCTTTTAAAACTAGTCTGCCTGGGCCTGTCCATATTTGAAACGTCTCACTCAATCATTCGTTGTTTATATTGCAGCCATTTTAGGCGTGCGCTTTATTTGAAATGCAGCATGCGATGTTGTTTCATAACTTTCAAACAATAGAGCCTATTCCTTTATAACATAGCAAAAGATCGGTGTATTTTTGCTTTATCCATTTTAGGCTTATTCTCAAATTCAGATTGTGTTAGGGGGACAGGATTATTAGGCAATTTTAATCGGACCATTTGACCGGAGAGATTTAATTTTGTCGGACATTTAATTTTTTTACCGGCCAATGTCCGGTAATTACCGGACAACAGAAACCCTGCTCTGGATAGCATGTCTGCCCCCTGGTTCAGGGCGCCTGGCACATGCGCTGCTCTCAGCGAGCGCAAGTTGTGCTGGGACCATAAAATGAGTCTCCTGGCCATTGAATGCATGGAGCTCGACCTGAGTCCACCCTGGCGATTTATGTACGACACTACCGTCATGTTGTCCGTTCGGACCAGGATGTGTAAGTTTTTTTTAGATGTGGAAGCAGGGCTCTGAGAGCCAAAGCGACCGCTTTCATCTCCAGACAGTTTATGTGTAGGCGCTTCTCCGGGTTTGACCAAAAACCGGAGACAGGCCTGCCCTCGTAAAGGGCCCCCCAACCTATTTTGGAGGCATCTGTCGTGATCATCTTTCTCCTTGTGTTCACACCTAGACTCACGCCTGACTGGTACCAGTCGGCGGCTTTCCAGTGCGTCAGGGCTTTTATACAGCCGTGGTTCGCTCTGATTAAAAAGTGGCCCGAACGCCACGCGTGAGTAGGGACACGGCTCTTGAGCCAGCGTTGGAGAGGGCGCATATGCAACAATCCTAGCTGGAGTACGGCCGATGCTGAGGCCATGAGACCGAGCATCCTCTGAAACCGCTTGACGGGGGCGGGCGCGCCCGCCCTAAATGATGTTGCAAGGCGCCGGATGGTAAGCGCGCGCTCTGCTGAGAGACGAGCTGTCATTTGCATCGAGTCTAGAACTATTCCCAGGAAAGAAATCCTCTGGCTGGGAGATAGTATGCTTTTTGCAAAATTGATTCTTAGACCCAGGCATTCTAAATGGCTGATAATCCAAGATCTGTGTGTTATTAACTGACTCTCTGATTGTGCTAGAACCAGCCAATCGTCAAGATAATACAGTATTCGCACTCCCCTTCGCCTTAGGGGGGAAAGTGCTGCATCCATACATTTCGTGAATGTACGGGGAGCCAGGGACAGGCCGAACGGAAGTACTGTGTACTGGTACGACCGTCCCTCGAAAGCGAATCTCAGAAACGGCCTGTAATGAGGCGCTATTGGAATGTGAAAGTAAGCATCTTTCAGATCCACTGAGAGAAACCAATCTCCTGGGCGTACTTGCACGAGGATATGCTTGGTTGTTAACATTCTGAACGAGCGAATCATTAGTGCTTAGTTCAGGTGTCTGAGATCTAGGATGGGGCGGAGATCGCCATCCTTTTTCGGGACGAGAAAATAGCGGCTGTAAAAACCTGCCTCGCACAGAGAGGGGGAAACAGTTTCCACAGCGCCCTTTTCTATTAGTTTGCGCACCTCGGTGCGTAGAACATGTGAACACTCCTTTCTCACTTTCGTCTCGACCACAGTCGTAAAACGTGGTGGTCTGCGAGCGAACTGGAGCGAGTATCCGTGCTTTACTATATTCAATACCCATTTCGGCATATCTGGAATGTTTTCCCATGCCGCTGCGTGTACAGATATGGGCTGAATACAGGCTAGGGGCGGGCCGCTGTGACGTAGGGACCCGGCCAGCGAATCGCCTGAGCTCGTAGCTCTCAGAGGCGCGGGCGCGCGCTGAGCAGCTGAGTGAATGGGCGCGTGTGTGATTACAACAGCGCGCGCTATGTCTGTAAAACTCGCAGCCTGAGCTGGGGTTGTGTTTGACCCTGTAAGGACAGTGTTTATAAGTGGGGGTGCATAAACAGTAGTAGGCACACACGTCACTTTTATAATGTTTCCCGCTTTTACTGGGGATGAATTCATAACTGTGTGAACAGTGCTTGTGTGTAGTGGTGCGTACATGACCGTAGGCACGTGATCTACATTCATGGGGCGCGCAGCCTGAGCTGGGAATGAATTTGGCACCGTTTTGACAGTATCTGGGAATGCACACTTTGTGGACATGTGAACCCTTAGTGACACAGGCAGAAAAAGACTCTTTTTGTGTTTTCTGTGGGTCGCCGTAAAAACGGCGTTTGTTTGCAGGTGAGCGAGCTCTGTGACTGGCCCATTGACTGCTGTATGGACATATCCAGCCGCCTGTAAGGGGACTGGGTAATGTTTGAGCTTTTGCAGAGAGAGTGGTCCGGCTTTTGCGAGACACGCCCTCTCTCTTCTCATTTCTGTGGCTAGGACGGCTTTCGAGGCTCAGGGTTCAGCACAATCTTGGGCCGAGGACCCCGTCGCTCAGGAGGCGGCTTGCGGTTGTGAGAGCGCGAGCGGCGTCGAGCGTCAGCCTGAGGCGCGGGCTGAGAGGCGGTGGGGGCTGTTCTAGCCCGCTGCGGCTCTGGCGGTCTCTGTCTGCTCTGCGATGAGCTGGAGCGCTTGGGCAGGAAATGGCGCATAGCTTGTGAAGCGTTCTGGGCCTCAGTGAAGCGTTCAGCGAAACCCTTAACCGCCGGCCCAAACAGCCCGCTGGTGGAGATAGGCGCGTCGAGAAATGGCGCCTTATCCGCGTCCTTCATCTCCGTCAGAGTTAACCACAGATGGCGCTCGAGAACAGTCAAATTAGCCATGGCACGGCCAATAGACTGGGCGGTGGCCTTCGTGGCTCGCAGAGCTATATCAGTTGCGCTGCTAGGTCCCTAAAGGCTTCGGGTTCGGGGCCAGACTCGTCCATAGAGCGGAGAAGCTTGGCTTGGAACACTTGAAGTACCGCCATTGAGTGAAGCGCTGATGCAGCTTGGCCGGCGGCGGCGTAGGCGCGACCGGCGAGAGCAGAAGTAGTGCGGCAGGGCTTCGAGGGGTGGGAAGCTTTGGCTTTCCATCCGGTGGTGTAGGGCGGGCAGAGATGATTGGCCACGGCCTCCTCGAGGGGCGGCGTTCCCTCTTAGCCTCTTTCCTTCACGCCGTCCACAGAGGAGAGCGAAGAAGAAAAAGAAGGCTTTAGGCGCGCAGAGTGGGGGGCTTTCCACGACTTGGTGAGTTCGTCGTGAACTTCCGGGAAGAAGGGAGAAGGCCTTTGCCGAGGGGCCTGGTGGCGCCCCTGCAGAAACCACTCATCCAGTCGGCTCCGGGTTGGTTCTTCGGGAGAAGACCAGTCGAGCCTGAGGTCTTCCACGGCCTTAGAGAGAACACGGACAATTTCGGTATCCATGGTAGAGCCCCCGCTCGAGCTAGCTAGCGTCGACGGGGCGGGGTCGAGAGTGGAGCCCGGCCAGTCGTCCAATGCAGCGTCGATGGACAAGCTGTCATCCACTCCCTCGTCGTCCTCGGACGCGCCGAAAGTCACAAGGCCCACCGCTCTACTAGAGGGGTGTGGGTCCGGCTGGGTGAACTGAACCGGCGGTGGGGAAGGCAAGAGCGGCGGTGAAGCACGCGGAGACTGGTTCGGCGTGACGTCACTGAGCTCAGGCTCAGGAAGCCTCTGTGAGCGGCGCTTTTTCTTAGTGCGCGGCTCAAACAGAGGGGAGGCGGTGATGGGCTCGCTCGCGGCGAAAGCTGCGAGGCGAGCCCGCAGTGTGGAGAGACCCAGGTCATCACATTCCGGGCATCCGCCCTTGGTCAAAGCAGCTTCTGCGTGGTCCCGGCCTAGGCAGCGAGCGCAGATGATGTGACGATCCCCATCCGGGAGAAGGTCTCTGCACGACGCGCAGGAAGGCATTTGAAACAACGCCTCAGAAGATTGCTTTTTTACAAATGTCGCGGGGCGAACAGATGTAAATACTTGCGTGTGTGTGGCACGCCGGATGGCTCAGTAGGATGGCGTTCGAAGGCGGCTGAAGGTGCCGACGTCCTCGTAGCAATCCCGCTGGTATGCTTTTCGACGGCGGCGAAGGCTTTCAATAATCCGGAGGATCCAGCGAAGAAGGTGTTCGCTGAAGGAGATTAAATCTAAAGAACTCTCATGACGGGGCGCCTGATATTTAGCTCTTGACCACGGCCATCTTGGCGGGCTCTGACGCGCGCGGGCGCGAAGCGCGCTCATTGGTCGCGCATTCAGAGTCGCCCCGTCATTGGTTCGAGCAAGTTGCCGCAGCACAGCCAATGACCGAGCTGCCTTCTTTCATTGCTGTCAGCTGTGCAGCTGCAATGTGTTATACATAAAGACTTCAATATTCTCGAGAAAAGGAGTTTTCCCATAGCGTAAGCTACTTACGCAATAGGAGAGACCTCTCGAAAGGGAACCACTCTTCCGTTCCGATTACCACAACAAATCGATTTGTCCCACTCAGTGAAACACCCACTGAGAATTCTGTTGATTGTGCCCTGGTAATTGGTGATTCGATCACGTGAAAATAGAGACACCAGCCACCATAGTCACATGTTTGTCATGTTATTTGATTGATACTGTGAAGCTGCTTTGATGCAATTTATATTGTGAAAAGCGCTATATAAATACACTTGACTTGACTTTGCGGGAGCCAGAGCGCCTGACATCAAAGTACATTTAAAAGTGCTGGCTAATGGTAATCGTAAATTCTCTAAGATCATTATTCATGTCAGCACTAATGATGTTAGACTCTGCCAGTCGGAGATCACCAAAATAAAATTAAAGAGGTGTGTAAACTCGCAAGTACAATGTCAGGCACTGCAATTTGCTCTGGCCCCCTTCCTGTTCGCAGGAGTGATGAGATAGTTAGCAGATTGGCCTCACTCAATGGTTGGTTGTCTAAGTGGTGTCCGTTGAATAATATAGAATTCATAGACAATTGGAAATGTTTTTGGGGCAAGCCTGACCTGTTGAAAAGAGATGGTATTCATCCCTCCTGGGATGGTGCTGCTCTTCTCTCTAGTAATATGGCACATAGTCTTAGAGCTAAAACATGACAATCTGGGGCCCAGGTCAGGAAGCAGACAGACTGGCTAAACCGACCGTCTGCTAGCGGCCTCGCGTCACCAAGGTAAGATAAATCCGATCACATAGAGCCTCTTTCACCTAGATATCATCATATAGAGACTGTGTGGTAACACTTTACTTGAAGGGGTGTGCATAAGACTAACATGACACCTTCATAATCATGACACATGTTATGAATATGAAGGAAGTTTTATGCATGTTTGTGACAACTGTCATTAAGTGTCATTCGCTCAATTATGACATTTGTAATGCAAATATGACATTGTTTGAGATGTCTTTGTTATGACACCTTGACATAAACCAATACATCATAACCTGTCTGTGTCTTTGTTATGACAACTTGACATTACTAAGACAACACAACCTGTCATAAACATGACATAGCAGATTAATTATCAAACTTAAGAAACCACTTAGCTTTATTGGTTAAAATGTCATTAAACTGTCAGGTGGTTGGTTTTGACATTGGCTGTCATGAAGCCATTATAACTGTTTAATGATAAATTCAATTTGTGCCACTGTAGTTGAGGTCACGAAAAATATTCATGACACAGTTATAATGGACTGATGACAGCCAATGTCAAAACCAACCACATGACAGTTTAACTTAATTTCATGTCAAGTTGTCATGACAAAGACACTGACAGGTTATGATGTTATGGTTTATGACAAGATGTCATAACAAAGACATCTGAAACAATGTCATATTTGCATTCAAAATGTCATTATTGAGCGAAAGACACTTAATGACAGTTGTCATAAACATGCATAAACCCTACTTCATATTCATGACATATGTAATGTCATGGTTATGAAGGTGTCATGTCAGTCTTATGTACACCCCTTCAAATAAAGTGTTACCGACTGGGTCTGTTCCCAGAATTTGGAAATCCAAAAAACGTCAGGTAAAAAATTTAATTGATGTTCAACAAATAAAAAACAGATACAATACAGATGAGCAAATGATAAAGCTTGGGTTGCTGAATATTCAATCCCTTACTTCAAAATCGCTCATAGTTAATGATATGATTTCAGATTATAATCTAGATGTGCTGTGTTTG
Source organism: Meda fulgida (assembly GCA_030578275.1). Lineage (NCBI taxonomy): Eukaryota > Metazoa > Chordata > Actinopteri > Cypriniformes > Leuciscidae > Meda > Meda fulgida. Next base: position 27,657,749 of record CM060635.1, on the reverse strand, counting down.
ACAGAAACCGATTACATTACTTTAAATGAGTCAACCCCACAAGATTACTGTTATAAACATGAACCTCGTCTAAAAGGCAAAGGGGGAGGTGTTGCTGTAATTTATAGTAACATTTTCAAAACCACTAAGAAATCTATTTTTAAATATACTTATTTTGAAGTGTTGGTGCTTAATGTAAAAATATATAGTGTAAACGATAAATCACGTTTGAGATTTCTGCTGGCTACTGTATACAGGCCACCAGGGCACCATAAAGATTTTATCAAAGAATTTGCGGACTTTCTATCAGAATTAGTATTGGCTGCCCGATAAAGTACTAATTGTTGGTGATTTTAATATACATGTAGATAATGAAAAAGATGCATTGGGATTGGCACTTAAAGACATTGTAAACTCAATTGGAGTTAGACAACACGTGTCAGGACCCACTCATTGTCGTAATCATACTCTAGGTCTAATATTATCACATGGAATAGATGTTGATGCCGTTGAAATTCTGCAACAGAGCGATGCCATCTCAGACCATTATCTAGTCTCATGTAAATTACATTTAGCCAAGGCTGCAAAGCCGACTAAGCCGATAAATATGTTAAACTTCTGCCACTAAAGATTGCTTTATCAATAATTTACCTAATCAGTTTCATCATCTCAGCATCCCGGTTAGGTTAGAAGAACTTGATATTGCAACAGAAACTTTTAACTCTCTCTTTTCCAGGACTTTAGACGCAGTTGCTCCGTTGCGCTTAAAGAAGATTAAAGATAATAGTCCAACGCCGTGGTACAACGAGCACACTCAGGCCCTTAAGAGAGCAGCCAGAAAAATGGAGCGCAACTGGAAGAAAACAAAACTAGAGGTATTTCGGATTTCATGGAAAGAGAGCTCGATTGCTTACAGAGAGGCATTAAAAGCTGCTAGATCTGCTTATTTTTCAACCCTATTAGAAGAAAATAAACATAATCCTAGATACTCATTTGAAACAGTGGCTAAACTAACGAAAAAGAAAGCTTCAAGCACAGAAGTTTCTGGGCAACACAGTAATGACTTTATGAACTTCTTCACTTATAAGATTGATAATATCTGGGACAAAATTATAGCTATGCAACCGTCTACTACAGTATGGCATCAGGGAGTGCATTGTAGTCTCCCCGAGGAAAAATTTTATTCATTTGTTCCTATAGGAGAGGAAGAATTCTGCAAACTCGTTAATTCATCTAAATCGACAACTTGTATGTTAGACCCTATACTGACTAAGCTACAGAAAGAGATGCTTCCAGAGATCATAGATCCTCTTCTTAATATCACTAATTTGTCTTTGTCTCTAGGATACGTACCAAAAACCTTTAAGCTGGCTATGATAAAACCGCTTGTTAAAAAAACGCAACTTGATCCTTCAGAATTAGTCAATTACAGGCCGATCTCAAATCTGCCTTTTCTGTCAAAGATGTTAGAAAAAAGCAGTATCCTCTCAACTGTGTTCCTTTCTTGAAAGAAATGATATCTGCGAGGATTTTCAGTCAGGATTTAGACCGCACCATAGTACTGAAACAGCTCTCATTAGAGTTACAAATGATTTACTTTTATCATCCGATCGTGGTTGTATCTCTCTATTAGTGTTACTTGATCTTAGTGCTGCATTTGACACAATTGATCACAAAATTCTTTTAAATAGACTAGAAAACTATGGCATTAGTGGAATTGGACTAGCATGGTTTAAATCTTAAAACTTATCTGACCGTTATCAGTTTGTAGCAGTAAATGAAGAGATGTCTTATCGATCACAAGTTCAGTATGGCGTACATCAAGGCTCAGTACTAGGACCGCTGCTGTTCACTCTGTACATGCTACCATTAGGAGATATCATTAGGAAACATGGAATTAGCTTTCACTGTTATACCGATGATATAAAAAATTGGATGACTAGTAATTTCCTACTACTAAACTCTGAAAAAACAGAGATTCTAATTATTGGACAAAAAATTTCCACACTTAATAACCTAGAATACTGTCTAACACTTGATGGCTGCTCTGTTAAGTCTTCGTCGTCGGTTAGGAACCTGGGTGTGCTCCTTGATAGCAATCTTTCATTTGAAAGTCACGTGTCTAGTATCTATAAAACCGCATCTTTCCATCTTAAAAATATAGCTAAATTACGACATATGCTCTCATTAACAAATGCGGAAAAATTAGTTCATGCTTTCATGACATCAAGACTAGATTATTGGAATGCTCTACTGGGGGGTTGCCCTGCACGCTTAATAAATAAACTACAGCTGGTCCAAAACGTAGCAGCTCGAGTTCTTACTAGAACCAGGAAATATGACCATATTAGCCCGGTTCTGTCAACACTGCATTGGCTACCTATTAAACATCGTATAAATTGTAATATATTGTTGATTACTTACAAAGCACTAAATGGTTTAGCTCCGCAGTACTTGAGCGAGCTCTTAACGCATTATAGTCCTTCACAATCTTAGTCTTAAACAGTCTTAAAATTCGGGCCAGTTGATAATACCTAGAATATCAAAATCGACTGCTGGCGGTAGATCCTTTTCCTATTTAGCACCAAAACTTTGGAACAGTCTTCCTATCATTGTCCGGGAAGCAGACACACTCGGTCAGTTCAAAGCTAGATTAAAGACACATCTCTTTGACCTAGCATACACATAATACATTATAGACTTCTATAATTCAATGTTAGGCTGCATAGATTAGGTCAGCCAGAACTGGGAACACTTCCCTTAAATCCTGATGTACTCGTTACATCATAAGAAGAATGGCATCTACGCTAATTTTAGTGTCTTTGTTTATCCCAAGGTTTTTCCGCAGCCTGCCGAATCCAGGCCGTATCCAGATCTGACTAGGAGCTTTGCCTGGACCCAATGACAACGCAGTGCTGAAGTGCCAACTAGCCTCTCCTTATGGATGATCCCTTTCCCACTCTACAGATAAAACGTTGTGATTCCGGTTCACGTACCCACCCCGAAGTGATAAAATAAAACAAAATTCCGTATCAAATTACAGTTACTGTAAATCCGGCCTCTAGTTCATAAACGCCAGGGGAGAACTGGCCCCGACTGACCCTGGGTTCTCCCAAGGTTTTTTTTCTCTCCATCAAGTCATCTGATGGAGTTTTAGGACACCAGTAGGTCACTTAATGGAGTTTTTCGGTTCCTTGCCACTGTTGCCTTTGGCTTGCTCAGTTGGGGATATTCAAATGAATTAACCAGGCATTAATACCATTGATCAGCCCTACCAAACATGGATGTTTTTTCCACTAAGAAACAAACATTGTTATGTTATTTGATTGATACTGTGAAGCTGCTTTGATGCAATTTATATTGTGAAAAGCGCTATATAAATACACTTGACTTGACTTGACTATGCATCCTCTCTTCCCTTCCTCTTTATCTTACCTTCCACTCCCTTGTGATGAGCGGGAAGGATGCAAGGAAAGAAAATGAGGATGAAGGAATCAAGAGAAAATATTCTTTATATATCCCCCAGCCCCCCACATGCTCCAAATTCACCTAAAATAGTCTTGTTTGTTTGTGCTTTACTACGGAGATTTTGCCCGAGCCCCCAGCAGACGGAAACCGTCCGCCCACCGCAAGTGAGCCGCACGGTAACAACAGTGCCAACCATCGCCCTGGAGCCAATGCCCCAATGTGAGTCTGACCAGAGGTGTAAGCCGGTAACAACTGTGCCAGAGGTTTTTTCGCTGGTTTTGGACACAGAGGTCTGGTTAATCGATTGGGACTTTCCACCCTGAATCGTCTATACCTTCATTGTCTGTGCCTTCATCGCTGCTGGTTTGGCCCAGCATAGTGACTGTATCATCGCCCTGTATAGACATTGAATTACCATCATTGATCCCGCTCAGCCTTCCTCTCCCACCTCCACTACAAAGCTCAGCCAGTCCTTCAGCCCCACCTCAGCTGGTTTCCTACAGCCCTTCGTCTTCCACCTTGACGCCTTGTGGCATTGTTAAGCCTCAGGTCGTGCTGTCACCTGCATTGCCCAAGTGTGGGGATCCCCAGGCTCTGCCTCTGGCCTTTGATTCCTTCGCTCCACCTTGGCCCATCGTCCTGTCAGCTACGCCTTGGCTCCTCCCACCTTCGGCTCCACCATAGACCCTCGCTGCACCAGAGACCCTCGGCCCCACCCGAGACCCTCGGCTTTACGGCTTCACCGGGTTCCCTCATCCCTCTGGCTCCACCTTGGTCAGTCGTCACCATGCCTGCGCCACGGACTTGCCTTTCTCTGAGCTCCGTCTATCCACCCCTTCAGCTTCAGTGGGCTCCGCCTTGGTTCTCAGACACAACGTCTCCATCTCAGTCCTAGGGCACTCTGGTTCCACTTTGGATGCTCATTGCCGCTGCTCCGCCTGTCTGCTACTAGGGCTCCACTGACATCGACATCTTTTCCCTCAGTCGTCCCCAAGATGTCATCAGCTACTTCACCATCACGGTTCCTCCCTCCGTCGACTCCGCCATGGGCTATTGTCATGGCTAAGCTCTGGGTCAACACCACCTGGCCACTTCACCCATCATCTCTACCTTGGCTGCTTCCTCCATCTGGTCCTCCCTGGTGTGTGCTGCCTGCTCTCACCAGCCCTTCGCTAACTCCTCGTCCTCCTCCAAAGCCCCCTCCCTCATCTCTTAAGGTCACGCCTTGTGGAAGGAGGCGTAATGTCACAGATTTTCAGTTATTTTTGCTCTTTGCGTACGTTTACACGACAACGATATGCTTAAAACTGATAATTTTTTTCTTTTGAGCTTTCCTCTTACAGAAAACATCATTGTCAAAACGATCCATTTACACGGATGTGCGAAAACGTCTAAAACCGCTGTATTCTGCTGCCAGGCCATTAGATGAAACACTATAGATTGAATACATAATACACATGTGCATGATGTCATTGTTTTCAGAGATTTTTTTTGTTTATACAGAGACCTGTATCAAAAACTTGCCCTTTAAAACCCGTTTTCAAAACTTTGCGTTTTCAGGCACCCAAAACGCTGTTGTCGTGTAAACAAACGGTCAAAACACATAAAAAGTTTTACGTTTTTAGATAAAAACAATGTTGTGTACACAGCCCCTAAGTAAGCCAAAGGTGACAATTCAAATCAGTTAAATGATTATTAGGCTGCATAAACTAGGTCAGCTGGAACCGGGAACACTTCCTATAACACCTGATGTACTCGTTACATCATAGGAAGAATGGCAACTACGCTAAAGTTAGTCTTTCTGTTTATTCCGAGGTTTACTATAATCAGCCGTATCCGGGCCGTATCCAGATCAGATGGAGGACCTGCGCCTAGACACAACCACAACGCATCCCTGAAGTGGTAGCAGATATTGTCAACTAGACCTCCCCTGTGAAGTTCTCATCAACACGACAGCCGTCGGCATTGATCCTCAACAAACCCGTCTCCATACCGACGGGATGACTCCAATCTTTAACCAGAACTGTATAAATATTCTGAATGTTCCGATCCAATCTGACTTCTGACCTGAAATGCTGCCTGAGTCATAATCATACAATGTTTGTTCATTGGCCCCCTGACTGAGCCTAGTTTCTCCCAAGATTTTTTTTCTCCATTCTGTCACCTGATGCAGTTTTGGTTCCTTGCCACTGTCGCCTTTGTGTCACGGTTTATGAACTCACTGTCTCTCTCTCGTCTCGCGTGCGGTTGTTGTGTGTGTGTGTGTCTGTGGGCGTGGTCACTGATCACTGCTGATCAGCAGCGCCAGCTGGTTTCAATCCGTTTGTCCCTTTATAAGTTCTGTAACTGGTGTCTCATGTTGTCAGATCGTTGTGTCAGACGTGTGTTCGATCGATCAGTAGCGGGTAGGGAGGCGGCCAGACTACTCGCTGATCTCCGCCAAGGTAACGGCTCGGTGTCGGAATATTCCATTCAGTTCCGCACCCTGGCTGCAGAGTGCCGTTGGAACAAGGAGGTGCAGTGGGACCGATTCCTGCATGGGTTGGCTGATCGTGTCCAGAGGGAGATATATATGCTCGATCTTCCCACAAGCCTTAATGGACTAATCGAACTGGCATTAAGAGTAGACGCACGACTGGATCGCATGGGCCGCTTTCAGCAGAGGAACCCATTTCGCGGCATGGAAACTCTGCGCGTCGACAATCTGGACACGGTCAGCCCCGCTTCCGACCCTGAATCCATGCAGGTGGGTAGGGCTCGGCTTTCCCGGGAGGAGAGAGAACGGCGGAGATCCCAGGGACTGTGTTTGTACTGTGGGAAAGCGGGCCACTTCATCTTCGCTTGCCCGGTAAAAGATCAAGCCCGGTAGTAACAATGAGGCTACTATCGGGTGGGATCTCCGCTGGGAAGACCTCATCGTCACCATCATCATCTACTCTCTTTCCGACACTCACATGCACGACACTAAGGCTTTGGTGGATTCGGGAGCTGAAGGTAATTTTTTGGACTCTGGACTGGCTCAACGCCTTCATCTTCCCATCTCCAGGCTCACACACACGATTTCCGTTAACGCTCTCAATGGACAACAACTTCCTCAGATTTCTCACACCACTGAACCCATCACACTCATAACATCTGGCAACCACACTGAGACCATAACATTTCTACTCCTGGACTCCCCACTGGCACCCTTGGTGCTGGGTCACCCCTGGTTACGGCAACACAATCCCAGAATCGATTGGGGTCACAATTCTGTTTCCATGTGGAGTAATGTGTGTCATGAGTCTTGTCTTGTGTCAGCGTGTTTGTCTGTTCCTGTGTCTGTGTTTCAGGAGGAGGCGGTGAATTTGTCGATCATGGATCCCTGCGACCGTGTATTGATTACCGAGGGTTGAACAACATCACGGTAAAGAATACTTATCCTTTGCCGTTGATGTCTTCGGCCTTCGAGCGGTTACAGGGAGCATCCATTTTCACAAGATTGGATTTACGTAACGCTTATCGTAAGGCCCTATAGAGGTTTCTGGGGTTTGCCAATTTTTATCGGCGTTTTATTCGCAACTTCAGCCAACTAGCCTCACCTCTGACTGCCTTGACCTCCCCTAGAACGACGTTCAGGTGGTCTGATGCAGCTGAGGCTGCATTCACCAAACTCAAGAGCCGCTTCAGTTCGGCTCCCATCCTCGTTGCCCCTGATTCATCACGTCAGTTGGTGGTGGAGGTCGACGCGTCAGAGGTGGGGGTAGGAGCAGTTCTCTCTCAACGCTCTCCTTCAGATGACAAGATGCATCCTTGCGCGTTTCTTTCTCATCGTTTATCACATGCCGAACGTAATTATGACATCGGCAACAGAGAGTTGTTAGCAGTCAAGTTGGCACTGGAGGAATGGCGTCACTGGTTAGAAGGGTCAGGGGTACCTTTTATCGTTTGGACCGATCATAAGAACCTAGAATATATCAGAACCGCTAAAAGACTCAACTCTAGGCAGGCTCGGTGGGCACTTTTTTTCGGACGTTTTGACTTTTCTCTCTCGTACCGCCCGGGTTCTAAAAACATCAAACCCGATTCCTTATCTCGTATTTTTGACCAATCCGAACGCCCGGCTACTCCCGAGTGTATTTTACCTGAGACATTAGTGGTCTCCACTCTCAGATGGGAGGTCGAATCGAAGGTCATGAAGGCCTTAGAAGGGGTAACGCCTCCGCCCGATTGCCCACCGAATCGTTTATTTGTGCCGGAGGGGTATCGGTCCGACGTCATCCGGTGGGGTCATTGCTCCAGTGTAGCTTGTCATCCTGGGGTCAATCGCACCAGCTTTTTGGTCAAACAACGATTCTGGTGGCCATTGATGGCTCGTGACATCCACAGTTTTGTTTTGGCTTGCTCGGACTGCGCCACTGGTAAGACTTCCAATCGACCCCCAGATGGGTAACTCCAACTGCTGTCTGTCCCTTCGAGACCCTGGTCCCACATCGCGCTAGATTTTATTACCGCCCTCCCAGGGCAAGACGGTCGTTTTGACTGTTGTGGACCGATTCTCGAAGGCGGCCCATTTTATTCCCTTGCCTAAATTACCCTCCGCCAAGGAGACAGCGGTAACTGTCGTAGATCACGTCTTTCGCTTACATGGCCTCCCGACGGACGTGGTCTCCGACAGGGGTTCCCAATTTGTGTCCAAATTTTGGCAAGAGTTTTGTAAATTACTGGGGGCGACTGTCAGTCTTTCTTCGGGTTTCCACCCCCAAAGCAATGGTCAGACCGAGAGAGCCAACCAGGATTTGGAGAGAGTGTTGCGATGTCTGGTTTCCAGGAATCCTTCCTCCTGGAGTCAGCAACTCTCTATGGTGGAGTACGCCCACAATTCATTGCCAGTGTCAGCCACGGGCCTCACTCCGTTTGAATGTAGTCTAGGTTACCAGGCACCAGTTTTTGCTAGTACGGAATCCGAGGTCGCGGTCCCCTCCGCTCACGCCTTCGTCCAGAGGTGTATCCACACTTGGAAGAGAGCCCGTGAGACTCTTCTCCAAGTGGGGGCGCGCACCAAGGCTAAAGCCGATCGCCACCGGTCGAAGCCTCCCGTATACGTCGTGGGTCAAAAAGTGTGGCTTTCTACTAAGAACATTCCTCTCCGGTCTGTATCTAACAAACTTGCTCCCAAATTTATCGGCCCATTCCCTGTCACCAAGATCATTAGTCCGGTGGCAGTCCGCCTCAAACTCCCTCCTGCGTACAGGAGAATTCATCCCGCCTTCCATGTGTCTAAGATCAAACCTGTGTTTCATTCACGAATTAATCCGCCGGTCCCGGTTCCCCCCCCCCGCCGCGTCTCGTAGATGGGGAACCAACGTATTCGGTTAATCGTATTCTGGACTCGAGAAGGAGGGGACGTGGATTTCAGTACCTGGTGGATTGGGAGGGTTACGGTCCGGAGGAGGGAAGTTGGGTTCCTGCTAGAGACATTCTGGATCACTCCCTTATCGATAATTACAATCGACAGGTAAGGCCATCGGGGGGAAGGCCAGGAGGCGTTCCTAGGGGAGAGGGTACTGTCACGGTTTATGAACTCACTGTCTCTCTCTCGTCTCACGTGCGGTTGTTGTGTGTGTGTGTGTGTGTCTGTGGGCGTGGTCACTGATCACTGCTGATCAGCAGCACCAGCTGGTTTCAATCCGTTTGTCCCTTTATAAGTTCTGTAACTGGTATCTCATGTTGTCGGATCGTTGTGGCTTCCCTGGTGTGTTCCTGTGTTCGTGTTGGATCGTGTTTCGTGTTGGATCGTGGATTTCCCTGTGTTCTTCGTCTCATCTGGATTCTTCACCTGCACTGGATTACCGCGCACTTCACTGGGTCTGCACGGGAGATCACCAGCACCAGTCGTCCACCGAGGTCCCTGTGTCACCTTCCACCGAGCGCTGATCGTCTGACCTGCACCTGTGGAGATTACCTGTGTTTTGTGTTTACTGCGTGTCTTGTGACACTCGAATAAAGAGTCTTTGCAGTTACATCCGTCTCTGTGATCCATTACACTTTGGCTTGCTTAGTTGGGGACATTTTATATTCAACAATAATATTGATCTGCCTGCATTGACACCATTAAATGAGAACTGAACTGAGATAACATCCCGGTTTTCTCCAGAGCAGCTATATATATAAATGAAATTAATTAATAACTTTTATACAACAAAAATTAACCATCACTACTTAAGCTGAACTATGACGTTATTTTCTTCTAGAAACAAATTTTGTTGCATTATTTCCCTGTTATCACTGTAAAGCTGCTTTGAAACAATCTGTATTGAAAAGTGCTATATAAATAAAGGAGACTTGAATTGACTTGACAATGACAAGGAACCCAAAGTCCATCAAGTGACAGAAAAGGTGAAAAAAAAAACCTTGGGAGAAACCAGTCTCAGTTCTCTGGCCAAAGAAACGAACAATGATTCTGGGCTGCATCACAAGTCAGATTGTGGATTGATACCATTCAGAATATTTCATCCAGTTCCTTCTGCTTGAAGTTGAAACTGGCCATAGTGTCATAGGCTAGGAGACGGTTCCAGAGTTTGGGTGCTAAATAGAAAAAAGGATCTAGCCTATTGTCCGCAGTCGTTTTTGATATTTTTTTATCAACGGGCAAGAATATTGAGATCGCAATGGGTGTGAAGGACTCTAATGTGATAGGAACTTGCTAAAGTACAGAGTACTTAATAGGGCTTAATAAAGGCCTAATCAGCAAGATTTTAAAATGTACATAATGCTTAGCCAATACAGTGTTGACTGATCCGAATATGGTCATACATCCTTCCTGGTTTATTAAGCCTGCAAAGCATTACAATAATCTTGCCTTGAGTGAATTCTAGTCAAAAAAAATTGTGACATTATTTGTAAACAATGGCACTTAAAGTTGTTTGCAACCATGAAAGAATAATCATATTTTCAGAGAACTTGAGAATTGAGCTGCTGGTGCTTGAGACTTTATATGTCATTTTATGTTTCTGTGGGGAAAAAGACTAACAATAATGAGGTCCATGGATAAAAATACACTAAAAGTTACAAATGTATACAAATAATTGCTAAATGTAAAATGTTTTTCTCTATTTAACAACATTAACTTACAATAGTGGAAGACGACTTTCCTTTTTGTTCATGTTTTCTTGCGTGGTTTGATGATTGGCTCGAACAAAAATCACGTCTGCATTCACTTAAAACTGATTTGCAGAAATCAAAACGCGGATGGTGAAACGGAATTGAAACTAGCTCGAGTCCTGCACAGAGCTATTCCAGCGTGAAATGAGTTGTTATTAATGTAATTGTTAATCTTCTCACCAGATGTCGCTGTTTGGAAGAGTTCGTATCGAAAGAGTGATCTTCAAATAATGCTTTTCCAGTGTCAGGTTATCAAAATGAAAGTTCGAGTGGTGCGAAAGAAAAATTCTTATTCAGACTTTTAAACATGTAACATTTTGGCAAAAACATTCTTGCTTCCACGTCTAGAGAGAAAACACAGATTTAGCTTATAAATCAAACGACTTTTGATAAACTCTGTAGCTTATCGAAATACAAATATGACCATGTATTTTAAAATGTGAGCTGACTGAGGAACCTAAAAATCAGACTGATGAAGAACAGTTAAATCTGTTCAATAGCATAGAAGCAAATGAAAAAAATACAGAATTTAAATAGGAAACATTTAGGCTATTATAGGCCTAAATTAGTGCTCTTATGTATCAGACATTAAAGCAACTTCATGAAGATAAATGGTCAGCTCTATCGGTTTTGAGAGCGCTGTCGTGGAGTGTCTTTCCAGTCAGGGTAAAGATCTCTTTGAGAGCTCTTTAAGTCTTGAAACTCTTCTCATGTTGTCATAGTAACTTACTAAAGAACCACATTAAATTTTCGGTGTCGTGGTTGGAGTATGTAGCTTCTCTCACAAAGCCAAAACTGGACATTACTTATGAAGACAGCTGCATTTCAAAGAGGCAAATGTTTTGGAAATGATTATTGTTTTAAGAGCCAGTCCAGTTTCCTTGGAGATAACTAATATATTGCACAAATTTGTTCCGCTGATTTTAGCCCAGACTTCCTGACTGAGAAAACATATTGTGTGACTTACGCTGCTAAATAACTGCAGTGAAACTTCCCTGAGGTGTATACAATATATGAGATTTGGACATAATTTCCAAATGATATGTTTCCATTGCAAATGTGTTAAGTTTGATATGAGAAACCGGCACATCAATAACTGCAGTGCTTTTATATTTGAGTGAAACAGCTTCTCTTACAAGAAGAAATGTAAGGAAATTGATTGGATGGTTGGAGTGTTGTCATTTGCTATTTCTGTGATGTCATGAGTGACAGGTTGTCTTACCTTGGCGCCCTCACACAACATTAGAGAAGAAGTGTGCAAATTTGACTATGTATAATAGATGTTCTATATTTCTAAGAAATGTATATTTGCACTACTGTAAAACATTTCTTCAATAAAAAAAACATTAGAGAAGAGATGTTGCTGCAAATGGGAGGGGAAGTTATTTTGATGAAAGATTTAGAGTTCATATTAATAAAAATAATAATAATAATAATAATGATGTGCACAGATAAATTATTTATAATAAATACTGCAATTTTTCATTAAAAAAAACCAAGAATTGTCAATTGTGATTTCATGGTGACTTTAATCTGTCATCTAAATGAATGATTACACTGTTTACAGGTTAAAACTGATTAGATATCTAATTGACCTTTTTGGACTGTCCCATAATTGATGAGCTCAAGGGGTCACTGCAGGCAGCAGTGTTTTCTCTCTGAACACAAGTGTGATCCCACTTCCAGGAGTTACTGTATGAACTGTAGCGTTAGAAAATGGATAGTGAACCAGATACACTTTATTTTAAGGTGTCATTACAGTGTAATTATACATTTAAGTACTGAGTAATATTAATTAACTACAAGTACTTATAGAGTTAAGGGTTACAAACTGGCTCCGTTTAAAGTGATTTGACTGTTAAAGGATGAAGTAAAAAAATCTAAGCAGTTACATTGATTTTTCTTCACTTTTTCTTTAGAAACTTTATCTGACTGCGGCTCTGTTGCCGTGGAGCTACATAGCCTACAAGATGAGTGTTTATTTGGAATCTTTGTAAAATATCTCATTGCTTTAACCTGCTCCAAACTCCAGGACAATTTACAGAAGATATAAACAGACTTCAGCATAAAGATATAGGGCATTACATGAATAGCATGAAATATGTCCCACATTTTGTGCTCCACCCTCTTATGGGTCGGATTTCCCCCATTGCCAAATGTGGAATATTCCTTACAATTATACTGCAAATACATCATCTCATTCTATTCTATATATTTTTTTTAGTAATGCAATCATTCTTTTACCACAGTTTTTGTAAGACAAATTATTTATTGGAGATGTAAGTTTATCAATGACTATAATCAATATATGGTTCCAAACTAGCGATTCTCTAAGTGCCAGTTTAATTGAGAATAAGTCTACAAAAGTTTAATGTTTCAGTCACAGTCAGGTTTACGAAATGTTTATGAAAATAATTTCTACATTTATATGTATACGTTTAAAAAATCAGAGCAGTCCGAAGGTGAGAAAACTCAAAGGCAAGCACGCGTGCGTTAGGCCATCTGCATTTCAGCTCAGTTAAAATATTAACCAGATGTTGAACAGAACATATTCTCCAAAAAGACTCCTATTATCATTCACACTCCATTTCGCACCTTTGCTTGTTTTAGTTCATGGTTCTGTGTAAGAAACAGTTTGACACTGCAAGCTGGTGAGAAAATAGAGCTGTGTTTGATAGTTCAAGCCAGGAGAGAATAATATGCCATCTGGAAGAATCATCACATTCCATGAAGGGAATTACAGAGTTTATATTGTGAGTTGTTGTTCAAAATGAACAAAAATATAGATTAAACTATTTGTGATAATTCTTTTCATTGTCATTGCAATCTGAACAATTCTTTTAAAACATTGATGTTTTGTGACACTGCTAATGGCAGGGATTGGATTGATTAAAGGTGGGAACACTTTATTTTTATTCAGGAAGTTTAAGGATTAAATGCAGAAGTCTTTATCACTAACAGGAGTAACTGAGATCCCTGTCTGCAGTCCAGTTTTGTGCCTCGAATCACAACTCAATAATAGCAAACCGATTAAAAATAATAAATGAATTCCCTCAATAAAAAATAGACTGGTACATTCACACCCATGCACGATTCTCCTCTCAATTAGTGTCAGCTGGAAAGTTCAGTAAGAGGGTAGTGGAAGTGTAACCCATCCATATGGACAGAAACAAACCAAGGCCTGAAGAATTAAACATCTGATTGTTACCAAAACGATCAACTTTAAGACAGATAGCAAAAATGCAAGGTAACACTTTAGTTTGGAGACCAATTAGTTGCTTATCAGCTTGCATACTAAACCACTACAACAACTACCTTACTAACTAATAAGCAGTAAATTAGGAGTTTATTGAGGCAAAAGTTGTAGTTAATATGAATATGTGTTCCCCAAACTAAAGTGTGACCAAATGCAATTTTGGCTTTTCAAACAGCTTTGAGGCCTTTAAAAAAAAACAAAAAACATACAAATCAATTGAATGAAAATGCTGCTAAAAAGTTATTAATGTAAATTTTAGTTTTACAATTTGACCTTTCAATTGTTGATTTAGCTTTCGATTGTTATAACATCATAATATAAATTAAGATGTGTTATATGGGGGTCATCCTTTGTATTCTGAGCTATCATATGGCAAAGCTATCACATGGCTTCATGGACTTGCAACATATGCTTGTGGTTGTCCATTGTGATTCAGTGATGACCATCTCAGCTCCTTCGTTTATGTCTTTAAGTGGTTGTACAGTTCAATCCTTAAAGCATTCAGTATTCAAATATAAATATTTGGTTTGAATTGACACAAAGCTTTCTTCTTTTCCTGCCTTCGTTGGAGGCATTGATTGCAATTTTCCTCCATTAGGACGACCCTCTGCATGCCCTTAGATCAACAGACCATATGAAAAGCAGTGCATGGTGTTCTGTTTTAGAAGTGTTTAGCTACATCACTTCAGAGTGGACTTAAGCTGATCCTTTAGCTTATGCAGTATGAGTTTGATGCTGATTCTTTATATAGTGCATAAGTTTTTGCATGTCCCTAAAATTGTACGTTAATGTGTATTATTTGCAGCATAAAAACATTAACCTGACCATCGATCACGTCACTTACCTGATGACACCACATTTTGAGGGAAATTAAAGTTTGAAAAGCCTTGTCACTTCTATTTGATTATGATCTTTTTTATGGTTTATTATTATAGCCAGGGTGGAATTCACTAAAAGCATGTAAAATATAATGTCTGCTTTTATATTATCTGTAATTTATTTGCAAGTAACAAGTAACGAAATATATGTAATATCACTGTAAAAACGTCCCACCATCTTTGGTTGCTGCCTTAAATTTTTAAGTTTAGTCATTTTAATTTAAACTATAATAATCAAATTGAGTTGTATCTCGTATAACTTAAAAAAGTTGAAATTGCTTAAATTATTTTGATGAGTTAAAGTAATGTAAAAACATTCATTGTAATAAGTTATTGATCATATATTTTTTTACAGTGAAGGTTTTAAGTTATTTCTCAACACTTTGTTGGTCTTCCTGTTATGTAATTTATTGTACATGAAATTTGTTCTTAAGTCACTAAATAACATTTCCTTATCGTAAAGTCATGTGCATATCCGAACAGAGTGGAAATATCTCACCGTTCATTACATTCAGATTACCTGATACGCTCGAGTCTTGTTTCTCTGCACAATAAACATACAATGCTATAATGCATATCACAGATCAGTCAGGCTCTTTCACTTCTACCACCCAGCGATCCCAGTCTCCCGAGTACTAACCACCTGCACCTGTCATCAATCTCACCATCATCAACGCACTATATAAGCTTAACATCAATCGACATCTGGCCTTGAACTAGGAAAGACTCTCCAACCTGTTATCTGCGATTTCCTGATTCTTCACGATAGTTCCTGAACATATCTACCTGTAAAACTTGCCTGCTGGTCCAGCTTTTGAGGTGTGGCTTCCCGTTTTTCCCGTCAATCCCTGTTAGACAAACAATTTTTTTTATTCATCTCCTTCAAGCTTCTCGCATTTTTCAATCTATGTTCAGTATATAATTCCTGACAGAAGGCCAGACCAACGCTGTAAATGGATCCAGAGCAGTGTGATCCGTTTAACGAACCCACTGACACACTTCGCAGGGAATTATCTGGGCCCAGAGCAGCATTTGTCACCGCCACCTCTTCCACTACACCCGCTCCTTCACCTGTCTACGTTGCCAGTCCCATAGTCAAGCCAGCGCCCTACTCTGGTCCATAGGAGAACTGCAAAAGATTTATTCTGCAATGCTCCCTGGCGCTGGAAATGCAGCCTTATCAATTTCCCCTTTGAACGGTCCAAAATATTCTTTATTCGAGAGGTTTATACAAAAATCTTTCAATGTTGCTCGCCGCATGCAAAATTGTTTTGAAGATAATCCTTGCAGTCATCCCTTCACCAACTCCAGCCTGAGAATCTGACCCTCCAGAACCAGAGCCAATGCAAGTGGATAACACCCGTCTGTAACTGAAAGAAACCGCCGGCTGACCCAAAACCTGTGCTTATACTGTGGTGGTGATCATGGGGGCCGCTCACCCCATGGGGAGTTCAGTTTCCAGTAAATACTTTGCCTTCTCACCACTGCCTACTTCAGTGACATTGATTACTGCCGATATTGTCGTTTCAGTCACTGCTCTCCTCAAATCCGGGTCAACTGGCAATTTCATCTCTGGCGACCTCTACAGGCAGCTCCAGCTCAAGAAGACTCTGTCACAGTGTATGGTTGTGTTCCCTTGTCTATCACTAGAGGTCCTCATTCTCACGGTGTCCTTCACATTTAACTTCAATTCCCAGCATTCTGTCTGTCACTGTCACTCATCAGTTCATTGCACTCAGCTGTTCCCTGTAATCATTGTTCCCAGCTGTTCTGTGTTAGTCGTGTTAGATATGTGTTTAAATACCCTGCTTGTTTAGTGTTTGTTATTGAGTCCTTGTTTAATGTCACACCACTTCCTGATCTGCATCCTGGTTCTTGTCCTGGTGTTGTACTTGTGTTTTTGGATTTTGATCCCTGCCTGCTTGACTACGTGTTTTTGGATTGCCCTTTAAAATAAATCTACTGCGCTTGGATTCTCTGCCTCCCGTGTGGTTTCCGTGACAGAAGGACTCCATCACACTGAATCCAGCGGTATGTTTCATGACATCTCTTCCCCAGCCACCGAGCGGGAGAGAAGGGAGCTGTTTAAGGGGACCCGATTGGTAAAGTGATAGGGAGATGTATCACGTCCCGTCGGCACAGTCAGAGACTGTTCACGTTCCGTCTGGCCAGTCAGAGACTGTTCACGTCCCGTCTGCCCAGTCAGAGACTGTTCACGTTCAGTCTGCCCAGTAAGAGATTGTCCAGGTCACGTCTGCCCAGCGAGAGACTGTTCACGTCACGTCTTCCCAGCAAGAGACTGTTCACGTCACGTCTGCCCAGCGAGAGACTGTTCACGTCACGTCTGCCCAGCCAGAGACTGTTCACGTCACGTCTGCCCAGCCAGAGACTGTTCACGTCACGTCTGCCCAGCGAGAGACTGTTCACGTTCCGTCCGCCTTCCTGGACCTGGACTATCTGGAGCGTCTGGTTCGGATCCTGGACACGCCCGTGTCTGCTGTTTCAGAGCCGGAACCAGTGTCTGTTGTTCCAGAGCCGGAGCCGGAGGCAGAGCCAATGGCCGTTCCAGAGCTGGAGGCAGAGCCAGTGCCCGTTCCAGAGCCGGAGGCAGAACCATTGCCGGTTCCAGAGCCGGAGGCAGAGCCGGAGCCAGTGCCGTCTGCCTTCTTGGATCTGGACTATCTGGAGCGTCTGGTTCGGATCCTGAACATGCCCGTGTCTGCTGTTCCAGAGCCGGAGCTAGTGTCTGCTGTTCCAGAGCCGGAGGCAGAGCCTATGCCCGTTCCAGAGCCGGAGGCAGAGCCTATGCCCATTCCAGAGCCGGAGGCAGAGCCTGTGCCCGTTCCAGAGCCGGAGGCAGAGCCAGTGCCCGTTCCCGAGCCGGAGGCAGAGCCAGTGCCTGTTCCCGAGCCGGAGGCAGAGCCAGTGCCTGTTCCCGAGCCGGAGGCAGAGCCAGTGCCTGTTCCCGAGCCGGAGGCAGAGCCAGTGCCTGTTCCCGAGCCGGAGGCAGAGCCAGTGCCTGTTCCCGAGCCGGAGGCAGAGCCAGTGCCTGTTCCCGAGCCGGAGGCAGAGCCAGTGCCTGTTCCCGAGCCAGTGCCTGTTCCCGAGCCAGTGCCTGTTCCCGAGCCAGTGCCTGTTCCAGAGCCAGTGCCTGTTCCAGAGCCAGTGCCTGTTCCAGAGCCAGTGCCTGTTCCAGAGCCAGAGCCTGTGTTTGTTTCTGTGTTTGTGTCTGTTTTTGTGACTGTTACAGTTCTTGTGGCTGTTTCTGAGCCGGTGTCTGCTGTTCCTGAGCCGGTGTCTGCTGTTCCTGAGCCGGTGTCTGCTGTTCCTGAGCCGGTGTCTGCTGTTCCTGAGCCGGTGTCTGCTGTTCCTGAGCCGGTGTCTGCTGTTCCTGAGCCGGTGTCTGCTGTTCCTGAGCCGGTGTCTTCTGTTCCTGAGCCGGTGTCTTCTGTTCCTGAGTCTGCTGTTCCGGAGCCAGTGTCTGCTCCGCCCCGGCCGCCCGAGGGGTCTGCTCCGCCCCGGCCGCCCGAGGGGTCTGCTCCACCCCGGCCGCCCGAGGGGTCTGCTCGCCCCGGCCGCCCGAGGGGTCGTCTGCTTCGCCCTGGCCGCCCGAGGGGTCGTCTGCTTCGCCCTGGCCGCCCGATGGTTCGTCTGCTTCGCCCTGGCCGCCCGAGGGGTCGTCTGCTTCGCCCTGGCCGCCCGAGGGGTCGTCTGCTTCGCCCTGGCCACCCGATAGACTTTCTGTTTTGCCCTGGTTCCCGGTTCCACCTCCCTCCTGAACTCGTGTCGTGTTTTAGTGTTGTCGTGGAGCGTCTGGTAGCCGCTCCGTAGAGGGGGGGTTATGTCACAGTGTCTGGTTGTGTTCCCTTGTCTGTCACTGTCACTCATCAGTTCATTGCACTCAGCTGTTCCCTGTAATCATTGTTCCCAGCTGTTCTTTGTTAGTCTTGTTAGATATGTGTTTAAATACCCTGCTTGTTTAGTGTTTGTTACGGAGTCCTTGTTTAATGTCACACCATTTCCTGATCTGCGTCCTGGTTCTTGTCCTGGTGTTGTACTTGTGTTTTTGGATTTTGACCCCTGCCTGCTTGACTACGTGTTTTTGGATTGCCCTTTAAAATAAATCTACTGCGCTTGGATTCTCTGCCTCCCGTGTGGTTTCCGTGACAGACTCGCACCACGGCCCCGTACAAGGTTCAATCAGTAATGGGAAGAGCTTTAAATAGAGAGGATGTGAGATTTCAAGTGAGACCGATAACACTGTGAGTTGGCTGCCTGCATGAGGAAATATTCACCCCCTGGTGAGTCTACCGTTGTCATCATTCCAGGGCGCCCCTAGCTCATACAACATCAACCAGAGTTATCCTGGATAACGGGTGATGTTCTACGATGGGGCTCCACCTGTTTCCCTACCTGTTTTTCTCAATTTCCACGAATGTGTCATCGACCTGGAACCGGGTGAGTCAGTACCCAGTACCCTGTTTCAAGAATACCTGAGCTGATGCTTTGTCCCGACTCCACGCTCCCTCTGACACTAATGAAGACACTGAACTAGTGCTTTCCTCCACTCTTTTTGTCAATCCCCTCCTGTAGAGTATCGATGAGCAAATTGCAGAAACCTCCAACCGTGAACCTGCCCTCCAGATAGTACACAGGGAACTACACTGCGACCAAAATGGTCGCATATGCGACCTTTTGAAATGCCATTGCGACCCTAATTTTTAATGGGTCGCAAATGTATCACTGACTATTTTTGTACCTAACATATGTTTTAGGCAATATGCTATGATTTACTATGAGCATTTATTAAAACAGAAATGTGTAGCCTATTTTAAAATAAAATTAAATGTATCATTTCTGTGCCACATGGTATTGCAAAAATGACTGATGTCGAAGAGATTCCTCAAACACTCCTGTCTGTCCTTGGTCAGACAAATATAGTCCCAGCACTAACTCACATCATTGGTTGACCCAGTGTGGCTATGTTGGGCTGTTCATACAAAAATAACAATGCTTTCATAGTGGCACAGATCCAGTTTACGCTGTTCACGGTTTCCAATGGGGTTTTCAAAGGCTAATTATAATTTCACATATTTTTTTATTTTGAACAGGAGGAATTATTTTAACACCAAACAAATGACACAAATCACCTAAAAGTGGCACTTAAAAAACAAAAACTCAATTATACATAATAAAATATTACATAATAATTATACATAATAATAAAAAATTATAAAATACAGTTCAGAAGCTGGCTAAAAAACAATATCTAAGCACACATCAACACACTAATCTACACGCAAGCTCTTATTTTACAAGATCATGAAGTTCAGCAACAATGGCCATTAAGCCTGTTTCACATCACACACACTTACATCACCCACACAAACGCACGCACGCACGCACGCACGCACGCACGCACACACACACACACACACACACACACACACTGTGCATAAGAAGCAGTGTAACAGCAGTAGAAGGTGCTATACAGAAAATACAGTAGTTTCTTTGTTTCAGCGATAGATTATAAAATGGCTATTGCGGTTTTGGGTCATTAAAAATTGTAAATAAAATGGTAAAAATACAAATTTTATTGTGAAATCTAATTTGCATGATGTGGGGGGGGGGGGGGGGGGGGGGTTAGCAATAGATTCAAATGGCAATTAATCTACTCAGAAGGGAACAACAAAGATTCAGTCTAGATTTTAGATTTACTGAATAGAGTAAAAAACAAATAGGCCTGGTTTCACAGGGTTTAGATTAAGCCAGACCTTAGTTAAATTAGGACAATTAAGTAGCTTTTATAAATGTGTCTAAGAAAAAAAACATTACTGGTGTCCATATTTTAAGATATGTCAGTGCTAGTTGCTGTGAAAACGTCCAATTGTGTTTTTTGTGTGTCTGTCACTGTATGTGAAGCTTGTGCCAAAGCTGAAAGAAGACTTTTCCCCCCCAAACATTACATGCACAAGTAATTTGCTCCATGTTACAAACAATTGTGTGGCAAAAATAGGCTCAATGACAAAACTGTACTTTCAACTATGCTTATATGACCGTGCTGCTTATACACACTGTGTAAATGATGTACTAGGTGTTACACGGGTAGTTCACCCAAAAATGAAAATTCTGTCATTAATTACTCACCCTCATGTCATTCAAAACCCTTTCGTAAGACTTTCGTTCACCTTCGAAACACATATGAAGATCTTTTTGATGAATTCTAAGAGCTTTCTGTCCCTCTGACAGCTATGCAACACACTTAAACTAATCCATATAAATTGAGCGGTTTAGTCCACATTTTCTGAAGAGACTTGATCGCTATATGATGAACTAAATGGACTAAACCACTCAAATCATATGGATTCGTTTCATGATCTCTTTATGAACTTTTTAAAGTGTCAGTTGCATAGCTGTCTATGGAGGGACAGAAAGCTCTCAGATTTATTCAAAAAGATTAATTTGTGTTCTGAAGATGAACGAAAGTCTTACGGGTTTGGAACGACATGATGGTGAGTACATAATGAAATAATTTTCATGTTTGGGTTAACTCACCCTTTAATATGGGTGCTGGAATAACTGCATTGCTTTTGTGTGTGGTGTTAAACAGGCTCTATATTCCACAAACCAGTGGTTCTTAACCCTGGTCCTGCACCCCCAATGAGACAAAATGCGCAGTGTTTTTGGGGGGTGGGCAAGGAAGCACTGCCATACACAATGGGCCTTAAAAAAACAGCCAGAGCAAATGTCTGTTTAAATCAATTCTAAAACTATTCTTAAATACATTTTGTATTTATGTGTATTGCATTAAATGCAGCTATTTAGAAAATAACATTTTAAAGGACAATTTACACAGCATTTTATTATGCTGAATGATTAAATGAACAAGGCCATTTAATACTCAAGCATTGACTTTCACCAGTTCATTATACTATATTAAATACACAGCCTAAAATTCATTCATTTCTTTCAATGCAGACCTTTCAAGTAATTCATGAATTTTCAGTCGTTTCTGTGCAGCATTTTAGTTAATCTGTCGGACACCTACATTCCAGTTGTTGTTGCCTGGACTCACATATAGGCTTCAAGTGTCCTTCCCATCACTGTCCTCCTGCAGTTGGGTGGCTGGCAGGTTGCCTGGATATTCTAGAAGGGAAATAGGGGTCTCCTTTGCCCCTGTTTGCTCCCTCTCACGTCTTGTGATTCCTCTGCTGCTTGCCTTCGAAGACACTGTCTGACCTCGGAACAACTGAGCCCGACGTTGACAGAGACCCACTTTACTGAGCAGTATAAAGACATCTCCTTGGAAGGCCTTGGTGAAGATGGCATAGAGGAATGGGTTGGCACAGGAATTCAGAGGGTAAAAGAGCACCAAGAGGATCTTGGAGTTTGACACAGTGATGAGCGGGTGGTCCAACGCAGCTGTCATGGCATACAACGAAATGGGTGCCATGCAGAGGAAGTCGGTAAAGATGAGTACAGCCATACGCTTGGCAATGTTGGTGTCTTTGTTGGCAGACTGATGACTGGGGTTGTGAACAGCACAATAGATCTTGATGTAACACCCACAAATGACTACAAAAGCCAGGATGTTAAGAACAAGTACACATAAGATGTAGATCTGGTCCACAAGTGTCTGGGTGTCCATGGGCAGACAAATGCTGACCTTCTGGTAGCTGCTGACCCCAATGAGAGGCATAAGAGCCAATAGGAGGCAAAAGATCCAGCCCACCAGCATGATGACTGAGGCATGGGACAGACGCAACTTACGGTCCAGCCGCATGGCGTAGGTGATGGCATACCAGCGTTCCAGGGTAATAGTGGTCAGTGTGTAGACCGATAGTTCACTAGCAAAGACGGAGAAGAACCCAGCTAGGTTGCATCCCGGACCTGTCTGCCAATCAATAGCATGATTATAGTATTCAGAACGAGTGTGGAGGTCTACGGAAGCAATGAGCAGCAGGTAAATGCCCATGCAAAGGTCAGCAAAGGCCAGTTGGCACATTAAAAACCTTGAGACAGACAGTTTGTAGTGGCTGGTGAGCAGCACCAACAGTACAAACAGGTTGCCAAACACAGCAAGCAAACTGACAAACCACACAGACACTCTTAGAAAGCTGAAACCCATGATGTCCTCACAAGGGTTGAACTCATCAGGAGCAGGGAAACAGGCGACCTCCTCTCCCTCCTCACACACAGTGTAGTCATAGCGACTGTCAAACTCATGGCTGGTGTCTTCCTGTGGGTTCTTCAGTGTTTCACCAAAGCCCACTTCATCATCTGGGTGTCCGTCAAAGTAGGTGTGGTAATGCAGGCTGCTGTAAAAGTCCTGGTGGTCGTAGGTGTCTCTGAAGAGGTTATCTCCCGAGTCAATGCCAGGTTCCATGCTGCTGTGCAGGCCAGGAAATGTAAAAGTTCCAACAGATCTCTTTTGAAGTTGATTATACCTGGCAGTCAGGTTACAAATGATGTCCTCTAAGTACCTGCCATTTAAAGAGCAAAAAATCCTTATGTTTGCAGAAAGGAAGGTCTTAAAGCTTTTTGTATTTTGAAAACATCTAGCCTACTATTTAGAATCTTTCATAAAATTAGACAACCAATTATATGACACAGTTCAGTCGTAGTCAAAACACTACATGGATTGGAATCCAGATCTTTACTCATTTATCAAACACTAACATTTTCTTAATTTTTTTGCAAAATAATCAAATAATCAAAGCCACAAACCCCCTTTTTTTCTTCAAGTTCTTGAATGCACAGCAGTGGCTGGGGTAGGTCAGGTCTGCAGTTATTAGGTGTCTGAAGGTCTTGATCGGTGGTAGTTTTTTGAGGGCCCAGACATTCCGAGCACAGAGTTCCCGAAGTGACTCCAAGCCTCTGGTCGGGAGGGAAATGACAGCCGATTCTGAAACATCACTAATAAAAACAAAACAAAATAGACTTTCAAAGAAAGACTAAAGCAGCGTTTCCACCGCAGGAACTTTGCCCAGGAACGAGGAACTTTGGGGTGGGACTCGTGAGATTCCAACGCAGGAACCAGGGTCTAAATGTTCCGGGTAAATATTTCCCTCTCAGAAAGTTCCTGCTTGGTAGTACTTTTTCAAAGTTCAGGAACTTTCAGGGGTGGGACTTGGGGGCTGAACATGCTGATTGGTTAAGTTCACGCAGCATTTTATTTCAACCACCATATTTAAAAGTCTTTTAAACTTTAAGCACTTTGTAGTGCGTGCCGTAAGAGTTGTTTGCTATTCGAATCAACAATGGAGTTTAAAAAATACGACGATGGACCGACGACAAAGTTCAGGCTTTATTAAGCTTAAATTCAGGGGATGAAATCCAGCGGGAACTGGAAAGTTGGAAAGTATCGTGCAGTCCTACGTCACTGGACTATTTGCCTAGTCTTCATGGTACTTTAGACAGCAATGGAAACGCAGGCAGCAATAGGTCTGGGTGAAAAATGTTCCTGGGACAAATTGTTCCGGGTAATTTCGGTGGAAACGCGGCTTAAAAAAATACAACAAAATTCCCTAATGTTGAAACTCTTTGGTTGATGTTCTTTTCAAATGTGCTATTTGTTGCAATGTCTTGCCTATTTGAAAGCTACTGTATATTATCATTATTTGCATTTAATTTGAATTTGAATAATTTGAAGCCATTTCTAAAATGAGCCATTTTCAAATGTGATTAAAAATCTGGTCTACATGTAAACAGTCGTATTTGATTCTCAGTTCAGGTGGAGCATCATAGTAGAGCTCTGATTCAGTCACCTGTTTACTCAGTCTGTGGGTTTATGTAACAATTACAACACATTAAAGGGTTACAGATAGATATGCTATTTATAAAGACATTTCATTTCACCAAATCAAAAGCAGTGGTTTTTCAAAAGCTTTTGTCAACAATTTGTAGACCTCTGGAGATACTTTTAAGACCGTGGACATGCAATAACAACATAATTTTCAGTTGCGTTGATATTATACCTATGAGAACTAATACTGGTGTTGTTGTCAGTGCATTTTGCCTCGATATTGTAAACAGTTTAATTTTATATGAAAGTAAACAGGTGGGACAAAAAAATGGATTACAAGGCTATTTGTGCCATAGGCCTTGCAGAGTAAATGTAGCCTTAGGGTAAGCTGTGGTTCCTGTTTTGTGATGATAAATTTTATTTTGGGGTTTTACTGGAACAGAGAGCAGGTTATGGATAAGAAGAAACCAGGTAAGAAGTTTCAGTATTACTCAAAGAATCTAATTTCCCACTGCCCGTTTTGCCCTTCTCTAAAAAACTAAATTGCAAATCCTCCCTATAGGATCATCACACCCTGAGAGACAAAAATATCCATTATAATATGAGTTTGTTGTTGTTTCTGTTTTAAATCGATGTTCCAAATAGTCTATTGTGCAACATGAGTTTAAAATTAAGTAAAAAAAAAAAAAAAAGAAAAAAAAAGAAAGAAAAAACACTTGCAGCCTGCTTGTCTGATATTGTCATTTTGAGATAGTTAGCCAGTGACCTCATAGCAATGATTTCACACTAATCTGACTCCTGAGAGGGTAGCTGAGGGGCCACATTATTAACTTATTAAAGAACTATGATTTCAGCAGGCCCACATTAGCAGTCACATAAGACATTACTATGGTCAACAATCAGACGAGAAGATATTTTTGCACTTGCAGAACTGTGGTAAGTTAGTAACACCAATGAATAGGCTATAAGAGTGTCAAAGAATGAAAGTGTTTTTTTTTTGTGCATTTTAGTGCTACCTGTTCCCCAGAGGGACCTACAGACACTGAATCTCAAGTGCTTTCAGGAGAAACAAAAGGCACTCACAGGAGCATTGGCCCACTGCTAGTCCCAGCAAACATTCTCTCATCTAGCCTTGTCAGCTGCTTATTTCTATGCAGGTACCTGAAAAGAAAAGGAGTGAAAACGTCCAGTTAGAGGATTATACTATCATGTTATTAAATGTTATGATTAAATAATAGATTTTTCTGTGGTTTTTGTTAAGGCACAAACAAATTCCATAAGTATTTATTAGGGTATTTGTTCCCACAATATTTGTGCTTTTGAAATGAACAATACCTGTGCTGCTTGCTGAGAAGTGCAAAGTGATCATAGTTATAACTCGTAACTAATTTGGTACACTTATAACTGGTGGGTGGTAAAAAGGCAAAAATCCTATAGACTTATATTAAAAAAGGAATATAATCACACAGGACAATAATATCATAAATACCCTTTGGGGCCATATAGAAACCATCTAGCAAAATGCCACAACACATTAGCATCACATTTTCTTTAAAATCTCCAATAATAATAATATATATTTAATAAAGACTAATAATGTTAATAAAGACTTTCTCGCCACCTTGACTTCGTCATTTTTGTTTGAACTGCTTAACAATACTATTAACAGCTGCTCCATTTAATACACTACAAACTGTTTTAGGATTTTTAGATTATTTGAATGAGACAAAAAAAAATGAATACAAGGCATGGTAGAGGGGTCCACCTTTATAAGCAATTTAGCAATCTAGATATTGAATTTTACTATTGCACTTTCATTGGTTGCATTTGTCGTGGTTTAGCAGTCCAATGTCAACATACAAAAGCACAAAGACATTAGCAGGAAATTACAACCTAAGGGAGTTTGAGATATGGGGGGGATTGACACTAATATCCCTTGTTCTCAGCAGAAAAGACTTGGGAGCAGAGGTTAATGACACAAGTATCCAGATTTGTGAAACATCAATAGTGAATAATAGTGCTCCCCAAAGTGTTCTTTCCTTAAAGACCCCCTGTGGTTTTTCATGTTGTTTATATGTGGTGTTATATGATATATATAATATGCTTTAAGACAATCCATGTGCAAAATCATGTCAACACCATTGCTGAGTATTTTCTCCTAAAAACTGCAGTGAACCAAAGACAGTCTCAAACATGTAGTTTAAAATCGCCGGTGTTTCTTACGTCACAAACTACCTTGTAACCAATCAGGTCAACGTGTTGGCGGGCTTTAGCATATCATCATTACTATGCTGCGAAGCAGAGGGGTCTAAAGAGAAGCCAGGTTATCCCGGTATATTTTTCTGTTGATATGAAAAATTGGGTACATTTAGCAATAGGCTATAGCGGGTGAATTATGTATATGATGTATATTACAATGTTATGATGAACTGTATCCCTTTCTCCACTGACGTTCGTAGTTCAAAGGGTTTCTTCAAAGTGAGTTACAGACCAACATTTCTGTGGTTGTCAGTCTGTTTCTCAGAAGACTTACAGTATATAGTGCATGAGAATACAGTGCATGATTTTATGGACTTATTTTAGGATATTTTATTGCTGTTTTTGGAATAATGTATGGCAAGATGATCCGCTTAATCCGCTTAAGGATGCTTCAAAAGTTTTCTTTAAAAAAAAAAAAAAAAATCAAAATTTGCAATGAAATCAAGGTGAGTAAATTTTTTTTTGGGGGGGGGGTTGGTAATTCTGTTCATGATCAATGCTTTATAAATGTGGTACATCAAACTTGTATTTATATGACTTTAGATGAACTTTCAGCAGTTTATGTGTTATATAAGTTTTTTATAAAGATGTTTACACTGAGTCCAGCTTTGTGCCATTGAAAGCATGATGTTGGACCTTTGTAATGCCATTGCTGTAGAGCCTCCTGTTGAATGAAAAGCAAGAAATAACAGTCATGGCCTCATACAAAATTCTTGCTAATAACAGTATCTACTTCTGGCTCAGATTTTGACAATATATACAGTACATGTTTAAAGAGCCGACATGGAGATGCTCTTCATTTATATTTGTACCATAAACTAGAACAGGATTACAAATAGTCTTCTGATAAAAGGGTTTATTTTAATTTAATCAACATAATCCCTCCAATGTACCTCATACCTCAAAAAAAGCCAACAGATGACAGTTCAATACATGTTTCTTTGTTAGCATGAAAATTTTGAAAATGAGGGAATGTGACAATACTTACACTGACAGCAGATCATTGGTAATGCCAAGAAAAGCATTAGATGGAATTTCAGCAATATAGGGATTATCACTCATTTCTCTGAAAGAAAAGCACAAATAAAGTAAAAAGAATACATTCAAAAAACACTGATCTATATGAAAACTGCAGCATTAGAACAATTCTCACAGTAGGAAGTATGAGTCATCAGCCTGGATATTGGTCAGGTCAGGGAAGATGGTGAGGCCTGTGTTGAATAAGCCTCTGCAAACATAACACCTCCTGGATATTATTCTATGGTCTAATGCATTGTACACAAAGACATATTACTGGAGGTAAATGTACTTTTGGTTTGAGTGCCCTTGGCTTATGTTATTGGTGGGGTGCAGGGTTTCAGGAAACAGCAATGACTAGCTAGTTAAATTCTCTAACGATGCATTGTATGCCGGTTCAGCAGCAAGTTACATTGAAGATGTTTGTTTATAAACTATCTCATAATATCATGTTATCAGTTTTATTGCATGCCTGTATGAGGGCAGAAATAAATGATGTAAAACAGTGAGATTGCTCAGCATAACATGAACATTTCTGTCTTGAAACTAATCTAAGTGTATAGAAGGATCACAAAAAAAGTTTGATGTGTTTGTTTAATAAATAATGTAGTTAAACTGACCATGCTTTCAGCTTCCAATAAGTGTGGTAC
The DNA here is from genome assembly GCA_030578275.1 of Meda fulgida. NCBI lineage: Eukaryota > Metazoa > Chordata > Actinopteri > Cypriniformes > Leuciscidae > Meda > Meda fulgida. The sequence goes on along the minus strand of CM060635.1, from coordinate 27,629,354 downwards.
TCGCAACTCTGTTATATCTTGTTTAAACCATTCCCCATGGTCCCATGGATTTGCACCCAAAACCAGTGCAAAATATTTGGAGACTGTATATATGGCCACACTCATTACACAATAATAAAAATCATTTTGTCTTGACATCCTTAAAACAAGATAGATTTACAGGAAAAGCTAAACTGTGTATAATAAAAATATTTCAGATTAAAATTAATTTTAAAGTTTGTTTTTTGTATTGCTTGGGCAAGATATTTTCTTGATTTATGCATAAACCTCACTAAGATATTTAAAACAAGAACAATAATGTATGATTTGCAGGCAAAACAAATGACAGATATGGACAGTCTTTTGCTCACAAATACTGTAAATTAGGGAGATTCTTGAAAGCCTCTGGATGGATGAATGTCAGATTCCTTGTGTTCCTTATTTCTCTGAAAAGAGAGAGAGATAGATTGATTTCATGAATTGAAAATGTACTTTTTAAAGTGCAATGTGTAATGTATTCACATGATTGAATGAAAGAGTTATGAGCCTAACATATTTACAACAGTACTTGGTAAGTCTTGGTAAGACATTATGATTATACATTATGATAATGTAATATAATTAATTTCACAATATGTCTGCAGATGATGGGAATAACAGTTCTTTGACCTCATCTGCTCATGTTCAGGTTACTCAGCCAGAAATGGTAATTGAAAGCACATTTTCTGGTACAATAAGTAAAAAACAAACAAAGAATGGGTACGGAGGCAGGAGAAGTCACTAAAATCTTCTTTGGTGGACAAGATAATACCAGCTGGGTGTATTTAATCTGGGATTCAATGAAAAACCACTTGCACTAAAAAAAAAACAAGCAAACAAAAAACAAGTAAAATTACATTTTATGCGTCTGTTAAATAGCTTCAGTCATTATTTGAAATTAAATTAAAAAGTAATTCAAGAAAATTAAACAAAAGAGATTTAAATTACTGAAAATAAATGAGATGTGATGATCTTTGTATCTGTTTATGTCAGTAATGATAATTAAGGAAATACAATTATTTAAAGTTTGAAATTATTTACACTGTATAGTACATTATATTATGTACAGTTGTTTCCAAATCTGCATTGTTTATACTTTTGATCTTCCATTCAAAATATTTGCAAAAACCTAACCTTTCATTGAGGTAAGATAATTGGGGGGTGGGGGAGGGGGGGACATCTTCTTGAGGGAAGAGGGACAAGCATCTGTGCCCAGTGGCTAAGGTCCCTCTCACGCCGAGGCGGAGAGAAGATCTAGGTCCTGGGGTTCACAGATGTAGCTAGTGGAAGACTTTGAGAGAGGAGTGAATCTCTTGTGTGCTTCCGCCTCTGGCTCAGCGAACAGTGCTCTACTGGCACCATGCCAGAAAGAGCAGGAGATGCTGGTCGAGGGAGAAGAGGACAAGTCATCTGAGCCCTCGCCACCTTCCTGCCCCGCATATGAGGAGCTGTTGGGGTTATGGAGCGCGCTTCAGGCCATAACCCTCCAGCTCCAGTGAGCCTTCCATTCCTTCCTGATCTCCATACTGAGATCACAAGGGCATGGAAGACACCATATTCTGCCACCATCCACCGACATAGGCATGCAATTTATGCAAATGTAGAGGTGATACAGGAGCACGGATACAATCAACGAACTATCTCGGAGGTGGACGGGCATTGACCTTGAAAGCTACAGCCCTGCCTACCAAGCCACTAAAGAACACATCTGAATTGAAATGAGTAGAAGCGAATTGAAGCGAGTAGCCTCGTTCAATTGTGTTCAGAGCCCAGCTCGACACACCACAGATGGCTTCCCAAGGCTGAGCCCAGGCGGTGAGGGGTTGAAGCGTTTTGGATGACAGATTTCTGCACTAAGGCAGGGGGCTGATGCTCTTATTCTGAATGTGTTTGATTTTTATTCTGTCTGCTATAGCAGCGGTTTATGCCCTGAATGGCAGGGCATATGCGGCAGCAGTTCAGGTTGGTGCTTCACTGCATACTATGCCAGTGCTTCAAGCTTACCAAGCCAATGTGCTGAAGGACTTTAATCAGGGACATGGTCTTTCCCTTAAAGCGGTATCCGAGCTGCGCCACACCACAGATATGGCTCTTCGCGCCACCAATCAGACTGCTACCACAGTTGGTAGATCGATGGCGGCTACGGTGGCAACGGAGAGGTACCTGTGGGTGAATCTGGCTGACATCGGGGAGAAAGAGAAGGACTTTCTCCTTGGGTTCCTATATGGTGGGTAGCAGTAGAATGAAACACATCACCTGTAGTAAGTAGTTCGGCCTCCTTTAATCATGGAGTTAATTAAGCCGTCGCTCATCTCAGCTCCAGATAATTGATATGGCAAGTGTTCAGCCCTCTTCAAGGAAGTGTTCAGCCATCTTTCACCTTGATATCATTCTGTGTGAGTTAGTGGGCTTCCTCTCGTTACAGAGTGATTCTGGAAAATAAGCCACTGCTCTACTAAGCTCCAGACAAGATCACGATTTCAAGCGTATGGCTTTCAGAGAGGCCTCCTTTGTAGACCACCCTAGGTTGAGTGAAGTGGTTTCCTCTCTCTAAAGAGAGTAAAGGGCGCTATGCTGAAGCCTCTGCTCTAGATAGATCATGACTTCAATTGCTGTCCTCTTTGGCCCGCCTTGATAATCACCCTGTGGTGAGTGTGTTGGCCTCCTCTCATTTAGAGAGTCATTAAGTTGAAGCCACCACTTCATTGAACTCCAGGCGCGTAATGTCTTAAGTGATTGGGCTTCTTTAAGGCCACCCAGACTGTCACCTGTGGTGAGTGTGTCGACTTCCTCTCATTTTAGAGTCAGTAGGTTGAAGCTACTGCTCCACTAAGTTCCAGGTAGATGATGCTTTCAAGTGGAGACCTGTAGTAAGCCACCCCCTCGAACGCAAATCTCAAAAAACGGTATGGGATGGGGGGCTATCTGGAAAGTAGGCATTTTTCAGATCCACTGACAAAAACCAATCCCCTGAGCAAACCTGTGAGAGGATTTGTTTGAAACTTAATTTCTTGAACAGCCATTTCATCAAGGTGCGGTTCATATGTCTTAGATCGAGGATGGGCCTGAGGCCACCATCCTTCTTGGAATGATGACGTAACGGCTGTAGAAGCCTGACTTGCTCCGAGCTGGAGGAGCTGTTTCTACAGCTCCTTTTGCCAGTATGCTCTTCACTTTGGACAGGAGGATGGGGGCTATGTTGCTCTGTTCTGACGTTTGGACCATGCCCTTGAAGCAAGGGGTCTGCGAGGGAATTGAAGCGAGTAGCCTCGTTCAATTGTGTTCAGTACCCAGCTCGACACACCGTGGATGGCTTCCCAAGCCTGAGCCCAGGCGGCAAGGGGTTGAAGCGTTTTGGGGGCTGACACTCTTATTCTGAAGGTGTTTGATTTTTATTCTGCCTGCTATAGCAGCGGTGGGTTGCATGGGCACGTGAACTTTCAACAAAACGTGCTTGCAACGAAGACACAGTCCCCAACGCCCAGAAATAAACGGGGTTGGAAGACGAACTCGTTTGGTTTTCATTTTGGCCGCTATAATGAAAGGGGCACAGTTGTATAAGGAGCAGATCCAGCTTTATAGGTCGCAGACTAGGAGCTGCGACAGCCCCCTCCAGGGGTAGCTTTCAGTGGCGTCAACAATGGTGAGGGTGGGCGAAGTAGAAGAGTGAGCGCATGAAAAAATGGTGTAGATTCCTGGCAGGGGGCTCACTGATTGTTGTGATGTCTGTCTGTTTCCACGTTCTTTGTTTTTTTGGTTTAGTCCTGTTTCCCGCTCCCCGTTATCTCTATTAGTCTTCCCAGGTGTCCCTGATTAACCACGCCCCCTTGTCATCTTGTTTAGCTTGTTTGCCCTTGTATTTTAGCCCTGTGTTTCAGTCCAGTCCTTGTGAGTTCTTGATGTTGTATTGTGCATGCTGGTTGTTCTGTTCCTGAGTCTTGTTCCCTGTCTGAGTCCTTGTCAATTTTGGAGTTTGTTTAAATAAAGTGTGCTGCAAGTGGATCCTGCTTCTTCCTTGTCTCAACCACATCGTGACAGAAGAACTCACCACACAAGATCCAGCAGCATGTTCACCAGTGTCTCTTCCCCAGCCTCTGAGCGGGAGAGAGGACGTTCCTTTGTGGGGACCCGGTTGGTCAAATTTCGCGGGATCCTTGGAGGCCGTAGTAGAGGAGGTGGTCGAGAGGAACCCCGACACCACTCTACACTCTGGCCTCTCTTCAACCCTGGGTTGGTCCCATCCAGTCCCAAGCCTCACGTCAACCACGTCCAGCCAGAGCTTCACGTCAGCCACATCCAGCCAGAGCTTCACGTCAGCCACGTCCAGCCAGAGCCTCACGTCAGCCAAGTCCAGCCAGAGCCTCACATCCAGCCAGAGCTTCACGTCAGCCACGTCCAGCCAGAGCTTCACGTCAGCCACGTCCAGCCAGAGCTTCACGTCGCGCCTGCCGAGCCAGAGCTTCACGTCGCGCCTGCCGAGCCAGAGCTTCACGTCACGCCTGCCGAGCCAGAGCTGGAGCCCTCTTCCCCGCTGGTTCCGTCCAGTCCAGAGATCCCTTTGCAGCTGGTCCCGTCCAGTCCAGAGCTTCCTTCGCAGCTGGTCCCGTCCAGTCCAGAGCTTCCTTCGCCGCTGGTCCCGTCCAGCCCAGAGTTTCCTTCGCCGCTGGTCCCATCCAGCCCAGAGTTTCCTTCGCCGCTGGTCCCGTCCAGCCCAGCACCCTCTCGGAGACGGAGGAGGAGGAAGAGGACTTCCTGCATCCTGCAATGCCTGGAGGCCCTTCCTGAGCCTCCGGTCAATCCAGAGACTGTTCACGTCACGTCAGCCGATCCAGAGACTGTCCACGTCACGTCTGCACAGCCAGAGACTGTCCACGTCACGTCTGCACAGCCAGAGAATGTCCACGTCACGTCTGCACAGCCAGAGACGCTTCGCGTCACGTCTGCACAGCCAGAGACGCTTCGTGTCACGTCTGCACAGCCAGAGACGCTTCGCGTCACGTCTGCACAGCCAGAGACGCTTCGGTCACTTCTGCCGAGCCAGTGACCCTTCGTGTCACCTCTGCCGAGCCAGTGTCTACGGACAAGATGGCCGCCTCCGAGCCAGTGTCTACGGACAAGATGGCCGCCTCCGAGCCATTGTCTACGGACAAGATGGCCGCCTCCGAGCCAGTGTCTACAGACAAGATGGCCGCCTCCGAGCCAGTGTCTAGGGACAAGATGGCCGCCTCCGAGCCAGTGTCTACGGACAAGATGGCCGCCTCCGAGCCAGAGTCTGTTCCTGTTCCCGAGCCAGAGTCTTTTCCTGTTCCCGAGCCAGAGTCTGTTCCTGTTCCCGAGCCAGAGTCTGTTCCTGTTCCCGAGCCAGAGTCTGTTCCTGTTCCCGAGCCAGAGTCTGTTCCCGAGCCCGAGCCAGGGTGTGTGTTGTCTGTTCCTGAGCCCGAGCCAGGGTGTGTGTTGTCTGTTCCCGAGCCAGTGAGTGTGTTGTCTGTTCCCGAGCCAGTGTCTGTACCTGTGTTTATGTCTGTCCTTGTGGCTGTTACTGTTCTAGTGTCTGTTCCCGAGCCAGTGTGTGTGTTGTCTGTTCCTGAGCCCGAACCCGTGTGTGTGTTGTCTGTTCCCGAGCCAGTGTGTGTGTTGTCTGTTCCTGTGCCCGAATCCGTGTGTGTGTTGTCTGTTCCCGAGCCAGTGTGTGTGTTGTCTGTTCCCGAGCCAGTGTGTGTGTTGTCTGTTCCCGAGCCAGTGTGTGTGTTGTCTGTTCCCGAGCCAGTTTGTGTGTTGTCTGTTCCCGAGCCAGTGTGTGTGTTGTCTGTTCCTGAGCCCGAACCCGTGTGTGTGTTGTCTGTTCCCGAGCCAGTGTGTGTGTTGTCTGTTCCCGAGCCAGTGTGTGTGTTGTCTGTTCCCGAGCCAATTTGTGTGTTGTCTGTTCTCGAGCCAGTGTGTGTGATGGCTGTTCCCGAGCCAGTGTGTGTGATGGCTGTTCCCGAGCCAGTGTGTGTGATGGCGGTTCCCGAGCCAGTGTGTGTGATGGCTGTCTGCTGTTCCCAAGCCGGTGTCTGCTGTTCCCGAGCCGGTGTCTGCTGTTCTCGAGCCGGTGTCTGCTGTTCCCGAGCTGGTGTCGCCACCACCACGTCCTGCTCCACCCTGGCCGCCCGAGGGGTCGTCTCCGCCCTGGCCGCCCGAGGGGTCATCTCCGCACTGGCCGCCCGAGGGGTCTTCTCCGCCGTGGCCGCCCGAGGGGTCTTCTCCGCCGTGGCCGCCCGAGGGGTCTTCTCCGCCGTGGCCTGATGGCTGTCTGCTGTTCCCGAGCCGGTGTCTTCAGTGGATTTATAACCAGTGACACTGACATATGATTTATTTGAGTGTGGTTAATTGGAATTTATGTATGGACTTCTGGATACTTTGACTTACATGTGAGTAAGCTTTCTCAGGTTGTAGAAGGAATGCCTTTCTAACCTGCTCAGAGAGACATCCACAGACAGATATCTGAGGATAGAAGGGAGAAAATGCTGGTAAAATCCAGAGTTTCATAATAATACAAGGTTTATTTCAAGTTGCAGCCACTCAGAAGAGAGCATTGAACTCCTTTTAATCTTAATGATGTAATCAGCCTAAGTTTTCAGTCTTGGCTAGCGCAATTCATAATGTATTCATGTAAGGAAGACCGAGAGCAAATGTAGTACATTTAATTTCTCATTCTAGGGTGTCAACACATAGATTTAAAGTAGTGTGATCATATAACTTTCTGAGAAATTTTCAAAAATGTCACAAATGGAGGCAATTATAACACCCTCAATTAAGACTTCCTCAATTAAGTATTTCTCAATGTAAATATATAAAAAAGTTATTTATGTTGCCACATACAGTGTTTCTTCAATTAAAGTATGACAGTTAAAAAAAAGGCATTTAAAAGTTGTTTGAATTATGAAGGAAAAAAACACTTGCTGCAGAATCCCCCTTCTTTACTTTCCCTATAATTTTAATCCAGCTCTTACCCCCAAAAATGATTCCTACTTATATTCCTCAACAGTCAACTCAACATAACCCTAATACAGAAGTATTTGCTGATGCCTGTTTAGACAATTAATGTAAAAGAAATGAGCAAAAATCAAGTGCCAATGAATAATATTTCAGTCTGCCTTGCCACCAAACCCATAATTTTTTGTAGAAACTCATCTTGATGCTTGCTCTCAGTGGTCAATTTCACACTGCAGAGTTTTCAGAATGACAATCCTTTAAATTATTGTTCTGTGTATACGGAATAGGAATCCCTTGAACCCCTGCTTTCTCTTTGGAAGACTCCAATTTGTTTTCTATAATCCACACCTTGGGTTACCCCACACATACTGTACCACAGCGCACCAAGCCACATCTGTAACATTTTCAGGATAATTTTTAAGAAAATTGAAATTGCATTTATGCCATAGTATTCATGCTTTAGAAATGTATAACATTTAACTAAGCAGAAAACGGAAATGTTTAGGAACCATAAGGTTTGATTAATTTTAAAAGACCTATTAAATAACAAATATCAAGATTTTAGTGAAATAATTGTTAATAAATTCCCTAATATCAAAAGGCTTTTGTCTCTAAAAAAGTACTTACATTCTTGAGATATTGACCATATTTGCAAAAGCATCTTGGGGAAATGTCGACAGGCTTGTTTCGTAGAGACTTCTAGAAATGAAAAGATAATACATATAAGCTAGATTTGTCTGATAATTACAACTTGTATTAACATTTAAAAAAGTTGCAAATGCAATTTCAAAGAACATTATTAAAAACAAATATTTTCCTACTCATTGCTTATTATTACTATTTTCCACATTTCCAAGTCTCCACTCTGTTTCAAATGAGAATAAAGCTGTTTATGAGCACTATTTATTTTAAGCACACATTTAAGCTAAGCTATTAAAAACACATGGTGTACACTACAGTCTCTGGGTTCACAGCATCTCAGACACCAATATTTCGAAAACATCAACGATTGAGAAAAGATGAATCACTGTCTGGTCAACAGAGTTTTCAGTATGAAGATAAAAGTTCGGATCATGATATTTTGCTAGTATTACAGCACACCATATGTTAGGATGTAACAGCGGCCAGAGGTGTAAATGACGTGACAAAGGGCAGAAATAGCACAGTCCAGAGCGGTTTTAATTACAAAAGGTGCAAAAATATCAATATCCAATGGCAATAGTGAAGTAATAGAAAATTATGAATAGTTTATTAAAAGTAATAGAAACAGATTATCAAAAATTATCATACCAAAGAAAATAAATCAAAATGGTTTACAATACATACATGGCTATGCCAATGGCCCACAAGTACAAACAAGATTCAACCTAACCCCACCAACCTTCTCCCCTAAAATGGCTGCCTCTTTTATAGGCCTTAACTCCTCCTATTTTTGGAAAATACCATTTTTTACCATTTTAAGACATAAACAAACAAACTGTCAAGACATTTCAGCTCTAATCATACATCAGGTATATCTAGTACAATTTAAAGGGCTCAAAACAATAAAGACAAAACATATAAGAGGAAGACTTACACTACAAACGTAAGTGTCACTAAACATTTAATCACATAAACTAACAACTTGAGACAACTGATGGGATGTTATAACACAAAAATCAGGGCTACAAACATACAATTACAAAAGGATGGTATATTTTTCCAGCATTTAGTTTGTGTGTATGTGTAATGGTGGAAATAGTTTGTTGTGTGCACATACCCATGCTCAATCCCTTCAAAATAAAAGTCCTGGGTCACAGTCAGTCTGTGACACCTTAGGTGTATATTAGCACTATATTATTCTATTTGCTTTTGGCATCTGATGGCTTGGAAGGGGAAATTAGGACATGCGACATCAGCCTTAAATCTGTAAATTCATCAAAACCATGAAATAACACAGTGGATGTACAATCACATAGTGACCAAGAAAATCTAAAATGAAAAATGAAATCCATATTAAACCTATTATTTACTGAAAATCTTTTCTTGAACCATAGTTCTCATATTGCAATTGAATTTGATGCATTAAGATGCATTTAACCAGGTCAGAGATGATAAACAGCATTGGTTGTTGCGTGTGTCATAACCAATCACATCACACCAGTATTTTTGAATATAAAGTGCAAGTAAGATTTGAGCTACACTAGAGAGGAAGATCATCAGCGTCTGTTTATGACACATAGCTATCATGTGATTTCAGAAGTGCATGAGTCGTATGGGTTCATTTTAATGCCACTGGAGCTCGACAGAGTTCTTCTAGTATACTTTCATTGCATGTAAAAGGAGATTCTCCAAAACCTTTTCTTTTGTCTTCCACTGACAGTCATGCGGTTTTGTAACATAGTTTCATAGTACAACACTCTTGAAACGGAGTATGATGATCCTTTTTTTTTTTTTTTTACTATTCCTTTAAAGTCACATAGAGGTTCACTTTTTTTCATAGAAATAGTGTTATGTTTGTACAGGTCACAAAGTAGGAATAGGTTATATGATAGAATCTTTTAGAATATATGTTAGAATCAAGTTTGGCAAAGCCTGAAGGCATTACTGGTTACGAATAAAAGTAAAATAGCCAAATGTTACGCTCATGCCATGTTGAATGTAGTCTCGAGATGACAACAGGTGACGTTCTATTCGGAGCTGTTTACATCCTCGGAATGGGAATTATGCGTTTCTGTGGTAACACTGTTAACAACTAAATGAACCTGCAGTAGTCAAGTGAGACAGCCGTCACGTGGTACATGTAGGTGCTCTCAGAAAATTCCCCCACCTTACAAGCTGTAATTACGAGTGGTACATGTAGGCGCTCTCAGAAATTCCCCCATCTTACAAGCTGTAATTACGAGCTCTACGAATGTTTTTTAAAAGTAACAAATCTCGTAATTAGGTAATTACAACATTACATAAATGCACCTAAAGGTCGGTGGGAATATATTTTTTGTAATTAAGTGCAGGTATAACTAGACTGAGATTCTGGGGGGAAAAACTGAGCCTGGATAGAGCTTCACAGGGGTCTTGAGGCAATTAAGTTATGATTCTGGTTATTGCCTGTTTTCTCCTTGAGTAAATTGAGCAGGTCTTTGAAGTGGTAAGTTTAAACAAAATGTGTGGATTTAACTGTGGCCAAATCAAGCAAATATCTCACCTGTTTTTGCTATAGACAGGAAAATGCTGCCTCTTTAGCTTGTTTATGCAGACTACAGCAACAAATTTAAATGTCATAGAAAACATAATTAATCATGTTGTCAAGTTATTGTTGTTTCTAAAAGTATATAAAGAAACTACTATATGGTATAATGTTCCCTTGTCAAAAATGGGCACTCATGGGTGTTTAAACAATGGGCTAATTCACAGCCCATAGCTGGAACAGGTAGATAAAGGAAAAATGAGAAAAGACCTCTCTGACAAAATAAACAAACTCTTTGACAGTGAACAGACGGTTACTTTACACCGCACTCCTGGTCGGCTCACCTCAACATCAATCCAAATAATTGTACCAAATTACAGTGAACATTTGTGTGCCAATCCTAGGCTTTAAGAAAAGCACTCCCTCAATTTGCCTCTCAAGGAGCAAAACCTTAAAAGCAAACTAAGAAAATGAGGTGGTTTGGAGAGAAGTAAACCGACACAATTGATGAAGCTGTTATATAAAGGATTGATTGATGGAAGAAGAACTGATTTTCATGATGTTCGGATTGATTTGCGGCTACCGAATGTGCATTCTTATGTAATACCGTATCAATGTATCCTGTAACACCAATTTTAGTTGTTAATTTTAGTTGTTAATTTTAGTTGTAAAAAGTTATTAATTTAGGTAATTTATCTACTGTATACAGACTATCATGAAAAAAACAGTGGTGTCATCGTCCAGCTCAGTCCAATCCTCATATAATGGTGTCAATGCAGGCAGATCAATAATATTGTTAAATATTAAGTGTGTATCTATCTGTGACATTTATTTATATAACGCTCTATACAGATTGTTTTAAAGTCCCCCTGTAGCCAATAATTGTATTCCTTTATCCCTTTATTTCCTTTAAAAATTTCTTCATGCCTTAAAATAGCTTGAATGTAACTCTACACCTTGCCTCATTTAGTATAGGGGATTCTATGAATATGCTAATTAGCCCCGCCACTCACTCATATGTCAAGTCAAGTCAAGTATATTTATATAGTGCTTTTCACAATATAGATTGTATCAAAACAGCTTCACAGTATCAATCAAAATAACATAACAGTGTTTGTTACTTAGTGGAAAAAACATCCACGTTTGGTAGGGCTGATCAATGGTATTAATGCTTGGTTAATTAATTTGAATATCCCCAACTGAGCAAGCCAAAGGCAACAGTGGCAATGAACTGAAAAACTCCATCAAGTGACCTACTGGTGTCCTAAAACTCCATCAGGTGACCTAATGGAGAAAAAAAAACCTTGGGAGAACCCAGGCTCAGTCGGGGGCCAGTTCTCCTCTGGCGTTTATGAACTAGAGGCCGGATTTACAGTAACTGTAAGATAAAAAATGTATATGAATGCCTGGCTGAAGAGATGCGTCTTTAGTCTAGTTTTAAACTGGGAGAACGGTTCTGAGCAACAAACAATATCAGGAAGGCTATTCACACCAGCTCAGAGATCAACTCGTTTAATGATCACACATTAACGTAATTGGTTACAAGGTAGTTTGTGACGTCAGAAACACCAGCGATTTCAAACAGCGTTTTTTAAACTGTCTTTGGTTCACTGCAGTTTTAAGAAGAAAATACTCAGCAATGGTGTTGACTTATGAATTTGCACATGATTTATCTTAAACCATATAAAAAACAAAATATAGTCATATAAACAACATTAAAAACTTGATTTTCACCACAGGGGGACTTTAAAGCAGCTTCACAGTAATAAACAGGAAAATAACTGTCTTAATGTCGGAAAGTTCATCAATTATCAAATGACTTTAATTTAATCCATAAAGCAGCTCTACAGAAGACAATAGTGTCATTTTCCAACTCAGTTCCATCTTATTAAGTTCTGTTATCATCCAATACTATCAGTATCAATAACATTTCTGAATTTCCAACAGGAGATACTGGTCCCATCTGGTCTACTTTGGGCTTTTATTTATCTGTCCACCTCCGGTCAAGCAAGCAGTTTGAGGAGGAAGGAATGTTACGCTCCGAATTGGGGCGGCAGCCTCAATTGGCGCACTGATATGGCGGTAATTACATGTGATGGTACCTGACAAGGCGAGATGAAGGAAAAATAGATCATGTAATTGATACTGGACAGACAAGCCATTGAGGAATGTTCCTGGATGGCTAAACAAACCAGAGGAGTGTGTGGATTAGAGCATGGCATGAGGCACTATAAAAGAACAGAGGAGGTCACCAATGTCCTCCTAAACAGTGAATGTGAGTGTCAAACTTTTAAAAAATCAGATAGAGCAGAAACCTTTTCAATAACTTCCTACCATGAAGCAACTTATGGAGTGAGAGAAATGCTATGTGTGATTTTACCACAGTTAAGGTGAAGTGTGTAAAATGACAGTGTGACAGTTCAGGCAGGTTTTCAGAACACTTCTATGTCTGCCATTGGCTGATTTACACAAAGCCAAAGTTTTTACAATTTTGTTTTTTTTGAGAAATCAAGCTAAGAATGGTTTACTTGCAGCTGTCTCTGCATACTAAGCTAGACAGTAGCATGTATTGTAGAAAAAAGGGGGGGGGGGGGGGGGGGGACTGCATTTACCCTAAGGGGTGTTCTTTGGCAGAACTTTTATAAACCACCATTACAATATTTTAAATAATCTTATCTTAACTTTTGGATTGCATCCATCAGATTAAAAAAAAAGAAGAAAGAAATAATCACATGAGATGAAGAGTTTAATTTGTGAAGTATTTAATTTACTGAATTATCACAAAAAAAGGCACTACCCAGGTTGGTTCTGGGAAACCAAACCATTTTTGATGTTAGAGGAACATGTTTTAAAAGGTATGATCTTTCTCAATTCCTCAAACGTTCTTTCAACTTAATTTTTATTAAAAATTAAATATTCTAGGAACATTGATTTGTAACATTCCAATAACATAAAAATGTCCAGTTTCCTGAATGTTAATAGAATGTTATTTAAAGGTTAGTATGATGTTCCTGAAACATTCTTTCAATCATTCAAACACCTGCTGTGAACAAGCACTGAAATAAAGAGAAATAAGAACTCAAACTACAACTTTCTTCAGCCACAGCTTTAGAGGATATCAACTGAAGATAAACAACATTAAATCTCTCAAGATCTCAGCAGAGGAGGATTAAACAACTCCACTAACAGCATTACCAGCTTCACATATTACTAACCAGATTGACTTTATTTCTGCTGGAGCAGTACTACAAACTCACGTTCATGTTTAATCAATCAAAGCTGCTCATCTACTGCTTCCCAGGATGGGTTGCTCAGTAAGATGGCCAGGTCATCTGCATAGCCGTACTTCCTCGATTATGTAGCAGGTAGATCGTGGATGTAGATGTTGAACAGCATAAGTGCTAGCACTGAGCCTTGAGGGATACTGTTCTTGTGCTTTCTCACCCTACTGCTTTGGCCATTGCTGGTGTGTAGCCGCAAGCTGTGGTTACTCAGCATCTCCATAATGAGGCAATGCACTTGTCTTGGATGGTTTCCAAAAGCTTCATGTGTAGTCCGCGCAGCCAGACAGTATCGTTTGCGGCTGTGAGGTCCAGGAAGACGGTGCTGGCCTTCTCTCCTGTCTGGAAGCTGTCCTCTATGTCTAGGCACAGGAGGGTCATCTGATCTGTTGTTGACCTACCGCTTCGAAAGGCAGCTTGTTCTTTGGGCAGTTGGGGGTCTACCACTGGATTGAGACACGTCAGGATAAGACGTTCGAGGAGCTTGTATGGAACGAAGAGCAGTGAGATGGGCCGGTATCGCTTGGGGTCGTCGCATGGCTTGTTTGGTTTCAGCAGGGCGATCACCTTGGCACGGCGCCAGATCTTTGGCAGCTTTACATGGTGGAGACATGTGAAGAGGAAGAAGCGCAGCCAGTCAGTTGCCTCCTTGCCTTGGTGTTTAACATACTCCGGGTGGATGCAGTCTACACCTGGTGCCTTACCGGTCTTCAGGAGTTTGATGGCCTGTTCGATTTCTGATGTTGTGAAATCAGTGGATAGGTTGGAATTACATCCCGGGGCCCTGAACAGCTCATGGACTCTCGTCGATGTTGTCCTGGCAAAGTCCTTGTCTGCATTTGGAACGCAGATTGAGTTTGCGCTGATGGGGCACTGTACTGGGCTTGTTGACCTTCCGGTCAGGTTCAAGGTCTGTCACGCCTGGCGGCTGGAATGTGTAAAGTCGATTGATTCCACAGACTGTTCATCGTTGCCTCCATTTCTCGTTTAGCCAGCAGAGTAGTTCTTTTGCTTCTTTGTACCTATCCTTGCTAGCTTGTGCTTCTGCATGGGTGTGAAGTATGTCTTCACATTCATCATCCTAGCAGGGAACGTAGGCTTTGCATATACCACAAGGGATGTTCTTTTTGGCGGCTGCCAGAAGCATCTTGCAGTATGAGTCGTAGGCATCGTTTAGGTTTTAGTGGCACGGGTGTGGTAGACCAGCAGCTGGCTGGTTCACAAGTGTCTGCCCAGTTTGCTTTGCGGAAGTTCCACCTCTTGGCATCCCTCCCTTGCACTGGTTGGACCATTGTTGGGATGGTGATGAGTGACGGTCTATGGTGTGACTGGGGGAACATGTCCAGGATATGTCTGACAGGAAGTGGTTGGTTGTTGTGCCATTTTGCAAATGCCAGATCTGGATTGGTGGTGCTGTTCCATCGTGCGGAGTAGAAAGTGCGCGGCTCCTTCAATCATATAGGAGTGCCGCCTCAGTGGCAGAGGCCCAGTCTACCAGGAAATCACCATCAGCGCTGGAGCTACTATAGCACCATTCTGTATGATGGCTACTGAAGTCTCCAGCATACACGGCAGGGGCTGGGACATCTGGCAGCGACGATGCAATCAGTTGGAGGTGGCTTGTCGTTGTGATCCATTCTACCTCTGCCCTTTCAGGGGATATTCCTATAGCTGACCAGGCCATATCATTACTGACAAATGTGGCCATGCCATGGTGTTTATTGGCAATGTATCCGGCCAGGGTATACCCAGGGACCTTCAGGATGTTCTTGTTATCAGCTTGGGTCTCCTGCAGTAGAATCACCGTCACATTGTTTTTGTTGGCTATTTGTTCAAGTATGTTGGTCTTGGCTTACTAGTAGGCGAGGCCACGTAGAGGTTGTCTTCTTCTCCCCCAATGAAACAATGATGGCAATTCAACACTATAGACTGAACACGTAATACGCATATGCATGATGTCATCGTCTTTAGAGATTCGCGTTTTTGTTGTTTACACAGAGACGTTTTTTTGATTAATTGATTGATTAGATTGTGATTCTTATTTAATTTGCCAATTATAAAGAAATATTCATGGAATATATCACGTCTGACAGATTTTGATCACTAAATGGATAATTTTGCATGTGATGGCTCGCACAATTAAAGAATGTTGTTTAGAAGTTGTAAAGAGTTTGACAGTTTCACTGAACATCAACTCATCAGTTTTACTGAACATCAACTCATCAGTTTTGATCAGCCAGCCATGTGCATTTAGTCATTGTGCAAATTGTAGAAAATTGTACATACTCTTTTGCAAACATGTGCCAGAACACATGTAATTTACTTAAATCAATAAGAAATTCAAATCTGATGTGAACAAGAAACTAACCGTTCAGAGATCTGAACTTTAAGTTTTGAGAAAAAAAAATGTCTCCTTCGAGAACTGAGCTAATACTATTGAGAAAACTGTGTATGGCTGTAACCCTTGTTCCCTGAGAATAGGGAACGAGACACTGCGTCCTGAGACGCTTATGGGGAATGCCTCAGCATGACTGATACCTAAAGCAACTGTCAAATCACGGCAATCGTATAGGCCAGCGACAGCCTATGACATATTTCTAGTGCGAACAAGGAAGTATATAAGGGGCGCCTAGGGAACATGTCATCCACTTCTCGTCAGAGGGGATTGTGCAGGCAGCCCGGAGGCATGGCAACGAGACCCAGTGTCTCGTTCCCTGTTCTCAGGGAACAAGGGTTACAGTCGTAACCCGAGACGTTCCCTTTTAAAAGAGAACTTGCACTGCGTCCTGAGATGGGGGAATGAAATCCCCACGCCGCCATGCTGAGGGTAGTGCATGCCAAAAAAATGGCTGAGACTATAGCAGAATAATGGCAGTTTCAAGCAGAAATGCCCAAACCACTCACCCCTTCTGATCACACATTAGACTGTCAGTGACAATACTCCCTATGGCCACTGCCCAAGCTATCATGCCACAATGAGCTCAGTAGAGTGGTGGCTTCAGCTTAGAGAGACTCTTCAGAGAGAGGAAGCCAACTCACCCAACACCCTGATTATCAAGGCACGCATGACATATCACTACCTGGCTCAGATAAGCGGAGGCCTTATCAAAAAGCTTCAAAAGCCGCTCAAGGGCTTGGAACCAACATCTTAACTGGAAGGGATTCCTTTAAGGGAATATGGCCAGGGGCCTAACACTTTTAGGGGGCCAATGTGTCAACCCTCCAACCAGGGAGGCTGACCCGGTCTGTCCTGAGACCTAGTCTAGCCAACAACCTGCCTGTTTTCTAAACAGAGACTCTTACCATTACTTGCCTCATAAGAGGTAACCAGATGAAAGAGACTGCGGTAAGGCAGTAACCAGCTCAAACCGGATCTGGGGAGCAGGACTCAGCATAGTGCTTTCCAAACCCTTACAAGCGAGGGGAGTTACTCTGCTCTACCCTTGACCAACAGAGTGCTATCTTTTTCAAAGCACTGTGGGTACTCTACATAGGGTCCCTGAGTTAGGTGTCCCTAGTGTCAGGGAGGCTCCTGTGAGCTCCGTGAAGGGCCAACTACTTTGTAGCAAGTCAATTTCTAGCAGTGCTAGCCACTAGAGGTCTGCTGGGCTTGGGTTATTATTCACTCACATTGCCAACACAAAGCTTAGCGCCTTTTACCCTTTAACCCTCTGGGGTCTGAGGTGTTTTTGGGGTCCTAGAGAAGTTTTGACATGCCCTGACATTTGTGCTTTTTTCAGTTTTTTCAGTGCTTATAAACATATTAATGGCAAAGTTGTCATTACACTCTATTTAGCACAAACAGGGCTACCATAATATGTGAGCAAAATGTATGTACATGATTTTTGAGAGAATATTGTTTATGCATGGTTATTGAAAAAACTAAAACTTAAAAGTTTCTGAAATAAGGCCACAAAACACATACTAAATATGTGTCCAAAAGACTTTTGACTAATGGATGTTGTCGCCAAGAGTTTTTGCTTCAAAATGATCTGAAAATCATACTGCGTAATCATTCATATAAAACAGTACATTGATTTAAATTTTGTAAAACACTTTTTGTTTGGAAAGGCAATATGCGTGGGGGCGTGAATAATGCTGATTCACACCTGAGAAGACAATGACCTGCATAATGAGCAGCATAATGAGCTGTGTAGCAAGACGATGTAAAGTACATGATTCTTATTAAACTTGATGTGTTTTATCCAGCTGATGTGGGCGTTAACACGTTTGCATGTTGCCTCAGATCATTTGCGTTTGAATAGCGCGTGTTCTCCGTGGGCGTGGTCACATTAGCACTTAATGAGCTATAATGAGCTGAGATGAGAACGACTGACATCTCTCTCTTTTCATACAGATTACATAAACTGAGAATATTAGTTAAAAAAAAAAAAAAAAAATTACTTAATTTAAAAGATGATAATTCAAGCTTCATGCCTGTGTGTCTGTATGCCTGAGTATGATTGAGTATTCGCATTTTCGGAAGTGTTGTCAGAAAACCCTCACCCTTTATTCAAGGGTGGTTGGTATCAGCCTGGCCCAAGACAAGTACTCAAGGGTAGAGACCTGAACAATTATTTGAATCTAGAGGCTTCATCAGGAAGAAATACCATGGAAGAGGCCTAACCACTCAAACCCCCCAACTTGATGGTCAAAACCAAGGAGCTTTCACAGGAAAGTCTGGCCACAGACTAGATAATGCTACTACAAAAGCTCTAGAAATTGGCAGCTTCAGCATAATGCTTGTCACTCTCTAAGCGAGAGGAAGCCTGACAGCACCCAGGTGACATCCACAGGGAAAGCCTTCTGAGGAAATAGCCCGCAACACCTGGCTATTTGTCTGTGCTAAACACAGCTAGGGAACTGTAGCCCAGCATATCACTTCTCTAGTATCAAGAGGAGTCAGCTCAACCTAGGCAGTTTGAGGAGGCCACAGGGCCTACAACTCGCATTAGGAGAAGGCGACGTACCAGGATCACTAGCTGCCAGTCTTGGGCTGGAGAGGCTCTCCTTTAGAAGTAGCCTGCAGGTACTGCAGACTAGGAGGCAGAGATGCTACAGCAAAAACATTCCTGAAGTACTTAGCCTAGGCCAGATATCGGGGCAGCTTCAATAGGGCCAAGCACACACGTGTTCATGACCTTCCTGAACTCAGTGGAGCGGTAACAACATAACGATTCTCTTAAGTGAGAGGAAGCCAACTTCACTCACCACAGGGAAATTATCAAGGTGGACTTACCACAGGCCTCCACTTGAAAGCATCATCCACATGGAACTCAGTGGAGCGGTGACTTCCACATACTGACTCTCTAATTGAGAGGAAGCCAACACAATCACCACAGGGTGATTATCAAGGTGGCCCATAGAGGACCGCGCTTAAAGTCATGATCTATCTGGAGCTCGGGGGAGCAGAGGCTTCAGCATAGTGGCCTTTACTCTCTTTAGCGAGGGTACTCTCTCCTAAGAGGGCCGCACCTTTTCCGTGACCAATTCCTCTGAGAAGGAGGAGTGGCCCAGGAGGAGACACTAGCCCTCTGGTCCTGTCTACGGTTCTCAAACCGGGATAGGGCAGAACTCCCCAGATCGCCGCAGTTTACATGATCTAAATGTTGCCAAGCGTGCCCTCGCCTCTCTGAACTTTCCCACCACAGCCTCTATGGAGGTGCCAAAAATTTCAGATGGAGAGACCGGGTTATCGAGGAGAAAGCCCTTCACTTTTTGTTATGTTACAGCCTTTTTCCAAAATGGATTAAATTAATTATTTTCCTCAAAATTCTACAAACGATTATCCATAATTACAACGTGAAAGAAGTTTGTTTGAAATCTTTGCAAATTTATTAAAAATACAAAACGGAAAAAAATCACAAAAAGCTAGTTATTTTAGTTTATAAAGTTTTAAATATAAATAATTTTCTTACAAAAACTCAACGCTTTGCTTCAGAAAGCCTTTATTAACCCCCCGGAGCCATGTGGAGCACTTTTATGATGAAAGGGGCGCTTTTTTGAGCTTCAAACTGATGGTTGCAATCCACTGCTATTATAAAGCTCGGAATAGTCAGGGTGTTTATTAATATAACTCAGATTGTATTAGTCTAAAATAAGAAAGTCATATGCACCTAGGATGGCTTGTGGGTGAGTAAATCATGGGGTAATTTTCATTTTAAAGTGAACTACTCCTTTAACACAATTCATGTTGTTTTCACACAATATGCAGTCAATTTAAGTTTACGTTTTTTAAGTTCTTGTTTTTTTTTATTTTTATACAACACATAATCCATTATTTTTGTCTTAAGGGCCATACACACCGGGACGAATATCGGTGCGCGTTATTCGCAAGCGTTTTTCAATGCGTTTTTTGTGTTCACACCCTAGCGATTTTCGCAGACGATGAGCCGAGTGAACATGAAAATTCATTCCCTGACATTAGATGGCGCTTAATGTAAAATAGAAATACCCCGGTACACAAGTACAACCTTGCTCAAGTACTGTTTTGTAGTCGCTATCGCGTTTCTCATATAGTTCTTTATGTTCCGACACCAACGAGATCTGCAGCTCTACATTTATCTTGCCTTGCATCTTCCTCGTCTTATTTCTTCCTGCCAGTCTAGACACTGGCGGATATCTTCTTCGCCGTTACGTATGTGTGCTCGGCAAGACCGTTTTGTGTTTGAGCGCCCCCACGTTGTGTTTTACTCTAACTTCAGAAGCTCCAGACACGTGAGTAAAAGCGCCAATCTCATTGGTCGGATAGTTTTTGACGCAGCGCGTCGTACCAAAAAAACTAACCCGAGGCGTTTTTTAAAAAGTGACGCTTTTACGCGTGGCGTTTTTCGCGTCGGTGTGCACACTCACATTGCCGCCCTTTGTTTAGTCACGAGGTGTTAAACGTCAGCGAATATCGCGCAGGAAATTCGTCCCCGTGAACAGGCCTGTAGTTTCATTTTCATGGTCTTCTAGTTTGTTTCTGTTCAGTAAGCTTTTTTCTTTGTTCTAGTTCTCGCCTAAGTTTGTCACTATGGTTACTGATTTGATTTCGTTATTCTGTCCAGCTGTGTGTCATTAATTATTGTGTATTTATCTGCCTGTTTTTTCAGTTCTGATTGTCATTAATGATTGGTGTAAGTTTGGTTACGTTTTCATTCCGTGAAAAAAAAATGTATTGTGTATTCTCTATTCGCTTAGACTATGCGACAATTGCTCCATACCAAAATCATGGATCTTTCTGGTCTTACAATATTTACAAATGCTTAACCACAGCATGTCAGAAATGAATACCTAATGTTCCAATCTTTAAATATAGTATAAAACCTCTACTTTTGCTATAACAGCAGTTCAAAAGTATTAAAAAATATACATAAAACAAATACTGAAACAACTGATAAGCATTTTTAAGTAGCAGATCACTGAAATATTGAGAAATAGCTGAATCCTTTCCAATCTCAGTTGGAGGCATAGTCAGGTGTTGAAGTTCTTTCCATTACTTGGACATACATAGTAAAATAGGTAATTTTTTTTCAGAGTGGATGCGGATAAGCACAGAGGAGCAGATTGAGAAAAAATTATGTTCAGCAATTTCATGTTTTCATTTCAGTAAAAGCTTCATGTAAAGCTTTTACTACTTACGATTCCAGTACCAGTATATACGCAGAATATGCAGCCTGCGTTCGGGACTAACTAAGGGGACACCATCAACACCAACCCCAGAAAACAATTTCAACAGAGGTGGTAAATGAAGTTCTGCAAAAGGGACCTATTTGAACCCTGGCTGCCCTTAGCAATTCTGCCAATTGTAAAATGTACCAAAGCAACTGAAAAAATGAAAATTTGGAGGATAAAAGTTTATTTATTTATTTATTTTATTTTTTTATACATATTAGGCTTTGCTCGTATAGGCTAAATGGTAATGTCGAATCTACAGGTTACATCAAGGCTTATTTATTGTCTAAGAATGTTAAAAATCCCAAATTTATCATACCTTAGGTTTAATCCAACACTGAAGATATTCTCTGTCCAGCAAAATGTTTAGACAAAATCCTTAACATGACTAAAGGTCTTGTTTGAATGTGCTATACTATATGTTTATGATAAAGATGTAACGGTCACCAGCTGGAGTGCCCTTGAGAGCCACCAGAGGGCACTCCACATAAGACTATTATCACTCACAAACTACATTTCCCATAACTCACTGCCTGGACTCACTATAACTTATCACTGATCACATTCACCTGTACCTCATTCCCTGATTGCATTCACCCGTGTCTCATCATCCTGTTAGTCTGTCTATATATACCATGTTCACAGTCACTCACCGCGAAGTCTTGTTTAAGTGTTACACTGCATTTCTGAGCATTCATATGGTTCTCTTGTCTCTTGTCTCTTGTCTCTTGTCTCTTGTCTCTTGTCTCTTGTCTCTTGTCTCTTGTCTCTTGTCTCTTGTCTCTTGTCTCTTGTCTCTTGTCTCTTGTCTCTTGTCTCTTGGTTATCTTGCCCTGTTCCCTGGAATACTCTCTTGCCTCTGGTCCCTGCCTGTTTTGTTTGTTTCTTTGTTTATCTGTTTTGGACTGCCTGTCTGTGTATGACCCTTGCCTGTACATTGGATTACGCCTCTGGATTGCCCTCAAATAAAGCAAAGTTTGTATCTCAACCCTCTTCTCAGAGTAGTTCGTAACAGAAGACTTCGCCACAGATGAATCCAGCAGAACAGATCCGGGAGTTCGCTGGACAGATCGCGGCCTTGGCCCTCGATAGCCAAGATCTGTTCCAATACACATGGGGTTTTGCTTCACTTGCTGCCTCCTGCTCCCTGGGGGACGAGGCGATCAAATTATGTTACCGGCTGGGGGTTAAGGAAGTCAACCTGAGGGAGCTCCCCAATTTATACAGGCTGAACTGGAGAGGCGCTCTCCGTTTGTGAAGAGAGCTTCATCCCAGAGCTTCACATCAGCTACGCCGAGCCTGAGCTCCACGTCAGCCCTGCCGAGCCGGATCTTCACGTCAGCCACGTCCAGCCAGAGCCTCACGTCAGCCACGTCCAGCCAGAGCCAAGGTCCTCCTCACCGCTGGTTCCGTCCAGTCCAGAGCCCTCACCGCTGGTCCCGTCCAGAGCCCTCACCGCTGGTCCAGTCCAGAGCCCTCACCGCTGACCCCGTCCAGCCCAGCACCCTCTCGGAGACGGAGGAAGAGGACTTCCTGCATCCTGCAATGCCGAGAGGCCCTTCCTGAGCCTCCGGCCGAGCCAGAGACGCTTCACGTCACTTCCGCCGAGCCAGTGTCTACAGACAAGATGGCCGCCTCCGAGTCTGTTCCTGTTCCCGAGTCTGTTCCTGTTCCCGAGCCAGTGCATGTGACGTCTGTTCCCGAGCCAGTGCGTGTGACGTCTGTTCCCAAGCCAGTGCGTGTGACGTCTGTTCCCGAGCCGGTGTCTGCTGTTCCTGAGCCGGGGTCGCCGCCACCACGGCCAGCGGCACGTCGTGCTGCACCGTGGCCGCCCGAGGGGTCTTCACCGCCGTGGCCGCACGAGGGGTCTTCACAGCCTGCTCCGCCCTGGTTGCCTCCACAGCCTGCTCCACCACAGTCTCCAGGTCCTCTTCCGCTCCCCGGGCCTGGGCCTCCATCCCTCCCCCAGGTCCGCCTCCGCTCCACCTCCCTCCTGGACAATTTGAGGAGCGTCTGGAATCCGCTCCTTAAAGGGGGGGGCTATGTAACGGTCACCAGCTGGAGTGCCCTTGAGAGCCACCAGAGGGCACTCCACATTAGACTATTATCACTAACAAACTACATTTCCCATAACTCACTGCCTGGACTCACCATCACTGATCACATTCACCTGTACCTCATTCACTGATTGCATTCACCTGTGTTTCATCCTGTTAGTCTGTCTATATATACCATGTTCATTCAGTCACTCACTGCAAAGTCTTGTTTAAGTGTTACACTGCATTTCTGAGCATTCTTATGGTTTTCTTGTCTCTTGGTTTTGGATATCTTGCCCTGTTCCTTGGATTACTCTCTTGCCTCTGGTCCCTGCCTGTTTTGTTTGTTTCTTTGTTTATCTGTTTTGGACTGCCTGTCTGTGTATGACCCTTGCCTGTACATTGGACTACGCCTCTGGATTGCCCTCAAATAAAGCTGCGTTTGGATCTCAACCTTCTCAGAGTAGTTTGTAACAAAAGATCAGTAGCCTATAATTTTACAACAGGGCTGTGTGCCATTAATTTCTCTGAACAAATCAGAGGTATTATATTACATCATCACTATGGCTCTTTCGGATAGGCCCTATCTGAATAATGCCAGCAAATGAAGCTGTGTGTGGTGAGTTCTAGCGCACTATGGCTGCCGTTTTTAGAACTATTAGATGGTAATAATCAGTACTAAATACTAGTACTAAATTAAGTGAGTGAAGATCAGCATTAGTCCACTATGAGTGTTCACTATAAGTCTCAAGACACAATACATGTAAAAATGTCCATAAGGTGAAATAAAAATCAGAACACGAGGCTGATTGGGTGGAATGGAAGTTAAATTCCAGTCAAATTGGTGGAGATTTGCTAACCTTAAGAAGTCTGAATTTACTTCTGGTTTATCAAACCCAACCTCCCAAGTCCTCACTTGCTGATTCCTCACCTCAGCGCAGACTAGAGAGAGAGAGAGCTGATCAGAGCTGATGAGACCCCGGACCGTGAATTCGCAGAGGGGAGCTCACACAATTAACAATAAACAGACCCCGGGGAACCCCCTCTCCCTCCCTAACCAAACAACCCTAAACAAACTTAGGTGGGAAGCACTTGAGCATCCCCTTCAAGGCATTTAAAGGAAGCAGAGAGCAAGAAAAGTCTATCTATTTGAACTGTCTATTTTAATGTTAACCAAATACATTATAGCCTATAACTATAATGTCACCTAAAATTGTATGCTACACATTTTTTATTAATAAACATTTTCAATAATATTGTAATTAATATAAAACATCCATGATCATTGAATGCATTGCATATGTGAATATCCTTCGCCAAATGACCTTAAGCACACACACACAAAAAAACAGGCCTAATTATAATTAGCCTAAATGGTCCCAGTTTAACCAGTTTTAACTAACATTTAAATTAATCATTTGATACAACGCACTTTATTTTTACGTTGGACTAATTACTAATTATATATATATATATATATATATATATATATATATATATATATATATATATATATATATATATATATATATATATATATATAGTAATTATGTAATTACAGCTCTTAACTCATACCACGGCACGAAATCAGTCCCAGTAGTGCTACCCGTTTCCCACCTCAACAGCAGCAAAGGTGTTTACAACAAGAACACAATGAGTAACATAAATAAAGTGACCAATTAATAATAATAATAAAAAAAAAATACTTACAAGATTTCTGTCATTGAGGGAAACGTTGGAATAACATCTATGGCCAAGCATGAGACAGCGAAGGCTTTCCACTGGGAACACTCACAGCCACGAGGACACGCATTCGGATGTCCGATCACACACACAGGTGACAGCATCAACATTACCAGCACACGTGTGGCCATGATAGAAAAAAATATAGATTTATTTTCTTCCGCTGGAAAACTGCAGCCTCTCCACTCGGTTTGGACCATTAAGTAGTCACACAAACACCGACGAGGAGTTTAAACTCAAACTTGCTTGAGTGTGAGAGTCAGTAAGTGAGTAAGAGAGTCTGCGAGTGAGGCGGACACTGAGGCGCCCTTGCGGTTGCTATGGGAACTGAATAGTTCTATGCGACATAATAGAACCGTCTCTCGTTTACTAATAAATGCGTGTAGCTATTATTCGTATTTAAACGCAAAGGGGAACTTCTTACGAAAAAAAAACCGTAAAATCATAAATCGAATAATAGGAGTATTCAGGTTAATAATAGGATAATAGGCCGTTCAGTTACAACATGCAATGGATTATCAAAAATAAAGCAACACAAAGAACTTTTCAGGAAATTATGTAGGCCTAGTCTAAAGAAGTTATTTCATATGTATATAGGTAGGCTATATTAGGTATATTTAAAATTATAATAAGATTTATGTGTATATATCTTAAGTGAGCAAAATAAAATTATAATAAGATTTATGTGTATAAATCTTAAGTGAGCAAAATATAGGCCTAAATAAGTTTTGACAATTATGTAAATAACAAAAGTAAATGACATAGCCTATATGTAAAAACGTCAATTATGTGTAATATATAACAAAATGTGTTAAAACAATACACAAACTTTATGTATACTGATGAACTGTTTGCAGATCTTCTCTTTGTCAAGAAGCCTCATTCAATTTGAAATCGTTTTAAGCAGATTACAAAACACAGGTTAGCATTAGAAATAGCATAATAAATAATGATTCAATGAAATAATGAATGAAAAAAATTATTGACAGCCTATATTATGAATAAATAAATAATTGATTTATTGTAGCTACTGTATTCCAAATAGTCAAGTCAAGTCAAGTCAAGTGTATTAATATAGCGCTTTTCACAATATAAATTGCATCAAAGCAGCTTCACGGTATCAATCAAATAACATAACAATGTTTGTTTCTTAGTGGAAAAAACATCCACGTTTGGTAGGGCTGATCAATGGTATTAATGCTTGGTTAATTCATTTGAATATAATATATCATTTGGTTAATAATATTGAATATCTGAATAATATAATTTGAATATATTAATTTGAATATTTGAATAATAAATAAGTAAAATAAATCAGAGATGTATATAATTACATTACATCATCGCTATGGCTCTTTCCGGATAGGCCCTATCTGAATAATGCCAGCAAATGAAGCTGCATTTTCTAAAGTACTAAACTGTTTTATCTTCATTCGCGGAGGTCTGCTCAATCAGGGCCGTTCGTCTACGGCTCACACTTGGGATGTTTGGACACCAGACAATAAAATAATTTTTTAAAAAGTGGTTTAAACAAAGTAGGCCTACTATTTTATAATGTGTATAATACATAGGCTGCTAGCCTACTAATAACAATAATAATGACAACTACTATTATATATTATAATTATGTTAATTAATAAATAACACTGCACACTATCCATTCCTTGTGACTGTATAATAGAATAGAATAGAATATAACAAAATACAATACAATACAATACAATACAACAGATGATTACATGAGGCCTACAATATTTAATCATTTAGCAGACACTTTTTATCCAAAGCGACATATAAATGAAGAGAGCAATAAAAGCAGTCAAATCAACAATAGGACAACAATATCAAAATGTCAGCTAGACCAGTGCAGCAAGGATTTTTAAAATGTTAAAGAAAATAGATAGCCTATAGAATAGTAAGTGTTAGTATTATTGAGTGAAATTTTGCCAAAATATAATATAATATAATATAATACAATACAATATAATATAATATAATATATTAAGGAGTTCTGAAACGTAACAAGTAAAGTTACGGCCTTTTACAGTCGGTTATGGCGCTGGTGGTAAAACTACAACTCCCATGATTCATGGCGTTTGTTGTATTCCTGTTAGGCGGCCAGTTCAAGTTGCCATAGCAGAGGATGTCGGTGCCTTACAATGATCACCTAAGATAACCATCAAACATTTGGGCGCACGGGTAGGGGGAGTTTGACGTACTTTTCGTGTAGTTTTACAATTATGTGATTCGGTATTATATTATACAAACGGACAAGGCTTTGTAACATCTTAGGAAAGAAAGGCTAAGTTAAGCACAAAGCTAACTAGCTCGATAGTTCTACCTCAACTCTGTGCCAAGTCGAGTGTTTACAAAGTCTTTATTTTCATCAAGTAGATTTCATTGTCTAGACTAGTGTTCCTCAGCCTTAAACATTTAATTAATCTGAATACTTTCTCGCCAGGTGTAATTACACGCGTCTTCTAGCTAGGGAAACAGATAATGCATGTGTCAGGATTGGAAAGGTGGTTTCTGATTTCAGTTTAGTGCTGTTGCTTATTTTCAGGCATTGGCTCATGTCAGCATGGACTCATCCAGTGAATCTGACACCTTTGACAGACCCAGGGGGCATCGATCGCGGGTCAGAGGGAGACGAATAAGACCTGACAGCAGGTTTCCTTGGGATACACATGTATCAGACATATCAGACAAAATTGACACTTTAGCAAACACTCTACAGGTAAGCTGCCTTCATTCATTGTTTGCTCTGTTGTGTACACTTGGGGTCTTTTCTTTTGACATGCAAGCTTATACTTTTGTGCAGGATACAAGCCGAAATCTAAACAAAGTGGATCAGATGTTGGGACAGTATAAGGAACACACAGACGACCAAGCTGAAGCCATGGCGACGGTGAGTATCGCGACCCATAGTTGTATGGGATTGTCTCTGATTTCAGATAAGGGTGTTGTTCTTCTGAGAGCTTGTCCTGTGTTTTAGCTGAGGGAGAGCTTAGAGGAGTCCATCCAGCATCTGCAGGGTCAGCGGCTGAAGAGGAGCACGGGTGGCTGGAGCGCCTCGCTCTCCACACTGCACACCAGTGACCTGGAAGACGCCAGCGCCTCAGGTGCAGCACAGGCTAGGACTTGCTTTATTAAATGTGTGGAAGCTTGACTTTACATTTTATTAATAATGTGTTGATGCTAATACATGAAGCACACTATATACTTCCCCCTAAAACTACTAGTATTTTTGCCAGAGGCGGACTAAGTGAGTCCCTAAGAAATTCTAGGTATGGGTCCCTAACACAACAACTATGCACCCTTTTACTTTTGTAGCCCTATACCCCAAGTATGCCCCAAGTTCACGTAAGACGGGAACAATTAAGCATAACAAGCCTTTACTCTGATACTCCCTAATAAAGCAAATACAAATATGAGGAACACATTTGTGAGCTGTAAAATCTTAATGTAATGCAATGTAAAAATCCATCATGTTAATGTATAAACCATTAAAAAAATCATGCACTTTATACGGTATATCTCCCAACTAATCCTTAACAAATTTTTCTTTGATGATAAATTGCCCTATTTATTCTCTTTCTCTAGATTATGGCATCTTTACTGGCGATGGAAAATAAGTGCATTATTCTTAATAACTATATTTATTTATGCCAAACATTTTATAACACACCTCTGAAGCACAGTTGCTATAGTGACGAACACAACTTTCACGCAATGCTGATTGACAGACGACAGTGCTCTGCAATAATTTGGTTGTTGTTATTGTTGTGGTTATTTCAGCAAACAATTTACTTTTTACCTTTATCATCTCACTGAACTGTGCATGTGCATTTTAGACACATTATATTCTTGCTCCCTGCATCGAATAAATTAAAATAAATAATAATTATAAATTAAAAATAATATCAATGGTATGATTGATTTCAGAAATTTGTATCAGAGCTAAATGTATCTTAATAATGTTATAAGCAAAGCTCTGCTGTTAATGAGCTTGCGCTTGCTGTAGCTCTAAATTTTGCTTGCATTCGTTCAATACTAATGGAATACTGGTCGTCCACTCTAATCCATGATGGAGGACCCACATTCATGCAGATGGAAACAATGTTAAAACTTTAATGGTGATATACTGACCAAACAAAATATGATTAAAAAAATGAGTAGGTTATTATTTATGAAAGGCTTCTGGGTATTTGATGGGGCCCTGATTCCCTTGGGCCATTATCTTCTAATAATAATAATAATAAGGAGAAAGGTTTCTTGAGTGCCATATCAGAATATATAAATTATTTCTCAAAGATCACGTAACACTGAAGACTGGAGTAATGGCTGCTGATATTTGAGCTTTGCTTTCACTGAATAATAAAAAGATGTATATTACAACAGATAACAGTTAAAATTCTAATGACATATTTTTTTTATCAAATAAATGCTTGGTGAACATAAGAATCTTTTTTCAAAAACATTTGAATGGTAGTGTAATTGTTGCATACTGCTGTGAAAAATCTTAGCATTGCACATACTACTTAAAAATATAGTATGCACTACACAGTGTGCAGTAAGCAGTACAATAGTTCCAGATATGTGTCTCTTGCCCTGTAGACAGGAGGCGCTACCTCCCCACGTCCCCTTTGAGAGATTATGGGAGTGCGGGCACAGGTAACAGAAGACGGTCTAGATCTGTCGCAGTGCGTTTCCGAGACCTCGCTCAAGCAGAAGAGCAGGTATGACTGTATATCTGAGACTAATTGTGTCATGTTATAGTTATTTTTATTCAACTCAAAATGTATTAATAATACATTTGATAACTGTATAGTCAGTATCTTTTTGCACTTAAATACTTAAATCAATTTGTTAGATTACGTCTCCACATTAGAAAGACATACCCCCCCCCCTATTTATTTTTATTAATTAACATTTGAAAAACCTACAGGTAAATCTCCTATATATTTGTGAGTCTTCATTTTCTTTTGTTTTCCTACTCCAGTTCTTGTTAAAACTCACTAGATATGTTTATTCTGTGCATCCATCAAAAGCATGCTTTCACTTTAATTGAGCGTGAGCACAATGCGCACAGAATGCGATGCCATATTGTGAATATATATGTATGTATGTATGTATTCACAATATAGCATTGCATTTTGTACTTTTTAAAGAAAATATTCACCTTATTCTTAAGAGAAAGAGCTGGCACAGCCATTGTAACTTGATTGTGTCAAAGCTTCTGTTCTCATCTGCTTTATTTATTTTAGCTGAGCAAAAACTGTCCATTATACTGCTTGATATTGCAAACTGTTACTTGTTATCATATTATTTTAATTTATTAACTTGATCATAAACACACTGGTTTTTAGCACAAATTATTTTACAGTTTACATAATTTTGTTATTCCTCCTGTAATTTACCTATAACATCAAAAATGCTAACACAACCACAGGAAATAGCTTACTTCTGCGTTGCTACATAACTTGTAGACCTACAGTATGAGCACATATTAGCTACATTTATATTTACATGGAAAATTGATGCATTCAAGAAAGTTTCAAAACTAAATTGCTTCTACTTTAATTAAGGAATCACCGTTTGCAGATTACACAATAATTCTCTGCTTTGGTGTCTGCTTTTGAAAAATCCCTGATGATATAAATGTTATAGCAGAATCTCTACCGGTTTCCATATTTCTGTGTTGCTCTGCTTTAGTTCTCCAGTCACTACACAAAAAATACCAAAATACATGCCATGATAAGAGTGTCTGGGAGCTTGAGTGAATGTTGACATTTCTCCACAGTCCACACGTGTCTTTATTAGGTGTAATGATTTTATGATAGCTTGGCTGCTGACATATTGACTTTTCTGCATGATGACTTAATAACACTAAATAATCCACCTTTGATGTTCACACACACCACTGCTGCTTTTTTGTTGTCTGCGGATTTTATCTGAATTACAGTTCATGATGTGACTTTGTGATTCAATTGAGTTGGCACATTGTCTAAGTAATGTACTGTAAATAAATATACGTTATCTTTTTTTTTTTGACTTGGACTCACTGCTGCATTTCTACCAACGCACCTTTCTTTCCTTCACAGCTGTGCGCTTTCGTTCTTTCGTTCCTCCCTAAAAGCCCAATATTAACATCCAAATCAGCCAAATATGTAAGTGTTGTAAAATGTTGATAAAACTGTGGGACGTGCTTGATGCTAAATAGTGTTAATAAAAGCACATCAAGCCATGAATGAGACCATGATCCTCAGGTGGCTTTCTGTGCTCCAAGTCGGAGCCGAATACAGATAAGCATATGGGCCTCGGATATGCGCCTAAATGCATAGATAAAAAAATATCCTTTTTGGAGAGTATTCAATTAAATACAGTAGGTTATGTCTTAAGTAAACGAACACAGTTGAGAAAGAAAATTATTTGAAAGAACCACCGGCTGGATGTACATTATCCTTTACATATCATATGCCATTATTTGACGCCCCCCAAAAAACATGCCTTAAGCCACTTTGTGCCTGTGCTGTTAGTAGATCACACACTCATGATTATCATAAGCTCTTGTTCGCTAATTTGCACTGATCTTGAAATTTGCCCTTCTTGAAGAGTATCCTATCAAACATAGTAGGTTATGTCTAAAGTGAACGTAAACAGAATGCACGTGCATCAGTATCAATATTTTGGATCCGTGTATGATGTCTTAAAGTGATAGCAGCCTAATATTCCTGTTGTCTGTATTTTAAATGTTTTAAATTTTAAAAACAAAAGACAAGGAAATCAATAGCTTTTGTAACTTTAATAATGATTCATCTTTATTTAATTTATTCAGTGAAGATTATGTAGAATGTTATTTTACATTTGATTGCTTTATTCAATTTCCGCACATGAAAACTACTGTTAGATACCTAAACCTAGAGACCTGAAACACTTTTATTTACTTGTATCTTTGCTCCATTGTATTTATTTGTGCTGTTGCTTTTAGTTTGATTATTTGTTTCTTATTTTCTTTATTTTTATTTGACAGTAGTCCTTTTTTCCATGAACATAGCATATACCGAACCGTACCGAAACGTGACACTAAAACTGCTAAAAGTTACAAGTTAAAAGTAACACCCCTACTGATTATGGGAATGATCTGGCTGCATATGTGCCATTGTCACTTAGAACATTTAGTTGATCGATCACATTCAGTTTACATTAAACAAAACATTAGTTTATTCATTATTACAGTTATGTTTTTTGAATTTCTGCCCAATTAAAAAGTGCTAGAACACCCTACGGTTGCCTTGGGTTTCCTCATCAGGCTAAATTATTTATATATTTGGGAGGTAGCCGTGGATGTAGGATGCTAAATCAAGGTTTTAAAGTTTTTTTATTTTTTTTTTATTTTTTTTTAATAAATTGACAATAATTCATGGTTATTTTATTTCAGTTTGGTTGATAACTTTCCTACCAAAAAAAATTAAACTGACTCTTTTGAGAGATAAAACCTGCAGTTTTCACAAGGACAACGAACAGAAAAAAAAAGTTTTATTTGAATGGCATGGTAGGAGGGACTCGAGCTATTTTTAAAGGAATATATCAAAATATAATAGAGACTCTGGGATGGGCTCTTTTGACTTGGCCTAGTAAGCAGCCACCAACAAATTCCTGGCAACCACCTAACAATGCCCGTGCAAACAACCCAAACACCTTAGCAACCTCATAGCAATTTTCTTTTTTTACCAACCACTCAAAACTCAAAGCAACACTATGGCAAACACCCACACAACACCTAGCACAAGCAAGCACCACTCACATTAAAATCTAATTCTCTTTGTTTCTCAGGTTCACTCAATGCATCAGTCCCTTAGAGACCTGCGGAGTGATCAGCTTCGGATGGGTGATGACATTGATAGAGAGATCAGCAGAAGAAACAGGTCCCTTTAATGTTTCTACCTGTTCAAATCAAAGCATCGTGTTCGTTGATGATAATAAATTCCTTGTGCAATTGTTAAAAAACACAATGTTTTTTTTTTTCTGCTTTCTGCCCCTCAAAAGGACTGACATAGAAACCAAGAAGACATTGGAGAGTCTTGCAGGCCACGTACAGGCACCGCAGAGAGAAGAAACCGTAAGTGTTGCTTATGTAACACAGCATGATGTGTTCACTTTTTTATTTTTTTTGCTGCCTGCGACCACTTGTCTGCAAATGCACTTGTGTCTTTTCTTCTGCTGTAAGTTGAATCCAGTTTCTAAGGAGACCTGCTGTACAGAACATGATATACTGAATAACAGCAACTTGCTCCAGCTGAACAGGGCTGAAAACAGCATGTTAAGTCAAGTTTCAGACATATGATGTGTCTTAGGTCTCGTTACGGGTGGAGAGACGTCTACAGGAGATCGAGGATGAGATGCGCTCGGGGCAGCAGGTGCTTTCTGAAAGATATCACAGAGAGAAACCAAAAAGCATGTCTGGAGAACTGCAGGAGGTAGAACACTACACTAATGCATATTGTTATTTATTATATTTATTTTAAAGGGGCCATATCATTACACTTCACATTTTCCTGAATATTCTGAGCTAAATGAGGTTGGTGTACTATGAAAACATACTGTAACTTTCAGAACTCAAAACTTCCTCCCCAGTCCAAAAGGATCTTTTAATGAAACCAAGAGCTCAGTCTGAACTTATACATGTTTCTGATGTGGGGAAACCCAAATACATTAATATATCAGTGATTTCTGTTGAGTGATCAGAAACGTGTTCAATAGTGAGGTAATAAGAAAAAAGCTGAATAGATTAGAAATTATTTTGTTAACCACTAGCAATAATGTGTGTGAATGAACTTTGCACTATTCCTGGCTCTGTGTAGAACCTGGCATTCTCACAAGTCTTAGCGAAGAATCCCATTGTTTGAAAAACGAGCAGCTGAAGTTTATTTTTAATAAGGTCTTTGATCATTGAGGTCTGATCTTGTCTTTTTTAACTCCATATTTCAGTAGGAATTGTTTTGTGATCCTATCACAATGTTATTGAAGGAATGGACAGTTACAAACTGTATTGATCTTAACAGCAATTGTGTAGCCCATGTTATAGTGGATTAAAGCGCTGTTTGTTCTTTCAGGAGACAATGTCAAAATACAGACCATTTTATTGTAAGTGCAGAGAGAAGGTGGATAAAAGTGAGAAATTAAATTGTGACAAACATAAAAATAGACTTCGGGGGGGGGGGGGGGGGGGGTATGATATGGCTTCTTTAAGATGTGACATGCACTTGCTGTCATTTGTCTGGTTTTTAGCTTAATGTGTTTATATCATGACTTGAAATAAAATGCTTCACAGCTCCAGCAAATTTGTGATTGAATGAAAAGTTCCTTGCACACTTGCATCAGATACTTCCAGTTGAACCTCAAAAGGAACTTCTTCAAATTGCCTAAATATCCGGTTGACATTTTGAGGTATGATAATAGCGGGAAATCAGTGTTAAAACAGTGATCTAGTGGAAACTTCAGAGCAGGTTCATGCTGTGCTCCTACCAGCAGGGGGCAGTATATGCTTGTGTTTAGCTTCCATTAACAATTGTCCTATTTATCTGGGAGGTGACTGATGAATGGAGCATCATTTGCATCTCCACTGCAGTTTGCTAATGAAAAGGCGGTGTGCCTTAGGCCTAGAGAAATAATGCATTTGTTGTGAAATTATGAGAAACAAACAAGACAAGCAAATCAAGGCAGATAAACAAACGCTTAGTCACCAAAGAGCTGTTGAGAAAAACAATGTTCAGCTCTTTTGCACACCCATATGATCTAGAACGCTGTTAGAGCGGTGAATGATGTCACCGTAGGATTTCACAAAGTGATTTTATGAAATGCTTCCTCAAAATGCTACCTAGCATAAAGACAATGGGTCTCATTCACTAAATATGCGTACGCACAAATTTGTGAGTGAAATGTACGGACGATTTTAAGAACAAATCACGATTCACCCAAATTTCGTAATAAAATTAATTCTAAATTTACAAATAAATATAGGAACAACTAAAACCACACATACACATAAAAGCATTTTCTCTGTATGGTCTTATAATCGTGTTAAGTTATTTCATTCTAACATGACTATTATTATATTGATGTTGCATTAATTGAATTATCCATATGTAAAATGATGTAATAAAATGATTAAATAATACAATGAAATACATTCCTTCATATATGGTTAAAGAGTAAGTAAAGCTGCATTATAGCTTCAGCTGCAAGATTTCTCTGAATAACACAGATGTACACGTATGTACAGCTGGCTAGTGAGAGGTCTGTATAAAACGTGTTTATTGAGTTTGAGCTGGTGAGAATGGCACACTTTGGCATTGCTCAAGGATTGGGCGGGGAGCGCATGTGACGAGAGTGACGAAGGTCTGTAAGGAATTTTTGTTACAATCTTTGTTTTATAGTCTACACGTTTTACAGAACGTCTTGTGAATTAAGCAGATATTTTTTGTTAGAAGTTCTCCTGTGCGTATAAATAGGAAATAATCCACGCAATTATTAGTGAATTTGAACCCAATGATTTAATGGGATCAGTCTTTGGCTGGGTGGCACCTTAATGTGACGTGGAAGTTGGGGTCTGTCTATGTTTCGCCTTCTGTAATTATGCTTCTCAGTTATTTTATTATTCTCAGTATGTCATTTCTGATGATAAATCGATTTCCAACAGTTTCGTACATGAATGCATATAGCAAATTCATCTTGTGCTCCATGTGCATGCTGGAATCACACATGCTGGTTTTTCACATTAAATCGCATGTGGCACATAATGTATGTGATTTTCTGTTGCAACTCATAGGGGATTACTCTCAAATCTGCAAAAGTGAATTAATTTCACTCCAATATATTTTATTTCCCACTTTTGTTTTTCAGACTCATTCTAGTACATTACATCTTCTGTATATGCAAATGCAATTACTCAGTGGTCTACCGAATACTAATTAGTGGTGCTTTCTAAGGCAAGCATAATTTTAACAACTGCTTATGGTTAGGCCCTTGGACCAAATCCCATGGCTTTTATTGCTGCCAGTCCACATACAATATAAGCAGTTTAGCATTCATAGTGATGCTTATACTTTTTGTGCTCTAGACATGAATGAAGTTGAGTTTTTTTTTTCGTCATTATTTTTCTAAGCAAACAGACTTGTGATTTTTGCTTGGTGTACAATAAAACGAGTGAAAAAAAATCCTAAATACTTACACTGGAGGAGGAAAAGTGAGCTATATCTAGAAAACAGAATACCGTAGAGCTCTGGGTGACGTCTTTTGACAACACCCAGTAGCATTGTGGTGATTGGTGTTGCACCACTAACATATTTTTTTTCAGGAAAAGTTGACTATTTGTATTCTATTATACGCTTGCATATAGTAGAAAAAATGCTCTATAATAAAGGAAACCCTACTTGCCTTTTATTTCTGTTTTCACTTTTATATTCATATAGCTATACTTTACAATCATATTCTTTGTAGATACTTTCTTACTAAAGCAATTTACAAGTGAGTGTGTGTTGTAAGCGACAAATACCTAAATTCATACTAAAGTTAATCTTCAAGCGGTGCTGAAAATGCAAATACAAAAATGCAAACCTGCAGCCAATGTCATTGCATATGCTTGATGCAAAAAGACAAATTGAGTACAGCACTGCATTAGAGTTAATCCACATTATAGAGATTGAATATCCATCCATCCATCCATTCAAGTGCTAGTTAGTGGAGAAGAGGGGATGTTAACAGAAAGGCTGCTAATCTTTTTTTCTTTCTCCTTGTCGGCTCTACTCTGTCCTCAAAGGCTTTGAGAAGACATGACGCCCAAACACCAGAGGCTGATGAGGCCTTCACAAACAGACTGCAGAAATCAGAGAATGAGAGAAGCAAGGTGTGTTTGTCTGACTCAGTGTGGATAAATGCCATAAATATATTATTAATCTCAGTGCCTCATATGCTATTCGGATAAGCTTATGCAAGCTGTGATTATATCTGGTCCTCTACGTTCGAAACTAAACAATCATTTAAGATTTGTAGCAAATATTTTAATTTTTTTATTGACTTTAATGCATGTAGCATCTTTGATCCTGTAACAGTGCTAGACTAGTAATGCACTGTTGATGTAATGCATGTGTTAAAGCAGATTAAGCTTTTCAGAACTAAAGTATGTTTATTAATTTTAATATAAAAACTTTTTGGAGGAAAAAAAATTGTAGAAATAATTTAGAAATCATTCTAGTTCTAAATGTAGAAAATAATAATTATAACAAGAACTGCAAGCAGTTATACAGGGCCAAGCCCCTGAAGTAACTGTAGCGCAATGCAAAGTAGGAAGAGCAAAAACAGCAGAAATTGAACGTACATGAAAAACAGGTATAAGTACAGGTGAGAATGAAGTCAAAATGAATGAACAAAAACACACTTATTTCTAATAATCCAAGAGGAAGAAAGATTAGTTCAACGCTTACCTGGTGAGCTATAAAGGAATTGAAATGGCACAACATTACACAGTTTTATAAAGTTGTACAACACGGGACTCAAACCCATGGTCTCTGGGTCAGGTGCCTATCGCTCATTTAGTTGCGACACTGGGAAGACGTGTGAAGTTCAAGTGAGAATCAACTGGGATCAGAGGGGGTTTTGGGGCCCTGGAGAAGTTTTGACATGCCCTGACATTTTTTTTTTATTATTATTATTTTTTTTTAATAACATATTACTGGATAAAGTCTCATTACACTGTATTCAGCACAGACTTGCCAACAATAATATGTGGAGCAACATGTATGTACATGTTTGTAATCTGGATTAAATAATTTTTGTGTAGTTATTGAAAAAACTAAATATTTTAAGTAACTGAAATAAGGTCACAGGGTTCCTTTATTAATAAGGACACACGCACACACACACACACACACGCATATAGTATCATTATTATATATATATATATATATATATATATATATATATATATTTTTTTTTATTTTTATTTTTTTTTTTACTTTAATTTGATTTTCTCCACATAAACGATATACATCACACAATTACAGATACCTTTGAGCTATCACCTTTAGGTATTTATAGTCATTAATAAGTACAAGAATTCCATCTTTCTTGTAAATAAAAAGGACCATGCAGCAAACAGAGACAGAACAAGGTTAATTCTAAGTTAAGAAATAATAAAAAGGAGATATACAATTATGGATCTGTCATATGATGTAAATTATGTTCAAACAGCATGAAGAATGAGTAGAGGGTGTAGGCGATTTCCAATTTATTAAAATGAGACGTTTTGCCAAGAGTGTGACAAAATCTACAAAATCTGTCTTATATTTGGACATTTGGAAAAAGAGAGAGCACCAAATAAAGCTGTGAGAGCCAAAGGTTTAACACGAATTCCAAGAACTTCAGATAATGTTTTAAAGATGTGAGACCAATAATAGTGTAAAGATGGACAAGACCAAAACATATGCGCAGTAGTTGCAGGGGCCTGATGACAGCGGCCACACATGGGATCCACATCGGGATATATTTTAGAAAGTCTAACTTTGGTCCAGTGGGTGCGATGAAAGATATTACACTACATCAGACCATGTCTGGCGCAGAAGGATGAGGAGTGCACACAGTGTAAAATCCTTTTCCATTGATATTCTGGATTATTTAGATAAAACAATTTATTGATTTAAATTTTGTAAGACACTTTTTGTTTACAAAGGCAATGTGTGTGTGAGGATATTAACACCCCCATTAGCCTTTCAGTCAGGTATGTGACTGAGAGGGAACTACAAGAAAAAATTAGGACATAAGAAATATATATATTTTGTTTGTAGTTTATTTAGAATATAGTTAACGTTATAATCCAAATATAAATGAAGGTCAATGGCACATTTTGAGTACACAGTCATACCTGGAAACATTCTGTTAAAATACTATATAAGTGAACATCACAGACCTGGCATTTGCAAGGTGTTTGGTGTTTCTATGCACTGGAGAATTTTTTCCCCCTGCTTCTAGTCAGTGAGCTCATCTTCCCCATATTCATGCAGAATATGTCCAATGCTGGGCAGTATCAGGTGCCCTGTTTATAACCGTTGCATATGCACAAAACAGACCCTTAAAGATGCGTACTTCACTTCCGACGCATAAGTTGTGATTTTATAAAAACAAACTTGACAGGACAATTTTCTCCCCTGCACGCAAACTATGACCCATGCGTACAAACGTTTTGCAGATGGAGCAGTTTGGCGACACCGATGGTGAGCTGGAGTTGAATGTCTTTTTGGTCACTTTTTGACAGAAAATCTAAAGAAAATTATACATGTACAGAAAGATAATACAAATATTATTTCACTCACCAAGCCTATCACTTGCAGCTAATATCAATCCCTTCTTAAATGTCCGTGCCAGTGAGCACGTTGGGCCAATTAGTGAAACTGACGGATATATAGCCTAGATAGGTAACGGCATATGAATCGTCATCATGAATCCTAAACATAAATACAGTGCATGTTCACAATAACAGTTTAAATAAATAAAAGAATGATTTAAACTATGTTTTACTTTTGATGCAAACATTTAGATGAAATATGCCATTCTCATTGATAGAGTTAAACACTTTAGGGCCCTATCTTGCACCCAGCGCAATTGACTTTTTACACCAACGCATTTATCATTCCTATTTTGCACCCGTCACAAGGGGATGAACTTGCGCTCCTAGGGGCGGTTCAGCGAAAAGAGGAGGCGTGTTCCATTGCAAACTTTCCCTGGTGCTATTTTGTAGTTCCAGAAAACAATTCCGCCACTGACGAGGAAAAACCTAGAGGTTTTAAAGAATCTAAAGGTGCAATATTCAGATGATATTTTAAGGGCGCATGCTTGGCCATAATGTAGCGTGTGCACGATGCGCATACACTTTGCTTCTCTCATCAACACAGACGCAGCAGTTCCCATTTTTTGCAAACCATACATAATTACAAGGAAAAATATTCCACATAAGGGAAATCATTGTGGTGTCCATGAAGATGTGAAAAAATAGGCATAATGTAGCTTACACATTTACCTAAATTATTATATGTCTGTTTAACCGAAGCTAATTTGGGTGAATTTCTCCCATCCCCATGCAATATCACTTCTTCTTTCTTTTACGGCCCTGACGAGAACGTCGGTCTCCTCGACTGTGAACCGCTCCTGGCGTGTGCCTGGCAAATCCGCCGTTATAATAGCAATCCGCCATGGAACAAGCTGTAGTAGCCTAAATGCAGTTAATTGATAAATAATTTAATTTATGCGTTATACAGTAATTTGCATGATTCATTTTATGTGGAGAAAATTTTGGGAATAGAGGATTATCGCATTTTTTATTTATTTTTATTTTATTTGAACTGCATGCACCTTCAAGTGCTGGGAATACTCTCGCGAGAGTTAGTTAGTGAAGGAAGTTAGTGAAGTTATCTGTGTGAACAGTCAGGCAAGCAGAGAGTGGAGCCACACAGTTTTTTTACCTTTACCTTTCTCTACTTTTGTGTTGTTAATAATCATTTTTATTTTTTGTAATATTACTGTGCTGCTATTTTTGTGAATAACCAAGTAAACTGATACAGTTTTTACGAGTTGTCCTGTGTATTTATTGAAGTGGATGTGGACGAAGGGAGTGGATAAAGCGTCAAATAAGGCTTCATTCAGTGGAAACCTACTCAAGCACTCTTAAAGGGAATGTGAGATGTCGCTCTGATTGGTTTATTTCATGTTACGCCCAAACCACACCTATGAGTAATGTAGCTACTTCAGACCAACCCATTTTAGATTTGCATCAGGCACTAGAGTCATTTATCCCGCTGGTATATTAGCATCAGCGCCCGAGATCCGCCCACAAATTTACTTGCATTTCGCGTTTGATATTTGCGTTCCAGATCGTTAAAATAGGGCCCTTAAACTACATGAAATCATTACTAAGTTACAACATTTTTTAAATTCAATAAATAGAAATATTTGGTTTGGATGCAATGCTTTTGAACAATTTTCCTCTGGAAGATATTAATTACAGTGATGTACCAACTGGGGTTCCCTGTATACTTCACAGCAGGGCTATTCAATTAATTTGGAATTGGGGCCTGTTCATGAAACTGAGGCAAAATAAGGGGCTAGAGAACATGAGTAATTATGGTAACAAAGAAATTGCAACAACATACTGAAGGTATCAATATATTCTATTTTGTAAATGCAGAACAACATATGCACATTGTGATGCACTAAGACACATAGGCCCATGGCATTGTTACATTCAAATGGCAATACATTGTTGAAAAATCAGAGAAAAAGACAATTAGAGAAATGCAATTAACCAACAGAAAACATCCACTTATGCACAATGCTAAATCATAAGTCAGATTTATGTACAATAACATTACGATGTCCAGCAATCGATTTAAATAGTACATTGGGTTTAATTTGGCATTTAAAAACGGCAGGAATTTTGCCAAGCGTGTCAGAGGTTCTGGGTTCTAATTCGCACTCTAATACTTTTTAAAAAAAAATTTTTAATCAAAACCGATTATGTTTATCAGTGGTTGAATATCAGGCAGGGACACGTTTGTGTGCATTTTGTTTTGTAATTTCACCGGAACGAATAGAGAGTCTCCACAACGGATTGAAGCGTGCGTCCGAGTGAAGACATGGTGAGGACATGTTCCACCCGCAAATTACGCCTAAAGGGCCGTAACAAAATCCCTCAGGAGCCGGACCCGAATTTGAATTTGTGTCAATGCCCAGCCCTAGTCATAATGTTTTAGCTCATCGTCGGTGTATTCATCAAACACATTTACATGTTGAACTTGCTCTATGAAAGAAGTCGGTCTATTGTTCATGTGTGCTTGGTACTCCTATTTCTATTTTTTTAGCTGCCAAAACTGTGTTGAGTGTGTTCAGACGGCTCCTTAATTGGGTGTTTCTCAATTGGAATAAGCTAGAAATTTGAATAGAATTTATGCCCAGAATCATGAAGCAAAAATTTGGTTACTGCAAATTCCTCTGCAGATGCAGCAGGAACTGGAGAGACTCAGAAAGCAGCTGGATCAATCAGAAGGAGGACGAGACACCCTTCTCCAGCAGGTGAGCTTCCCTTCTTCCACTGAATTGTTTTGCTACAGCGCTGGCTGATGCATAGATGCTTTACTTTGTTCATTTAAAAATTTAAATTGTCATCATTTACTCTCCTTCATTGGATTCTTGATCTTATGTTGTTCTAAACCTAAACTTTCTATCTTCCAAAAAACACAAAAAAGATGGCATTTTAAAAAGCAGGATTAAATGGTGGACAGTTTTTATTTTTTAATGTGTGTGTCTCTGCTGTTGGTCTGCAGATGGATGCCATGCGTTCTCAGCTTCTGAGGATGGAGAAGGAGCGTGTAGATTTGCAGAGGGAGTTGTCTTTACACTCGTCTCAGCAGAGAAGCGCAAGGAGGCCGCAGGAGAGAGGGGTCACAAGTCTTGACAGTGGTAAATGTTGATATGGGTGAGGTTAGAGTGTTTTGTGGATTGTTTACTGTTTAATCACTGTGTGTGTCTGTGTGTGTGTTTTCCCCAGGATGCACAGACCTGGAGAGAGAGGTTGAAGACCTTCGGGTGCAGCTGGGTAGAATCGGTGTTTCTAATGAGATGGAGGAACTGAAAAAATGTGTAGAACGCAAAGAGAAAGAGAAAACTCAGCTCGCTTTCCAGGTTGAGGTTTGTGTGTTTATTCCCATAGCCATTTCCCTTCTAAATTTAGGTAATGGAGGTGGTTCGTAGGGTCAGCAGTTTTTAAGGGTTGGGGGGGGGGTTATTGTAATTTGTATTTTTTTGTATCGTTTTCTATTTTTATGGTTTTCTGGTTTATGTTTTGCCATGAAACTAATTTACCCTTGGGGGACATAAATAAAGTTAAAGTTGATGATATTGTTTTTTTAAGAGTGCTCAACAGGTCCGATTTTATCTCTGGTAAACTTTCATTGTTCATTAAGTGCAGTGAGAGAGTTCCAGCCCTCTGCCTACATGCTAAATAAAAACAATTACACCACATAGGATGAAAAAGATGTTCTTCTACTTGAATCAAACTAAATATTTGAAGACATTTCTGGTACTTGATCATGAGTGCTTAGGATAACACATCTCTATCAAAGCTATACAAATTATTTAGATGTAAAAGGAATAGAATCATTTATCCAATTATCATTCATAACAGTGTTCAGATGTCTGCTTTGTTCATTATTATTTTTTGTTCTTTTTTACGGTCTACATTTTCTTTTCTTTCTTTCTTTCTTTCTTTCTTTCTTTCTTTCTTTCTTTCTTTCTTTCTTTCTTTCTTTCTTTCTTTCTTTCTTTCTTTCTTTCTTTCTTTCTTTAGGCTCTTTCTGTAGATCTGCAGCGGCGTGAGCAGCAGCAGTTGAAAATGTTGGCCCAACTGAAGGAGATCCAGTCTCGTTCAGAGGACAACAGGTCAGATTGTGGCCGTCTGGAGGCCCAGCTGATGGAGAGTGAGAGAAGGAGAGAGGAGCTGCGCTTTAAAGCTCAGGAAGCAGTCGGACAGTGGAAGAACAAGTGCAAGAGACGGGAGCGAGAGCTTCAGGAACTAAAGGAGGAGACCAGAAACAACACTGATAAAGATAAACGGGTGAGACTTCACAACCCTTTGAAGGGATACAAAAAAAAATAGCTTTTTGCCACATGTTCTGTTGTGTGTGATTGTGAATTTAAAAATAAGCAGCGTTTCCATCGCAGGAACTTTCCCCAGGAACTAGGGAGTTTGGGCTGGTACTCGGTGTGTTTCCACCGCAGGAACCAGGGTCTAAATGAAGTTCCGGGTAAATATTTCCCCATCTGAAAGTCCCTGCTTGTGAGGTAGTCCTTTTTCAAGTTCAGGAACTTTCAGGGGTGGGACTTGGCCACTGAACATGCTGATTGGTTGAGTTCACGCAGCATTTTGATTGGTTGACTCCACGCAGCATTTTATTTTAACTACCATCTGTTGTGGTGCGTGCAGTTACAGTTGTTTGCTATTCGAATCAGCAATGGAGTTTAAAAATACGACAAATGGACCGACGACGAGGTTCAGGCTTTATTAATCTTAAGTTCAGAGGATGAAATCCAGTGGGAACTGGAAATCTTCACTGTACTTTAGACCGCTGTGGAAACGCAGACAGCAACAGGTCTTGGGGAAAAAAGTTCCTGGGACAAATTATGACCCTGGACCACAAAACCAGTCACATGGGTAAATTTTTGTGAAATTGAGAACTATACATCATCTGAAAGCTGAATACATAAGATTTCCATTGATGTATGGTTTGTTAGGATATGGTCATATTTTGCTGAGATACAACTATTTGAAAACCTGGAATCTGAGGGTGCAAAAAAATCGGAACATTGAAAAAATCTCCTTTAAAGTTGTCCATTTATGTTCGTGATTGTGCTGCATTCACTCACAAACATAAATGTTTTATATATTTACGGTAGGAAATTTACAAAGTACTTTCATGGAACATGATCTTTTTTTAATATCATAATGATTTTTTGGCATAAAAGTAAAATCGATAATTTTGACCCATACAATGTATTTTTGGCTATTGCCAAATAGGGGTCTCGTGAGCTCTCGCGAGACTAAAACATGACGAGATTTCCCGTCGAGTGAAAAGCTGCCTCGCGATATCTTCATGACTGAGCGTGAGGGTGAGATTACCATAGAATATTCCACCGCTACATTCACATTCGCCTAAATCGTTTTGCTGTTTTTATAAAAAAAACATTATAAAATAATGTAAAAGTCTGCTCTGCTCTGCTCATCCAGCACGAGTTGCCGTTGCAATCAGTGCAGCACGAATCACAGTTCACTGATCGCGTGAGGATGGCGGAGGATTCGTTGCGCAACATAGACTAAACGTCTGATAAATGTCTTATCTCGTAGAATGCACGCTCAGCACCGCTGCTCCCTATACACAGAGTACACGCGATCAAGAAAGTGAGAGTAAAACACAAGCTAACTGATGTGATTTGCGCACAAATTAGGCCGCATAATGTTACATGCAATAGTCCGTCTCCCAATACCCATCTCTGGACT
The DNA here is from genome assembly GCA_030578275.1 of Meda fulgida. Taxonomy (NCBI): domain Eukaryota; kingdom Metazoa; phylum Chordata; class Actinopteri; order Cypriniformes; family Leuciscidae; genus Meda; species Meda fulgida. The sequence goes on along the minus strand of CM060635.1, from coordinate 27,584,378 downwards.
GATTATTTGCGGCCTTGGTCTCAGTTTGCACTTCGAATATTGAGAGTGTCCTGTAATTTCTAAAGGACAACAGACAAGGGCGTCTCCGTTTCTGAACTTATAATCGGAACACAAGAACACGCAGCCTCCTTTCTCTCTACCCGGCCTTTTCCGAACTCACCGCATTAACCCTATAACTGCCGGTGCAAAATAAAACCGCAATATCAAAACAATTATAAAGAGTCTGTGTGCTAACTTTGATTATGTTTGCACTTGCACTTATTGTTTGCACTTAAGACTTCAAGGAGTTCAGTTAGGAGGTCACATAGCCTCAATCAGAAGTTCTGAAAGCTCTTAAATGTACAGTAAGGCCTGAAGAGACTAATGTGAAATCATACAGGTCAAAAGCCAGTCAATAAAAACCTTTTACAGTGCTTGTATATTGTTTTCTTTCAATGCATTTGATAATTCATACTCATAAAGTTGACCTGAAATGACATGCATTAGAAGATTATTAGTTAAACATTGCAAAATGCACCTGCATACTATTTTTCCAGTCATGAATTTTGTCATTGAGGATTTCTGAAAAATTGTGCAAAAATTGTCTCGTTCTCGTGAACCCAATCTCGTGTCTAGTCTCGTCTCCTGAGATAAGCGTCTCGTCACACCCCTAGCCACAAATATACCTGTGTGACTTGTGACTGGTTTTGTGATCCAGGGTCACAATTGCTCCGGTTCATTTCGGTGGAAACGTGACTAAAGTCAATCGTTTTTCATGTATTATTAATCCGTAAAATAAAAAAAACTCCACAGAGCAAAGAGAGAGAAGGTGTTCTTAGCCAGCAGGCAGAGGGTGCCCGCCGACAGCTCGCCGATGCCCTCGGACGCCTCGCTCAGCGTGAAGAGGACATACGCCGCTGTGATGTGGATCTTGCTGAAGCTCGCTCACGGCTTGTAACTTTAGATCTCGAGCTCCGAGAGGCTCAGGAAAGCTTGAGAGGCCACAAAGAGGAGGCCCAGAAGCAAATCTCCTTACAGGTGCGTATGAGAGAAGAAAACATCCGGCTCAAGGAGCGTGTGGAGCTCCAGGAGCAGAGGAGAGAGGAGGAGCAGAGATCTCTGCTGGATCTCCAGGGCTCAGTCAAGAACCTGAGCGCTGCGAGAGCTTACCTCACTGCCAAAGTTGCTGAGGTAGAGAGCTCCAAGAAGGATCTAGAAAAACAGCTCACTGCGGCTCAGGAAGAGAGCTCCTCTTTTGGACGACAACTGGAACTGGAGAGGCAAGTGCATCAGAAGGAGCTGAGCCACCTCCGAACAACACAGCAAGAATGTAAAGCAAAACAGGACAGAGACGTACACGACATGCTGAGATTATACCAGCGAGAGAGAGATGAACTGGAGGCTCTCGTCAGAGACCTTAAGGTTTGAATATTAATCATAAAATAGTCGACTTAATTTATGTAGCGCTTTTTAAGATACAGATTGTTTCAAAGCAGATTTAAGTCAAATCACCTTAATTTATATAGCGCTTTTAACAAAATAGATTGTTACAAAGCAGCTTTACAGTGATAATAGGAAATGAAAGTAACAAAGATTGTTTTGGCTTTACTGCAGCTCTAGAATAAAGTTATTGTCGAGCTAAAGTTAGTTAGTAAAGTTAGTCTTTACAGTGATAGCAGGAAAATAATGCAACAAGTTTGTTTTTTGAAGAAAATAGCGTCATAATCCAGCTTAAGCAAGTTAAATGATTCATTTTTTTGTAAAAAAGTTCTTATTTTAGTTAAAAAAAAGATATCATATATATTTATATATATATATATATACACACATCCAAAAAAAAAAAATATATATATATATATATATAAAATCAATGATATAGTGATACAGTTCTCCTCTGGCCAGTTCTCCCCAAATAAAAATTCTTTCATTATTTACTCACACTTAGGTCCTTTCAAATCTGTATAGATGTTTTTTTCTTTTTTTGTGCAGGGCTTGACATTCATGGTTGTTCACTTCTATATAAATATCTAAAAAGATTATTATTTTTAAATAAAGCACAGAAGCAGCATAAATCTCTCATGCATTCAAAAGCTGGTTGCTGACAGAAAACAACAAACATGTTGATTGCAAAAGAAAAAAAATATATATGGAAATTTATTGTCAAAACTAAAAGTTGCTTATATGAAATACCGTTTATATGGACTACTTTTATGTTTAATTTTTTTTTTTGTATGTCAGGAGTTGTGCGATAATGATTCGTCTTTTTTGTATTTTTATGGAAAGAATAACAGCAGCTTGAACAGAAGCTTGCTGTAGGCTTGAATATTTAAACCAGGTGTCTTGACCAAGCCCTCTACTGAATAATATTTGCAGGTTTTCACCAGAGAGCAAGATTACACACAAGGGATTTTGGGGATCTTACATTGATTTCTTGCTCCTAGAAATCCATCACAATTTCCTCCAAGCTAGTGAACTACATCTTGTGGGAAGAAAACAATATAATACGATAATATAAACAAAGATAATATTGTTTTGTTGTTTGTGTAGTCGGAGGCAGTGGCGGATAGTGAACTAAGGAGAGTTCTGCAGCTGAAGCTGGACAAAATGAAGGCTGAATGTGATAAACTGACAGAACAGCTGAGCTCCAGCGAGGAGAGTCATGCTCAGCTCCTCCGCAAATACCACGACCTCAGAAAAGAGCTGGATGTGAAGGTATAAAGGATTTTCTGATCAAAGCAGTGGTTTTCATTGATAAAAGTATAGTAAAGACAAAGACTCTTTTTCAAGACCTCCAATCTGAAATTGTAAATGCTTCATGTCATTTCTGGAATTCAAATGTTACATTCTACAGCATAGAAGTCTGATAACCTGCACAATTTTGACAAAAAGCATATTTTGTACCTTGATATCGTCAAGTCAAGTATATTGGTAACACTTTACAATAAGGTTCATTAGTTAACATTAGTTAATGGGTTAACTAAAATGAACTAACCATGAGCAGTACATTTGTTATTGTATTTGTTCATCTTTGTTAACGTTAGTTAATAAGAATACGGTCATTCATTGTTTGTTCATGTTAGTTCACAGTGCATTAACTAATGTTAGCAAGATTTTAATAATGTATTAGTAAATGTTGAAATTAACATTAACAAAGATTAACAAATGCTGTATAAGTGCAGTTCATTATTAGTTCATGCTAATTAATGTAGTTAACTAATGTTAACTAATGAACCTTATTGTAAAGTGTTACCAGTATATTTATATAGTGCTTTTCACAATATAAATCGCATCAAAGCAGCTTCACAGTATCAATGAAATAAAATAACAATGTTTGTTTCTTAGTGGAAAAAACATCCACGTTTGGTAGGACTGATCAATGGTATTAATACTTGGTTAATTAATTTGAATACCCCCAACTGAGCAAGCCAAAGGCAACAGTGGCAAGGAACCGAAAAACTCCATCAAGTGACCTACTGGTGTCCTAAAACTCCATCAGGTGACTTAGTGGAGAGAAAAAAAACCTTGGGAGAACCCAGGCTCAGTCAGTTCTCCTATGGCGTTTATGAGCTAGAGGCCGGATTTACAGTAACTGTAATTTGATACAGAATTTTGTTTTATTTTATCACTTCGGGGTGGGTACTTGAACCGGAATCACAACTTTTTATCTGTTGAGTGGGAAAGGCATCCTCCATAGGGAGAGGCTAGTTGGCACTTCAGCACTGAGTTGTCATCGGGTCCAAGCAAAGCTCCTAGTCAGATCTGGATACGACCTGGATCCGGCAGGCTGCGGGAAAACCTCGGGATAAACAAAGACACTAAAATTAGCGTAGATGCCATTCTTCTTATGATGTAACGAGTACATCAGGATTTAAGGGAAGTGTTCCCAGTTCCGGCTGACCTAATCTATGCAGCCTAACATTGAATTATAGAAGTCTATAATGTATTATGTGTATGCTAGGTCAAAGAGATGTGTTTTTAGTCTAGCTTTGAACTGACAGAGTGTGTCTGCTTCCCGGACAATGGTAGGAAGACTGTTCCAAAGTTTTGGTGCTAAATAGGAAAAGGATCTACCGCCAGCAGTCTATTTTGATATTCTAGATATCAACTGGCCCGAATTTTGAGATCGCAATAGACGTGAAGGACTATAATGCGTTAAGAGCTCGCTCAAGTACTGCGGAGCTAAACCATTTAGTGTTTTGTAAGTAATCGACAATATTTTTACCTTTATACGATGTTTAATAGGCAGCCAATGCAGTGTTGACAGAACAGGGGTAATATGGTCATATTTCCTGGTTCTAGTAAGAACTCCAGCTGCTGCGTTTTGAACCAGCTGTAGTTTATTTATTAAGCGTGCAGGGCAACCACCCAGTAGAGCATTCCAATAATCTAGTCTTGATGTCATGAAAGGATGAACTAATTTTTCCGCATTTGTTAATGAGAGCATATGTCGTAATTTTGATGCTATATTTTTAAAATGGAAAAATACGGTTTTACAGATACTAGACACGTGACTTTCAAATGAAAGATTGCTATCAAAGAGCACACCCAGGTTCCTAACCGACGACGAAGACTTAACAGAGCAGCCATCAAGTGTTAGACAGTATTCTAGGTTATTACGTGTGGATGTTTTTTGTCCAATAATTAGAATCTCTGTTTTTTCAGAGTATAGAAGTAGGAAATTACTAGTCATCCAATTTTTTATATCAGCTATGCATTCCGTTAATTTTGTGAATTGGTAAGTTTCGTTAGGTTTTCAAGAAATATAGAGCTGAGTATCATCGGCATAACAGTGAAAGCTAATTCCATGTTTCCTAATCATATCTCCTAATGGTAGCATGTACAGAGTGAACAGCAGCGGTCCTAGTACTGAGCCTTGTGGTACACCATACGTAACTTGTGATCGATAAGACATCTCTTCATTTACTGCTACAAACTGATAACGGTCAGATAAGTATGATTTAAACCATGCTAGTGCAATTCCACTAATGCCAACATAGTTTTCTTGTCTATTTAAAAGAATGTTGTGGTCATTTGTGTCAAATGCAGCACTAAGATCAAGTAACACTAATAGAGAGATACAACCACGATCGGATGATAAAAGTAAATCATTTGTAACTGTAATGAGAGCTGTCTCATTACTATGGTACGGTCTAAATCCTGACTGAAAATCCTCGCAGATATCATTTCTTTCAAGAAAGGAACACAGTTGTGAGGATACTGCTTTTTCTAATATCTTTGACAGAAAAGGCAGATTTGAGATCAGCCAGTAATTGACTAATTCTGAAGGATCAAGTTGCGTTTTTTTAACAAGCGGTTTTATCATAGCCAGCTTAAAGGTTTTTGGTACATATCCTAGAGACAAAGACGAATTAATGATATTAAGAAGAGGATCTATGATCTCTGGAAGCATCTCTTTCAGTAGCTTAGTCGGTATAGAGTCTAACATACAAGTTGTCGATTTAGATGAATTAACGAGTTTGCAGAATTCTTCCTCTCCTATAGGAACAAATGAATAAAAATTTTCCGCAGGGAGACTACAATGCACTCCCTGATGCGATACTGTAGTAGACGGTTGCATAGTTATAATTTTGTCCCTGATATTATCAATCTTATAAGTGAAGAAGTTCATAAAGTTATTACTGTGTTGCTCGGAAACTTCTGTGCTTGAAGCTTTCTTTTTTGTTAGTTTAGCCACTGTTTCAAATAAGTATCTAGGATTATGTTTATTTTCTTCTAATAGGGTTGAAAAATAAGCAGATCTAGCAGCTTTTAAAGCCTCTCTGTAAGGAATCGAGCTCTCTTTCCATGAAATCCGAAATACCTCTAGTTTTGTTTTCTTCCAGTTGCGCTCCATTTTTCTGGCTGCTCTCTTAAGGGCCTGAGTGTACTCGTTGTACCACGGCGTTGGACTATTATCTTTAATCTTCTTTAAGCGCAACGGAGCAACTGCATCTAAAGTGCTGGAAAAGAGAGAGTTAAAAGTTTCTGTTGCAATATCAAGTTCTTCTAAGCTATCTTGGATGCTGAGATGATGAAACTGATTAGGAAGATTATTAATAAAGCAATCTTTAGTGGCAGAAGTTATAGGTCTAACTTATATTGTAATCACAATGATTAATTTTGATTTATAGAATTTACATTTAAATGTGGGGCATCTGTTTGGTGTGTTTTTTTATGTAACTTTTTCACTCTCAAGCTAATCAGGCTACACCATTTTAATGTTACTGGCCGTTTAGAATTTCTAATAACCAAAATAAAAATATCAGAAATAGATCAGATTATCAATAACTGCTTAGATTTAAATTATTCATTCTAAAATAGGTATGAAGTATTATAGTAAAGTTTTATATCTGATTCTGAATCAGAATTTAATGGTTTTCAGTTTTATGAGACATTTTTGCAGATACAATAAAAGTAAAATAAATATAAATATAAAAATAAATTATGCTAAACACATTGTAGATGTTTGGCTGTCAATTCATTAAGGGATCAGCCGTTTCCTTACAAAAGTCAGCGTACTGGATACAGCGTATCAAAGCCTCTCCTCCATTGACATCCATTACAATGTATTCAAGTTTAAAAATATGGGTCAACACCCTATGCTTAGTTTTGCTAATGTTGGAGGCTCCTGCTTAGAGGATATATTTTATTAATCATAACCTGCCAAATTGGCCAACGAGTTAATAAATGTTACTTGCCACGGTTGATTTTCACCCACATTTTCCCTGATCAAAACCAATATGATACAGATTTTTTTTGTATTTGTGCTTTTGTATTCCTACATGCAATACCAATATGGTACAATGGTAACTATAATTATTAGCCTGCTGCAATACGAGGTTTGATAACACTGAATACATTATGATCTGACACGTTATTGTCTTTTTCTCAATATCTGGGCAGTGTTATGCCTTCACTGATATCTCAGTGTCTCGGATGTTTTCTTAATGTCTCCTGTGTAGGTGAATTTAGCAGAGCGTGAGAAGGAGAGGCGGCAGACTGCACAGCGATCCATGGCAGAGCTGCGTGAAAGGGTCACGGGCCTCCAGACGGAGCAGGAGTCCATCCTCCATGCCATAGGGGCTCAAATTGACTCAGCCTGCCAGTTCTTGTCAAAAGACTCAGCCGCCAAGCTTGAAGTACCCACACACACACAAACTGCAGTACACTACAGAAAACACTTGCTACACTATAGTAAAAGCTGCATCCAAATTTGTGTACTGTCAGAGTATGTACTGCTTTGTATAAAGACCTCACTTCTTGACTTATTACTTATTGACTTATAATCTTGACATGTTACAAATGGCATGTTGGCATCTGGCTTACGACTCACCATGTTAGTTGTGCCGTAGTTCTCTGCCATTGATGACTCCCATGCGCACATGGCCCCTTAACTTAATGGGAGTCTCTAATTGACTGGTATTTCTCCTGAGCAACACGTTATTTTACTTAAACAAATTTACTACAAATCAAACCTTGTTTTAGTGTAAGTGGTGATCAATTGTTGCTAATAACATATAATATATAATTTACTGACATAAACAAGGTTGTGCTGTAGAGGCTCGCGCAGTCTGCAGAGAAATCGAAAACAAATGAGCACAACACAAAATCGAAACAAATGAGCACAACACACAAAACAAAACTCAGTTAACATACTGCGGTAAATTTTTTTTATATTTATAACGTATGATACAGTTAAGTAACATCACACGACCAAGAGTGCTGTCTTCCTGAATACCATCACGACTGTAAATGTGACACTAATTTCATACAACATAAACAAGTAGTTAATATTAAGTCACTTACATTTTGCATGTAATATTGGCTGTTTTTGTTATATTTCAGCAGCAAAAATAGTTCCAAACTAAGATCACAGCAGAACCATAGTGGATCTGTCACAGTGTTGGGTTTGTTTTCCCCAGGTGTCCACTAGATGTCCTCCCTCCCCACGGTGTCATTTACTTCATGAACTACATTTCCCACGATCCTTGTCTTCATTGCACTCAGTTGTTCCTCATCACTGATCATTGCACTCAGCCATTTCCCCATTATCATTGACAATTCCCTGTGTATATAACCCTGTCTGTTTCAGTGTGTGTCACGGAGTCCTTGTATGTGTCACGCTACTTCTGTTCCAGTGTCCTTGTTTTGTTCCTGTTCTTGTTGGATTGCCTTTTGGATTTTGACCCTTGCTTTGGACTGGTTTACGATTTTGGATTATCCCTAATAAAACTACTGCTTTTGGAACTTACCCTTGTTTCCCCGTGTGTGGATCGTGACAGAAGTACTCCGTCATGAATAGTTCCAGCAGTAGGGGGTTCTGGTCCTCATCCCCAGCCACCGTAGGGGAGAGGTCGCAATCTGGAGAAGTGCCATGAACATTTTCGAATGTTTCGCTCTGTGGGCTCGTATCACAGAGGAGACGGCGGTGAGAAAGTTACCCGAGACCCCTTCCTTCGAGAGAAGGGAATCATTCGAGGGAACTCGTCTGGCCAGGTTTTCGGGAACCCGCGGAGGTCGCCGGAGAGGAGGCGCCAGAGATGAATCCCGGAACCACTCTCCACCTCGATCACTCCTCGACCCTGGGCTGGTGATGTCCAGTCCAGAACTCCATCTGCCGTTGATCTCGTCAAGCACAGAATCAGCTCATCGGCGTCAGAGACGACGTAGGAGGGGTAAGACCTCCAGCCTCCTCAAGTGCCCGGAGACTGTACCAGAGACTGTTCACGTCAGCCACGCCGAGCCTGCGCTTCACGTCAGCCACGCCGAGCCAGATACTGTTCACGTCCCGTCTGCCCAGCCAAAAACAGTTCACGTCCCGTCTGCCCAGCCAGAGACAGTTCACGTCCCGTCTGCCTTTTGGATACTGTTCACGTCCAGTCTGCCCAGCCAGAGACAGTTCACGTCCCGTCTGCCACGCCGAGCCTGCGCTTCACGTCAGCCACGCCGAGCCAGATACTGTTCACGTCCCGTCTGCCCAGCCAGAGGCTGTTCACGTCCCGTCTGCCCAGCCAGAAGCTGTTCACGTCCCGTCTTCCCAGCCAGAGGCTGTTCACGTCCCGTCTGCCCAGCCAGAGGCTGTTCACGTCCCGTCTTTTCACGTCCCGTCTTCCCAGCCAGAGACTGTTCACGTCCCGTCTTCCCAGCCAGAGACTGTTCACGTCCCGTCTTCCCAGCCAGAGACTGTTCACGTCCCGTCTGCCCAGCCAGAGACTGTTCACGTCCCGTCTGCCCAGCCAGAGACTGTTCACGTCCCGTCTGCCCAGCCAGAGACTGTTCACGTCCCGTCTGCCCAGCCAGAGACTGTTCACGTCCCGTCTGCCCAACCAGAGACTGTTCACGTCCCGTCTGCCCAGCCAGAGACTGTTCACGTCCCGTCTGCCCAGCCAGAGACTGTTCACGTCCCGTCTGCCCAGCCAGAGACTGTTCACGTCCCGTCTGCCCAGCCAGAGACTGTTCACGTCCCGTCTGCTCAGCCAGAGACTGTTCACGCCACGCCCATTCGCGTGGTCGGGAGGGCACGGATGGACTATTTGGAGCATCTGATTCGGATCCTGGACATGCCGGTGCTCGCCGTTCCTGAGCCTGAGCCGGTGTCCGCCGTTCCTGAGCCTGAGCCGGTGTCCGCCGTTCCTGAGCCTGAGCCGGTGTCCGCCGTTCCTGAGCCGGTGTCCGCCGTTCCTGAGCCTGAGCCGGTGTCCGCCGTTCCTGAGCCTGAGCCGGTGTCCGCCGTTCCTGAGCCTGAGCCGGTGTCCGCCGTTCCTGAGCCTGAGCCGGTGTCCGCCGTTCCTGAGCCGGAGCCGGTGTCCGCCGTTCCTGAGCCGGAGCCGGTGTCCGCCGTTCCGGAGCCGGTGTCCGCCGTTCCTGAGCCGGAGCCGGTGTCCGCCGTTCCTGAGCCGGAGCCAGTGCCAATGTCTGTTCCAGAGCCGGTGTCTGCTGTTCCTGAGCCGGAGCCAGTGCCAATGTCTGTTCCAGAGCCGGTGTCTGCTGTTTCTGAGCCGGAGCCAGTGCCAATGTCTGTTCCAGAGCCGGTGTCCACTGTTCTAGAGCCGGTGTCCGCCGTTCCTGAGCCTGAGCCGGTGTCCGCCGTTCCTGAGCCGGTGTCCGCCGTTCCTGAGCCTGAGCCGGTGTCCGCCGTTCCTGAGCCTGAGCCGGTGTCCGCCGTTCCTGAGCCTGAGCCGGTGTCCGCCGTTCCTGAGCCTGAGCCGGTGTCCGCCGTTCCTGAGCCGGAGCCGGTGTCCGCCGTTCCTGAGCCGGAGCCGGTGTCCGCCGTTCCTGAGCCGGAGCCGGTGTCCGCCGTTCCTGAGCCGGAGCCAGTGCCAATGTCTGTTCCAGAGCCGGTGTCTGCTGTTCCTGAGCCGGAGCCAGTGCCAATGTCTGTTCCAGAGCCGGTGTCTGCTGTTTCTGAGCCGGAGCCAGTGCCAATGTCTGTTCCAGAGCCGGTGTCCACTGTTCTAGAGCCGGTGTCTGCTGTTCCAGAGCCGGAGCCAGTGCCAATGTCTGTTCCAGAGCCGGTGTCTGCTGTTCCTGAGCCGGAGTCAGTGCCAACGTCTGTTCCAGAGCCGGTGTCCGCTGTTCCAGAGCCGGTGTCGGCTGTTCCTGAGCCGGAGCCAGTGCCAATGTCTGTTCCAGAGCCGGTGTCCGCTGTTCCAGAGCCGGTGTCTGCTATTCCTGAGCCGGAGCCAGTGCCAATGTCTGTTCCAGAGCCTCTGCCATGGTCGCCCGAGGGGTCTTCACCGCCCTGGCCGCCCGAGGGGTCTTCACCGCCCCCCGGCCGCCCGAGGGGTCTTCACCGCCCCCCGGCCGCCCGAGGGGTCTTCACCGCCCTGGCCGCCCGAGGGGTCTTCACCGCCCTGGCCGCCCGAGGGGTCTTCACCGCCCTGGCCGCCCGAGGGGTCTTCACCGCCCTGGCCGCCCGAGGGGTCTTCACCGCCCTGGCCGCCCGAGGGGTCTTCACCGCCCTGGCCGCCCGAGGGGTCTTCACCGCCCTGGCCGCCCGAAGGGGCTTCACCGCCCTGGCCGCCCGAAGGGGTCTTCACCGCCCTGGCGGTTTGTGTTCCCCAGGTGTCCACTAGATGTCCTCCTTCCCCACAGTGTCATTCACTTCATGAACTACATTTCCCACGATCCTTGTCTTCATTGCACTCAGTTGTTCCTCATCACTGATCATTGCACTCAGCCATTTCCCCATTATCATTGACAATTCCCTGTGTATATAACCCTGTCTGTTTCAGTGTGTGTGTTACGTGCCCACTAAATGAATTTAAACAGGGACAACATAACACATAAAAAAAACGACACCTCAAGCGTCAAATGATAATACAAAAACAATTTATTGTCAATCGTTTAAATGATAAATAATTGAGTCGCAAAGAAAGCATGGTGGTAAAATGAATAGTAAAACAAACAGAAAGAAAAACCCTGCTCACAACTGTCTTTCGGAACAAAGCTCTCTCCTGCCTCCCGTCCAAAAAGAAAGACAATATTCCGGTGAGTCTTCCGGGTCCGCTGACTGCTGTTCTAACTAAACCTACACTAAACAACGTGATAACCCAACACCAATACCACCAGCTCGAAATAAAGGAAAAACGGGTAAGACGTGGTACATACACAAGCGTCCCGCTAAGAACGGCATAAGAAAGAAACACGAAACATGACGCTGATCATGTAGACGCCTCTGTGGAGACGAGTGCCTGAGAGCACTCTGAAGGGCGCGCGCGCTGCCATCAGAGACGACTCAGGAATGAAAGTGAGAGCGTCAACACGGGTGTGAGAGAGACAGCGGATGTCGATCTCGGCGTCCTTATAGTAGCAAGCCCCGCCCACTCGCAGCTGGCGAGACGTCACGTGACCTATGGGGAGAGACAGCGAGAAAGAACAGCACAGACATTGTTCCCAACAGGCTGACCAACGTAACAGTGTGTCACGGAGTCCTTGTATGTATCACGCTACTTCTGTTCCAGTGTCCTTGCTTCTTGTTTTGTTCCTGTTCTTGTTGGATTGCCTTTTGGATTTTGACCCTTGCTTTGGACTGGTTTACGATTTTGGATTATCCCTAATAAAACTACTGCTTTTGGAACTTACCCTTGTTTCCCCGTGTGTGGATCGTGACAGGATCTCACGGCAAGACTCAGGCTTGTTTCATTATTGAACACTTCAGTGTTTTGAACAAATTGGTTGAGTCAAAGTTTCAATGATCCATTCATAAACAACTGCCTCATTCTTGAATGAATCGGCTGTTTGAACGAATGACTCAATGACTCACTCGTTAATACGTTCACTTGCCACCACCTACTGCCGTTTTAGTTAAATGTTTAAAAGTATAATTTTTAAATCCTTTATCATTTCTTATTGGTATTTAAAGAAAAATATTTAAAACAATCTCATAACATTATTTAATGCAGTTGTAATTTTTCAATGTAAATTATTTCATTTGTTTGGTAACAGTGTAGTGTAGTGTGTTATTCTATTTTAAGTTTTTGATCTAATTTAAGAATTTAAAATGAAAGATGAAGCATACATTTAATAAGATTAGGAGGAAGAAAAGCCGTTTATGATGGTAAAAAACGAGATAAATATCAAAAATATGCCGATTTTAATGTCAAAGCTGATAGAACAATGATGAGAATATTGCTTCAGAATAAATTATATTTACACCACAAAAAAAGAATGATTTTTTTTTCCAAGCAACTTTTTGGAATCACTTGGACAAGTGAATGTCCGATTTACTTGTACACTTGCACAAAACTGATGGTTCGGTACGTACCACGGTTTTGAAGTCACGGTTCGGTACAGCAGGGAGGAGAATGCTAAACATAAAATTGCTTTTTTTGTTGTTAAACAAGTGGTTTACTGAACAAATAGTGTCTCTGTCTTTAAATTAATTAAATTATGATTAAAAGTTTCTTAAGGATATTTTTTTTTATGCCAATGCTGTAAACTACATATAGGGAGCCCTTATCTGCACATTGCTATATAACATTAAAGGTTAACAACAGAGCCCAAACTTTTAGCCTAAATTCAGTTGCTATTTATTTTATAGATATTATAATCAACACTCAATTGATACAAATTGTACTGCATACAAATGGTATGCAAACATGTCAACTCCACATAAGGCAGTTTTTGCATTAACTTCTAAATCTAATTATAGATTTCACCGTTGTTGAAATATAGCCTAATCATTTACACAGTTTGTAACAATTCACCTTACACTAAACAGCAAGAGAACAATACATCACGCAAAACATAAGGTAACGGGCGGATCTGATACCTGCTGGGGTGATTACAGCCAACGGCCTGCTTACTTTCGTTAAACAACCCCTACATAAACTGTATAAACAATCAATCAGCACTTGAATACACTCAAAATAATTATACATTAACGAAAAAGTCCACATTAGCAGTTTTCACTACGTGTATTTAAAGATATACCAGGTTTATATTGCGTCGGGCAATACAAAGTAGACGCTGGAGGCGCGGCCGGACTCCGACACATCAAACAAACATATTGCAAACCTTATCACAATTTCCCACACACAATTAACCCTCAAAACCCCAATGTCCCAGCAGATTAAATGTTCATTCAAACAACTTAAAGAGTCCGGTTTGAATTAAGTGTCCTCCTCGGTAAGAAGAAGAAAAAAGAAACAACTAGGTGAAGCGTGGCGAGACGCCACATTCCATAGTTAACTTACGCAACCATGCCACAGTCTGTTTAGCCGATGGGATGATGTAGGAAGTCCAGGAAAAATCACGACATACAGGTCCTTCTCAAAAAATTTGCAAGAAAATTAGGGGAACAAACATAAGAGTGTAACAAGGCAGGCAGGTGGGGAAAATTAAACAACGAGATAACAAGATGGGCGGGGTTTGACAATTGACAGGAGAGCACAAGGCTCAAAGAAATAACATGACAGCCATGTGCTCACAAAAGACCAGACTAAACACAAACGCATGACGAACCAGGAGTGTCACAGCTCTGTCACTAAACCAAGAGAAAACCCAGACAATGGTGACAGAACTGTGACAAAACTACTAGTTTAGTAGTTTTATACTAAAGTTATTTTTAAACTTTTCTTTAAGTGAACTTAACATTTTACATAGTTTACTATTTACTTAACATAGTTTACTATTTACAGGTCTTTCTCCAAAAATTTGCATATTGTGATAGTTTATTATTTTCCATAATGTAATGATAAAAATTAAACTTTCATATATTTTAGATTCATTGCACACCAAGTGAAATATATCAGGTCTTTTATTGTTTTAATACTGATGATTTTGGTATACAGCTCATGAAAACCCAAAATTCCTATCTCAAAAAATTAGCATATCATGAAAAGGTTTTCTAAACGAGCTATTAATCTAATCATCTGAATCAACTAATTAACTCTAAACACCTGCAAAAGATTCCTGAGGCTTTTAAAAACTCCCAGCCTGTTTCATTACTCAAAACCACAATCATGGGTAAGACTGCCAACCTGACTGCTGTCCAGAAGGCCATCAGTGACACCCTCAAGCAAGAGGGTAAGCCACAGAAAGAAATTTCTGAACAAATAGGCTGTTCCCAGAGTTCTGTATCAAGGCACCTCAGTGGGAAGTCTGTGGGAAAGAAAAAGTGTGGCAAAAAACGCTGCACAACGAGAAGAGGTGACCGGACCCTGAGGAAGATTGTGGAGAAGGACCGATTCCAGACCTTGGGGGACCTGCGGAAGCAGTGGACTGAGTCTGGAGTAGAAACATCCAGAGCCACCGTGTGCAGACGTGTGCAGGAAATGGGCTACAGGTGCCGCATTCCCCAGGTCAAGCCACTTTTGAACCAGAAACAGCGGCAGAAGCGCCTGACCTGGGCTACAGAGAAGCAGCACTGGACTGTTGCTCAGTGGTTGCATGTCATTCGGAGATCAAGGTGCCAGAGTCTGGAGGAAGACTGGGGAGAAGGAAATGCCAAAATGCCTGAAGTCCAGTGTCAAGTACCCACAGTCAGTGATGGTCTGGGGTGCCATGTCAGCTGCTGGTGTTGGTCC
Organism: Meda fulgida; assembly: GCA_030578275.1. NCBI lineage: Eukaryota > Metazoa > Chordata > Actinopteri > Cypriniformes > Leuciscidae > Meda > Meda fulgida. The sequence continues at coordinate 27,569,370 of CM060635.1, read as the reverse complement.
ACTGTGTTTTATCAAGGGCAGGGTCAATGCAGCTAGCTATCAGGAGATTTTGGAGCACTTCATGCTTCCACCTGCTGAAAAGCTTTATGGAGATGAAGATTTCATTTTTCAGCACGACCTGGCACCTGCTCACAGTGCCAAAACCACTGGTAAATGGTTTACTGACCATGGTATTACTGTGCTCAATTGGCCTGCCAACTCTCCTGACCTGAACCCCATAGAGAATCTGTGGGATATTGTGAAAAAAAAGTTGAGAGACGCAAGACCCAACACTCTGGATGAGCTTAAGGCCGCTATCGAAGCATCCTGGGCCTCCATAACACCTCAGCAGTGCCACAGGCTGATTGCCTCCATGCCACGCCACATTGAAGCAGTCATTTCTGCAAAAGGATTCCCGACCAAGTATTTTTTTTGTATTTAAACCATTCTTTTATTGGTCGGATGAAATATGCTAATTTTTTGAGACAGGAATTTTCATGAGCTGTATGCCAAAATCATCAGTATTAAAACAATAAAAGACCTGAAATATTTCAGTTGGTGTGCAGTGAATCTAAAATATATGAAAGTTTAATTTTTATCATTACATTATGGAAAATAATGAACTTTATCACAATATGCTAATTTTTTGAGAAGGACCTGTATAATTCATCAAAAAAGAGTTTTTGTCCCTTTGTTGTGTTCCTCTGGCAAACATTACACAGAGCCTGCTAAACACGACCGCTTCCCCGGTTACACTCCAGATTGCTCTACCCACGTCACTTCCCACTCTCCTTTTAAAACATATCCGGTGGCAAAACGATGAGTGAAGAAAAAAAAATACATAAAGGAAAATCCTTATAACAATCCTTATAACAATCCTTATAAAAATAACACTATAGGCATCTGATTTAACAGTTTTTTTTTTAACATGTGAAGGAAAAAACCAATACACACAAAGCATGTTTAAAAGCCACACATTAAAAGCTGTACATGAAGGCAGAATAGGTGACTATTACAAGTTCCTGTCATTTTCATGACAGATATTTTAAACATACATTAAATAATCATGACATCACTAACAGGTTATGTAAAATATAATGAATATATACACTCACCTAAAGTATTATTAGGAACACCTGTTAAATTTCTCATTAATGCAATTATCTAATCAACCAATCACATGGCAGTTGCTTCAATGCATTTAGGGGTGTGGTCCTGGTCAAGACAATCTCCTGAACTCCAAACTGAATATCAGAATGGGAAAGAAAGGTGATTTAAGCAATTTTGAGCGTGGCACGGTTGTTGGTGCCAGACCAGTATTTCATATTTCTGCTCAGTTACTGGGATTTTCACACACAACCATTTCTAGGGTTTACAAAGAATGGTGTGAAAAGGGAAAAACATCCAGTATGCGGCAGTCCTGTGGGCGAAAATGCCTTGTTGATGCTAGAGGTCAGAGGAGAATGGGCCATCTGATTCAAGCTAGGGTTGGGCGATATGGCCAAAAAAAATTATCACGATAATTTTTTTATATCAGTCGATATCGATAATTATCACGATAAACGTCAAATCTTTATTTCTTTCAAGCAGATTTTTGCTCCTAAGTGAAAGTTGTAGAAACCAGAGTGTTAATTGTGGTTTTAAACTACTCCTTATTGTCAGAACATATCATGACAAACAAATCTGAGGTAGAAAATTCAAACATTTTGTAATTTTTCCTTAACAAAATAAATATCTTAATAGAAAAAAATATTTCTTAGTTTCTGCATGTGCTAATTTTTATTTGGTAAAATGTAATATTCTGACTGTTTGAGTTTAATTAAAATTAGCCATTGGTCATCCAACATCATGCATTTAGATCATGATAACCACAGATAAAAGCACCTCACTATGTTGGCTAAATGTTACTTTATGGTTTCTATGGTATTTGTATGAAAAACAGTAGCCTAAATACATTATTAAATACTGGAATTATATTCCATTAGTCCTTTAATACATTGTCTACAATAATAATATAATACAATTCAATATGTATATCCCACATTTCATAGTGCAGTTAATATTAGTAGGCTAACGTTACAGTAAATCCATGGTAAATGATGGGAGTTTGCAGCCGGAAAAGCTTCTGACTGGATCGTTGCGCGCAGTGTTCCTCCTGTTCGTCAGCGCTGTTTCATCTGCCTTTAAACTGGTTTAAATCACTGAGACATTTGTGTTCTTCGCTGAACTCAAGCGCTTCTCACTGGATCTCGTGACGAGACGATCAGAGTAAACGCGTCTGCTAGTGAGCTCGCGCTGCGCTGCCGTTTGGACTTTGAGCCGAGCGGATAAACGGTCCGTGTGGCGAGCGGTTCAGATGAGTTTTGTTCCGCTTTTGGCGCACAAACATGATCGAACATTTATCGAACTCTTGATATCATTTTATCGAGAAAAATGATATCGCGATAACTATCGTTATCGTTTTATCGCCCAGCCCTAATTCAAGCTGATAGAAGAGCAACTTTGACTGAAATAACCACTCGTTACAACCGAGGTATGCAGAAAAGCATTTGTGAAGTCACAACACGCACAACCTTGAGGCGGATGGGCTACAACAGCAGAAGACCCCACCGGGTACCACTCATCTCCACTACAAATAGGAAAAAGAGGCTACAATTTGCAGGAGCTCACCAAAATTGGACAGTTGAAGACTGGAAAAATGTTGCCTGGTCTGATGAGTCTCGATTTCTGTTGAGACATTCAGATGGAAGAGTCAGAATTTGGAATAAACAGAATGAGAACATGGATCCATCATGCCTTGTTACCACTGTGCAGGCTGGTGGTGGTGGTGTAATAGTGTGGGGAATGTTTTCTTGGCACACTTTAAGCCCCTTAGTGCCAATTGGGCATCGTTTAAATGCCACGGCCTACCTGAGCATTGTTTCTGACCTTGTCCATCCCTTTATGGCCACCATGTACCCATCATCTGATGGCTACTTCCAGCAGGATAATACACCATGTCACAAAGCTTGAATCATTTCAAATTGGTTTCTTGAACATGACAATGAGTTCACTAGGGCTGTGCTCAGAATATCGATACAACGATACGTCGCCATGAACTCCTGGCGATGCGCGTATCGATACTGCTGCCGTATCGATACTGTTGTGCTTTTGAATGTAGACAATCAGGGCTCGAATTTTGGCGCTGGATTGCGGGTATTGCGCATAATTTTAATCATTCCCGCACTTATAATGTGGGAAATTCACGCAAACATTGATTCACTTTAGCATGTAGGTTGTATTAGTAAATGAATCCACACAGATTATAAAATCAAATCAGTATTTTTAAAACTTTCTGTGAGACGCAATTTCACAAACAGTTAAATGGTGCTGCGCCTTCTTTCTCTCGTCTCTCAAAATGGGCTGCTCAAGGCAAGCGTCAAGCGCTGCAGCCGGTGAAACTACACGCTCGCGCTTAGGAGTCGGGACATGACGTAATATTCACTTGCATAATCGTGACTAAAGTTTACCATTTGCACGTCTTTAAGTCTAACCAGTTTAAACATTCAAACGATTTTAAACCATTGGTTTGTTGGTTTTCTCTGCGTGTATACATAGACTAATAAAGCCGCCTCACATACAGCTCGCGAGATTATATCGCTTCAATAGACTAAAACACGCAAAATGATGTAAAAATTGTCGGCCTTGGTAAGTATCCTCTAAACACAGTTGGTTATGTCTTAAATAAGCATAAAAGTTTTTAACAGAAACAGCAATTACCTGGTTGTATGAAGTTAAGCGAGATATTCTGCTCTCTTAACCCTGAGCATTTCAATCAATTGTTGTTTCTGCATAAAAATCTGAAAATGTAATCATTTAAAATTATTTCAACGTAGAAGAAAGACTTTGGTGCAAATTCCAACACTTTAGACCAAATTGTTAAATACTAGGTGTTTAAAGAAGTTTGAGAAAACTAAGTTAAATATAAGTTGTTACCGTTTTTGCTTTTATGGAATGTTTTAAGTTTTGTTTAGTCATTGAACAGTGTAGACATGCTTCAGTGTCACTATAATTGTCATTTCAGTTATTGAGGCAGACTTTAAAAGCAGAAGGAAGAGCCAATCTAAGCTTTTTTATTTATTTAACTCATTTTTTTTAATGAAAAAAACTAAATAGTTTTTCAGTTATCACAACTGTTATAACACTGGTTATTCAATAAACAGATATTACTGTTACTAAACTCAGCTCAAAATAAATTTTAATTCCAAATTGATCCATATCGTGATACGTATCGTATCGCGGCTTTACTTTGTGATGCGTATCGTATCGTGACATTGTTGGTGATGTACAGCCCTAGAGTTCACTGTACTAAAATGGCCCCCACAGTCACCAGATATCAACCCAATAGAGCATCTTTGGGAACGGGAGCTTCGTGCTCTGGATGTGCATCCCACAAATCTCCATCAACTGCAAGATGCTATCCTATCAATATGGGCCAACTGAAGGCTTAAGGGGGTCAAACACAGCATTAGTATGGTTTTCCTAATAATCCTTTAAGTGAGTGTAGGCTAATATAGTGTATTTATGTTCATTTCTCTAGCGAACTAACAAGCTGTGGACACTGAAGAATGATTTGCCTGAGGTATATGTAATGCTACATGACATTGTTTACAAGCTGTTTTATTGACGTCTTTCTGCCGTTGAAACACTAATTGAGCGATTACACGGGAAATTATACGTTTCAATAAACACTGTATCTTTCAATACACTTTCAGATGTTCATTCATGCGCTGAGCTTATTGCGGTTATTGGTGGTTAATGGTTGTGAGGCTACAACGCTGTATTAGTCTTGTACACATAATACGACAAAATTCACGGGATGCATACATGTACCGTTACACCCCTAATTACTATTTAATCAAATTCAGGTAAAGTGAGGTCAACCTTAACAATGGGCCACGGCTGGCCCGGGGCAGCAGGGGGCTGGGCTCGTTCGGTACGCCATGAGAGTATCGCGATACGTATCGTGGGTGGTGTATCGCGGTTTTTCAGTTCAGTTTGACATTCGTTAGACCCCCGATAAATAGATCATCTCTGATAGTGCTAAGTGTTCCCCCAACATGAACAGAAATCTCCTCTCTGAGTTGTGAAGTCACTCCCTGCTTCTTGCAGGTTGTCTCTACTTGTTTTTCAAAGCTTTAAGTAGACTTTCTTTTCTCTCAGCCCGAGCTGTCAACATCCATGTTATATCCCAGTCTTTAGCATTCTTCTGCATCCTTCACACCTTTTTATCCTCTGCCGGCACCCTCCTTTGATTCAAGAAAAAAAAAAGTGACAAAATGGCGTCCTTCCCCATCATGTGTTTGTGTCAGCAGTTTAAAGCGGCATGGCGTTGTTCAAGCGTCGTTGATCGTGACAGGTGAGAGCTGTCAGGGGAACACAATCCACCTCCACACACTTGCTTTTTTTAAAGGTGACAGAGCCCCCTCCTGTGATCGCTCGCTCTGGAGGCGTACATCATCGCTCTAAATGTGAAATTTGTAAATCCGCTCATTTTTGTTTTGTAAGTGATTCATCTGTGCGGTGGGGTTTTTCCATGGACCCCGTGATCTGGGAGGTTTACGATCCTCCAGTAGACTGTCACCGTCTCTGGACGCATCAGAGAAAGCTCACCCTGAACAATTCTGAATATTTTTCCTTTTCAACCTCCTCAGAGATGTGCAATTTTACATAGTGCCTTATTATACAGGAGTTTCTAGTTTTATGACTTAAATGTATAATTTGTATAGCAAAACAGTGTTAACGTGCCATGTATGTATTTTGTGTCGTAGGCCATTACCCAGAGTCCAGGACTGCAAAAGGATTCTCATTGCTGGCTTGCTGAGGTTAAGGTATATTGTTGAGTCCAGCTTTCGATGATCATTTCTCTCGCTGATGTCATGCATCTTAACACAGCTGTTCTTTACTGTCTCAGATAGACTGACGGAAAAATCTTACTGCTCTCATGGACTTAATTTCATGTTTTATCAGGTTTTATTTCCAAAATGTGTATTTTAACACATTTAAATCCATGTGTAGATGGTTGTTGCTTTCTGTTTGTAGTGGTGTGTCTGATATATTACATCAATACATTTAAAGACCCTGTGAAATGTCTTGACCAGTGTTGGGCAAGTTACTTTTAAAAAGTAATTAGTTAGTTACTAGTTACTTCTTCCAAAAAGTAACTAAATTAGTTACTCAGTTACAAATTATAAAAGTAACTAGTTACTTCAGGAAGTAACTATTGCGTTACTTTCAAGTACATTTTTAAATGCTCAAATGTGACCCCGCCTCCACCCCTCTTTAACGGAACTTAAAATACATGTACATGTTCAATTATTTATGATAAATCTGAATATTATAATGAAATGGACTTAATACAATACATTATTAACAGAAACAATGTACACAAATCTAATCCATTGATTGGCGGGTGCCTCCAATCAAATACCATGTATGTAGATGATATGTTTGTATATTGGATCGATACAAATAACACAATAGGTATTTTTGAACTTTTGATATATATTTATTGCCCCTTAACTGTTTCTGTGAATTACACTGTGCAAACCAAAAGTTATACTACCCACCGGATGAAGAAGGGTTGGCTCTCCACAGAACAAATAATATTCATTTTATTTAATTTTTCGTGTTCGCATTTGTGAGGAAAAAACAATGTTACAGACGTGACCACTCTGAAAGCTTCACAGAGACCTCAAACAGTAAGCACAAAGCCTTTCTTTAAAGTGAATTTCGTTTTGTATTAATTGTATCTTCATTTTTTATCAATGTTTCATCAACCAATTGTCTGGATTTAATAAATAAGAAGTAAATATAGCAGACAATAGATAACCACGGCACGGAGGCGCCGGCGCGTGCGTGAACTGGAGCTCGTCTCATAAATGTACTTGCCTCACAGACCTTAGAAATAAATCCATAGAAAGCTTTTAAACAAAGCAATTCAAAACGAAAGAAAACAGACTGCTCTCTTCTTATGTAATCCGTAAAAAATTAGCTTTTCTCTCTGTCACTACTGCGAAGATCGGGAGACAGCTTCGTCAGCTTCATCTTTGCAGCCGACACTGACACAAAAAACGTGTTTATTAATAAACAATTAAAATGTCTCCTTGCTATATCTTACATATTCATAATCATTACTTATGAACGGTTGTGACAGCTTTTAGGTGCTTTATTGGCAGCGCCACCCTTACATGTTACATAAATGCGTTACCACCGCATCACCGCACCCCCAAAAGAATTGAGGTTTGTATCGAATCGTGCATCAAAAAATAGGTCAATAAAGGCCCTGCTTTATCCTTTAGTGTACATCATAGCTGTAAACCATTATTTGCTACCTGCTATTGCTATTACTCGTCAGTAAATGAAGGGACATTCTCATTCTATAGAGCATTTGGAAAATCTAGAGTCCATGGACAATTTTTGGTCCATTTTAATACAGAGAAAAACTAAGTTTTTGTAAGTTTTGTAACTGGTGTGTACAGCTGCTAGAAGTTAATGCTGCAGACATTGAGTACACTAATAGCGTATAGATGACTTAAAAACTAATGCACACAGATTAAAAGCCACAAAACTCGATTTCAGTTTGTGGTTTTTCAGAGCATGGCTGTGCGAATATAATCTTACTGAAAATGTCATCTGAACAAGTAAGTAACATCCACTTTTGTGCTGACCAACTTAGGGGGAAAAGGCATTGCAATAAATCGCGCTGATTAAATCTAAAGATCGCTTATCATATCACTTCAAACCATGCAAATTATACTTTGTTCTCAAATTGTTAATGTTAACAACATCAGCATTGCGTGATTACATTTAATGCCCTTGCAAAATTTTCCTTGTTTTTGCATGGGCCCTGTTGCAGTCTCTTTTTTTCTGTAGCCACTCCGAAGTCCAAAGTCTGTTGCATTTCACAACGTGTGAATCTCCAGTTGTCACTGGTGATTGTCGTTTGAACCTTTCTGGATCCGCCATCAAATAAATAAGTTTAATTATATCAGGTACTGTGAGAAAAGGCTATAAATCTCCACCTCCAACATCCTCACACGCAATATAGCCAACTAGCCGAGACACCGTATGTGACAGCCGTATGTGTACAGATCTGACGTATTGACGCAAAGAATGCTCGAATTTCCTGCGAAAATCCACCAGTACCACTGGAATTAAAAACATTATTACAAGTTTAGCGTAACAGAAAGTTTTGAACACTGGCTGGTTATGTACTTGCTCAATTTATTTTGGATCATTTTTAACCAAAAAAGTTACGGAATGCAGCTTTAATTAATATTTGTGTGCGTCAGGGTTGTTATAGTTCTGCGAATTTAATTATAAAACTTGTTTCTTTGTATCTTTGCAAAATGAGTAAACAAAATTTAGCTTTAATTTTTTTTTCAGTATTAGTTATAGTTTTTATCCCTTATCCACCTTATTTTTCAGATAAGTGCAGCTGCGGACATTTGTAATTTTAATGTCTCTGGCTTCCGGTGTCATTCGTTTCTAGTTATTTTTAGCTGTGCAAAACAGCTTGTTATGCTGCTTAATATTGCAAACTGCTATTTCTTACCATATTATTTTAATGTATTGTCTTAATTATAAACACACTGGTTTGTAGAGCAAACAGTTTTACAGTTTACTGAACTTTGAAATATTCTTCTCATTATTTTCCTATAGCGGCTAATAAATCAGAAGTAGCACATATTCACAGAAAACACCTTACATCTGTGTGGAAAAAAAGGTGGATAACACAGCACAATTAATTCTTTCAATTTGCCAATGATGACAATTTATAGGAAAATTCTGGGGTTGGCTGTTGTACATGTCAGACACCCTCCCTGTCTAATTGGGTAGCGCTGGGAAGCCAGACTTGGCCATCCAACATTGATTGAAAATATGAAAGCTATAGTAAAGTCATTTTTTATTGAATTTTGTTGAGTTGTAATGAATATTTAATGCTATAAAAGTTTTCATTCATTTGAAAAATTCCAGTTAAATTTGATAATACTTAAAAATATGATTTTTTATCTTTATAATAGTTGTTGATCATATTTCATACAGTTGAATTAATCTAGCAGGTAATCCTAATAAGCATAAATTCTTAAACTGGCGTTTGTCAGCTGGTTTTATGACAAATATTTAGTTACTATTATACTGTTATTATATACTGTATATTATTATATATACTATATATTATTATACTGTATCATAAGTCGTGATGTGTATCATAAGGAAGTTGCAGAGACACACTCCCATTTCAGAAGTTTTTACTCTTCTTGTAATGCAGTTGTACATATTATTGTGTTCCAGATGTGTATATTTAATGTGTCTGTCTATGTGTGTTCAGACAAAGCTCCAGTGGCTGTGCGAGGAGGTGCGTGAGCGGGAATCCAGTGAGAGGAGCTTGAGAAGGACACTACAGCAGCACAAAGAGCAGATTAAAGCACTGAAGCAAAGCAGAGACTCAGAACTGCAGAGCCTCCTGGACCGCATTACCCAGCAGGATCGGCTCCTTAAAGAAATCCAATCAGAGAAGAGAGGTACTAACTCACCTTAGAGAAAAGTCATTTCTAGATTTCTAGAATTTATTGGGCCTGACACTTCAGTACTGGTAGTAATGTGAAATTTTATCCCATTGTTCTACTGCATAAGCTGTACTATACTAGCTGACTTTATACTGGCATTCATTTGCGCGATAGTCACATTGCAGGATATGCAATGCCAAGAATAGGGATCGTAGTTTATACGTGATCCGTTCGGACCAGGCACGAAAATGCATGTGATTTTCGGATTATTGTAAAGTTTACCCATCATAGAGTGAAAATGTATTATTATTTGCACTTGTTTTAGGTCCTGTCAGTTTAAACATTCATGAGATTTTAAGCCATTTGAAAGAAAGACACGAAAGAGATATCAATTCTGAACTCACGCTGTTTTCTGTGCGCACACACACAGAGAACACTGAATTTCTTTGTCTTTCTCATCTGTTTGTGCTTGAATGGATACATCCATTTAAAATTGCCAAAATGCCTGTCTCTGCGAGTATCCACATAAACTCAATAGCTAATTGCTTATGTGAACATAAACAATTGTGAAAGAAAAAGGATGCGTATCATTATATTGAATCCGTGCATTTAGTCTTAAGTGACAGCAGCCTAAAATACCCACTGCTGTCTGAGTCATTAAATGTTAATCAAACAATAAAAGCAATGTAATAAGCAACGTTTGAATCCTAATGGTTAAAATCAAAATAGTTCACTCTTCTCATTCTTCCAGTGTCCCCGAATTAGTTGATTGTTTTACCATTTCCACACACAAAAAAAGTTATTTTAAACAAATACTTTTTCTAAGCCTACCTAGGCTGTTTTTACACCTCACATGAAATTGAGTGTCCACCATCTCGAGATGTCCCAGACAATACGTTGTTAAAAGAATTTTAATAAATCTTTTCAAAGACTCTTATTCTGAACGAGTCTACTGCTCTTTAAATTATGGGTGGCAACTTCTGAATTCTGAAAAAAATCTGAATTCTGTTCCTCCTAATTCATTTCTTTCTAAAAATAAATTCTCCTGTAACAATATGAAAAAGACGATACTGCACACTTGTGTTCTGCACTCCAAATTTAATAAAGAATAGATGCCCTAATAATCACTCGTGTTTCTCCCCAAATCCTCACTCACATGAAGAAGTTTTCACATGGGTGCTTTAAAATATTATCCATTTCTATTAATAGATACTGGTATGCATACTAGATACTGGTAGAGGATCAATAGAGGGTCTTAATACTAATGTTGTCCACCAGAAGGAACTGCATGATAAGAAATCCCTTTAAGTCTCATTGATTAAAACCTCTGTAAATGGTTCAATAGATTGACTTGGGGAAAAAAGCATAGAACTTCAAGTTTGTTTAATAGTATACAATAATTAGTTTGCAAAGAAATCTGTAAAATCTCCAAAACGCTTATAGATCATTGTTATTTTTTTTTTTTTTATAAAACTCATTTGTTTGACTAAATATTGGTTTGTCCAGGCCTACAAAACAGGCTGTTGCAAACAGCACTGAATTGCTGTCCAATATTATTAGTCTCTTTTAATATAATATATAAAATAATACTTCTATAAAGATGTATATTATTTTTCAAAAGAGACATGGCCATTGTATCACTGGAACTATTTTGGAATTATTTCCATTAGTGGAGCAAAAGTGTACAAAGAAAGTGGTCTAAAATGTAAGTTACTAGCCTCTCGTTTATACTATAAAGTGATATAACACTTGACATCGTGGTCTGAATAGATCATGCATAATTAGCATAACGTGCATTTTATTTTACAACGTGCTTCAAGACAGTCATGTCTCACTGTAGAAAAAAAACTGTTGTTCTCAATCATTATTTTAGTCTTGTTTTCAATTAAAAAAATTTACTTGAAGCAAATATGTGTTTGATAAGACTTGTTTTCAGAGAATGTCTTGAATTATTTTTGGCAGTGAGAAAAAATGTGAGATAAAATTAACTTATAGATATACATCTATATAATGGATATTTAATTATTTTTGCTGCATATTTGCACATAAAAAGGTATTAACTTAATATGAAGTCTTAATAGTAAATTCAAGTAAATTGATCTTTTTGTATTGTATTTTTTTGCATTTTTCAGTTTTTACTGTAAATATATATATATTTTTTAAATCCTGTGTTCCATGGAAGAAAAAGTCACATACGTTTGGAGTGTGAGTGAATGATTCATTTGATTCATGAAAAAATTCATTTGACTCTTTCAATATCAGTGCTCATTAATATGGTCTTCCAGGTCTTCTTGAAAATGGCCGCAAGAAAGAAGAAGAGATGAGAAATCTTCAGGTCAGTGTATATGCACGTGTGTGTGTGTGTTTCCATGTTTTATGTGGACTTTCCATAGGCAATGATTTTCTTACTGTACAAACTGTATATTCTTTCCCCTAACCCTACCCCTGAATACAACCCTTTCAGAAAACTTTCTGCATTTTTACATTTGCAAGAAACATTTTTTATTATGATTTAAAAGCTGTTTTACTCATGGGGACAAAAATCCATTATGAATCAATCCCCTTAATGGGGCTCAGAAGAAAACAGCAACATGCTGGCAGACAATAGGACACAAAGTCAGTAATTACACTTGGCCTTAGATTTCCCAGATGCTGCTTTTAACTGGTGGATTAGAAACTGCTAGGAATCTGTGAAACAAAACTTCCTGTGTCCAGTCAAAGTAATTTCTGTTTCTCTTTTTTTTTTTCAGGACCGGGTTGTAGATCTTGAAATGGTAAGATTTGTTTCCCCCATAGTGTTTTAATGAATCTGTCATATACTTATTTGTCCAGTCTATGTTAATCGTCACAATTTTCTACAATTAATTCAGCTTGAACTGCTTAAAGACTCCATTGCAACCTTGTGTAGATAATTCAGCCTTTAGCTGCACTGGCACAGAGTGAACCCAACAGAATGGTAGTGATCTCTGTCATGAGTTTTTATTTTCCACATGGTTTGTTTTCAATTGATGGCTTTTATAAAGATGTGTGTTTTTGTCCGTTAAATGTTTTGCTTTATAAGATGCTGTAAAAGGAGTTAATCTTTGAATTCCTGTGCTGTTTCATTGTGTTTCATTTGAACAAAGATCAATCATATCAGAACTTTTGCACCTTTAATGTAAAGATGACAACATATGCAAAGCCACTGTAAACCAAAGTGACACATTTCAGAAAAAAAGATAAACGTAAAGACTTAACTAATCATCAAGCTCATATGAAACATTACAGACATGTCTTCACCTGAAGTGACTCTGACTGACGCTCAGCTGTTCTTGTAAGATTTTCTGACATCATCTTGGCTTTCTGGGTTTTAAGGCAGTGCGATCCAGTTTGGTATGGAAAACCCATCAACAAAGGCCCCCAAACCTCTTATAGAACTTTTGTCCTATCCGGTTTCAAATTATATTTATTTGAACCACTCGCCGAGCTTCGTTCTTTGTATGAAAGGTGTTGTAAATGTACTTTTTAGGGCCCTTTCACAACTACCTTGTTTGGTCCAGATTTTCTGACTTTTCAGTTTGATCCGAATCAAATTTGGTCAGATGAAAAGACTAATATTAGGGTAGATGTCATTCTTCCTAGGATGTAACGAGTACATCAGGTGTTATAGGAAGTATTCCTGGTTCCGACTGACCTAGATTATGAAGCCTAAAATAATTTAACTGATTTAAATAACAGAAATGTATAATGTTCTATGTTCTATGTGTATGCCAGGTTAAAGATATGTGTTTTTAGTCTAGATTTACAGTAAACAGACAGAGTGTGTCTGCTTCTCCAACAATGCTAGGAAGACTATTCAAAAGTTTAGGTGCTAAATAGGAAAAGGATCTACCGCCTGCAGTTGATTTTTGATATTCTAGGTATTATCAACTGGCCAGAATCTTGAGATCACAATAGATGTGAAGGACTATAATGCGTTAAGAACTCGCTCAAGTACTGGGGAGCTAAATGATTTAATGCTTTGTAAGTAATCAGCTAGATTTTAAAAATGTTTACAATGTTTAATAGGGAGCCAATGCAGTGTTGACAGAATCGGGGTAATATGGTCATACTTTCTGGTTCTGGTTCTAGAACTCGAGCTGCTGTGTTTTGGACCAGCTGGAGTATGGTTATTAAGGCGAGACACTACAGGTGAATAGGGTAAAATTTTGAACTAGCAGATATCACCATGACATTTTCTCAGTTGATTATCTAGATGCAGATGAGAAAAAAATGTATTACAAGTTTTCTGTAATTTCATGTTTAGATATGCAAATTAGGCATTCTCTAATTAAATATACACTAATTTGCATATATTTTAAAAGACAAAATCTGAGTATTGGATAAAGCCAGGTTCAAAATTAATGGTAGCATGTACAGAGTGAACAGCAGAGGTCCTAGTACTGAGCCTTGTGGTGCGCCATACTAAACTTGTGATCGATAAGACATCTTTTCATTTACTGCTACAAACTGATAACGGTCAGATAAGTATGATTTAAACCATGCTAGTGCAATTCCACTAATGCCAACATAGTTTTCTAGTCTATTTAAAAGAATGTTGTGGTCAATTGTGTCAAATGCAGCACTAAGATCAAGTAACACTAATAGAGAGATACAACCACGATTGGATGATAAGAGCAAATCATTTGTAACTCTAATGAGAGCTGTCTCAGTACTATGGTACGGTCTAAATACTGACTGAAAATCCTCGCAGATATCATTTCTTTCAAGAAAGGAAGACAGTTGTGAGGATACTGCTTTTTCTAATATCTTTGACAGAAAAGGCAGATCGGCCTGTAATTGACTAATTCTGAAGGATCAAGTTGCGGTTTTTTAACAAGCGGTTTTATCATAGCCAGCTTAAAGGTTTTGGTATGTATCCTAGAGACAAAGACGAATGAATGATTTTAAGAAGAGGATCTATGACGTCTGGAAGCATCGCTTTCAGTAGGTTAGTCGGTATAGGGTCTAACATACAAGTTGTCGATTTAGATGAATTAACGAGTTTGCAGAATTCTTCCTCTCCTATAGGAACAAATGAATAAAATGTTTCCTCAGAGAGACTACAATGCACTCCCTGATGCGATACTGTAGTAGACGGTTGCATAGTTATAATTTTGTCCCTGATATTATCAATCTTATAAGTGAAGAAGTTCATAAAGTCATTAATGTGTTGCTCGGAAACTTCTGTGCTTGAAGCTTTCTTTTTCGTTAGTTTAGCCACTGTTTCAAATGAGTATCTAGGATTATGTTTGTTTTCTTCTAATAGGGTTGAAAAATAAGCTGATCTAGCAGCTTTTAAGGCCTCTCTGTAAGCAATCGAGCTCTCTTTCCATGAAATCCGAAATACCTCTAGTTTTGTTTTCTTCCAGTTGCGCTCCATTTTTCTGGCTGCTCTCTTAAGGGCCTGAGTGTGCTCGTTGTACCACGGCGTTGGACTATTTTCTGTAATCTTCTTTAAGCGCAGCGGAGCAACTGTTTCTAAAGTGCTGGAAAAGAGAGAGTTAAAAGTTTCTGTTGCAATATCAAGTTCTTCTAAGCTATCCGGGATGCTGAGATGATGAAACTGATTAGGAAGATTATTGATAAAGCAATCTTTAGTGGCATAAGTTATAGGTCTAACATATTTATAACATGGAGTCGGCTTTGCAGCCTTGGCTAAATGTAATTTACATGAGACTAGATAATGATCTGAGATGTCATCGCTCTGCTGCAGAATTTCAACGGCATCAACATCTATTCCATGTGATAGTATTAGATCTAGAGTATGATTACGACAACGAGTAGGTCTTGACACGTGTTGTCTAACTCCAATTGAGTTTACAATGTCTAAGTCTAAGTGCCAATCCCAATGCATCTTTTTCATTATCTACATGTATATTAAAATCACCAACAATTAGTACTTTATCGGCAGCCAATACTAATTCTTATAGAAAGTCAACAAATTCCTTGATAAAATCTTTATGGTGCCCTGGTGGCCTGTATACAGTAGCCAGCAGAATTCTCAAACGTGGTTTATCGTTTACACTATATATTTTTACATTAAGCAGCAACACTTTAAAAGAAGTATATTTAAAAATAGATTTCTTAGTGGTTTTGAAAATATTACTATAAATTACAGCAACACCTCCCCCTTTGCCTTTTAGACGAGGTTCATGTTTATAACAGTAATCTTGTGGGCTCATTTAAAGTTATGTAATCATTTGGTTTTAGCCAGGTTTCTGTCAAACACAGCACATCTAGATTATAATCTGAAATCATATCATTAACTGAGCGATTTTGAAGTAAGGGATCGAATATTCAGCAACCCAAGCTTTATCATTTGCTCATCTGTATTATATCTGTTTTTTATTTGTTGAACATCAATTAAATTTTTTACCTGACGTTTTTTGGATTTCCAAATTCGGGGAACAGACACAGTCTCTATATGATGATATCTAGGTGAAAGAGGCTCTATGTGATGGGATTTATCTGACCTTGGTGACGTGAGGCCGCTAGCAGACGGTCGGTTTAGCCAGTCTGTCTGTTTCCTGTCTTGAGGCACAGATTGTCATGTTTTAGCTCTAAGACTATGAGCCAAATTACTAGAGAGAAGAGCAGCACCATCCCAGGAGGGATGAATACTATCTCTTTTCAACAGGTCAGGCTTGCCCCAAAAACTTTTCCAATTGTCTATGAATTCTATATTATTCAACGGACACCACTTAGATAATCAACCATTGAGTGAGGCCAATCTGCTAACTATCTCATCACTCCTGCAAACAGGAAGGGGGCCAGAGCAAATTACAGTGCCTGACATCGTACTTGCGAGTTCACACACCTCTTTAATATTAATTTTGGTGATCTCCGACTGGCGGAGTCAAACATAATTAGTGCCGACATGAATAATGATCTTAGAGAATTTACGATTAGCATTAGCCAGCACTTTTAAATTTGCTTTGATGTCAGGCGCTCTGGCTCCCGGCAAACATGGTGACTATGGTGGCTGGTGTCTCTATTTTTATGTTCCGTGTGATCGAATTACCAATTTCCAGGGAACAATCAACAGAATTCTCAGTGGATGTTTCACTGAGTGGGGCAAATCGATTTGTTATGGTAATCAGAACGGAAGAGTGTTTTTTTTAATCCGCGACTAGAGCGATCCCTCACTGTCACCCATCTGCCCTGCTGCATGGGCTCTACTTCAGCCGGAACCGAATCATGTACAGAGTTCACTATGCTAGGGCCATCAAAAATAGTATCTAAAGCTCTAGTAATATCCTTACTATCATCAATTAAAGTTTCGATGTGTGTCTCTAGCTCTGAAATCTTCTCCGTCAGCCTGACTGTCTCCTTGCATTTATCAAAAATAAATCCTATATTGCCATCGGAGAAGGCTATACTTAACATATGACATGTGACACAGGTGACAATAACAGGACAAGACATTACTCACCGTTTGTGTTGACTGATTCTTACTTACCTGGGCTTTTATGAACTCAAAGGCACGGGCGCGAGAGAGAAAATAAATAATAAATAAATGAGCGCGGGTGGCGCGTTAACACTAGCGTGCTGTGCTAACAATAAGGGAAGCTAGCGATGTAAGGTTAATCTGAGATGTAAACTGTATTTAGTAATATAAACAACTAGAAATTATAGTAAATGATGGTTCAAAACAGAAAGAAATACGAAGCTAATACGAGGCTTAGAGCTTACAGCCTCGACGCAAACAAACTCACAGCAGGCAGGAAGGCAGACAGAAGCAATCGATCAGATAGTTCATCTTAATTAAGAGCTCGCTCAAGTTCTGCTGAGCTAAACCATTTAGTGCTTTGTAAGTAATTAGCAATATTTACAAATGTATATGATGTTTAATAGGATGTGACCCCTGTTCAGCTGTTTCTGGACTTGATGTTTAATAGGATGTGAGCCCTGTTCAGCTGTTTCTGGACTTGATAGCACCAACAGAAGTTTTTACACAGCTGAATCCTCGGATTCTCGTGTAGAACTTTGGATGCAATGTGGCTTAACTGGGGTTGACTGTGGAACACCAGCTAAATATGCAGCCGAAAATAATTCCTGTGTGTTAATAATAAAATAATTCCACATTTATCAGTGAAAGAATATTTACAAGAGGTGGACCTGCTGACTGGGGGTCCTGGTTGGGATGTAATTAACCTGCTGATCGTGGTTCCTGTGTAGAGCCTACTGACTGGGGGTCCTGACTGAGCTGGGATGGGCCTTCTGACTGGGGGTCCTGACTGAGCTGTGATGGATCATTTGTAGTTTTCAAAAACATTTCATATTACTGTTGTAACTCATATGTAATTTACTGTATCATGCAAAGCATTGTAAAAAGAATATTTTAAAATCAAAGTGAAGTAATTAACTAAATTACTGTATTGTAACTTTAACACCCTCAACAATCTCCCCATGACGATTTCACTTATACCTCTGTGTTTTGTAAAAACAGGCTGGGCACAGCTGTTGATTTCAGAAATCGTTGTTGCTTTCCTTGACCTGGTTTGAAGTCGTCTGGTGAAAAATGTTCACTGCACAACTTCATTTGCTTGACGTATCGAAGCGGTAAATTAACATCCAGCTGAACAGCCAGCAGCCATAGCTTCAGTAACTCAGAATCATTTAATGAGAAAGTGTGAAAGGTAAGCCTTTCCTTCTGGCGGCATTGGAAAGGTACTTTTACATACTCTCAATGGTTTCTGACTGTTTGGGCATCCAGAAAATGCACACTTTAGCGCCATTTTAATCACTACACTAAGACCTAAAACACAATTCATGTAGAGTTCAATAGCCTACATACAGTGTGCGTGCGTCTTCCTCTGATAGGGAACACAGTGCAGCGCTCCTGGGTTATATGTCAGAATGCCAACTCCTGCGTCATCACCAAACACATGCATCGTGCTGCTCTCATGAACGCGACTGATACGGAAGAGAAGAAATTGTTGAATAAAGTAGTTTTTTGTGCACAAAAAAGTATTCTCGTCGCTTCATAAAATTAAGGTTGAACCACTGTAGTCACATGGACTATTTAAAGATGTCTTTACTACCTTTCTGGACCTTGAAAGTGGTAATTAAATTGGTGTCTACGGAGGGGTCAGAGAGCTCTCGGATTTCATCTAAAATATCTGAATTTGTGTTCCGAAGATGAATGAAGGTCTCATGGGTTTGGATCGACATGAGGGTGAATAATTACATAATTTTTATTTTTGGGTAAACTAACCCTTTAAATTACCTCATGTCTCAAAGCACATAACATTATAATAATAATGAATATAAACAACTTAAAGAGCACTGACCTGTACCCACCTGACTGCTGCAGATAATTTCAGCATTGATAGAGTTGCCATTGAAATGCATAAATTGGAGTCACGAGCCGCTCCGAGTGCATGGAGGTATTGAAATACGTAGGTTGACAGGCAGGTAGGACATTGTATCATTGCATTCGGACAAATATTTTATGGTCATATGTCTTCCACAGACATGTATACATATAAATACATTTAGACCACTTAACTTAGTGATCGCTATCAGGATGTGAAGAGACTTTCAACCAACATAACAAAAAAGAAATCTGGAACAAATCACCTACCTGGCTTTAAAGGCCAATTCACACTGTACCAACAGATGGCAACCAATGCTAACAGTCACAACTACAACAGACGCCTACAAACACTGATAGGGATAACACTCTAATTCTACAAAATCCGACGTAGTGTCTGTTAAAGTGTTTCGGCAACTGTCAGTGCAGTGTGAATTGGCCTTAACTCTTGTCGTTGCATTACCAAATGTGCATTAAACTGACAGCACATGTAGAGATGGAGTTTACTGCATTTACTGTGAACCGAGCTGCTCTGAAAACACTGAATCACACGAGCTGATCTTGTGAACAAAGTGCACAGTTCTAATACTTACATTTCAGCCTTTCCCGATTTGATAAGGGCACTAAGGCCATATCGCGCTTTCTAATTTAGTTTGTGTGACAGATACTTTGCCAAAGCTTACGAAGTTTAAACACATTTTCAGTTCATTACGAGATTTGATGCCTCAAGAATGAGAACGGTTTTAATATTCACGATCATCATAACCTCCACTTTGTGCTAAAAGAGAGAACTGAAGGGCCTTTGCAAGTCATAATCTATCCCTGGGTGGAGGGAATAATGAAAAGCTACAAGTACCAGCCAGTTTTGACACAAAACTTTCTGGCTTCTGCTAGAAAGCTGAAAATGAAGAAAAACTCAGCATGACAATGATCCAAAACACACATCGAAATCAACAAAAGAATTGTTTCAGCAAAGAAAGTTGAATGTTTTGGAATGGTCCAGCCAGAGCCCAAACCTGAATCGTATAAAAAATCTGTGGGGGATCTGAAGAGGGGCATGCACAGAAGATGGCCTCGAAGTTGAACAGATCTGGAATGTTTTTGCAAAAAAAGAGTGGGAAAATATTCTCAATTCAAGATGTACCAAGCTGATAGACTCCTATCTAAATAAACTAACAAAGGGTGTTTCAACTAAGTATTAGTTCAGCACACTTGTGCAGTTAATCATTGTTAACTATAGTTTTTTCCCTGTGAAATGTGTTGCTTTAGTTTGAATAGATTGCAATTTTTACATTAAACGTGCCAAGTTAGCTACACTACTATTCTTCTGGTGACTTGAAAACACTTCTGAAATGCAAATCTAGTTTACGTTGTAAAGCTGAGTTTGTAGACAGAATATTCTGTACCAAAGCAAAGAAAGGGCCTCTTTCTATTCTTTAGTACAGAATATTCTGTCTGCAAAGTTACATTTATGAAATGTTCCAGACCTTAGTACACTATTTGCAGAAGCCTAATGATTTCTGTTAAATGTCTGAATAACAAATCATTACTTGGCTAAGAAATATGCTGTCATTTTGTTTTAAGTATTGACGTTTTTATCGACTCAGTAGTATTTATACAGTTTGAAAAAAAGCTTACATCTGACGCCTACCATATCAATCACCATTATGTGCTATGGCTGGCTGACGAACATTTAATTAGCTTCTGAAAACCTTCAGCCTTTACTCACAGCTCCGTCTATTTACATCATTACTGCTTGGCACAACAACATGCTGGTGTCAGAAATTGACCCTTGCCTCTTCTGGGAGATGTACTCCTTCCATTGAAGCAATAGACAAAGCGCAATTCTCAAAGACTAGGATTTGAGAACTAAGATGAAATAAATATAAACGACAGAATATTCTTCTTTTCCAGAGCACCAGGCTGGCCTTGGATCATCTGGAGTCAGTTCCTGAGAAACTCAGTCTGCTGGAAAACTTCAAGGATCTCGAGGTTGGATCATAGAGGGAGGTAAAATCTTGACCAAAACATCACCTGAGGCAGACATCATGGTTGGCTTATGTGGTTTCAGGAGTCACAGAGGCAGAGAGAAATGGTGGAACAACGTTATGCCAAATATAAGGAGATAGTTGGGGACCTCCAGCATCAGCTTGAGGAATCTAAGAGGAGAATTCAGGAATACAGGGTATGAACATGTAGCGCTGATGCCATGCACTTAATAAATTTAGTTTAGCCAGAAGAGGACTGGTCCCCCTGACTGAGCCTTGTTTCTCTTAAGGTGTTTTTTGGCTTACTTAAATTGGATAGTTCACCCAAAAATGTTAATTCTGTCAATAATTACTCGCTCTCATGTTGTTCCGAACTTTTGTTCATCTTCGGAACACAAATTAAGATCTTTTTGATGAGGTTTTCTGTCCCTCCATTGACAGCTATCCAACTACCACTTTGGCGCTACAAAAAGTAAAACAAATCCATTTGAATTGAGTGGTTTAGTCTACATTTTAATTTAATATTCAACACTTAATATACGAATCATTGTTCTGACTGTAATGACACACTTGTATGAGAGCTGAACTGAGCTGGATGATGACATCATTTCATCTAAAGCAGTTCTGCAAAAAATAGTCTAATTTAATAATTGATGATCTTTACAACAGATCTAAATCAACACCGAACTGACTTCAGCTGAACAACTGCTTTTCAAACAGCTTTTCCTGTTTATTTCTGTAAAGATGCTTTGAAACAATCTGTATTGTATAAAGTGCTATAATCAAAGGTTACTAGATTTTCTGAAGAGACTTGATCGCTTTATACGATGAACAAATTTAATTTAATAGTTTATTCACATTTAAATATTGATCAGGTTATATAAACAAAAGCTCAACCGAACCTTCTTGACACGCGAGAACAAACCTCATTGGTTCTTGCAGAAGCTCAAATGCGCTGCGTAACACGAGAATGAACCTCTTTGGCTCTTGCAGAAGCTCAAACGTGCGGCGTAACACAAGAATGAACCTCATTGGTTCTTGCAGAAGCTCAAATGTGCTGCGAAACACGAGAATGTACCTCATTGGCTCTTGCAGAAGCTCAAATGTGCGGCATAACACAAGAATGAACCTCATTGGTTCTTGCAGAAGCTCAAATGTGCTGCGAAACACGAGAATGTACCTCATTGGTTCTTGCAGAAGCTCAAATGTGCTGCGTAACACGAGAATGAACCTCATTGGCTCTTGAAGAAGCTCAAATGTGCGGCATAACACAAGAATGAACCTCATTGGTTCTTGCAGAAGCTCAAATGTGCTGCGAAACACGAGAATGTACCTCATTGGTTCTTGCAGAAGCTCAAATGTGCTGCGTAACACGAGAATGAACCTCATTGGCTCTTGCAGAAGCTCAAACGTTGCAACTTAACACAATGAACCTCATTGGTTCTTGAAGAAGCTCAAACGTGCGGCGTAATAATAATGAACCTCATTGGCTCTTGTAGAAGTTCAAACGTGCGGCGTAACACAAGAATGAACCTCATTGGCTCTTGCAGAAGCTCAAACGTGCGGCGTAACACGAGAATGAACCTCATTGGTTCTCGCTGAAGCTCAAACGTGCTGCGTAACAAGAATGAACCTCATTGGTTCTTGCTGAAGCTCAAACGTGCTGCGTAACATGAGAATGAACCTCATTGGTTCTTACAGAAGCTCAAACGTGCTGCGTAACACGAGAATGAACCACATTGGCTCTTGTAGAAGCTAAAACGTGCTGCGTAACACGAGAATGAGCCTCATTGCTTCTTGCAGAAGCTCAAACGTGCGGCGTAACATGAGACTGAACCTCATTGGCTCTTGCAGAAGCTCAAACGTGCTGCATAACACGAGAATGAACCTCATTGGCTCTTGCAGAAGCTCAAATGTGCGGCGTAACACGAGAATGAACCTCATTGGCTCTTGCAGAAGATCAAACGTGCTGCGTAACACGAGAATGAACCTCATTGGTTCTTGCTGAAGATCAAATGTGCTGCGTAACACAAGAATGAACCTCATTGGTTCTTGCAGAAGCTCAAATGTGCTGCGTAACACAAGAATGAACCTCGTTGGTTCTTGTAGAAGCTGAAATGTGCTGCGTAACACACGAATGAACCTCTTTGGCTCTTGCAGAAGCTCAAACGTTATGGCATAACACAATAATGAACCTCATTGGTTCTTGCAGAAGCTCAAACGTGCGGCGTAACATGAGAATGAACCTCATTGGCTCTTGCAGAAGTTCAAAAGTGCGGCGTAACACGAGAATGAACCTCATCGGTTCTTGCAGAAGCTCAAATGTGCTGCGTAACACAAGAATGAACCTCATTGGTTCTTGCTGAAGCTCAAACGTGCTGCGTAACACGAGAATGAACCTCATTGGTTCTTGCTGAAGTTCAAACGTGCTGCGTAACACGAGAATGAACCTCATTGGTCCTTGCAAAAGCTCAAACGTGCTGCGTAACACGAGAATGAACCTCATTGGCTCTTGCAGAAGCTTAAACGTGCTGCGTAACACGAGAATGAACCTCATTGGCTCTTGCAGAAACTCAAATGTGCGGCGTAACAGGAGAATGAACCTCATTGGCTCTTGCAGAAGCTCAAATGTGCGGCGTAACACGAGAATGAACCTCATTGGCTCTTGCAGAAGCTCAAACGTTGCGGCCTAACACAATAATGAACCTCTTTGGTTCTTGCAGAAGCTCAAACATGCTGCGTAACACGAGAATGAACCTCATTGGCTCTTGCAGAAGTTCAAACGTGCGGCGTAACACAAGAATGAACCTCATTGGCTCTTGCAGAAGCTCAAACGTGCGGCGTAACACGATGATGAACCTCATTGGTTCTTGCTGAAGCTCAAACGTGCTGCGTAACACGAGAATGAACCTCTTTGGTCCTTGCAGAAGCTCAAACGTGCTAAGCCACACGAGAATGAACCTCATTGGCTCTTGCAGAAGCTCAAACGTCCTGCGTAACACGAGAATGAACCTCATTGGCTCTTGCAGAAGCTCAAATGTGCGGCGTAACACGAGAATGAACCTCATTGGCTCTTGCAGAAGCTCAAATGTGCGGCGTAACACGAGAATGAACCTCATTGGCTCTTGCAGAAGCTCAAATGTGCGGCGTAACAAGAAAATGAACCTCATTGGCTCTTGCAGAAGCTCAAACGTGCTGCGTAACGAGAATGAACCTCATTGGTTTTTGCTGAAGCTAAAATGTGCTGCGTAACACGAGAATGAACATCATTGGCTCTTGCAGAAGCTCAAACGTGCGGCATAATAATAATGAACCTCATTGGTTCTTGAAGAAGCTCAAATGTGCGGCATAACACGAGAATGAACCTCTTTGGCTCTTGCAGAAGCTCAAACGTGCTGCGACACAAGAGAATGAACCACAATGGCTCTTGCAGAATAATCTCATAATGTTCGGCGTCCGTAACACGTGGGAAATGATCCTAATTGGCTCTTGCAGAAGCTCAAACGTTGCTGCGTAACACGAGAATTGATCCTCATTGGCTCTTGCAGAAGCTCAAAAGGCTGCGTAACACGAGAATGAACATCATTTGGTTCTTGCAGAAGCTCAAACGTGTGCTTAAAACCTCAAGAATGAACCTCATTGGGGCTTGCAGAAGCTCAAATTTGCTCTGCGCGACACATGAGAAGGAACTCATTGGTTCTAGCTGAAGCTTCAATTGTGCTGTTGTAACACGAGAATGAACCTCATTGGCTATTGCAGAAGCTCAAACGTTGCATCTTTAACACCAATGAACCTCATTGGTTCTTGAAGAAGCTCAACGTGGCGGGCGTAATAATAATGAACATCATTGGTTCTTGCAGAAGCTTCATATGTGCCTGCGAAACATGAGTATGAACCTCATTGGCTCTTGCTGAAGATCAAATGGCTGCGTAACAAAGAATGAAACTCATTGGTTCTTGCTGAAGCTTAACGTGCTGCGTAACATGAGAATGATGTCATGGGTTCTTGCAGAAGCTCAAATGTGCTTTACTGAGTAACACGAGAATGAACCTCTTGGTCTTGCAGTATAGCTCTCAAACGATGCGGCGTAACACAAGGAATGAACCTCTTTGGTTCTTGCAGAAGCTCAAATGTGTGGACATAACACAAGGAATGAACCCATTGGTTCTCTGCAGAAAGCTCAATGTGATGCGAAACACGAGAATGTACCTTCATTAGGTTCTTGCAGAAGCTCAAATTGTGCTGCGTAACTCGAGAATGAACCTCTTTGGCTCTTGCTGAAGCTCAAACGTTGCAACTTAACCACATATGAACTCATTGGTCTTGAAGAAGCTCAAATCGTTGCGGCGTAATAATATTGAAACTTCATGCTCTTGTAGAAGTTCAACGTGCGGGTAACGCAAAGAATGAAACCTTCTTGGCTCTTGAAGACGCTCTATCGTGCGGCGTCACACGAGAATGAAACTCATTTTTTTTTTTTTTTGGGGGTTCTTGCTGTGCTCAAACGTACTGCGTATCTTGTGATGTACTCATAGGTTCTTGATGAAGCTCAAACGTTGCCTGCGTATACATGAGGAATGAACCCTCATTGGTTCGTACAGGAAGCTTCCTTAACGTTGCTGGCGTAAACTCGAGAATGAACCACATTGGCTCTTGTAGTAAGCTAAAACGTGCTGCGTATCACGTGATTTGAACCTCATTGGCTATTGCAGAAGTCAAACGTGCTGCGTAACACGAGAATGAACACCTCATTGGTTCTTGAAGAAGCTAAAATTTTCTGCGTAAAACATGATTGAGGCCTCATTGGTTCTTGCTGAAGCTCCAAACCGTGCTTGACGTGACACGAGAACTGAAAACCCCTTTGGGCTCTTTGCAGAAGCAATATATGTGCGGCGTAACACGAGAAGGAACCTCATAGGCTCTTGCAGACGCTCAAAAAACTTGCTACGTAACACGAGAAATAAAACCTCATTGGTTCTTACTGAAGCTCAAATGTTGTGCGTTCACGTAGAATTGAACCTCATTGGCTCTTTGCAGAAGCTCAATTTGTTGCGGGTGGACCAATAATGTAAACCTCATTGGTTATTGCAGAAGGCCTCAATACGTTGCGGGCGTAATAATAATGAACCTCTTGGCTCTTGCAGAATCTCAAACGTTGCTGCGTTACACAAGATTGACACCTCACTGGTTCTTGCTGAAGCTCCACATACGTGCTGCGTAACACGAGAATGAACCTCCATTGGTTCTTGCTGAGCACAACGTGTGGCGTAAAATGAGAATTAACCTATAGGTCTTGCAGATAGCTCAAATGTGTGGAGTACACGAGTATGATCCTCATGGTCTTGCAGAAGCTCACACGTGCTGCGTACACACGAGAATGATCGTCACTGGCTGAAGCTCAAAACGGTGCGGCGTTATTTAATATTGAAACCTCATTGGTTCTTGCAGAAGCACAAATGTGCTGCGAACATGGAGAATGAAACCTCATTGGTTCTTGCAGAAGCCTCCAACGATGCTGCGTAACACAAGGAAATGAACCTCATTGGTTCTTGCTGAAGCTCAAACGTGCTGCTTAACACGAGAATGATCATCATTGCGTCCTTGCAAAAAGCTCAAACGTTGCGGAAGTAACTCCGAGATTGAACCTTGCTCTTGCAGAAGCTCAAATGTGCGGCGTAAAAGAAAATGAACCCTTCATTGGCTCTTGCAGAAGCTCAAAGGGTGCTGCGGACCGAGAATGAACCTCATTGGTTTTTTGCTGAAGCTCAAATGTGCTGAGTTACTGAGAATGAAATCTTTGGATATTGCAGAAGCTCAAACGTTGCGCGCGTAACCAATATTGAACCTCATTGGTTTTTGCTGAAGCTCAAAATGTGCTGCGAAACACGAGAAAATGAACCTCATTGCTCTTGCAGAAGCTCAAACGTGCTGCCGTTAACACAAGATGAACCCTCATTGGTTCTTGCTGAAGTACTACGTTGCTGCCGTAAACGAGAATGAACCTCATTGGCTCTTGCTGAAGCTCAAAGTGTGCGGAGTAACACGAGAATGAAAAAAAATTAAACCTTGCTCTTGCAGAAGCTCAAATGTGCGGCGTAACAAGAAAATGAACCTCATTGGCTCTTGCAGTAAGTCAAACGTGCTGCGTAACGAGATGAACTTCATTGGTTTTTGCGGAAAGCTCAAATGTGCTGCGTAACCTGTGAATGACATCATTGGCTCTTGCAGAAGCTCAAACGTTGCGGCGTAACTAATAATGAACCTCATTGGTTCTTAGAGAAAGCTCAAACGTGCCGGGTAAACCACAAGAATGAACCTCATTTGGCTCTTGCAGAAGCTACAAACGTGACGTGCGTAAACACGAGAATGAACATCATTGGTTCTGTCTGAAGCTCAAATGTGCTGCGTAACCCCCCCCCAATGAGGAATGAACCTCATTGGTTCTTACAAGGCAAGCTAATCGTGCTGCGTTAACAGGAATGAAACCACATTGGCTCTGGTAGAAGCTAAATCGTGGCTGAGTATAACGAGAATGACCTCCTTGGCTTTTGCAGAAGCTCTACGGTATGCGGCGTGACCAAAAATAATGATTCCTCATTGGTTATTGCAGAAGCTACAAACGTGCGGCGTAATTATAATGTACCTCATTGGTTTTCTTGCAGATGCTCAAATGTGCTGCGTATACACAAGGAAATGAACATCATTGCTCTTGCAGAGCTCCAAACTTGCGGCCGTAACACGTGAATGAAACCTCATAGGATATTGCAGAATCTCAAACGTGCCTGCGGTACAAATGAATGAACCTCATTGGTTCTTGCTGAAGCTCAAAAGTGCTGCCCTGCGTTACACGAGAATGTAACCTAATTGGTGTCTTGCCAGACCTCAAACGTGTGCGTAACTTGGAATTAACCTCATAGGCTCTTGCAGAAGCTCAAATGTGTGGGCATTAACAACGAGAATGATCCTACATTGGTCTTGCAGAAGATCAATTGTGCTGCGAAAAACACGAGATGAACCTTCATTGGCTCTTTGCAGAAGCTCAAAAGTGCTAGCGTACACGAGAATGAGCCTCTGGTTCTTGCTGAAGCTCACAATGTGTGCGTAACCCGAGAATGAACATTCATTGGCTCTTGCAGGAAGCTCTTTCAAACCTGTGGCGTAACACGAGAATGAACTCATGGGTTTTTGTAGAATCTCAAACATGCGGAGGAACAACAAGATGGAAACCTAATTGGTTCTTTGTTGCTTGATAGCTCATAGTGGCTGCGTAAACACGAGATTGAAAAACCCTCATTGGCTTTTCTTGCAGAAGTTCATACGTGCGGCGTAACACACGAATGAACCTCATTGGCTCTGCAGATGCTCAAACGTGCGGCGTAACACGAGAATGAACCTCATTGGCTCTTCAGAAGGTCAAACGTGCTGACATAACGAGAATGAACTCATTGGTTCTTGGTGAAGCTCAAATGTGCTCTGTAACACGATGAATTAACCTCATGGGCTTTGCAGAGCTCAACGTGCGGCGGTAACACAATAATGAAACCTCATTGGTTCGTTGCAGAAGCTCAATCGTGCGGCGTAATTATAATGAACCTCATTGGTTTCTTGCAGAAGCCAAATGTGCTGCGATAAACCCAGAGAATGAACCTCATTGGCTCTTGCAAATCAAGTCAAGTCAAGTGTATTGATATAGCGGCTTTTCCACCATATTTTGAAATATATCCCAACTGAGAAGCAGAGGCAACAGTGGCAAGAACCGATATAAAACTCCATCAAAGTAACCTTGCAGAAGTCACATGTGCTCGCGAAAAACGAGAATCAACCTATTGGCTCTTGCAGAGGGCTCAAAACGTGCTCCGTTAACACGAGAATGAATACCTCATTGGTCTTGCAGGAAGCTCAAACGTTGCTGCGTAAACAGGAGAATGAACCTATTGGCTCTTGCAGAAGCTCTAATGTGCTGTGTAACACGAGAATGATCTCATTGGCTATTGCAGATGTCAGACCGTTGCGGCGTAACACAATAATGAACCTCAAATGGTTCTTCCAGTACCTCAAACGTGCAGCGTAATAATAATGTGAACCTCTTTGGTTCTTGCAGGAAGCTACAAACGTGCTGCGTAAAAGAGAATGAACCTCATTGGTTTCTTGCTGAAGCTCAATGTGTGCGTAACACGAGAATGAAACCTCCTTGGCTCTTGCACAGAAGTTCGAAACGGTGCGCCGTAACACAAGAATGAACCTTCATTGGCTCTTGCAGAGCTCATACGTGCGGCGTTAACACGAGAATGTACCTCATTGGTCTCTTCAGAAGGTCAAACGTGCTTGCATTAACGAGAATGAACCTCCTTGGTTTTGGTGAAGTCAAATGTGCTCTGTAAACACGTGAATTAACCTCATGGGCTCTTGCAGAAGCTCAAACGTGCGGCGTAAACACACTCTGAACCTCATTGGTTCTTGCAAGAAGCTCAAACGCGGCAGCGCGTAATAATACAATGAAACCTCATTTGGTTCTTGCAGAAGGCTCAAATGTGCTGCGAAAAACAGGAGAATGAACCTTTTATTGCTCTGGGCAAGTCAAGTCAAGTGTATTTTTATAGCGCTTGTCACTATATTTTGAATAATCCCCAACTGTGCAAGCCAAAGGGAACAGTGGCAAGGGAACCGAAAAAAACTCCATCAAGTACCTCTGCAGAAGCTCAAATGTGCTGCGCTAACACGAGAATGTACCTCATTTGGTTCTTTGCAGAAGCTCATACGTGACTTCGTAGTAAAAACGAGAATGTACCTTCATGGTTATTGCAGAAGCTCAAACGTGCTTTTGGCGTAACTCGTGGAATTAACCTTCATTGGCTATTGCAGAAGCTCAAAGTTCTGCGTTAACACGAGAATGAACCTTATTTGGCTCTTGAGAAGCTCAAAAACGGTGCGGCCGTACACTGTGAATGAACTCATTGGTTCTTGCTGAAAGCTCAATAACGTTGCTGGTAACAAGAATGTACCTCATTGGTTCTTGCTGAATGACGCTTAATCGTGCTGCGTAACATGAGAATGAACCTCTTGGTTTTACAGAGCTCAAACGTGTGCGTATACAGTGAATGAACCACATTGGCTCTTGTAAAGCTAAAACGTGCTGCGTACACGCCCCTAATGAAACCCCCTCATTGGCTCTTGGCAGAAGCTCAAACGTGCTGGTAAACACGAGAATGAACCTCTTTGGTTCTTGCAGAAGCTCATAATTTTCTGCAGTAAAAAATAGATTTAGCCTCCATTGGTTCTTGCTGAAAGCTCAACGTGCTGGTTGACACGAGATTGAAACCCCATTGGCTCTTGCAGAGGCAAATCTGGCGGCGGCGTTAACACGAGAATGAACCTCATGGCTACTTGCAGACGCTCAACTTGCTTGCGTAACACGAGAATAAAACCTCATTGGTTCTTACTGATGCTCCAAATGTGCTGACGTATCTCGAGATGAACCTCATTGGCTCCTTGCAGAAGCTCAAATGTAGCGCGTCGTGACACAATATGAACCTCTTTGGTTATTGCAGTAGCTCAAACGTGCGGCGTAATAATTATGAACCTCCTTGGCTCTTGCGGAATCTCAAACGGTGCTGCTTTAACACAAGAAATGAACCTCAACTGGTTCTTGTGAGCTCAAACGTGCTGCGTAACACAGGAGAATGAAACCTCATTGGTTCTTGCTGAAGCTCTAACGTGTGGCGTATCATGAGAATGATACATCATTGGCTCTTGCAGATAGCTCAAATGTGTGGAGTAACACGTGAATGATCCTCATTGGTCTTGCAAGAAGGCTCAAACGTGCTGCGTAACACGTGACATGATCGTTCATGGCAGAAGCTCAAAAACATGCGGCGCATAATAATAATGACCTTCATTTGGTTCTTGCAGAAGCTCAAATGTGCTGCGAAAATGAGAATGAACCTCATTGGTTCTTGCAGAGCTCAATCGTGCTGCGTAAACACAAGGAATGAACTCATTGGTCTTGCTGAAGCTCAAACGTGCTGCGTTAACCGAGAAATGAACCTCATTGGTCCTTGCAAAATGCTCTAACGTGCGGAAGTAACACTGAGAATGAACCTTGCTCTTGCAGAAGCTCAAATGTGCGGCGTAACAAGAAAATGAACCTCATTGGCTCTTGGCAGAAGCTCAAATGTGCTGCGTAACGAGAATGAACTCATTGGTTTTTGTGAAGCTCAAATGTGCTGGTAACCTGAGAATGAAAACATCATTGGGCTCTTGCAGTAAGCTCAAACGTTGCGGCGTAACAAATTAATGAACCTCATTGGTTTTTGTGAACTAAATGTGCTGCCGAACCGAGGAATGAACCTCATTGGCTCTTGCAGAAGCTCAAACGTGCTGCGTAACATAGAATGAACCTCATTGGTTCTGTGCTTGAGCTCTAAACGTGCTGGCGTAACACGAGAATGAACCTCATTGGCTCTTGCAGAGCTTCAAATGTGAGGAGTAACACGAGAATGAACCTTGCTCTATGCAGAAGCTCAAATGTGCGGCGTAAACAAGAAAATGGAACTCATTGGGCTCTTGCAGAATCTCAAAGTGCTGCGTAACGAGAATGGAACTCATTGGTTTTTGCTGAAGCTCAAATGTGCTGCGTAAACTGTAGAATGAACATCCATTGGCTTCTTGCAGGACGCTCAAACGTTGCGTGCGTAACAATAATGAACCTCATTGGTTTTAGAGAAGCTCAAAAACGTGCGGCGTAAACTCAAGAATGAACCTCATTGGCTCTTGCAGAAGCTCAAACGTGCGGCGTAACACGAGAATGAACCTCATTGGTTTCCTTGCTGAAGCTCAAATGTGCTGACGTAACATGTGAATGAAACACGCATTGGTTCTTCAGAAGCTCAAAGTGCTGCGTCGTAACACGGGACTATGAACCTCATTGGCTCTTGTAGAAGCTAAAACCGTGCTGCGTATCACGAGAATTGAACCTCATTGGCTCCTTGCAGAAGCTCTAACGTTGCTGCGTGACTAAATTATGATCTCATTGGTTATTGCAGAAGCTCAAACTGCGGCGTTAATAATAAGTACTCATTGGTTCTTGCAGAATGCTCAAATGTGCTGCGAAACACAAGGAATGAACCTCATCTGGCTCTTGCAGAAGCTCAAACTTGCGGCGTAAACACGAGAATGAACCTCATTGGTATTGCAGTATCTCAAACGTTGCTGCGTTACAAAAGAATGAACCTCATTGGTTCTTGCTGAAGCTCCAAACGTGCTGGCGTTACACGTGAATGACATTTGGTTCTTGCAGGAATCCTAAAACGTGTGGGACGTTAACATGAGAATTAAACCTCATTGCGCTCGTGCAGTAGCTCAAATGTGTGGCATAACACGAGAATGATCCTCATTGGTCTCTTTGCTGAAAGCTCAAAATGTGCTGCGAAACACGAGAATGATCCTATTGGCTCTTGCAGAAGCCTCAAATGTGCTGAGTTTCACGAGATGAGCCCATTGGTTCTGCTGAAGATCAAATGTGCTGCGTAAACACGAGATGAACCTCATTGGCTCTTGCAGAGCTCAAACCTGTGGCGTAACACGAGAATGGAACTCATTTTTTTGGGGGGGGTTTTTGTAGAATCTCAAACATGACTGCGTAACACAAGATTGACCTCTTTGGTTCTTGCTGAAGCTCAAACGTGCTGCGTAAACACGGGAATGAACCTCATTGGCTCTTGCAGGGAAGTTCAAACGTGCCGGCGTAACCACAAGTTTGACCTCATTGGCTCTTGCAGAAGCTCAAAGTGCGGCGTAACACGAGAAAATGAACTCCTCATTGGCTCTTCCAAGGTCAAACGTGCTGCATAACGAGAATGTACCTCATTGGTTCTTGGTGAAGCTCAAATGTGCTCAGGAACACGAGAATTAAACCTCATTGGCTTTGCAGAAGCTCAAACGCTGCGCGCGTAACACAATAAATGAACCTTCATTGGTTCTTGCAGGAAGCTCTCAAACGTGCGGCATAATATAATGTACCTATTGGTTCTTGAAGAAGCTCAAAGTGCTGCGATAACACGAGAATGTCACCTCATGGCTCTTGCAAATCAAGTAAGTCAAGTAAGTGTATTTATATTGCGCTTTTCACAATATTTTGAATATCCCCAATGAGCAAGCCAGAGAACAGCTGGCAAGGAAAAACCGAAAAAATCCATCAAGTAACCTTGCAGAAGCTCTCATGTGCTGCGAAAAACGAGAAATCAACCTCATTGGGCTATTGCAGAGGCTCTACAAAACGTGCTCCGTAAACACGAGATGAACATCATTGGTCTTGCAGAAGCTCAAAAAAAACATGCCGAGTAAACAGGAGAATGAACCTTGGCTCTTGCAGAAGCTCCATAGTGCTGTGTAAACTCGAGAATGATCCTCATTGGCTCTTGCAGAAGATCAAAACGTTGCGGCGTAACACAATAATGACCTCATTGGTATTCCTGTTACCTCAAACGTGCAGCGGAATAATAAATGAACCTCATTGGTTCTTGCAGAAGCTCAAACGGGCTGCGTAAAGAGAATGTCCTCTTTGGTTCTTGCTGAAGCTCAAATGGGACTGAGTAACACGAGAATGAACTCATTGGCTCTTGCTGAAGTTCAAACGTGCGCCGTAAGCACAGAATGAACCTCATTGGCTCACTTGCAGAAGACTCAAACGTGCGGCGTCAACACGGAATGAACCTCTTTGGCTCTTCAGAGTCAAACGTGCTGCATTAACGAGAATGAACCTTCATGGGTTCTTGGTGAAGCTCAAATGTGCTCTGGTATACACGAGAATTAACCTCATTGGCTCTTGCAGAAGCTTCAAAAACGTGCGGCGTAACACCATAATGAATCCTCATTGGTTCTTGCAGAAGCTCAAACGTGCGCGAAATAATAATGAACCTCTTTGGTTCTTGCAGAAGGCTCAAATGTGCTGCGAAACAGCTGAGAATGAACCTCATTGGCACATGAAAGTCAAGTCAAGTGTATTATATAGCGCTTTTTCCACAATATTTTGTTATCCCAACTGAGCAAGCCAAAGGCATCAGTGGCAGGAACCGAAAAAAAATCCATACATGTATCCTTGCAAGAAGCTTCAAATGAGCTGCGTAAACACCGAGAATGAACCTCAATTTGGGGGGTTTTTTTTTTTTTTTTTTTTTCTTGCAGAAGCCTTTCAAACGTGCTTCGTAAAACTGAGAATGAACTCATTGGTTTCTTGCAAGAAGCTCTAACGTGCTGGCGTTGCGTAACACGTGAATTACCCTCATTGGCTCTTGCAGAAAGCTCAAACGTTCTGCATAACACGTGAAATGAACCTTATTGCTCTTGCAGAAGCCTCAAATGTGTGGCGTAACTCAGAATGGTACCTCATTGGCTCTTGCAGAAGCTGAAATGTGCGGGTAAACACGAGTAATGCACCTCATTGGCTCTGCAGAAGCTCAAAAGTGATCTGTAACACGAGGAATGAACCTCATTTGGTTCTTGCAGAAGCTAAACGGTGCTTTAACAAGAATGAACATCATTGGTTCTTTCAGAAGAATCAATCGTGCTGCGTGACACCCGAGAATGAACTCCCTTGTGCTGATTCGAGAAGCTAAAATGTTGGGCGTAACACATAGAATGAACCTCATAGCTCTCGCAGAAGTTTAAACGTGATGGCGTAACACGAGGAATAAACCTCATTGGTTCTTGCCTGCAAACTCCAAGTTTGCTGCGTATACGGAATGAACCTCATTGGCTCTTGCAGAAGCTCTACGTTGCGGCGTTTCAAAATAATGATTTCCTCATTGGTTTTTTTTGTTTATTGCGGAAGCTAATCGTGCGGCGTTTAATAATAATGTACCTCATTGAGTTCTTGCAGAGCTCAATGTGCATGCGAAAAACAAGTATGAACCTCATTGGCTCTTGCAGAAAGCTCAAACTTGCGGCGTAACACAGAAGGAAACCTCTTTGGATATTGCAGATATCTCAAACGTGCTGCGTTACAAAAAGAATTAAACCTCATTGGTTTTTGCTGAAGCTCAAACGTGCTGCGTTAACCCACGAGAATGAACCTCATTGGTTCTTGCAGAACTCAAACGACTCCTTGTGGCGTTAACATGAGAAGTACCCTCATTGGCTCTTGCAGAAGCTCAAATGTGTGGGCATTAAAACACGAGAATGATTCCTCATTGGTCTTGCAGGAAAGCTCTAATGTGCTGCGAATACACGAGTAATGAACCTTCATTGGCTCTTGCAGAAGTCATAAATGTGCTGCGTAACACGAGAATGAGCCTCATTGGTTCTTGCTGATGCTCCAAATTTGCTGAGTTAACCCGAGATGAACTAATTGGCTCTTGCAGGAGCTCAAACCAGTGGCGTAACACGAGAATGTACTCATGGTTTTTGTAGAATATCATAAATGCTGCGTAACACAAGAATGAAACTTATTGGTTCTTGCTGAAGCTCAAACGTACTGCGTAACACGGTGAATGACCTCATTGGCTCTTGCGAAGTTCAAACGTGCGGCGTATACAAAGAATGAACCTCATTGGCTTTGCAGAAGTCCAACTCGATGCGGCCGGTACACGGAGAATGAACCTCATTGGCTCTTCCAGATGAGTCAAACGGTGCTGCAACGAGAATGAACCTCATTTGTTCTTGGTGAAGCTCAAATGTGCTCTGTAACACGAGAATTAACCTCATTGGCTCTTGCAGAGATCAAAAATCGTGCGGCGTAACACAATTAATGAACTTCTTGGTTCTTGCAGAAGCTCAAAACGTGCGGGTAATAATAATCGAAAACTCATTGGTTCTTGCAGAGCTCAAATGTGCTGCGAAACCGAGAATGAACCTCATTGGCTCTGCAAGTCAAGTCAAGGTCAAGTGTTTTATATAGCCCGCTTTTCACAATATTTTGAATATCCCACTGAGCAAGCAGAGGCAACAGTGGCAAGGAAACCGAAA
Source organism: Meda fulgida (assembly GCA_030578275.1). Classification (NCBI taxonomy): domain Eukaryota; kingdom Metazoa; phylum Chordata; class Actinopteri; order Cypriniformes; family Leuciscidae; genus Meda; species Meda fulgida. The sequence continues at coordinate 27,533,554 of CM060635.1, read as the reverse complement.
TAAACTCCATCAAGTAACCTTGCAGAAGCTCACATGTGCTGCGAAAAAAAAACGAAAATCAAACCTCATTGGCTCTCTGCAGAGGCTCAATGTGCTCCGTAACACGAGATGAACTCATTGGTTCTTGCAGAAGCTCAAACGTGGTCGGAACAGGAGAATGAACCTCATTGGCTCTTGCAGAGACTCAAACGTGCTGTGATAACACGAGAATGACTCCTCATTGGTCCTTGCAGTAGACTCATACGTCTGCGGCGTAACACATTAATGAACCTCATTGGGTTCTTCCAGTACCTCAACAAATACATAAACGTGAGCGTATATTATGAACCTCATTGGTTCTTGCAGAAGCTTCAAACGGCTGCGAAAGAGAATGAACCTCATTGGTTCTGGCTGAAGCTCAAAATGTGCGCGTTAACTCGAGGATGGTCACATCATTGGCTCTTGCAGTAGTTAAACGTGCGCCGTAACACAGAATGAACCCTCATTGGCTCTTGCAGAAAGCTCAAACGTGCGGCGTAACCGAGAATGAAACCTCATGGCTCACTTCTGAAGTTCAAACGTGCTGCATAAGAGAATGAACCTCATTGGTTCTGGTTGAAGCTAAATGTGCTCTGTAAACACGAGAGTAACCTCATTGGCTCTTGCAGAAGCTCAAAGTGCGGCGTAACACAATAATGAACCTCATTGGTTTCTTGCAGAAGCTCAAAGTGCAGCGTATTTATCAATGAACCTTCATTGGTTTCTTGCAGAGCTCAATGTGCTGCGAAACAGGAGAATGAACCTCATATGGGTCTTGCAAGTCAAGTCAGTCAAGTGTATATATATAGCGCTTTTCCCAATTTGTGAATATCCCCAATCTGAGCAACCAAAGGCAACAGTGGCAGGAACCGATAAAACTCCATCAAGTAACCTTGCAGAAGCTCAATGTGCTGCGAAAAACTAGAATCACCTCAATTGGCTCTGCAGAGGCTCAAACGTGCTCCGTAACTCTAGGATAAACCTCATTGGTTCTTGCAGATGCTTCAAAAGTGCTGCGTAACAGGTGAATGAACTCATTGGCTCTTGCAGAAGCCACAACGTGCTGTGTAACACGAGGAATGATCCTCATTGGGTCTTGCAGAAGTCATACGTTCGGCGTAACTCAATAATGAAAACCTCATTGTTCTTGCAGTACCTCAAACGTGCTTGCAGCGTAATAATATTGAACCTCATTGGTTCTTGCAGATGCTCAAAGTGCAGCGTAATAATAATGAACCTCATTGGTTCTTTGCAGAAGCTCAAATGTGCTTGCGAAACACGTGAATGAACCTCTTGCTCTTGCAGAAGTCACAACGTGCTGCGTACACGAGAGAGATTGATCTCATTGGTTCTTGCAGAAGCTCAAATGTGCTGCGTCAACAGGTGAAAGAATGAACCTCTTGGTTCGTGCTGATGCTCATACGTGCGGCGTTATTATTATGAACCTCATGCGTCTTGCAGTAGCTCAAATGTGCTGCGAAACACGAGATTGAACTCATTGGCTCTTGCAGAAGCTCAACTTGAGGTGGAGTAAAACGGAGAAATGAACTCATTTGGCTCTTGCAGAAGCTCAAATGATGCGGTGTTGTAACACGAGATGAACCTAATTGGGCTCTGGCAGAAGCTCAAACGTTGCTGGGTAAAACGAGAATGAACTTCATGGGTTCTTGCAGTAGCTCTAAAGTGTCTGCGAATCGTCGTGACTGAACCTCTATTGGCTCTTGCCAAGAAAGCTCATAAGTGCTGAGTAACACGAGAATGAACCTCATTGGGGTTCTTCAGAAGCTCAAATCTTCTGCGTAAACTAGATTTAACCTCATTGGCTCTTGCAGAGCTAAAATGTGCGGCGTAACCCGAGAATGATCCTCATTGGTTCTTGCAGAAGATCAACGTGCTGCGACACACGAGGAACTGAAACCTCCATTGGGCTCTTGCAGAAGCGCAAAGTGCTGCGTATCACGAGATTGCATCCCTCTTGGTTCTTGCAGTAGCTCAATTTTCTGCATAAAACAAGAAGTAACCTCATTGCTCTTACTGAAGCTTAATGTCGGCCGTCACACGAGAAAACGAACATCATGGGTTCTTGAGTAAGCTCAAAAGTGCTGCGTAAACATGAATGAACCTATTGGTCCTTGCAGAACGCCTCAAACTTTGCGGCGTCAACACAAATAATGAACTAATTGGTTATTGCAGCAGCTCAAACGTGCAGCGTAATAATAATGAACCTCATTGGTTCTTGCAGGAAGCTAAAATGTGCTGCGGAAACACGAGAAATGAACCTCTTTGGCTCTTGCAGAAGCTCAAACCGTGCGGCGTAACAGAGAATGAACCCTCATTGGTTCTTGCAGAAGCTCAAACGTGCTGCGTAACACAAGAAAGAATAACTCATGGATTCTGCTGAAGCTCAAACGTGCTCGCGCAACACGACGAATTGAACCTCTTGGCTCTTTCAGAAGCTTAAAAAAATGCTGCATAACCGAAGGAATGAACTCATTGCGATCTCCCCATGCAGGAAGCTCCAAAATGTGACGGCGTACACGAGAATGAAACCTCATTGGCTCTTGCAGACAGCTCAAATGTGCGGCGTCGTAACAGTGAATGAAACAACTCAATAGCTCTTGCAGAGCTCAAACGTGTGCGTAACGAGAATGAAACCTCATTGGTTCTTGCTGAAGCTCATAAATGTTGCTGCGTACACGAGAATGAAACCTCATTTGCTCTTGCGATGCTCAACTTTGCGGGCGTAACCACAATAATGACCTCATTGGTTTGTGCCAGAAGCTCAAAGTGCAGCGTAATAATATGAACCTCATTGGTTCTTGCAGAAGTCAAATGTGTTGCTAAAACACGAGAGAATGAACGTAATTGGCTCTTGCAGAAGCTCAAACGTGGGCGTAACACGAGATATTAACTCTTTGACTCTAGCAGAAGCTCAAAGGTGCGGCGTAAACGAGAACATGAACCTCATTGGTTCTTGCGAAGCTCAAACGTGCTGCGTAACGAGCATTGACCTCATTGGTTCTTGCAAGAGCTCAAATGTGTTGCAAAAACACGAGAATGAACGTCATTGGCTCTTGCAGAAGCTCAAACGTGCGGCCGGTAACTCGAGAATTAACCTCTTCTGACTCTTGCAGAAGCTCAAAAAAGGTGCGGCGTAACACGTGATTGAACCTCATCTGGTTCTCTGCAGAAGCTCAAACGGTGCTGCGTAACGACGAATGAACCTCATTGGTTCTTGCAGAAGCTCTAACGTGCTTGCGTAACACGAGAAATGAACATCATTGGTTCTTGCAGAAGCTCAAATGTTGCTGCGTAACACGTGAGTAACCTCATTGCTCTTGCAGAATCTCAAACGTTGCTGCGTACACGAGAATGAGCCTCATTGTTCTTGCAGAAGCTCAAATGTGTGGCCGTAACACAGAATGAACGCATTGGCTCTTGCAGATGCTCAAACGTGCTGCGTAACACGCGAATGACATCATTGGCTCTTGCAGAAGCTCTTAATGTGCGGCGGCCAACACGAGGAATGAACCTCATTGGTTCTTGCGAAGCTCTACAACGTGCTGCCTAACAACGAGAATGAACCTCATTGGTTCTTGCAGAAGCTCATAATTTCTGCGTAATACAGAATTAACCTCTTGGTTCTTGCAGAAGTTCTATTGTGCTGCGTTAACACGAGTAAGTAACCTCATTGGTTTTTGCTGGGGTTGGGCCGATAAGATGGATATCACCCCAACCACTGTTTCCATGGTGACTCGTCATGCTTGAGCAGTGATTCACACTGTCATAATAGCGCCTGGGCCCCTGTATGACTGATGTAGCGCTTTTTATTTCTAAAATATTAAAACTTGCTTACCATGTCATCAACTCTCCATTCTATTCTGATTCTCAAATACGTGTCAGTGATTTTTTTTTTGTTTAAAAACCTGTATAAATGAAATTGATATGTTTCGTGAAGAGTGGGCGGCGTAATGTTTGTTTGGGCGCAGTTCAGAGATTCCTGTATGTTGGATTTATTACAGCACGTGAATTACATCAGTTTCTCCCGAAATACATGAAAAGTTAGTGGCTGTGTGAAACTGAGAGAAGAAGAGAGTTAACTTTATTAGTTACTTTGGGTGGGGGACTGTTATGTCTGATATGAAAAATGTTTTTTTTTTTTAAAACCCTCGGCTAATATATTTGAAATGGTTTGTTATGCTGCTTCCATAGACTCCATGGTGTATTTTACAACCTTTTTTTACTTGTATTGTTTTGCTATAAATTATATGTATTTACATGTCTGAAACCTAACATAAACATTTGTGTTAAAAACACTGAATCGGTGTGATATTGATTGATTGATTGATTGATTGATTGATGTTTGTTTGTTGATTGATTGATTGATTGATTGATTGATTTACTAAGATAACCCTTAGGGAAATTTTTGTTGCTTGTGTTTCATCATGCTTACATATAAGACCTAACAATTTACGTAACAAATAACAGGTTATATATAAACAATTGTAGGCTTCCATGAGACCCGTTCAGTGGGACACCAAACTATATCATTTATGTTATGGCCCGTGGCAAGAATTAATTTTCCCCGTTTTTAAAAATTGGCCGGCATTCTAAATCTTCGACCGAGGGGTATATCTCATATCTATTCTACACAGAGGATGTCTATTGTCTGAGATAATTATTATATTTTATTTTTTTTAAATATGACTTGATTATATGACAAGTGCTGCTGCGCGTCCGGGGTCTTAGGTCTGTGCCAGGCCATAAGAGCGAAAGCACAGTTTGATTCTGGCAGTTATTATTGTTCACGTCACTGTACATTCGAAATTGCTGATGAGATGTAGAGGAAAATATTAGGGATGCACCGATACCAATTTTTTCAAGGGAATGTTCGATCAATACCAAAATTTGAAATCGACCGATACGATCCGATACCAGCGCAGTTTGTGTGTTGAACACTGTGTGGTGAACGTATAATCACTCTTTTGTGTGTTAAAACACAATATACTTATACAGCAACTTCATTAATAGAAAAACATCTGAATCAAAAATTATGTGATCATTAATCTTGAATCAAAAAGGCTTTATTAAACTATAGATTAGTGGTAATTTAGCAGTAAAATTTAGTTCTAGAGTAATCACGAGTGCCACAGTAATTGTAAAAAATCTGAACATATTGTGAAAAAAAAACATTTAGTGTCGGGAACAAATAAGAACAATATGTGAACACTAATTGGTAAAAACGTTACACATTGCTCTTTGATTGTTTGTAAATTACATTCATGAAAAAACAAGAATACAAAAATCAAAATATAAATTAATTTTTATATATAGGCCTACTATTAAAATGTTTAAATGTTTAGCACAGCTGTTTAATGAGGCAACCACCTTATGATAGATAGGGGACATAGGATACGGACATAGGGCATAGAAAGGACTATTATTAACTTTCATGTATTAATATGAAAGGGCTCCAATACAGTGCGGTACAAAGCGCTTATGCGCATCCTGAGGCAGAATAAAGTTGGCTTGAAGAACGTGGGAGTCACAGCGGCGCAACGCGTTGAGTCTGCATACGAAAAGTTCAAAGCACAAAGAAAGGAAAAGACATGTTGTGCGTAGTGTTTTGTTCAGTATCTATCTATGCTATAGTTTCGCCTTTTCTTTTAACAGTTTTACATTTCAATTTACTTTGCGCGTGAAGAACAATCATGTGCTCTGACTCTTACTGACCAGGACACTCGGTAGAAGTATGATTAAGTTAGAGCAATTAAGGTCCAGCAAGCTGAGTGTTATGTGCCATTAGTAACCATATACCTTTATTTCTGATCAAGTATAATATTATAGTACATTTGAATCATCTTGGAGCGAGTTTCTGTCTTTTGTGCTGACGTTCTACAAGTCCCCGACGATCATGTAACGCGTCGACGCTGTTATCGTATTGAATGCTGACATAACTGTGATGAATGGATTGACTGCAGTCGTCAGTGCCGGATGGGTAAAGTTTATTGATCTTGAATTTTAGTGACTTATATATTTATGTATATCTCACATTATACTCTATAATGGATTTCAGAAACACTTATAATATAGTGCACGAAAAAACTTTATGGTGTTTATATGTTTTTGGGCATTTTTTGTTGTGCTTAACAATAACACAGAATAATATACGCACAATATCGGATTTGGATCGGCCTAGTCTGACCGGATACCCGATCCGGCAAAAAATGGCGTAGAGGAGCTGATTAGGTTCGGGTGCATCCCTAGGAAAAATAATTAGTGGAAAATGAGAATTTTACGAAAAATTACAACGTAGCCCCCCTGTAGTCACTATAGATTCTCTGATTGCCAAAATTGGTAGACCTCGGCCTAAGTTTTGCACCTCAAGGCGAACATGCCGGAGATTTATTCCGTTTACCAGAACTGATGTGTTGTTGGAATGTTTTAAATGTGAATAAAGGCCAAAATTCAATTGTGGTCTCTTCAGAAAATTTTGACTAACCGCTCATTCATATGGGTTAAGTTTTACGATCTCCTTTATGAACCCTTTGAAGCGTCAAAAGTGTTCAGTTGCATAGGTTACAGAAAGCTCTCAGATTTCATCAAAATGATCTTAATTTGTATCCGAAGATGAACAAAGTCTTACGGGGTTAGAAACAACATGAGTAATTATGACAGAATTAACTGTTTGGGCGCTATCACTTTAATATTTAGCCAATATTATTGAGTGAATGCATATTGACACTGTTGAATGATTACTGAAATCTGTGCTGGATGAATGACATTTCACTGTTTTCTGCAGAGCCCAATTATGATTTATTTAATAATTTACAATTACAATTAATTCAAGAATTGAATTCTGTTCATTCATTGATCACCGTTTTCCTGTTTTCACTGTAACGCTTTGGAATCATTCCAGTATTGTATAAAGCACTATTTCTAGATAAAGGTCACTTGGACTTGTCAAATATTGTGGACAATAGTCAAGTCACACTTTATTTATTATGGCCTGTTTCATGGAGCTTTGTTGTTAAAGGAAAAAATAAAATATGGTATTATTTTTTTAGGATTTTTCTCCCATAATCAATGGTTTGCTCGGTTAGAAAATTGGTTTCGCTCAGCAACAAAAAAAACTAGACGAACATTCCAGGTCAACTTTTCTCTACTGTGTTAAGATTGGATCTTAAATCTTAGACTTAATTTTCAATCTCTTGCAGTTAATTGTAGGTGTCGAGAACAGTTGGATGCCGGCCTGTCGGAGTCTCCAGCTCATGGTCTGGACATATCACCTGCTCAGTCTGACAATTTCCTGACCAGATCCTTCTCTGTCTACCCAATCACCTGTGAGTACTTCGTGTACGGGACACCGCAGTTTATAAAGTTGTCAAATTTATCATGGTCTGTGATTGTTGCTATAAAATGCTAGAAAATAAAATTATAATTTTCTGTTTCATTAGTGGTATTGATTTACTAGTGATACTGGCTTTAATAGTGCTCAGTAAATATGGCCATTAAACAAACTAATCTAACACCTTAACTGCACCCATACAAGGCTTAAAATGTCTTGATTTTTTGTTTTTTGTCAAAGAGTTCAGAATTATGTACAGGAAAGTTTAAGTGAGCTACATTGTCTGAAAAGTGAGAGAAGAAAAGTTCTTCTGTGTGAATTACATCAAACAGAAAAAAATGTCGTGACTAGATTTGGAGAAATACATTTAAAATTAAGATAAAAATTTTAAAAACCAGATCTGGGTAAAACATTTAAGATGATTCTCACAAAAATTTTACATATGGAAAGTGGGGATTCTCCTCAAACCTCCACCATGTACAGTCACCATTACACCTGGTATGATTGCGGAGGGCAGCCTTATTGCGCCAGAACGCCCACCCACACACCAGCTCTACTGGTGGAGAGGAGACGGTGATGAAAGCCAATCCAGTATATACTATATATATATATATATTATATATCTATATATCTATATATATATATATATGGGGATGATTAGGAGGCCATGATGATGGACCGGGGGGGGGGGGGGGCGGGGGGAGGTTTGGCCTGGATGGGTCACACCCCTACTCTTTTCTGAGCAACAAACCTGGGATTTTTAATGACCAAAGAGAGTCGGACTCGGTTTAACGTCTCATCCGAATTCGGTGCTCTTTAAACAGTATAGTGTTCCACAACACTATATGGGGTGTTAGGACCCACACAGGACCAAGCGCGTGAGCCACCCCTGCTGGCTCACTAACAAACTCTTCCAGCAGCAACCTGGTTTTCCCATCCACCAATGAGCCGGCTCAACCTGATTCGCTTCAGGTGGGCAACCAATCTTGGCCTTTTGGTTTGGAGCCCTAACCTCTCCCCGCCACCAATGGGACTCGACTCGGGAAATGGAGTGCAAAAACAATCCCCAGGTGCTTATAATGTGGCTACGTTGACAGGAAGACTGGGATGTGGTCGGCAAGTTTATTCAACTCAAGTATATGGAAAATGCAGTCAGTTTGGTGGGAACTAGGCCTTACTTTTATATTTCTCTCTATCTATAAAAAATTTGATTGTTGCTCATTTTTCAGTATAAGCTCAATAATCAGATGGTTAGGTGTTGCCTGGCAAAGGGACCTAAAATTATAGATGATATATGCTGGATGGAAGTCTTTTCAATTTTATTTGGGGTTTGCGTGTAATTGAAACTATTTCAGAGTAAAACACTTTTAGAAAGGCTCATTTAGCCTGGATGTTGGATGTGGTCGTACAGAATATGGATGTGTTCTGGGTTACTAATGGATATAATCATATATATGTATAGAAATTATAAACCATATCTATACCCCTTATCTCTGCTTACATCTGTTTTCTTCTCTGTTTAAAGCACCACGGAAACCTCTTGCCAGTCCAGATATGGAATCCAGTCTGACCCAAGACTTTTCTACAATCAACGGAGCAAACTCTGAACACAAGCATGTAGTGCTCTCTCTACAGCTGAAATCTTTTGGCAGAAATGACAAATACATCTAACTACCTCCGTTTCCTACCAGATCCCATATGTTAGACTTATCAGATTACTTCAATGTAGAAGAACATGTGCACTGTACAAATGTAATACTGTGCATTACACAGTTCCTATTTAGTGCATGTATGGCAGTCCACTAACAGCTAATTGCACTGGTCATGTAGTGCTTAGCTTTGGTTCTATATGTCTTTGTTTTTATGTATCTGTAACTTTGATGTAACACTGTATATTGCCAGATATTTTCATCCGATGATTAGAACATAGTAAACCCATGTGGTATTAACTAAAGCAGACTAATTTCTATGATTCAACTATTTATATTTTAGAATATCTAATTTGAAATATTTAATGTTGTTATTTTACCTTAACTTAGTAACAAAGTTAGGTTTGTTTTTCTACTAGGCCTAAGTTTTTATACATCAATTTAAGGAAAGCTGTGCTAAATTACAGTGCCTTGCCTGATATGTTTTGTATTTTATACCTTTTTATGTTGTGAATTAATGTTTTTTTTTAACTTCTAAGTCTGCAACAATGAATATATGAGACTCATTCTTGAATTAATGTGAAACAAATAAAAACATGATCACCACACAGCTGCATAACTGCAAAATGGGGTGCACAGGAATTCTTCAAAAGATACACCATTTTGCAAAATGAAATAGAAAAGAATATCTTGCTTCCTTTTTATTTTAAATACTACAATAGTAAAAACGGAATGTTATAATGTTATGGACATGCCTTAGTGCTTTAACAAGTTTTTAGGTCTGGGCGTTATGAAAATATACAACAATTGTTGCGATCCTCCGGATTTAGAGTCAGCTATGTTGTATTTATAGCTTTTCTATGACTTTAGGCTTTGCTTTATAAATTGCTAAATGTCAGGACACTTGATTCCTGGTAGTTAAAGATTATTTAGATATTAAAGTTTTATTGACACTACCGTTCAAAGGGTTGGGGGTCGGTAAGATTTTTTATGTTTTTAAAAGAAGTCTCTTCTGCTCACCAAGGCTGCATTTATTTGATTAAAAATACAAAACAAACCCAGTAATATTGTTAAATATTATTTCATTGTAAAACAGCTGTTTTCTATGTGAATATATTTTAAAATGTAATTTATTCCTGTGATCAAAGCTGAATTTTCAGCATCATTACTCCAGTCTTCAGTGTCACATGATCCTTCAGAAATCACTCTAATATGATTATTTGATGCTCAAGAAACATTTATGATTATTATCACAGTTGACAACAGTTGTGCTGCTTAATATTTTTGTGCAAACAGTGATTCATTTTTTTTTCAGGATTCTTTGAAAGTTCAAGAGAAAAGCATTTCATTACAAAATAAATATTTTGCATTATTATAAATGTCTTTACTGTCACTTTATATCAATTTCATGCGTCCTTTCTGAAGAAAAGTATTAATTTCTTTAAAAAAAAAAAATTTACCCCAAACTTTTGAACGGTAGTGTAGATGTAAAGTTAATGTTTATTAGATGTTTTAATTCAACATATAAGTTTCTGTGGTGTCTTTCAGGAGTAAAGTAATAAAGCTTTTGAGGCAGGAGTAGCGAGCTTCCATCTAGTAGTTACGCATTACTATTTTGAATTGAGTAATAATACAACACAACAGGTTTGTATAATATTGTATTTTGCACAAAAAAGTAAAACCTGATCATGTAAAAAACAATTAATATATTTGGTATATATATATATATATATATATATATATATATATATATATATATATATATATATATATATATATATATATCGTATATATAAAAGTATATAAAATCGTTTGTATAATTTTTTTCCTTCTAAATTTAAAAACCATATTTTGTATAAGACTATTGATCCTGTTACTGGATGCATATATGCATGTGTGCTCAGTGTTTAGATAAAGTTTCCGAACAGCTAAAAGTTACTTTTCTTACAGTTTTTCTCAGTCGCTTTGGTGCATTTCTCACATCACTATTTACATTTGCACAACAGTTAATGCAGTTCTCAAAACAATTAGTACCTCATTGATAACCTGAAAAAGCGTATCACTTGCTCAAAATGGACAGCTCATTCCTCAAAAGTAAGTATTCATGTCAATGAAAAAGTCATTGTCATCAAGATGAAAAGTCCTGACACCATTGTTTATGAACAAGATAGTCAAATGGCACTGTCATGTTTTCATTATGACAGTTTACTCCGTAAATGTTTTCCAATGCAAAAAGTCAGATCTTGGTGACACTACCTGGAAATGCTCAAGACAGCACTATATACTATTTGCACAGCCATTTTAAAACTACAGTAAAGTTACACATTACTGTATTTAGTGAGGTAACTGAGTACAAGACATGTTTGTTTCACATTTTTACTGGCAATTCTAATTTGTTCACAGCATTGTGCAAAAGAAAAAAAATACATCCTTATTTACAACAAACAGAAACTCCTTTTGGGTAGAGCTGTGGATAACTATACAATATTGCAGTACATATTGGAACTCAACATACAACATACATAGTACTGTAAATCATTCATCCAGATGTTCCTCTCTGTCTGGCCATCCCGTTCTCATCCCAAGGCGTCATATACTGAAGCTTTTGACATTTCGTCGTCATCCAACGCACATGGCACCCTTTAGCGTCAATATGAGACGCAGAGATATGGGCCAGAAGGCGCCTTCTAGCGGTTTATACCTAACCCTACCCCAGACCTAAACCTAACCCATATCTATCTGCGTCTCATATTGACGCTAAGGGTGCCATGTGCGTTGGATGTAGACGAAATGTCAAAATATGTCAAATATGACGCCCGAGGATGAGAATGCGTTGGTCTGGCCACATAATGTTTTTTTTTTTTTTTTTTTTTTTTTACATTCACTTGACAGATTTTGACAACTAGTTCAACGTTTTTGTATGTGATGACTCAAGCAATGAAATGAGGACTATTCTTTTTATATGGAATGACTATTCAGCATTCACAAGTATAGTTACTTTTGACTGACATGACGTAGGCAAATGATAATGTTATAAAACAGCAGAGAGTTGTATGAAAGCAATTGATGCATGTCCAAAAGCATTTGTAATTTGTTGGAAGGAATGAGAAACTGCTACTATGATGTGCACAAATGACTAAATGTTGAGGAGGCTGAACTAACTGTTGTGCAGATGTAAATAGTGATGTGAGAAATGCACCAAAGCGACTGAGAAAAACTGTAATGTCCATTACAACATGTCTGTTAGCGTCTCTTCCCTGGCAAGCTGGAGACTCAGAATGTGTTTTTTTTCTTTATTTATTGTCTCACTGGACTTGCCTATAAATGAGATTTATAGGCAAGACAAGTCGTTTGTTTAGGCATGATTTTTAGGGAATTACAAACCTCAAAGAACGGCGTCGTCTTAGCGGCCCCTAATTTAATAACAAATGATAATTTCAACGGAAGAGAATCAATCAAAACTAACTTTAGCTGAAAAATAACATTATTCAAGAACCGCTATAAAGCCCAAACAATCTCTGTTACCTTAAATTATGTTTACCTCTGTAAAGCTGCTTTGTAAATCTACATTGTTAAAAGCACTATATAAATGAAGATGACGACTCGACGGAGACTCAAAATGTGGAGTGTCTGTTGAAAGCAAATATTATTATTTTTTCTGATGAGGATGAGATGTTTCTCCATTTCAGTTCTGTGATTTGCTGTTGACATCAGAGTTTGTTGACCCTTCTTTCTCCCTGTGGAACTCATTTGCATAGTTAAAACTTTAAAGACACTGTTTTAAACTTACCAAACCACCACCACCAGAGTACCTTTGAGTATGTGGACCACCCGCGGCGCTACCATTGGGCCCGGGTGGGCCTGGGCCCACCCATTTTAGGTCCGGGCCCGTCCATTTTGACCCAGGCCGGCGTGTGTCTGCGGCGCCCAGCAACGGCTCAGGACCTTGTTCAAAATCCTGCTGCGCCATAGAGCGCCATTTGTTTTAGATTAAATTTAAATGTATTTGTCTCAAATCGTCGTTAATGTATATAATGACTTCACCCTGTGCTGCAATATACATTTAGTTTTATATTCATTTACAGAAATCAGCTGCTTGAATGAAAATTGCTGATGTTATCGAATTTTCAGCTGATATTCTCAATTCATTCAGTTAACGGACGCTCTGAGGTAAAGTGTTCAGACTGCAAAGTCAGCAACGATTGTATTTAATTGTACAGTACAATCATAACATAGTACAGACATTATCATAATTCCATAGGTAATGTCCTTAAACATAACAGAATTGCTTGCCATAAACTGAGAAAGTGCGCGTCCAGTGTGCGATAGGCCTACTTCGAGTTGTCCAGTGTGCGACCCCCCAGTTAGGCTAACGGTACTGCACTGAGCTGTCCCTAGCGCTGAAACGGAGATGAAGGGGAACCCTGTATTTTTTGCTTATTTTAACTGGCCCATCCAGTTTTCTGGAGGCCCACCTACAATCAAATTCCTGGCGCCGCTAGTGATGTGGACGATTGAGAAGTCCCCTCCTTCCCGGGCCTGGTACTTGAGTTGTCTTCTTGTAGTGTCCCAAATGGCACACAAATTAATACACGAATTAAAAGCCATTTGTGTGGTGTGGCTTTTGTGTTCATGGTTAAGTGCTATTCTAATTTGCATTCCCGCTGAAAAACAAGCGTTCTAGCGCGAAAATCTTGCCTATACATAGTGTTGCGCGCCTTCTTATCAAATTCAAATGATCAACCTTGTAGCACCAACCAGTTGATCACGTCGGCCATTTGAATAAATTACTGGATTCTAATTTGCAGACACAGCTCCTCTCTTCATGGACTGTGACACAAAGCAGATGTCATGGGACTTTTAATTAAGCTAATGATTCTCTAACAATGAAACAAAAGAAGTGCTCTGTCGTATTGTCATGTGACAGGCGCCTAAGAGATGACACATCACAAACAAGACGAACATTGTGTAACCAGATAAACGACTACTACCCAGATGTTAAACTCATCAATTCAAAGAAAACCCACACACATGTCATTCCCCGGGGGGAGAGCAAAAGTTCACCACATCTTCAACACTGAATGACCCGGCCACGTCCACAGCACGCACACACACACACACACACACACACACACACACACACACACACACACACACACACACACACACACACACACACACACACACACACACACACACACACACACACACACACACACACACACACACACACACACACACACACACACACACACACACACACACAAGGACTTTTCTCCAATCTCCTTGTACTATGATATATTCGATATGTTTTTATGTTTGCCCATGTTCCATTGGGGTTAGATGTGTTCGTATTATAATTCTAAATGAACAGAGGTGCCTTTAGATGCATTTTAAATGTAACCGTGTTTTCCAATAATGTTTATATGTCGTTCTTCACACCTTTAGAATCCTCTTGATCTGACCAAACCATATATATATATATATATATATGTGTACAAACCGTAACATGTATGTTACTATGCTTTATCATCTCTGGAGTAAAATTGAACGCATTTTTACATCACTGTCATGAAACATGCAAAGACGGTCTCGAGGGAACAAAGGAACACTTATCCGCACACTTTTCTCCCAGCTGATTGGTGCATTCACGCCAGAGGAGGCGTGAACAGAAGTGTCTTTAAAGAAGACGCACCAAGCACCTCATCCTGGGAACTCATGGAACTCCTCTCTCTTACCTCCTTCGATCCGATGTAACCTTCATACTCGTGATCCCCCGCGCCGGGGGATCTTTCCCCTTCTTTTCTTTTGCTTAAGTTTGTTTTCCTTTGTTCATTTCCCCAGAAATTAACTTAGTCTGAATTATTTCTTTCTTAATTTACGTCAAAGACCTTTAAGCCTTCTTTGAAACAGACCGCAGCAAACCACGTGACGATCCAGACGGAACACATTCTCATGCCTTCGAAGCAGCCACAAAGTGCTTTGCAAGTATTTCGTTTCATCGAGCTTTCAGCATTAAGATTGTGTTTTTCCGTGTCGTCTCTTAAAGGTTTAAATGTCCAGGTGAATTTGTCCAAACTGTGATCCTTACGGATCTCTCTCTCTCTCTCTCTCTCTCTCTCTCTCTCTCTCCTCTCTCTCTCTCTCTCTCTCTCTCTCTCTCTCTCTCTCCTCTCTCTCTCTCTCTCTCTCTCTCTCTCTCTCTCTCTCTCTCTCTCTTCCCAACTCTCTCTCTCTCTCTTCCCAACTCTCTCTCTCCCTCTCATTTTTATCTTCCTCTCTCATCCTTTTAATTCGTGTTTGTAATGTTTTTCGTTTTGTTTGTTTCGGGTGTATATACATATATATTCTGTGTGAATTGTAGTTCAATTTATTATTAGTCCAATTATTAAAACCATTATATTCTTGATTGCTTCTGTCTAAAATGCTAATTTTACAAAGTCAATGAGATTGATCATTCATGTGTACAATCGATCTATTTTCAACTTTGATAATTTAACTGTAATATGCAATATATTAATCATATTCATGATTAATTATTAAAATTCCCTATATATAATTTGAGCTAATTGAATGTAAAACTAAATGTTGTTACAACCTCTCCTCTATTTTGCTTGGGAACTAATGTGGTCGGAATCAAAGTTACTTGACTGCGTTCTCTGGAACCCTCTCAAACGGAGCACTTCTTCATTCCGATTGGTTGCCGCCGGTTACCGCCGAACCGCGTCATAGCCATAGACAGTAAAAGAAATGGACACAGCGACCCCATAGATTTCAACGGAGAAGACTGAAGCCCGATTATTTCACTTCCTGTCTGATGGCTGAGTGACTGCGCAGGCTCAAACTGAGCGT
Source organism: Meda fulgida (assembly GCA_030578275.1). Taxonomy (NCBI): domain Eukaryota; kingdom Metazoa; phylum Chordata; class Actinopteri; order Cypriniformes; family Leuciscidae; genus Meda; species Meda fulgida. The sequence continues at coordinate 27,517,687 of CM060635.1, read as the reverse complement.
GACGACAGTTTGACAGTTGTAAATCTTCTAGTAGCTGTGGCAAGAAAGACAAATCTGAATCACAATCTTGAAAAATTAATCGAAATATTTTGTCCTGTTGCTTTTATGGATTCTCTATCTATGTGCTTCTCCCTTGACTATATGCCTCAATTTCCCCCCGATTGCCTCATAGACAGTAAAAGATTGCCTGCGAGCTTCTCTATAGTCTATAGCCTACGGTAATGTCTCTATTGTGGGACAGAAAGTCGTGTGGTTATGACGCAATCGTTTGCCTATTTTTTACAAAAACGGCTTCTACGGGGCCATAACGTAAGATACAAAGTAATGGAGCCTTTTAATAATTGTCGTGGTTCTTTAGAAATAAATAATGGACAAATGAAGTCTTTGGACGCCTCAGATGTAAAGTTATTTGCTGTCAAAATGACGCCAAAATGAATGAGAGTCAATGGAATGCTTACAGCAGGTGAAGCTCTGCTACAATGGCGGCTCCCGCGAGGCTTCAACTTCCGGCTGATGAATTACCCCCTTGGTCATAGCGCATTACCAAAAAGTTGACCTGATTTCAACTCTCCTCGCCGCTCTCACGTCTCACCGTCCAAGACGTGCCGCGCCGCCCTCGCCGGAGCTCGCCGCCGGCTCTCATTGAAAATGAATGACTTCCGGCCACTTTGACGCTCTCGCCAGCGGCGGTGTGAACATACAGTTAGGCTTTGTCCTATTTAAAGTAATACTGAACATGATATAAAAAATCTGGAACAAAAAAGTGGATTAACAGTTTTCTTGCAATATTAAATTGAAACTTTTAATATTAAATTGAATTTAACTTGAAACTTTTAAATTGAAATATAAAAAAACCCCTCAAAATGTATAAAGAAAAACAAGCTTGAGCAAATACACTTCTCAAGCCCTGATAAAAAAGAAGTCCTTATTCCTAGGGGGAAATCTGAGTCTGCATTGTTTTCACCAGTAATTCTAGGTCTGGTATCTCGCTGGTATCTGCTCTAAGACAGTCTGTCAAGTGTCTGTCAGTCAGACGAGAATGTTATTTTGACTTTATTATACAGAGAAAGCAATTTCACACACATACCTAGATCTAAAGCAGGTTTTATCAGCACACTGGATTAATGCAGGGTATGTCTTTCAAGTCAAGTCAAGTCGTCAAGTCAAGTGTATTTATATAGCGCTTTTCACAATATAAATTGCATTAAAGCAGCTTCACAATATCAATCAAATAACATAACAATGTTTCTTAGTGAAAAAACATCCACGTTTGGTAGGGCTGATCAATGGTATTAATGCTTGGTTAATTATTTTGAATATCCCCAACTGAGCAAGCCAAAGGCAACAGTGGCAAGGAACCGAAAAACTCCATCAAGTGACCTACTGGTGTCCTAAAACTCCATCAGGTGACCTAATGGAGAAAAAAAAACCTTGGAAGAATCCAGGCTCAGTCGGGGGCCAGTTCTCCTCTGGCGTTTATGAACTAGAGGCCGGATTTACAGTAACTGTAATTTGATACAGAATTTTGTTTTATTTTATCGCTTCGGGGTGGGTACGTGAACCAGAATCACAACGTTTTATCTGTAGAGTGGGAAAGGGATCCTCCATAGGGAGAGGCTAGTTGGCACTTCAGCACTGCGTTGTCATCGGGTCCAGGCAAAGCTCCTAGTCAGATCTGGATACGGCCTGGATCCGGTAGGCTGCGGGAAAACCTCGGGATAAACAAAGACACTAAAATTAGCAGAACACTTGATCCAGATTGTGTCTGCAAAACTGGTCTTTTAGTTCCCTGAGATATGAACAGTAAGCGCTGGGTGAAAATGAGCCTGGTTCTCTGACTTGTGAATGCAGAACAGAAAAGTGAGTGAAATTTCTTTCCTGAAGTTGCTGTGAGAACAGGTCCAGTTTCGCTTCAAATGCAGCCACATCATTCAGCTTCATCAGAAGAATCTTTTGTTTCCCTTGAAGCTTACGATTGAGTGCATTTGAAATGTTACGTAACATCAGCCAGAAAAGCTGCATTGTGCATGAATGTATCTTTGAGGGGTGCCAGTGAATCAGGCCTTCTCTTTCAAAAATATGCACACAACTGGAAGTAATGTAGTGATCAATGACATTTCCGCCACTAAGCCATCTGACCTCTGCATTGCCAAGCCAGGGTATGCGCTTTCAAACTCTGCAACCAAGGTACAGAACTGTCTGTGTTTCAGTGTGTGCAAGAATAAAATTGACTGTTTGTGTCATAGTGTCCATTGTCATTTTGAGCTCTCCTTATTTAAGCTTTTGCTTAAACAATTGCTCCTGATGCAGAATGTAGGGACCTGAGAAGAAGGCTGGTACTTCAGAATCTTTTCTTAATAAAGCAATTAACCCATTTCCCTTTCCAACCATTGATGTGGCATCACCAGTAGTCACAGAAACAAGCGTTTTTAAATGTGTGTTTTTGCCTGGTCCATGAAAAAATCTCATTAGTGCAGAGTGAATGACCTCTCCACGGGTTTGGCCCTTCAATGGGAGAAAGGTCAACATTTCCTCGACAAATATCTCCCCTTAGCTACTGTGAAAAGAGATCGTCTGAAATGAATCGTCTGGTCACTGTTGAATCAGACAACTGTAGGTTTGAGATTTACATGATGATGTTGTCCTTGTTCTTAAAATCCGAAAACAGCGATTCTGCACAGTCCATAAATGTATTTTTGAGAAATTCTCCCTCTTTGCTTTTGCAATATTCCAAGCAATTCTGAATGAGGCCTTGATAATATTGTCAGCGCTTTTAACATTGCTGTAGAACATGAAACTGAGGAGTAATGGTAACACATGCGCAGGTTACTTTACTTCCTGAACTAAACTGCCAGTTATAACAGGAGGTTTTGCAAGAGTACCTTGAACTCATTGATGTAATGACTCGTCATTGTAATGGGAGTGTTTGCTTTCTGTTCATAACCCATTGACAATTTGAATACAAGTTTAGTTTTTCATGCTGTTAAGAGGACCATCGGCCACTTACACACTGCAAAGTATCAGGAATGTCAATCGCATTTTGCTTAATATTCACGCTACTTTTGAGCTCAAAGTATACTAAAATCTTTAGCATGACACAGGCCACAAAATTAATGCTGATGGGCCGGATTCAGACCACCTGCCGTAGGCTGTCCCATTTGTCATTTTTTCTCGCTTGATTAGTTGGCCTGGAGCCTGAAGTGGATCTAGGGGAAGGGTTGGCTGTACACGTCATATAACTGTGCTGAAAACTGAATATCCCAATTAGTCAGATTAAACTGTCCATTTTTCTATGGCCGGGATTGTAGGAAGGGCTCGAGTCTAAGAGGATTCTGGGGAGGAAAGGTTGATGTTTTGCTGGTGGATGCGAGTGGCAGTTCGGATCAAACGACTTCCACGTGATGAAGCCGGCGGCGGAAAGGGGATGATCCCACGGATGGCTGAGGATCGGTGGAAAGAAATGATTCGTCATCAGACGGGTCAGAGTTCGAGTTCAGAGATCATTTCTGCAATTGGGCCGTCCCCATCCCTCATTCTGTGGAAGAATTACAACACTGAGTGGATGCTGGTTAAAAAAAAAGTTTAACCAAATGCATTCAAATATGATTCAGTGACATACAGTGGAGTCATATTCAAATCACTGAAGCATGAAGCATACTCAAAGACTAAAACAAATAAACTGTTCTTATTTCTATTTTAAAAGATCTCCACTATTGTTCATGTAAAATAGCTGGATTGAACCAGAGAACTGTGCTGTGCTTGAAGCTGTAGCTGTATAGGAAGCAGCTGTATATGAGGGCTGGTTGGTGGATGCATTATTACAGTGGCTCCTGCTGTGATAACACATTTCCATCGCCTGAGACGAAATCAACAGGGACTGATTTCAGTGCCAGGGGAGTGTTCAGCTGCAGGATTCTCATTGGATCCAATCACACTACAGAATGCAAAACCTCATCCTCCCGGACAAAATACATCACTGTCAGTTCCAGAGCTGTGCAATGGCAAGTCCTTAAATTGCTATATTTTTCTCCATCTTCCCCACATCCCTTTCAATCGTTTTATTGTTTCAAGAGAGCCAAAAGGGAAAAACTTTTTTTTTTTTAGAATATTTTTTCTTGGAAAAAAATATTCTATATTTTTACGACAATCTATTGCATTAACACAGGGCAATGTGAAAAATTGGAATTCAAAATCCTGGGGGGAAGAAAATAATAAGTCACTAATAAAGAAAATAAGTCACTAATAAAATAAACAAATGAGTGACATTGAACATAGCTGGTAAACTAATTTGTGTACATTTTGTTTTGTATTAAATTACGCAAATGCACAATACAATCTCAAACTTTTGGAATTGTATAATCAAATCTGCATTATCCGTCTCTGATTTATTGTTCAATGTGAATTGTTCACTCTGTTTTACTATTTTCATTCTGATTTTGAATCAGAGCAGTAGGTTACAATTTGACAAGCAACTTAGAGCGGCACTGCGTCTACAGCAATAGAACGAAGGAGGATAATTTGCTGATTTATGTTGTAGACATGTACGTTTCACAAGGCTCAGTGCGATATTCGTTGAAACAGACAAAAGCATGGCATTTTAGTTAATTTAATTTGTTTTTCAGTAAAATTATAATTCTATCATTCTATCATCTTCACATCCTTCCAAACCTGTATGACTTTCTTTTTCTTTTTTTGTGGGAAAAGACTATCTTGCACAATGACAAGCAGCGCTTTTTCTCAGAATGTAAGTGAATAATGACCACAGCTATTTCTGCTCCAATCCACTTTCTTTCTATGGGAAAACATATACTGCTAAATATCCCATTTTATGTTCTACACAAGCAAAAAGCCATACGAGTTTAGAACAGCATCATAGTGAGTAAATGATTGCATAATTAATTACATAATTGCAATTACAAGTTGTTGTTTTTTCAAGACCAAACAAAATTGTTCTTGGAGGCAACAGAGGCTATTTTGGGATTTAACAACTGCCAGTTTGAAAGAGAGAAACCATTTAGTAAAATTGGAGCCAAAACCTTGAACAATCTCTTCACTGGCAGATAACAGTGAAGCTTTGTTTTGTCATTTCTAATTCTGAATAAAATTCATTGTCTCGGTGTAAAGTCTGTGAGACCATGAAATTTTTCAGTTATATGCACAGACATGTTTTTCAATTATTTGGAAAAATGCTAAGTGATTAAAGGGAATACAACTACAACAACTAAATAATAATAATAATGTGAATGTGTGTTATCCCTGTGATGGACTGTCCATCTGTGCCCAAGTGATTATGGCTGTCAAACATAAGGCCAACAATTATTAATCTCATTAGATAATAGTAATTAATAGTAGACTGTCTGCTTAATATCAGCTAACACTTTTACAATTTACTTTGCAACTACATGTCAACTTTTAGTTTTTTATCCCTAACCCCTTATTTTACTACCCCTACACCGAACAGTCTACTATTACATAACTAATACTCTTATGAGAGTTAGTTGACATGTAGATGCAACGTTGTAATCAGCATGTCTAAGAATATCTAAAAGGGGACCATCAAAATAAAGTGAAACCCAGGGTTCCGCCACATTTTCCATTTCCGGTTCGCGTACTTAACCCGAATTGAACAAATTAAATAAAATTCTGTATCAGATTTATAAGCAAGACAAGTCGTTTGTTTAGGCATGGTTTGCAGGGAATTACAAACCTGCCCACAAATATTCAAACGCACATAACTATAGAATCAATTTGCGCATGTAAACGGCATAAACGTTTATCACAGGTTCACGTTTAAAGTCTGTTTAGAGAGAACGGTGTCGTCTTATAATTTAATAACAAATGATCATTTCAACGGAAGTTATGCTTATAAGTGATTCAAGTTGATCAAATAATCAAAACTAACTTTAGCTGGAAAATAACATTATTCAAGAACCACTATAAAGCCATAACAATCTGTTACCTTAAATTATATACCTCTGTAAAGCTGCTTTGAAACAATCTACATTGTTAAAAGCGCTATATAAATAGATGACTTGACTTCAAAATTCCATACTTCTCCATTCTTTAATATCCAAACCTATCTTTTTCAGACCATATTTACCATAATATATATATATGATTTAGATCGTTTGCTCCTTTATCTGTTGCTGGTTTGAGCACACACATGTTTAGTGAGGTTCAAGAGACTAGCTTATGATAAAGACAAACAGTTTTGCGTAATGAAAATAGCCTGAATTCATTCAGTCATGAACAATAACTAAACAATCACTAAACTTTTTCCATGAAAATTTTCAGAAATTCTTCATTCTTCAAACTGAATAGGGGCAATAGTCTTGAAACATATTTTTCATACTCTGTTGTCTTTTCCCCATACACTGTAAAAAAAAAATCCTAATTTTACAGAAAATAACAGATTTTTTGACGATCATTTTCTTTAATTTTAAATTGTACTCAAAACAATGTAAAATTACAAATAATATCTGTAAAATAAAAATTCAGCTGTTCTTTTAAGTTTTGTGACATGAATGACAAATTCCAGTAATTCACATTTTTTATACAGAAAATGTATTACATTTTTCATACAGTATTGTTTCTGTTTTCTTAAATTACATTAAAATGCATGTAAAATTACAAATATAATCTGTAATTAAACAGTAAAAAAACAGTTAAATGATAAAACGGTTAAATGACTGGCAGCCCCCCAAAAAACTGTAACATTAAAGTAAAATATCCTAAATTAAATAAACTGAAAAACATTGTTATTTTACAGGTATTTCCTGAATTATCATGATCATATCCCTTCATTGTAAAAAAGATCTTTAAAAAAGGGTCAAATGACTTGCAGCTACTGCTACCAATCAAAAACCATACAATTAAAGTAAAATATGCTAATTTAAATAAAGTGCAAAAAACTTTAACAGCAATTTGATGTCACCATGATTGAGATCAGATCAGTGTTTGCTTTAGTTGGGCTCATGACCCTTCAGTTTTAAACATTAGTTTTTCTTTGGCTGCTTAAACTGTGTTTTAAATGCACATTTGAAATGGCAATAAATGCAGGAGAAAATCTCATCAGATAATGTTGGTTGCTTATAAGTGATGTTATAGTTATCATATGGTGAATTGATTTACTGATATGCAGTCAAATCTCTGAATGTTTTAGCTGAGATTACATTATATATAGATTGACTTTAGTTTTACACAGAGTCTATGATGAGTCTAAAAATGGAGCGCAACTGGAAGAAAACAAAACTAGAGGTATTTCGGATTTCATGGAAAGAGAGCTCGATTGCTTACAGAGAGGCTTTAAAAGCTGCTAGATCTGCTTATTTTTCAACCCTATTAGAAGAAAATAAACATAATCCTAGGTATTTATTTGAAACAGTGGCTAAACTAACGAAAAAGAAAGCTTTAAGCACAGAAGTTTCCAAGCAACACAGCAGTAATGACTTTATGAACTTCTTCACTTATAAGATTGATAATATCAGGGACAAAATTATAACTATGCAACCGTCTACTACAGTATCGCATCAGGGAGTGCATTGTAGTCTCCCTGAGGAAAAATTGTTTTCATTTGTTGCTATAGGAGAGGAAGAATTCTGCAAACTCGTTAATTCATCTAAATCGACAACTTGTATGTTAGACCCTATACCGACTAAGCTACTGAAAGAGATGCTTCCACAGATCATAGATCCTCTTCTTAATATCATTAATTCGTCTTTGTCTCTAGGATATGTACCAAAAACCTTTAAGCTGGCTATGATAAAACCGCTTGTTAAAAAACCGCAACTTGATCCTTCAGAATTAGTCAATTACAGGCCGATCTCAAATCTGCCTTTTCTGTCAAAGATATTAGAAAAAGCAGTATCCTCACAACTGTGTTCCTTTCTTGAAAGAAATGATATCTGCGAGGATTTTCAGTCAGGATTTAGACCGCACCATAGTACTGAGACAGCTCTCATTAGAGTTACAAATGATTTACTTTTATCATCCGATCGTGGTTGTATCTCTCTATTAGTGTTACTTGATCTTAGTGCTGCATTTGACACAATTGACCACAACATTCTTTTAAATAGACTGGAAAACTATGTTGGCATTAGTGGAATTGCACTAGCATGGTTTAAATCATACTTATCTGACCGTTATCAGTTTGTAGCAGTAAATGAAGAGATGTCTTATCGATCACAAGTTCAGTATGGCGTACCACAAGGCTCAGTACTAGGACCGCTGCTGTTCACTCTGTACATGCTACCATTAGGACATATCATTAGGAAACATGGAATTAGCTTTCATTGTTATGCCGATGATACTCAGCTGTATATTTCTTCAAAACCTAACGAAACTTACCAATTCACAAAATTAACGGAATGCATAGCTGATATAAAAAATTGGATGACTAGTAATTTCCTACTACTAAACTCTGAAAAAACAGAGATTCTAATTATTGGACAAAAAACTTCCACACGTAATAACCTAGAATACTGTCTAACCCTTGATGGCTGCTCTGTTAAGTCTTCGTCGTCGGTTAGGAACCTGGGTGTGCTCTTTGATAGCAATCTTTCATTTGAAAGTCATGTGTCTAGTATCTGTAAAACCGCATTTTTCCATCTTAAAAATATATCTAAATTACGACATATGCTCTCATTAACAAATGCGGAACAATTAGTTCATGCTTTCATGAGCACAAGACTAGATTATTGTAATGCTCTACTGGGTGGTTGCCCTGCACGCTTAATAAATAAACTACAGCTGGTCCAAAACGCAGCCGCTCGAGTTCTTACTAGAACCAGGAAATATGACCATATTAGCCCGGTTCTGTCAACACTGCATTGGCTGCCTATTAAACATCGTATAAATTTTAAAATATTGTTGATTACTTACAAAGCACTAAATGGTTTAGCTCCGCAGTACTTGAGCGAGCTCTTAACGCATTATAGTCCTTCACGTCTATTGCGATCTCAAAATTCGGGCCAGTTGATAATACCTAGAATTTCAAAATCGACTGCGGGCGGTAGATCCTTTTCCTATTTAGCACCAAAACTTTGGAACAGTCTTCCTACCATTGTCCGGGAAGCAGACACACTCTGTCAGTTCAAAGCTAGACTAAAAACACATCTCTTTGACCTAGCATACACATAATATATTATAGACTTCTATAATTCAATATTAGGCTGCATAGATTAGGTCAGCCGGAACTGGGAACACTTCCCTTAAATCCTGATGTACTCGTTACATCATCATAAGAAGAATGGCATCTACGCTAATTTTAGTGTCTTTGTTTATCCCGAGGTTTTCCCGCAGCCGACCGGATCCAGGCCGTATCCAGATCTGACTAGGAGCTTTGCCTGGACCCGATGACAACGCAGTGCTGAAGTGCCAACTAGCCTCTCCCTATGGAGGATCCCTTTCCCACTCTACAGATAAAATGTTGTGATTCCGGTTCGCGTACCCACCCCGAAGTGATAAAATAAAACAAAATTCTGTATCAAATTTACAGTTACTGTAAATCCGGCCTCTAGTTCATAAACGCCAGAGGAGAACTGGCCCCCGACTGAGCCTGGGTTCTCCCAAGGTTTTTTTTTCTCCATTAGGTCACCTGATGGAGTTTTAGGACACCAGTAGGTCACTTGATGGAGTTTTTCGGTTCCTTGCCACTGTTGCCTTTGGCTTGTTCAGTTGGGGATATTCAAAATAATTAGCCAAGCATTAATACCATTGATCAGCCCTACCAAACGTGGATGTTTTTTCACTAAGAAACAAACATTATGTTATTTGATTGATATTGTGAAGCTGCTTTGATGCAATTTATATTGTGAAAAGCGCTATATAAATACACTTGACTTGACTTGACTTGACTATGATTAATGTCATCATTTTTCACATGACCCTTGAAATTTTGTGGCATCACAAACAATCTGAAATTTCAAAAATATATATTATAAAGAAAATGTTTTGAGCTGGTTTATTTTTTTAAGGAGTATAGAGACATCAAGAATCAACATATGAATCTAAACAATGGAGACAGTGTATGAATCACAACAATGGTGAAAATTGAATTCGGATCAACTCTGATCTATTATAAAGTCACAAAAAGGCTTTGTATCAACAAGATTCTTGATGTCTGAGTGAGTCTATACAATCCTGTCAAAACAATTTCTGTATAATGACTTCCTAAAATCTGAGTATCACAGCACTGCAGGATCTTCTATAGCAGTAGTGACATGCAAAATGAACAACTAATATTTATCGACTTAATCAGATATTACACTTCAGGTGGAATCAATAAAGCAGGCAATTGCATGATGATTATCATCACTATTAAGTGACCATTTAGAAATACACATATGACCCGAAGGAAGCATATGGAGAATACTGGGGTGTCCAGCCGCAGGTGGAATATTTCAACCCCAGGGGTGGCAAGGTGGCTTGCCAAGGGAAAGACACATGCTCAGAGAGGCTTACAGTGGAAATACACGTGTGGGGGTAGCTCCGGGGAGGGACCATGCACACGGGAGGCACCTAGCCGACGCACAGGCAATAGACACTGGCGCTAGCATCAGGGGTGCTGGAGGAACTCAGGGCTTGCGGAGAAGCTCACCTGAGGAGAATATCGCACGTATCCAGTCCGTGGAGTGGAATGGCGAGCAAGCAAAGACACCTGAGCGGGTCCAGTACTAGCTAGTTGAAGCGAGTACATGAGAGGACACTGGCTCCACTCGGAGATTGTAGAATCTGGCGAATGTGTTAGGTGTCGCCCAGCCTGCAGCTCTTCAGATGTCTGTTAGCGAGGCGCCATGCGCTAGAGCCCAAGAGGGTGCCACACTCCGGGTGGAGTAGGCAGTCACACCAAGGGGACACGATCGACCTTGCTGCTGGTATGCCAAAGCAATGGTGTCCACTATCCAGTGAGACAACCTCTGCTTGGAGAGAGCCTTTCCCTTCAGCTTCCCACCATAACAGACAAAGAGCTGGTCTGAGGTCCTAAAACACTGCGTCCTGTCTACATAGGCGCGGAGAGCGATGGTAGCCACCACCGCTGGTGGTAGGGTACTCAAACCTGCCTTGTCCCGTCCAGGAGCCACACGTGGAGCAGTGCCAAGGCTCGGTCTGCCTCCTCCAAGGGCAGCGCTTGCAGGTTCACCACCTGGTCCCGGAAGGGAGTGGTAGGAACCTTAGGCACATATCCAGGCCGGGGTCTCAGGATCACGTGAGAGTAAGCCGGCCCGAATTCCAGGCACGCTTCGTCAACGGAGAATGTTTACAGGTCCCTTACCCTCTTGACAGAGGCCAATGCAACCAGGAGCGCTGTCTTCATTGACAGGAACTTAAGTTCCACTGATTGCAGAGGCTCAAAGGGAGCACTCTGCAGGGCATTTAGAACCACCGCGAGGTCCCAAGAGGGAACGAGAGGAGAACGAGGAGGATTCAGTCTCCTCGCTCCTCTCAAGAACCTGACGATCAGGTCGTGCTTCCCTAAGGATTTACCTTCTACCAAGTCATGGTGTGCGGCAATAGCGGCAACAAACTTTGAGGGTGGAGGGAGACAGCCTTCGCTCCAACCCATCTTGAAGGAAGGAAAGCACGACACCAACCGAACACCTCCGGGGGTCTTCTCGGCGAGAAGAGCACCAGTTGACGAAGAGGTTCCACTTCAACGCATAGGCGTGTCTCGTGGATGACACTCTAGCGGAAGTGATGGTAGCCACCACCGCTGGTGGTAGGGTACTCAAACCTGCCTCGTCCCATCCAGGAGCCACACGTGGAGATTCCAAAGATCGGGACTAGGTTGCCACAGGGTGCCCCGTCCCTGAGAAAGGAGGTCCTTCCTCAGAGGAATTGGCCAAGGAGGTGCTGTCGCGAGGAGCACCAGTTCGGAGAACCAAGTCCGGGTGGGCCAGTACGGTGCAACCAGAAGGACCTGCCCCTCGTCCTCCTTGACCTTGCGTAAGACCTGTGCTAGAAGGCTGACTGGGGGAAACGCATATTTGCGGCCCCGCGGCCAGCTGTGCGCCAGTGCATCCGTGCTGAGCGGTCAGGGAATAATACCGGTCGCAATGGGTCGAGTCGTGAGAGGCAAACAGATCTATCTGTGCGTCCCCGAACTGGTCCCAAATCAGCTGAACCGACTGGGGATGGAGTCGCCTTTCTCCAGGGAGGGGCTGAAGCCGTGAGAGCTCGACGGCTGCACAGTTCAGGGCTCAGGGAATATAAATGGCTCGAAGCGACCTCAGATGCTTCTGACTCCATAGGAGGAGGTGGCGGGCGAGTTGCGACATACGGCGGGAGCGTAGACCACCTTGATGGTAAGTGTACGCTACTGTGGCGGTATTGTCTGATCGGACTAGTACGTGTTGACCCTTGAGCAACGCTCGAAAGCGGTGCAGGGCAAGGCGTACTGCCAGCAACTCGAGGCAATTGACATGCCATAGGCGCTGGGGTCCTGTCCAGGAGCCCGCGGCAGCATGTCCATTGCACATGGCGCCCCAGCCCGTGGTGGAGGCATCTGTTGAGACAACAACATGCCGGGAGACTCGTTCCAGGGGGACACCTGCCCTGAGAAAACTGAGGTTCGACCACGGGGTGAAGATCTGACGGCAGGTCGGAGTAACTGATACTCAGAGCGTGCGCCAAAGCTGAAGCGGGCTCATATGAAGCAATCCGAGCGGCGTCACCACGGCTGCAGATGCCATATGCCCCAGGAGCCTCTGAAAATATTTCAGTGGAGCCGCACTCTTGCCCTGAAATTGTCTCAGACAAGTCAGCAGTGACTGTGCGCGCTCACTCGTAACCTGCACGGACATGGCGACCGAGTTGATGTCCATACCAAGAAAAGAGATCCTCTACACGGGGCAAAGTTTGCTCTTCTCCCAGTTGACCCGAAGGCCCAGACGAGCTAGGTGCCGGAGTACAAGGTCCCTGTGTTCGCAAACCTGGTCTCGAGAGTGAGCTAGGATAAGTCCAGGGACGTTACGGCACGGTCCAGGGATGGCACACACTGTCATCCGGCTCTGAGACAGAGGGGGACGAGGGGTGCACGGCTCGGAGGCGGCGCACCGTGTCGTCCGAAACTCTGTATGCTCAGAGACGAGAGAGTCAGTTCTTTCTGAATAAGGATTCTTCCCCAGCCCTCCACCAGGGAAAGGAGTGGCCCTGCTACCAACTCCTGGAAAGAACTGAGTCCCGTCTCTGAGCAGGAACTGTGGAAGGGCGCCTTCGGCGGTTGGCAGACTGAGGGACCTGAGCGGACGGCGGGGCTGTTGGCAGAATAACCTCAATCTGCTCATGGGCGGTTGAGAACTGTTGGGCAGAAGTACTCAACCGGATCGCCGAAGAGGCCGACCTGGGATATGGGGGTGTCGAGCAGACGAGTCCGCCGACATCCTGTACATCAGACCGGTCAGCCCCAGAGTGGTAAACATCACCTGACTCGGAGAGCGCACGGCCACCTTCGTCGCTCGGAGAGCAAGGTCAGTGGCGGCGCACTTTTTGGTAGCTCATTAAAGAGCCTCGAGTCAGTCTCGCCCTCATGCATAACCATGAGCATCTGGGTCAGGTAGACCAGCAGAACGGTCATGGGATGCAGTGAGGCGGCTGCCTGTCCTGTGGCACTATAGGATTTCGCCACAGATTAGTGTAGACGAAAAGAACTACAGGCTTCGGACGGGTGCTTAGGATTGCGCCGGGAAGCACTCTGAGGACACAGTAGCATCGCAACAGAGCGTTCAACCGGGGGGACCCCAGTGTACCCATGGGCAGCTGCTCCGTTGAGGGGAGGGAAAGGGGGATGAGACCAACGAGCGGTCCTGAGAAGACACGGGGGTCTTTCAGGACGTTGAGATCTCATCATGCACGTCCGGGAAGAAAGATATTGGGGTTTGCCGTGGACGCGGGTCGGCGGCCTTACCCAAAAACCAATCGTCCCAGGAAAGCATGGCCGTCATCTCCGGATCAGACTCAGGCACAGCCATAGCACACCAGAAGGTGGCAGCCGTGACGAGTCGTCACTTCCAGAAGAATAAAGCCCACCTAGTGATGCTGCTATAGACATAGCACCCTCCTCTGTAGCTTTCAAATGAAAACACACGGGCCACCCGAGGTAGACTCGTGGAATCACCTGATCGCTAGCGGGCACCGTCATAGAAGAGGGGGGCTGGGGTCACGGACACAGAGTCGGCGCCTTGTTCGAGACCATCACCCTCAGGTCACCCTGGCCACCATCCGAAAATCGGGGTGTGGATGAGGGGACTCTCACTCTTGCGAGTTCACCGAATCTCGACCTAAATGACGCGATGATCATGTTCCCACAGAGAGAACATGAATCACCCACGAGCGCTGTTCAAGCATGATCAAAGCCCAAAGACACTAGACAGCGCTCGTGCCCATCAGAGTCCGATACCAATCTACTGCAACCACGAATGCACGGGCGAGTCGTCTTTAAAAAGACGTGCCGCGTGCGAGCTCTTTTGTGAGAGGAGAAAAAAACTCTGCGATGTTGAAGCCAGCAGGGAGAAACACACTCACTGGCAGATCACTGCACAGATCAGCAGGCAATGTGAACTCGCTGCAGATCGCCGTCACACCAACACCGGAGAGAATGGCTCGTCTCGTAGAGCGAAGTCAGAAATGGCTGTGGAGTGAAGAGATACTCTTGGCTCCGAAGCGAAAACATAACTGCATGTTGCCGGCGTCCTCCTTGTATACCCACAAGGTGGGGCGGAGTTACGTCATGCAAATTCCGCAGACCCATGGCATTTCTTTGCCATTGGCTCGTTTTTGTATACTCGAAGTCGATAGGTGTTCTAAGCGAAACCCCATTCGTCGTCAATCCGACGTAACTCGGAGTGACCACGAAAGGGAACTGGAGTTACACACTCTGACTGTTAAAGTTCACTTGTGTATTGGCATCCTTTTGTGATGCAAAACATTAATGATGTTTTGGAAAAAGGGTTTCATAAACCCAAACGTTAAAAAAATTGCCCAAAAATGCCCTACTATCATATGCTTTTAGCAAGTGACATATATATATACTATAGTGCACAAGTCAAAAGGACTTTTGTGTTACATGAAAAATGGCAGCCTTTAGAATTGGAACAACATGAGTGTAATTAAATAATAACAGAAATTGAATTCTGGGCTGAACTATTTCTCCAGTTAAACCCAGTCTGAAATGTCATTGCTTAGTGCTCATAATTGCAGCCTTCCCATATTTTGGCCAGAGCTTGTGAAATGGACGTTTATGAGTGCCGATGAGAGCTCATCAAATGCTCCATTTGGGCTCCAGCTGCAGTATGATGAGGAAAGATGATTGCATGCTCTCATTTCATTCATCAACATTAGCCACAACACTGATCAGATATAACTGAGTTCATATGATGCACCAGCCATGTATCATTTAATAATGCTGAGGGACTGTCAAATAAATCAGGAGATAATTAAAGGAGGAAGAATATAATTGCACAATGCCACGTTTCCATTTGGGAAGTGTTAGACTTCTAAATGACAGTGTGCGATCTATTAATCTGTTTTTCAAAGTCACTTATGCTTACAATAGACCTTGAGTCTTTAATATAGACACTGATTGGCCTAATGATTATTGGGCTGGCCTATGGTGTGAGTAATGTGGTCAAAGTTACTTAAGCAGTCAATACAGAGAGATCACCACTTTTTACTGTTCTCTAATTACCAGAATCAGTTTTATAATAATAGCCTAGTAGTTCCAAAATCTACCTTTAAGCATAGATCCTCAGCATTGATAGGAAACACTATCCACTTTTTAGCCGTCTTATTTTCCATTCCTTTTCTCCAAAGCATTTTTTTTCCAATATGCAGAAATTATTCAGCAATTTATCCAACCATAAAAATTGAGATGCAAAGGCAAAATGTATGGGAGGAGAGTATATAAGGTGATTTACTAAGGTTTGCGCTAGTCAATTGACGTTTATTTGCACCATTATTTATCGGCCAAAAGAAGCATATTTTAAACCAGACTTTAAGTTGCGCTGCTATTGGTAGATTGTGTTGGTCATTATGGAAATGATCCGGCTGTGTCTGTGATCTTAAATTTGCGTCAGTAGATCACGCACAGAACTTTCCACGGTAACACTTTATTTGAAGGGGTGTGCATAAGACTGACATGACACCTTCATAATCATAACATGGCAGATGTCATAAATATGAAGGTTTTATGCATGTTTATGACAATTGTCATTAAGTGTCATTCGCTCAATTATCACATTTTTAATGCAAATATGACATTGTTTCAGATGTCTTTGTTATGACACCTTGACATAAATCAATACATCATAACCTGTCAGTGTCTTTATCAAACTTAAGAAACCACTTAGCTGTGTGGGTTAACATTTCATTAAATTGTCAGGTGGTTGGTTTTGACATTGGCTGTCATGAGGCCATTATAACTGTCATGAATGTTTTTCTTGACCTCAACTACAGTGGTACAAATTGAATTTGTCATTAAAATGTTATAATGGCCTCATGACAGCCAATGTCAAAACCAACCACATGACAGTTTAATGAAATGTTAACCCATAAAGCTAAGTGGTTTCTTAAGTTTGATAATTAATCTGCTATGTCATGTTTATGACATATTTATGACAGGTTGTGTTTGTCTTAGTTATGTCAAGTTGTCATAACAAAGACATCTCAAACGATGTCATATTTGCAATAAAAATGTTATAAATGAACGAATGACACTTAATGAAAGTTGTCATAAACATGCATAAAACCTCCTTCATATTCCTGACATGTGTCATGTCATGATTATGACGGTGTCATGTCAGTCTTATGCACACCCCTTCAAGTAAAGTGTTACCCTTGCGACTCCCGTCGATACTTTTGTTGAATTGTACTCTCACGTTAATTTGCCGTTTATTAAATCTGCCCCTTAATATTCAACAATATTATTGATTTGACTGCACTTACACTATTGGATGAGAACTGAACTGAACTGGATGATGAAATAACTTTCTGCAGAACAGATTTATAGATTAAATTAACAAATTGAATAATTGGCCATCTTCACAACAAAACTGAATTAACACTGAACTGAACCCAGCTGAACAATAACAATATTTTCTTTTAGAGCTGCTGTACAGCCGAAACGAACTGTTTGCATCATTGAATTATTTTCCTGTTTATCACTGTAAAGCTGCGCTATATAAATAAAGGTGACTTGACTTGACTTTTGATATAGTACAACATATTTCAGGTTTATTGAAAAATGTTCAAACACAGATAGACATTCTCAACACTGCTGTGTCATTGGCAATGCTTCATGAGAGTTGGCGGTCACTGCTGAACTCTTTTGATGTGATTCCATTTTCATGGTAACAACAACTGATTGGTAGATCTCTTCTCGGGATTTTGGGTAGGATATCTCTCCAGGAATTAAAAAAAAAAAAAAAAAAACTGGAATCACATTGACATAATCTCTTAATTTCTGATGGCTCATGACAAGACTGCTAAATATCTACTTTTAAACTCTTATAGTTAAGTAATTTGTGATGTCATTAACCAGTGGTATGTCAGAAACTTATTTTAGAAACAGATGAGAAACAGAATAAGATAAGAAACAGAAAATGTCAAACTAGTGTTGAAAACAACTGGGAACATTTTATTGCTGGACATAGCTGTCAAGAGTGAAAACAATAACTGATGAATTGAAAAAAATAACACAAAATTAAAATGACTGCATACAATTCTGAGTGCTGTGATCTGTTGAACAAAAAAAAAAAAGAATAAATATACATGAGCAAAAAAGATGAGGAATTCCGCTATTGCTGATACAAATGGTCATAATGCAACAAACCTATAGAACTCAACAGCGCAATATAGTGAAAATCATAAATACACAGAATGAGACACATACAACAAACAAATAATCATGGACTCCAGAAATGTGGTGGCAGTATAAATCCAATCCATCATCCACCTTTATTATGAGCTCTTGTAAGCTTGTAAAAAAAAAAACAAGAACCAGTAGTAAAATAACCAGTAACATGGAGCCTTGTTAATGCGGAGGGTGTTTTCAACCAGTTGACGTCTTCTCGCACATCTGACTCAGTAACACCATTGAGACAGAATAGCATCTTTCATAACACTATGCATATAGAGTGGGGTCCATTCGTCTGAGACCACAGAGTTAAAATGTGTCTATTTTGCACCTGTTTTTGTCATAATAAAATACATAAGGAATATGAGTAAAAAGTAGGAATTAGTCAAGAGTTTTTAATTGTCTTTGTTTTTGGTATGTCCCTCTTTTGATTTACCCGATAGCAGCCTGGCCTCCACAAGTTTGATCAGCTGATCCATGTTATCCCGCGCAATTTGTGCACATCAGAAGCAATCAGATCCATTGTCAGATTTGGAGTTGGACAAATTAGCTTATTGATTAGCAACCTATTTCTTCTTCACTGTTCTTTGTTCCACTGTACTTCACCAATACTTTGTTACAGTACATTTACCTCTGCTCATTTCCAGGCTTATATAACATTTTAAACGTTTTACAGATTTTCAATGTGGGCTCAGACTTTTGGACTTTCCAGTATAAGCTACAATAAACAAGATGTTTGTTCAGTTGGTACAGATAGAGTATGACATTTTCAAAATCAACTGTTATGTACAATAATGAGCTACAAAGTACCACATCTATGATGTAATAAAATATGTAAACATATTTATTGTTTGACACAGTTGACTGTGACAACATGAAATATACACTCATTCACATTGAATTCATCTTCCGCAAATCATATTTCAGCCCTCCTTCAGACAACAGATTGCTTCGCTCACAGTTGCTTCATATTTGAGACGTGTGTGTAGCAAATTACTTAAGCAGTCAAAACTGAAAGGAGAATCCCGAATTTAATGTAGAATGTCTCGGTTTCCATTTGTAATAGATGGATGCTTTTCAGTTGAATCTGTTTATACATGGCAGAGCTCAATCAGAATATGAATATTAAAGCAAGTTAGTACTTGATGGACACTGGAAGAGAAAAGGATGAGAAATAAAAGCAGAAACAAAGGAAAAATGAGAATGCTAAAAAAAAATTGGAAAAAAACCCCACCATTTATTTAATGGAACACTTCTTCTCCTGCTTAGGTTAGAAAAGTACTGTTTTATGGCAAATTTTCCCACTTTGCATCTTCAAAACAACATCCTCTAGATCTCCTCTTTGCAAAGATATCAGTACTACATCACACACATCACATGCATGCCCAAAATCATGACCATTACCCATGATCTGCGTTGATTTGTACAGGGTTACAATGGACAAGGGTTGCTTTTTTTTCTCCTTTTGTCTTTTTTTTTACACCAAGTATTTTGTACCTTAGAAAGTCATTTGAGGGATAACAATGTAACAATGAGATATTTTACACTGGCATTGTCCCACAACCAGACAGCAAATAAGGTATCAAGGTCCCTAGAGTCCTATTTGCCTTCTCCCTATACGCTTACCGTACGCTTAAGTGTGCTTCAGATCACAGAGCTTGGAAATGGGTTCATTTTGACTCAATGAGTGAGTTTTTAAAGGACTTTTTTTTGTGTGTAAAATCACCGTTTCCTGTTCAAGTATTTTTTTCTGTATTTGGATTTCGTTTTATACATAGTATTCCTTGTCCTTGTCTTTGGGTCTCTTGTTGCTGGCACTCTTAGTGCTGGGCTGTTTGTCTTTCACTACCGTGCCATTATTCTGTGCCGAATTGCTAATATAGTTCCGTGTTTCATCTACCTGATAGGAGCCCTCGTCCCTGTTCCTGTATTTGTACATGGCATAGAGAAGAATGAGGATGCACAGGGCGGCAGCAGAGATGATCCCGACCACCATGCCCGTAGTGCTGCTGGACTCGCGTATTACCTCAGAGGCACCAGGGGGCACTCTCCTGACACCTGGCTCGGTGGGCAGGGCGCTGGGGATGGTGCGCAACATGGGCTGCGTGATATACGGCCCCTTCGGTTTGGTGCCGTCCATGTCCAAAGATGTGGGGAGTGGGAGTAGCACTATGTCCGGTTGGGGTTTGATCTCACGGTTGTTCATTTTCCCGGCGGGGATTTTAGGAGCGGCCTCGGGCGTGACGGGGGATGAGCTCCTAAGGTCAGGCAGAGGCGGGATGGCCGTAGTCCTGCCCGCCTCAGAGGCCTTGCTAGGTTTAAAGTCCTTTACTTCCCACTTGGGTGCGAGAGCTTTGTAGCCACCTTCGTAAGTCGACGTGGTCAAGATCTTATCTGTTACCAGGGAGAAGGTGGTGTAAAAATCTTCATCGTCAGTAGGGGGGAGGCTAGAGTCGAAGGCCTCCCCAGAGCCAAACCCCGAAATCACCAAGCCATCACCATCATCATCATCACCATCATCATCATCACAATCATCGCTGCCTTGGTGCGACAAGCAAGGTACCCCCGCCTCGGTGGCAATTGACAGGGACTCTTTGGTGGTCTTAATAATGGTGAGGACGGGGTGAAGGGTTGGGGGAAGGGGGATGAAAGGGGCTCTAGTGGAAACAGGGGGAATGTCTATGGGATCCTCGACTAGAACGGGGATGACTAACTCCCCTCCTGGGAAGCAGAAGAAGAAGAAAGGAAATTAGTGTCCATTCAAGTTCGGCTGCTTGCTAAACAGGCAACTGTACATGACCAATTAAAGCAAAGCAAGAATAATTGGAAAGGAATATGACAAAAAAACACTCTTGGCCAAAACAAACCAAGAAAGAACAGAAAGAAAGAACAGAAATGTGAAAATGCCAGGTACATTTATCAAAAGGCTTGTAGGGACATGCAGGGTCTTTCTTTTTGGCGTATTTAACTGACCTCTACATAACACCTATTACTCACAATTACCGCGCCCCTGCCACTTAGAGCATCCAAAACAAGTTAAACTAGTGAACATAGTCTTTAAGTTTGCTACATCTAGAGAAGTGTAGAGAGGTGAAAGTAAAAAACTGCTCACGTTGTGAATTCATTTAAGAAATTTACGTCTAAGCATCCTGTTAGATCAATGAACATAAGACCAATGAAGAGCGTAACATATGGAACACTCCCAAAAAATACCATTATTTTATTGAGATTTCTAATTTTCTGAGCAGCTTATCAAGACTGTGGAGAAAATCACTTTATTACTTTTCTCTTTCAAGTCTGTCACACTTGAGATGAAAGCCAATTGCCTTTTGACAGTTCTTATGAAATTGCCACAATTGCACAAGTCGCAAGACAGTTCATCAACACCTGAATGTTTCGTCTCATATGTAAACACTTTATGTCATACTATAATAGGTTTGATTCACATGATTCACATTAGGTGATATTTTAATTGTTGAAAACATTACATACACACATTGGGCTTCATGCAATTTTTTAAAATTTAAGTTAAAATGTAAAACCATTCTTAAGTAAACCAGCTCACAGGATTAATGGATTTTTCAACGATTTACTGAATAAGGCCCAATGTTTTTACAAATAAAACCTGGTTGTTTTTCTATTGTACATTTCTTGTAGATTTTTTTCTTTTTTTTAATTGTTACAAGGGATACATCCAGATGTTGATTGAATCTGCTCAAACTTACGCCAAGGTGGCTTCACTGATTACAAACATAGGGCACTATAAGGCAACACAGGTCTCAAACAACAGACCAAAAAATCAAAAGGAAAGGAAAGAAAAATGAAAAGCAATGCAAACAACTGGTTAATGGTTAGAGCAAATCACTTGAAACATTCACAAATCAAATGCACAGAAACAAAAGAGAGTAGTAAGCACATAAAAAAGAAAATGATTCTAAAAAATAATAAGCCTATTAAACAATTCATCAAAAGGTGGAAGCATACCAACAGTTCTGTGACTTACATCAACAAATTGCCCGCATGATTTTGGCAGGAAGAAAAAAATTTACAAAAGAAAGTTGTGTAAGAATGCTTGGGAATAAGTATGGTTAATCTTTAAAAATGTAATTAGGCAATCAATTTATCCTCTAATTTTATATATAATATTTTTTCTTAGACAAGATGATACAGGGAGGCAACGACACATACATTCACACCATGACATGAAAAATAACTTCACCATTCTGCTCATTTGTTCTTTCTTTTGATAAATAAATCATTTTCTCTACAAAAGAAAACTGTACATTTTTAAAGATAATTTAGCTTTGCAGTATCTACAGATACATATCTTCTTTTTTTAACATGAATTCTTAAACAATAGATTTACTGTACATACTGTACTGCTGCTAAGAGGAGAAAGGGAGGGTCGAAAGAAAGAGAGAGAGATAGAGAGAGAGAGAGAGAGAGAGAGAGAGAGAGAGAGAGAGAGAGAGAGAGAGAGAGAGAGAAAGGGAGGGGCCTATGAACAGACTAGGTAGGAAATGACATAGATGGAAGTGAACGTGTACGTCAGTTGCCATGTCCATGTAAGGGCGGTACGAAGCGGTCGGGCGGCAATAGAGCTTTGGGCTGTAAGGAAGGGATGGGGATATACAAACAATGAGCATATACATGCCCATCTACCAGATCATATAGAACTCAAGACTGACACTCATACTGACCCTAAGCTGCAACTTCTGTCCCATGCAGTTTTAATGTCAGATTTAGATTTAAACAATTTAGGAGTCAGATTTCCACTGGGAAAAATCATGACTACAATTTTAACTGATTTTGATAGTTTGGAGTAGATAGTGGTGAGTAAAAATTAGCATATTTTGTTTCTTAATAAAAATTATCTGTATATATAAATACTTGTATATAAAGCTATCAAAGTTCTCAAATATTGATCAGGCTAATCAAGAAAAAAGAGAAACTAAACAGGAATCAATATAGAACATATATAAATATACACATATAAATATAAATACATATATAAATATAGACAAACCAGACGATATACATGTGTATACATGTATAAGCAATAAAAAGGAATAAATTAAAAAAAAAATTCTCTCACACTATCAAGATTGAAATAATCAGAAAACACATAGTGAAGCCCAACAGAGGAGGGACACTGTACCGTCACCACCTTCACAACTAATAACACCATTGTTAGTTTTCTTTTGTAAATCTATTGTTAGTAGCTTGACAGCACAAAGCAGGGGTAGGTGTATTTCAGGAAAAGGAGGAACAATTTTTTTCTTTTATTTTCACTGCAAGGTGAAATCATGCTTTTTAACAAGTTGCATTTAGGGAAAGTAGAATCACAGCACTGCAAGCTTGGATCAGGAGGGCTGAGAACAGGGTTACAGGATATTGAGAAACCCATGGGCTAAAGGCTGTGGGATATCAACTCGAATCAACCAAATCTCAATCTCAATACAGAGATAAAGACCTCGTTGATCTTATGACCACTTGAACATAATGCGAGTCCTGAATGCATTCAGCCAATTTAGAACAGAAATGTTCTGCAGAAATCATTGCATAACCAACAGCCGTTCGCTCAACATAAATGACAGTAAAGACTGGGAATTCCACAAATTAGCATCCTTACAAGACAGAAAACATATCTGTGAGATGTCTCTAACAGATGCATCAAAAAAGAGTACATTTAAATTTGTATGCATGTAGGACATGAGAGAGATTTTTATATTATGCAGTTAATCAGTATGGTTTTTTTCAATGGTTGATACTGTTACTGATTATCTGTGAGCAGAGCAATTTAATGACTCAAAACAAGTGGACAATTTTTACTAAACCTACAAAAACCTAGTATAAATTAGTTTAACAGTTGAAACTAGAATAGCAATTGGCAAAAAGGTTGCCTGATTTTGCCATGTTTATCACGTTTCACTGATTCCCTAGTTCGTCCTGAGCTAAATGGGTGAATTTATAGGCTTCAGATGATTTGATCAAGATTAAGGCATCTACTTAAACCACAGGCACAAAGACAGCGCCACAGAGGACCCCGACATGTCTCAGTAAATACTTTAATCGTACATTAGCTATGATCATTTTCATAGTGTTTTAATTCAGCTCAAACATTGTGTGCTTGTCTTAGGGGACTGTATTTATTTTGCAGAGCTTTGGGCTAAGCTCCATTACATAGCAAACACTTCCACACTGCATTAAGCCTCCAGCTCAGCTAGATTGCAGCGTTCTGTGCATTTGCTGACAGGAGTTCATTTTTGTAAACAAATGTGAAGGGCCACCCTCTTTCTCAGCTGTTACTGCTCTCTAAAAACAGAGAATTCCACGTTTAGAGCGGAGAGGATGCGAAACGAAAGAAATTAACCATAACAGCTGACATTCACAGTAGTGTTCTCTCTCTTGCGGCCCCAACCAAATCCAAGTGCCCTTGGTCCAGTTATCCATGCCTAAACTCCGTGACCAACTTGTTTTCGCTGAGTCGAGCCAAACAGCGATGAATGCCGCAGGTGTGTGGGGCTAAACCTGCCTGATCCCCTAAAAGAGGAGTATGTGTGAGCTGGCCCCTGTGGTTCAGTCAAATCCTTTTGTGTCAACCATGCATTGTGCCCAGTCTGCAACTATTGCGGTTTTCCTCTGATACCTCATCAGCAGTATGATAACTGAAAACCCTGGGAAATGAGAAGGCTGTGCAACTGCTGAGGGGCTGTTTTTATAGATACAAAAACTGACCTTTATGTCACTTCCTCAAAGTATCAGATTGCACTAAGATTGGGCAAATGAGCCAGCGCTAAGCTCCACCCCCCTTGGTTAAAGTTAATCCTGTATGAATTGAGATTTCAAACATGGCTATTTTTCAGTAAATTGTGCTCATAAATTGGCAGTTATTTAATAATTATTTAATAAACAGTAATTTAAAACTTTATCAGTGAATTCAACATTGTACTATGAACTTTTTACTTTTACTTCATTAATCTGTAAATACATGAATGTTAACATTCAATTCCTTTGGAGCAAATAAAAAATAAAAATAAAAATGCTGTTTTTTTTCTGTCATACTTTTAGTAACTACTAGTGGTGTAACGATACACTCATGTCACGATTCAATATCACGATACTGAACTCACGATACAATATTATTGCGATACTCCAAGACATATGATTAAAGGTTAACAAAAAAATGCTAAATTTGGTATTACAATGTGGGTGTAAATGAATAGGTGCTGGAAACCCAAAGCACAGGACAATAGTGACACCAGAATAAAAATATTCATGATTCTAAAGCTGAAAACAGAATTATGTTTAGACGAATATGCTTGCACTCTCACAGTCACTGACTAGATATATTTAAAATTTAGGCCACTTTTTACTGGTAACATAAGACCCACAAATATTCCCCCATTGCATTATTATATACATTATATTCAACATTATATATAGCAGTTTAATGTAGTACTGACACTAAAGCTAGAATTTTTTCTCACACAGTAATTTTATTTTGAGTGAACTAGACACAATGAATATTGTCACTATCCATGATACATATTGTTGCATTTTTGTATTCAGATATTTTGTGACACGATATTTTGTTACACTCCTAGTAACAACTTTTCGTAATGTATGTTACTGTGTAGGGTCAGTTAGTTTGGCCTTCCCAGTTGGGATTTCAAGTTGCTGCAATTTTATTTCCTCTAGTTTGTCTTTTTAAATGCCTCTTTTGGCTTGGAGTGACACAGATTCTTCTGCTACTCCTTCATATCACATCTCGATGTGACCCAAGTGTTAAACTGGTATCCTGAGCCAGAGGCATGCGACCACTGTCTGCTGCACAATTTGTTGTATGGCCATTAAGCTTTAAACAGTTAACATTTAAATGAGACCTGCTTCAAAGTGATAGCCGGCCCAACGGGGCTTGACAACACCAAACTTCAGCCGGTGCCAGTGGTTCAGTGACCCGTTCCTTAGGGTCCCATGGTCTCTGTGCACCTCTCCACATCCTCCTGACTGATATCTTGCTTTGAAGACTGTTTTTCCATCTTAATAAACCGACGACAGCACGATAAAACCTTAGGGACCCCTACAGACCCAGCATCAGTTTTACTTTAAAAGACTCTTCCTTCGTGAACTACACTATTGGCAGCTCCCCTAACTTTTATTTTCCTCTTAACAACTAGATGGCACAAAAATTTGCCGCAGCACTTTCCAAAACATCCACTTTTCGAGATGCATGTGGAAATTTGGCTGATCCTTTACACGATCAGGGGCAGCAATGCAAAGTTGATTCTGCACTTATTTGATCTAATATTTGATGTTTAAAATTTTTTTTTTTAGATTTAAGTAGCAAATGAGAATTGTTACAATTATTGAGTATATTGAGTATAGATGTTACTAGGTCCCCATCCCGGCATCGATCCCGGCATCAATCCCAGGACGTGTTTGCGTTCACACAGAAGGAAATCTGGCAATTTCCTGGCAATTTCCCAGGATCAACGCACTGTGTGAAAGGGCTTACTTAACATGATAACCAGCTTGCTGACAGGTTAGATTCAGATGGTAAATATAATATATTAAGTTGGGTCTTAGAGATACCCACCATATTTACAATGAAATATTCATATAAAAAATATGATATTAATCATATCATATAATAAAATATTTATTACTAAATTATTGATTTTTTATACACTGTGTTTTTGTTAAAACACCCTGATAAGCCCCTAACAATTTGCCTACTTTGAAAAATTGATAATTTATATCATCATGTCAAGCCTTGCCTATTTAGAACATTAGAATCACCACAAGATTTTAGAGTTTCCCCCTGTAATTGAAATGTAACCCCTGTTCATTAACTGAATGTTTAATTTGCCCTTTTGTGGAATTCCCATCAGTTCAAAAGTGTTCAAGAGTTTCACAGAACACAGTGCAAAAATACAAGAAACGACATCAGCAGGACATCAGACAGATAGAACAGTCAAAGACAAAGACATCAGCACACAGACAGATGATAAGCACGTCAGCACAAACGGTCAGCCCGTTAGCAAACGCATGGGTGGAGAAGCACACAAGATGGAGCCGATAACTTCCATGCAAGAGTCATGATGGATATCTCCCACTGGGGATTGTTTAGTTTGCAATCAATGCATGCCACAAACGCGACTGATCAGATCAGTAGCAACAAATAGAATAGAAAAACAGATATACTTTTGTGGCAATAAAATTCTTTTTATGCCATCTGCATTCAAACAGACATGTCTATGCAGAAAGGCACTGAAATAAAGATGAGATCAGGGATGGAGTGGTGGGGGTGGGGGGGTGGGGGGGTCATTCTTTCACACACAACTTTCTTGAGACAGAATGGGGTTGCCTGAACAAGGCAAAAATTATAAATAAAATATATGATGGCAAGAAAAGATTTTGTTGCCTTTTATTTCCTGTTGTATAGAATGTGGGGATGTTTAATTTTAAGCCTAATGGCACAAAACATAACAAAAAAGAGGAAGAGAATTATTACGTTTTTTTTTTTCAACCACCAAAATTCCATGCGGCACAAGATGAGATGAAACAAGAGGATCATCTTTAATCCTGGAAAATGGAAGGATGAGGACATCAACGAAAAAGCCCCCCAAAAGGGGGGGAAAAAAGATAAAATGCTGGGAAATACGGCAAATTAACCAAAATCACATAAATGGGATGTCAAAGAGTGGATACAGAAGGAAGATGTTTTTCTACATGAAAAAAGGTTTAACCAAAACAGAAACAGAACAGAAAAGTATCATGCAAACTGTCCACGAAATCTGAAGCGGAGGTCAGACTGATGATGTGAATTTCTGTGTCAACATGAAATCGTATGAGTGTGGTGGTTTGTGGCTAAGTGTACTCGCATCGAATGTCAGATGAGAAAAGATGAAAGGTAACACTGGAACCGTCCCTAAGCATACTTCCTGTTGCCACTGAATTTGAGAGGACTTGGGGCTGGTATTAGATTTAACGCAGTTAGGGAGAATTTATCTGAAGCACAACTGTCTGCCATCAGGTTTAAAAACTTGCAGAGAGTAAATCTTTGTATAATGAGCAGAGTGACCTTGTAAGTTTGAGAGAATTACGCTGTAAAATTAACAAACAAATAAATAGGGGCCATCTGTAAAGTCAAAGGTAATGACGGAACCATATGGATTCTAGCCTGCCAGGTAAACAGGTATGACACACTTTAAAAAACGCTGATAACAAAACATTGCCTTTGCCAGAAGCTGTTTTTATGACTGAATAGATAGTGAAAGTACAAACAAACAAAACCTGTTTTAATTGGTGTATTTGGAATTGGGTATTTAAAAAAAAAAAAAACTGGTCAAAGCAGGGCATATGCTTTGTATAATGCAGGGTGTAGTTCGAGGTAAATTTAAGGCCCTTAATTTGTTTTTTTCTGAAGGCATTTTGGAGCAATTAAAGGCCCTTCAGTTGAGGGTCACTGGGATTTTTCCAAGTAAGACATGTTCCTGGATCAACAAATGTGTTGATCCTGGAACAACATTCCTGCCCGAAAACTTGGTCATACTCCTACTCAGAAACACGCTGTACTAGGTATAATCACGTTCACCTTCAGAGGTACCAATACATGAATGTGAACGTGAGTTTACCAAGTACAGCATGTTCCTGGATCAACATCTTTGTTAAAGGATTAGTTCACTTCAGAATTACAATTTAATTGACTCATTCCCACGTCATCCAATATGTTCATGTCTCTCTTTCTTCAGTTGAAAAGAAATTAAGGTTTTTGAGGAAAACATTCCAGGACTTTTCTCCATATAGTGGACTTCAAAATTTATCAACGGGTTGAAGGTCCAAATTGCAGTTTCTGTGCAGCTTCAAATAACTCCCAATAAATAAATGAATGTATATTTTATTTTTTACGATCGTTTGGCTATATAAGACCCTTATTTCCCTTCGAAGCTGCATTGAAACAGTAATTTGGACCTTCAACCCATTGATAACTGTTGAAGTCCACTGTATGGAGAAAAATCCTGGAATGTTATACTCCTGTATAATCCTGGATCCTGAAATACCTTCATTTCTTTTCGACTGAAGAAAGAAAGACATGAATATCTTGGATGACGTGGGGGTGACTAAATTATCAGGAATTATTTATTTTGAAGTGAAGTAATCCTGGAACAACACTGCAATCAAACAATCAGATTTGAGGGACAAGTTTACAGTCAAGTTTAGGTTTACAACCAGGGTTAGGTGCTTCTACATCAGTGTTATTCACCTATCATTTCCCTCTGATTTTAGGGATAAGTTATGGGTAGGTTTAGGGGTATGGATGGGAATAAAGTAAAGGGGTAAAGGAATTTGGAGAGGAATGTTGTTCCAGGATCAACAAAATATGTTGATCCAGGAAAATTTCTTACTTGGCAAAATCATGTTGACCACAAGGCTGCAGGCAGACCACTGAACTTTCATTAACTAAACAACCCTAGCGTACATAATGGCCTTGTAAGCACTAAAATCAACAGCAGGGTTTTTATGTACTGTGGTGGCTGACGGCAGAAGTTTGATGAATCCCAAGTTCTTTAAAAAGCGTACCAATTAATACGTCATACTCATCTGCGCAAAACGTTTGTTTAACCTTGAGGAAACAGAAGCTATATGTGGAGAAAGGTGAGCACAGAAATTCGAAGATATCTGTTCTCTATTAGATGTTTAAAGGCAAGCCTTCAATGTGAGGAAACAAAGGAACAAACAGGAAGGAGGAATTGTTTCTGTTGCAGTTAGTCCGATACACATCAGAAATCTCTATGCTGAAAGCATTATTCTTTTTGATTTGAAAACATCTCAAAATGTATCATCTGTCAAAGACGCACACACACACACGCACTGCAAGAAATCCATTGTGTACAGGATTGATACATTTTGAAGCATCAGAGTGAACTACATGGAGTTTGATACTAATTTTGTACTTTTGGAATAAAGTTGGCTCTCTGTTGATTGCTGAGAGGACAAAATTAGTATAAACACAGAACCATGTTAGTGACGTTCGGCCCCATAATAAAGTGTAACTCTGAAACAGGCCAATGCTTCCTGACTCTTCTAATTATCATCTGCATGTGAACCGATTTGGACAAATCAGTCCACAAGCTATTTGTATTCAGTACAACAGTGGTCCCAAAAAGTGTTTGGATCAAAGTCATGTCACACCTTAAAATGTATGAATGTCACTGCAAAATAGATTACAATAGATAAGTGTGGCGAACAGGACGGCCGAGGGACGTGAGAGAACGGCGCGAGGCCGGTGGTGCGATTGCTAATGAGCAACACCTGTGAAGCACACCGGTCTCGCATCTCTCACGGAGGAGCGGAAGCATAAAGGAGGAGCGACGACGTTGATGATCGAGAGAGGAACAGGCCTGTATTTTAGTTGTGTTTTGTTTTTGTGTTTTACTTTAGCCAGCAGTCGTCCGCGAGGGGCTGCTGGCAGTTATATTTATTTCCGGTAGCCAGCAGTCGTCCGCGAGGGGCTGCTGGCGGTATTTTGGTTTGTTTGTTTTATTTTAAATAAACTATATTGTGATTGTTCGCCGGTTCCCGCCTCCTTCTTCCCTGAACATTGTTACAATAAGCAAGTGATATTTATTTAAAGACCAACACTTTTCAGGCAAACAATAATGTTGTTAAAAATTATTCAATAGATAAACTGTTCAAAATGTAGAAAACTTATTTAAACTAAGGACATTAGCCGAGAGAAGGCAGCACAGAATAAGCAATGAGCTATTCACACAGAATGCATTCTTGTGTTCAAATACAGTTTGTTCTCTGCCAAATTTATCTTCAATATTTCTCTTAAATATCATACCTTGGAAGCAAATCTATATACATATATCAGATTCAAATATTTATCAATGCAATTCATAGTGATTTATTTGATAAATTAATCAGCATTTTATGTATCATACCTACATTTTAATGATAGCTTTCTGAAAGCCAGATATTAGTGGAACATGTCCACAGTTGATGTTTTGGAGTCAAGTGACTTGAGTTAAAAGTGTCTTAAAAGTTATCGCAAAAAGTTTCTCCTCAGAAAAGATCTAGCATAATTTGTTTGCAGATGCCATTTGCTTTGATATGTTATATTCAAACCAATTCAACATACATGACTTAAGTCTCCAAATACATTTTGGGACCACTGAATATCACTATAGATATATGCTTTTGATTGCTTTTGAGCTTGAAAAAAAAAAGTCTTTTAGTGACACTTTTGAAGTTACACTGGGTTCTCATGGGGATGATGCTTTTAGAGGGAGAACTCAAATATAAGAGAGTGAGAGACCAAGTTTAAGCAAGCACAACCATAACACACCCATCCCACCTGTGTGTCCCCCGTCACACTCCTCCAGATCCTCGTCGTCGCTGGAACATTCTGCGGAGGACACAATGTCATCCGTCGTCTGCTGGATCCGCCAGAGGCGTGTGGAGACAAAAAAAAACAAAAACAGAACAAACATTTAAGTGAAGCCAAATCTACCAACACAAAAAGGATCATGGAGCAAGCATTATATTCTACTTCTCTCCCCTATTTCTCAAGGGCAGCAGACTGGATGGGGACTGGAATGTCAGGTTTGTTTTTCTCTTTGGGTTTATTTATGGTGGCTGACTCTTCATACATCGTCTACCATCTCCAGCTTCTCGAGGGCCGTCACAGATAATCACTGTCTCTGGACGCTTGCCTTCTGCTGGCCCATCAGCACCTTCCTCTATCCCACAATCCTGATTCATGAACACACTTGTTCCCGCCTTCTCGCTCTCCCCCAGCCCAGGCGCTCTGGCGGTGTTGTATTTCACCCCACATGCACTGTTAATCAGAGTGGATCGGTGCCGCGATAAAATAAGCCCTGTCACAAAGCAAGGGTTATGAAATCATAGCACTGATTGAGTTTGCAGTGCCTGGTGAGAGGACGAGCTTTAACTATTATTGAGTTTGACAGGCTAATGAAACAGAGTTTGGCTAGAGCCTGGAAAAGCGGCTACTAGGCGTACTAGGGTGGAGAGGATGCTGTATGGAGAAGGACATTTGTACTAATGTGCTCATAGTTTGAGTGAGAGACACTTTCAACAGGATTAGCACAAATTATTATTTCAGACACTCTTCATTGATCTTGTGTTAAGAGTATAAAATTATTTAAATAAGTATGGCAGTGAGCCAGGCTGCTAAAAATAGGGTACCAGAATATATTGTTTGGGATGCTGGTATGCTAGTGTCCCCGCCATCTTATCATCTTAACGTAATTTATCCATGTGGTATCACATTACTACCAATGAATCATATTTTAGGGTAAGAATTAGGTTTAAGTTACTGAACTTTGCATTCTAATCAAATAACCGGCAGCGTGTGTGATTTTCAAATTCTAAAAATGTTGCTCCTGAGTGAACAGAACTGTCTTAAAAGTGAACTGAAGAACATGTTATTTTTGTTCTTAACAAGAAAACAACAGGCTTTGCTATTAACTCATTGATGGCGGTTCTTCTCAATGAAAAACACCTCAAAGACAATGTTTTGTGCTGACTCCAGATAACAGTCATAATCATATACAATAAGCATGCACACTTTCCGTGGCTTGATGGGAGTCTGGCACTCTGTCGTGTTCTGTTGAATTAATTTGCTCTCCATCTTTGTATGAATGCTTTCATATGTGTTGAATGCTTCTGAAAATTGAGTCATCATTGTAAAATAATAACTGACATCCCTATTTGACTAATTTATTTAGAATTCAGCAAAAACTCACATCACGCATATTCATTGTCGATCATTGATCGATAGATCATTGGTGTCACTTCAGTTTACTCATGTCCTCATTTTTGTAATATATTAGAATAAATAACCCAATAAATTCATTAAACAAACCTTTGGGGATTGTTGGAGGTTATCCTATCTTAAAGAGATTATTTGTGATTATTTTTAAGAACATTATTTTCAGGAATTCAAAGGTTTTGTCTTTAGGACAATCTTAAGAAAAAAGATAAGAACATTCTTAGGAAATGTTTTTGGGAATACAAAATATTCTTAACTTTACTCTTAAATTAGAAAACAAGAAGAATATAGAAGTCAAGAATAATTTTATTCTTTAGAATGTTTCATGAATCCGGTCTCAGGATCTGGACTGATCATTGAGATTGGCAGTTCGGACTAGAAATACTATTAAGGGTAGGGGTTAGAATTTAGGGTTGGAGGTCGGGTGATATTATGTGTAAAGATGAGAGTTGGGATTAGGTTTGGGTTGTTTGCCATGACACATCATGCTGAAGGTTGACTGTCCGTGAGCGTCTGTCACACTCGCGTCTCACGTTTATGGGAGTTCGCCCGATTCAGCATGTTGAATCAGCGTCAGGCCCATCGGTGAACGAGTCTAACACGAGAATAAAAGCCAACGTGACGAAGAAGACACTGAACATAGAAGTCACTGACAGAAGGCTTTTCTAATTTTAAGTCATCTTACCTGAGCCTTCCAATATGCATTTTCATAACAACATGAGCCGATCAGCCTGATTGATTTTCAAAATGGTAAGCAAGTGCTGCGATGTTTACAGTTTGTATATCTGCAGTCCTAGTTTCATTTGCCTTTTTGAATGACGAATATAGACTATTGACACCTGCTGATATAGACGGTTATTTCTTTACACGCATGTGGTAGTTGGCAGTCAGCTGGCAGTCAGCTGTAGTTTTTGTAGGTTTGGCATAAGGCCAGAATTTAAGGTGGCATCTTTTGCGTCAATAATAACTGATTTCTGTCTGATGTTAGGGCTAGTGTTTGACCAGTAATTGTTTCAAAACACTTTTTTCCAATAGATGATTGTGCTGATCAGTGAGATTCACAAGCTAAGGGCAAAAGATCAGCCAGGACAAGCATTGAAATTCATTCTCAATTAAACTGTCATGGTGGTGTCATAATGGTGCTGGATCCAGACCGATCCAGCCAAGCGACAGTTACTGTAATACAGATGTGATGCAGTCACATTACCAGCATATGTGGCATTGATGGAGCTCCTCAAGACCAGAGGGTTCTCAACCCCTACAGTGTGAAATCACAGAAGAGACTTGACAGATGTGTTCGTGCATGACCAGCTGCAGAAGTGGTGTCAGAGGACAGGGTAGTCCAGACCATAACAGCTCAGTAATGGTTTTCTGCCAGCACAGAGCACCATAGAGATACCACTAATATCCCATCTACTGTCTGTGACCACAGCTCAAATATGAGGGCAATACAAAACCAATTCCAGACTGCCTACAAAGAACTACTCTGCTGCAGCACAACAAATGATATTGTAAGTAATGTGTATACTTACTAATTTATTAAAAACAATTTTGTGTTAATGTTTAAGTCTACAGTTTAGCAGAAAAGACGTCTGCATCCTAACTGACATGGTAACATCATAAGTGATTGATCTGAAACATCATCATACAAGTACATACTTACTGTATATAAATAATTACTCAAGTAAAAATGCTAATAATTACTTGAGTTAAGAGTAAAAAAGTATCCAATGAAAAGTATCTTGCTTCAGTGCAAGCAAAATTATGAAGATGGTGAAGTCAATGAAACATGCATCACAATAGGGTGTTTTTTCCCTTTTATGACCATACGTGAGAGGTGGTGTGTCAAAATCTAAATAAAGAGCACCATGGAACTAAAAGCCTTTAAAGGTATTGATAATGTACATTATAGTGCATTATATCCATTCATAAATAGTTGTAACCAAAATTAAATAGAATTTTAATATTTGCAGATTCCTTACATATAAAATTGGTTGTTTGTTATGTGTTTTAATGCATTTTCCTTTTGAAAGGTATAACAATGAATAGATATGTACTATAATGTATTATAATTATGGTAACAATTATTCATGAGGCCATATAATGCAGATTGAGGTGCATTACAAGGCATTATACTTAAAGCCTATATATATAATGAATTTTAATATTAAACGTTACCAATTACTGAATCCATGTAAAATGCAAATTTTTCTATTCAAATGATATATGCAATAATTCATACACAAATGAAATAATACTATACAATAACTATACAATAACATAAGATAAACAGAAAGTCCCAATGTCATTACACATCCTAATGTACATTTGGAATAATTAGACAACATCAAAAGAAAGTAAACCTGCAAAGATTTGAACTCAAAAGTAAAGGGAACGCTTTCGTGGACATCAAGCAAACTTAATTCAGACTACCTCCTGAGAACATCTGCAGTGCTCACATT
The DNA here is from genome assembly GCA_030578275.1 of Meda fulgida. Taxonomy (NCBI): domain Eukaryota; kingdom Metazoa; phylum Chordata; class Actinopteri; order Cypriniformes; family Leuciscidae; genus Meda; species Meda fulgida. Next base: position 27,482,571 of record CM060635.1, on the reverse strand, counting down.
TACAACAAAATAATTCCAAAACAAAAATGAAATGGGGAAGGTGTCGCGGAATAACATCAAATTTACAGCATGTTTGACAATGATGAGTCTGTTTTCGCAGTGACATCAAATCTTCAGTCCCTAGCTCGCGTATTTTACAAAAACCGATTTCACAGCTGGCTAAATCCAATTTAGTCACACAATCTCCATGCTATACAAAAACTTATTTTGGGAGCAGAATATTCCCTTTCTTGTGTGGAAATGATTCTCCATGCATTTCCCCATTCTCTGGCAGAACTGAGGAAGTCATGAGGGACTAGACTTGAGGTGTTGTAGAACGTTCTGAATTTGCTGGAGTGATGGAGTTAACGCAACGCCATGGCTAAGAGGTCATGTCATTTCTAATAGCTGTGAAGGCATGTAATAGGAGGACCCTGGTGAGTACAGTGTCATCAGTGTGTCAAAAATATCCAGCTATTTCTTTAAAGCCAGTGTCTACTAGAAGCCGAAGCCCAGAAAGATGAGAGGGTGGAGGATATAGCATCGTGAAAAGCCAGACACTCTTGTGCCTCGTTTCCTCAACTCATTCAGTCTGTTTCAAATGTTCACTTTTGCCTCTACAATCTGAAAAAATTTCAGAAACAAATATCCATTCTCATTCAACTGCTCTGTCATTCCCAACAAGATAGCAATTTCAGAGCCGGAAGCACTTTTTTCGATCGGGTCACTTCTGATCTGCATTATCGTGTCAGATCTTGGCTTTGACAGACGGACACAAGAAAAGCTTGTATTACAAAGAATCGATGGCGTCAGGCTGTATCCCTGTCAAAGGCCTGCCACACGTCTTTCTGCTCAAACGTCTCTTCTGGGACGTTCAGAAGAAATAGCAAGATGAGAATGATATGCACTCACCTTCACTGAGTGTCCTACAGGAGTTTGAATATATAACACTGTATGGTAGACGGGATGAAGAAGCATTGTATCGTATCCTTTAGGAGTCTAAGTAATGTTCCCTGGTTCCAACGAAACACTGTCTACTTGATAAAAGTAAATAAATTAAAATATATCATTGCATTGCATCAATCATCAGCATTGCAGAATTTGTTCTTCATTCCTCAACCCTAAACATATTTTGCCTGGATAAGATCTAATATTTGTGGAGTTAAGTCATGATGCATTTGCCTTCTAAAAGTCAGCATTATTTTCTACTTTCTGGATGGAAGAGCCGGAGAAAAATAACACCTGCAAAAAACTCCAAACCAATCAGATACAATCGGCTATATCAAGATTTTTTCATTCAGAAAAAAACAACAACATCAGAAACAAAACAGCAAAAGATATTAGAATTGTTTTTCAGAAAAAAATACATTTTCTAAACATCTTAGGCAAGTGGTTCTCAAACTTTTTTGGTCACGCTCCCTTTGAACCTTAAACATCTGGCTCCACACACACCTCTTACAACCAAATAATTTCACTAAAAAAATATAAAAATGGAAAGATTTTTTTTTAAATGGAAAACCCATGCAATAGTTTCACTTTGTAATGTCATTGAATCATTGAGAAATATAACAGTAAGAGAGACTAATAGTAGATCAGAACTTATCTTTTAATTTAAATATATATTTTTAGTTTTTTATATTTCAATGAAGCTTTGGATGAACAATACATAATTAGTGGCAACAGTGAGCTCTTTTGACAGCGCCTCACAAGCTCGGCTTCTTCTACAAGTCAGTTTTCAGTGTTCACAATAGCAGCGTGTGATTCTGTCCACTGAAGAGGTGCTTTTCTATGTTGAGCAACTACTATGTTGGGCTTGTTCAGACAAGTCAACTGTCGGAAGAAGAACGATTCAGAGGAATCGGCATTCGGTGCCGCTGTATAAAGGCAGAGCGCCAACTGCTATTCGTTCACGCACTTGAACGCCGTTGCAACGGCTGTTTTTTTTTTTCCCCTGCTGATCTCCGGACCCCACATTTTGAGAACCACTGCCTTAGGCAAAGAGATTTCTTTCTTATTTGAATCATTTAAACGAACAAACTAATATGTTCCGTGCCGGAAAAGGTACCATTTAAAATAAAAAGCATGAAGATGCTCCCCTAGTCTTGCATAGCCAGACCAACAGACTGACGGCACTCCGTGGCAGCTTTCATTGGTCAAGGATCGCCGAAGAGGACGTCTGACTGACATGTAAAGCAAACAATCACAGTTCGTTTTGTTTCGCGTCATGTTTAGGGGTGTGGAAATGTATTGAGGTCTGGACTCCAACCAGATAGAACTGGATAAATATTCTGAATGTTCTGATCCAATCTGACTTCTGACCTGTAATGTAGCCTGAATCATAATCATACACAGTTTGTTCATTGGCCAGAGGAGAACTGACTGAGTCTGGTTTCTCACAAGTTTTTTTTTCTCCATTCTGTCACTGATGGAGTTTTGGTTCCTTGCCACTGTCTTCTTGGCTTTTGGCTTGCTTAGTTGGGGACATTCAATATTCAACAATATTATTGTGATCTGTCTCACTTAAGGTGGACAAAGACGCAATTTTCTTCTAGAAACAAACTTTGTTGTATTATGTTCATGCTATCACTGTGAAGCTACTTTGATACAATCTGTATTGTAAAAAGCGAAACTGAAACTACTTCTCCCCTAACCCCACCTCTAAACCGCAACCTCAGTGTGAGCAGGTTGTCCGAAAAGTAAAATAAGGGTGTACGAACTCATATGAATTTGCCAAAATGTAATAATTGTAATGAGACTGTGTTGTGCAATGCCTGTGCACTCATGTTCAATGTTTAATTATATGGTCAGGGTATCATTAATTCCACCTAGGTAGCAGAGAACAAAAGATAAAGGAAAAAAAAAGATTAGATTTTTAGGGACGTGAAGTGTATTTGTGCACCTTTTTTCATTCACAGTACACGCCTACGACTCCCCTCTAATTGTTCCAAGCCGTTGCAGGCAGTTTCAAACAGGGCCATTTATCTTCCAGGGCAAAGGAAATGGTCTTTGGCCTTGATCTTTAATCACTCCCCTGCCGCAGTGTGCAAGGTCATCAGAGAAGTGGTGACAAACAGTCCTACAGAACTGCCCTCGTTGCGCTGAGACTCTCTAACTAAAATTAGAGAGCGACACGAGCCAAACAGGATGTTTCAATTACAGCCCGAAATCAGGACGGGAAAAAATGAAGCATCCAGTTACTGTGTGTGGCTCTGTGTGTAATGGAGACGCAAAGGGAAGTCTGGACGGAGATCCACAGGACAGAAAGAGGACCGAGAGGGCCAGAGGACACAGAGGCTTGGGATCCACAAGGATTAAGGTGAAGTCCGTTATCCCAGAAGAAGAGATTGGACCGATTTCTTTGCTAACGCTGAACTCTGGGTGATCAATTTGAGATTTGAGACACAAAATAGAAGGATGAGCAGATGATCATTTGACTGTGAAACACTCAGAGGAAATCAACTGCTAAATTCATGGTAGAGATTACTTTAAATGAATAGTTTACTATTTACTCATATATTCCAAACCCATATTACTTTCTTTTGAGGAACACAAAAGACAAGAAAATGTCTGAAATGCTCTTTCACAATCAATGAAATTAACTTTCAATTATCAAACCATAAAAGTAGACTATGCTAATCATCTTGTTTTTAGAGCTATAATTTTTTAACCAAAATCTAATCTTCCTTAATTGGAACGAACACTCAGAACACACTATGTAAATTCGAACATGAACGTAAACGCTCTTTTAGTTGAAAAAGCGTCTCTTTGATTAGCAGAAAGAAGCTGACATCCACGAGCTTCCGATCCATTGTCCAGACAGCAGCAGTGTTCAGATAATAAATCACCCCTGAGATTTCATTACAGCATTAGAAAGAGAGGGCAGTGTTTTTACCCTTTGCTTATATACTTGCTGTCATCCTCCCACTGGATAGAGTGGCTAAATGTGAGCAGTGCTGATTTGAATACTAAACTTGCAGGGAGTCTGAGCTCAAAGAGGCTTTTATAGAGCACAAAGTGAGATTCAGCTTTCCACGGCTGCCAATCACATCTACTCCAACTGACCCACAAAAAGGCCCATACTGAAACTGAAGGACATTGTCAATATTAATAATAAACCATTTTTGTTGTTAAAGGGGTCGTATAATGTGATTTTAAGTGAATTATTTTGATTATTGGTTGTTATAGAATAGGTTAACATGCTTTAATGTAAAAAAACACATAATTTTTCACATACTGTACATTATTGCTTCCAGTCTGTCTGAAATGCGCTGATTTCTACAAAGCCCCTCCTTTGATCTCCTACTCAGAGATTGGCCAGCTGACCCAGTGCATTTTTATTGGCCTAAAACCTCAAGCGTGTGTCGGAAATGTATCACCCTTTCCATAATCACGAGCTTCAGCTTCCAGGTCTTCTAAACATTTGTGAACTGAAGATATGGATGATCGTGCCAATCGAAAGGAACCATCTTGCAAAACGAAAAGCTGTCCTCTGTAAAATGCGCTGAGCACAAGCAAACATTTGGGTTGTACTGCTCAAGCACAGCTTTATAAATAAATCTGATTAACCTCTGAAAACAAAAACAGGTTTGTTTTTGCATCCAAAACACACGTCACTGAAACCTTTCTTTCTTTCTTTGCGTATGCCTTTGGGCTGGCATTATGCTAATATATCACATTGTGACTTAGATGTTTGAGGAAGTAACATCTGGACTTCAATTGAGGCATTTTTAGGTAGGTATCGATCAGTGCTCTCTTTTAGATAGAATAAATTGCTTTGTGGGAGGCTATGAGCTTTGTAACTTTGCAAAAGGGAAAGAAAAACATTTTATAATTAAAACTATACAACAATTAGTTCCTGTCCTAAAATTTTATTGGCTGAGTGGCATTCCAAAAGTTCTCATATACAGTCCAACGCCAGAGGGACTTTCCACCATTTGTCTGTGTTTGCATGTTCCAGACAGTGATTTGTTCAAAAACACTGATCCAGCAACGTCGTTTCATTTGAATCATTTCCCCACCATTGAAATGTCCATGTTTTCACTGTTACACAGTAGAAGGCGCTATTACACATCTGAAAGAGTACTGAATCTCCTGATCAAAACACAGGCGAAGAAGAATCAGAAACGTCTCGGTTACGTATGTAACCCTCGTTCCCTGAGAGGGGAACGGAGACGTTACGTTGGATGACGACGAATGGGGTTTCGCTTAGAAAGCCTATCAACTTCGAGTATTAAAAAACGAGCCAATGGCAAAGAAATGCCATGGGTCTGCGGAATTTGCATGACGTAACTCCGCCCCACCTCGTGGGTATAAAAGGAGGACGCCGGCAACATGCAGTTATGTTTCTTCGCTGAGGAGCCAAGACTGAACTCAGGGGATCCCCGAGGTACAGCGGAAGTGGCAGGAAGAAGTAACCGAGACGTTCCCTTTCGTGGTCACTCCGAGTTACGTCGGATGATGACGAATGGGGTTATCAGTCTAATCACGCCACCTTCACAGCTGTCTTTCAGTGCCCTGCGTAAATCTGAGCCCCTGTGAGACTTGTAAAGACGAAGGACTCCTATTTAACACAGGAATACCAAGGTACACTGGGAGGCATATCACATAGTTAGAGGAAATATGCAATTAACACCCAGGGGGGGGGGGGGGGGGGGCATTTGGAAATACACATATGACCAGAAGGAAACATATGGAGAATACTGAGGTGTCCAGCCGCAGGTGGAATATTTCAACCCCAGGGGTGGCAAGGTGGCTTGCCAAGGGAAAGACACATGCTCAGAGAGGCTTACAGTGGAAATACACGTGTGGGGGTAGCTCCGGGGAAGGACCATGCACACGGGAGGCACCTAGCCGACGCACAGGCAATAGACACTGGCGCTAGCATCAGGGGTGCTGGAGGAACTCAGGGCTTGCGGAGAAGCTCACCTGAGGAGAATATCGTACGTATCCAGTCCGTGGAGTGGAATGGCGAGCAAGCGAAGACACCTGAGCGGGTCCAGTACTAGATAGTTAAAGCGAGTACATGAGAGGACACTGGCTCCACTCGGAGATTGTAGAATCTGGCGAATGTGTTAGGTGTCGCCCAGCCTGCAGCTCTGCAGATGTCTGTTAGCGAGGCGCAATGCGCTAGAGCCCAAGAGAATGCCACACTCCGGGTGGAGTGGGCAGTAAGACCAAGGGGGCACGGTCGACCTTGCTGCTGGTATGCCAAGGTATGGTGAGGATTCAGTTTTCTCGCTCCCCTCAAGAACCTGACGACCAGGTCGTGCTTCCCTAAAGATTTACCTTCCACCAAGTCATGGTGTGCGGCAATAGAGGCAACATAAACTTTGAGGGTGGAGGGAGACAGCCTTCGCTCCAACCCATCTTGAAGGAAGGAAAGCACGACACTGACCGAACACCTCTGGGGGTCTTCTCGGCGAGAAGAGCACCAGGTGACGAAGAGGTTCCACTTCAACGCATAGGCGTGTCTCATGGACGATGCTCTAGCGGAAGTGATGGTAGCCACCACCGCTGGTGGTAGGGTACTCAAACCTGCCTCGTCCCGTCCAGGAGCCACACGTAGAGGTTCCAAAGATCGGGACGAGGGTGCCACAGGGTGCCCCGTCCCTGAGAAATGAGGTCCTTCCTCAAAGGAATTGGCCAAGGAGGTGCAGTCGCGAGGAGCACCAGTTCGGAGAACCAAGTCCGGATGGGCCAGTACGGCGTAACCAGAAGGACCTGCTCCTCGTCCTCCTTGACCTTGCGCAAGACCTGCGCAAGAAGGCTCACCTCATCTCAGCTGGAGGGACAGTCTCGATTGCACCCTTCGCCAGCAGGGTGGCAATCTCTGCTCTCATGATGGGGGCATTGCCACCGACCAATGTGGAGGGGACTCCCCTGTAGCGGGGAGGAGACCGTGCGAACTGAATCGCATAGGCGAGCCTGATGGTTCGGGCGACCCAGCGGGACAGACGGGGAAGCTCTAGCCAGGCTCCCAGGAACTGAACCAGCGGGGTCATGCGAACCACAGGCGTCCCCCCGGAGGTGCAGCGAAGCGGAGTAACTGGCCCAGAGGTGGACGGCATAGCAGCCCGGTGTGGGGGCACATTTAACAACCGCGCCCTGGCAGAGGGGGCCAGGGAAGGACCAGGAACCTCTACCACCTCCTGGGAAACAATCATCATCCCTGAGCAGCCCGTCTCAGGAGCGCTGCTTGGCCCGGCGCTTGGCGGGGGGCGGGGCTGGAGAGGACTGTGGCGCCTTCCTACGGCTTCCTCCGCGACTGGGCCTGGGTGAAGGCTGCTGCTTTGGCCGATCGGGAGGGGCGGGAGCCTTAGGAGGGCGCCCTCGGCGGGAAACAGGCTGAGGCGTCTGCCCGGCCGACGTCGAGGCAGCAGCGGGTCGGCGGGGCAGAATGTGTTTGATGGCCTCAGTCTGTTTCTGTGCAGTTGAGAACTGTTGGGCAAAATCCTCAACTGCGCCGCCGAAGAGGCCGGCCTGGGACAGGGGTGCATCGAGCAGACGAGTCCGCTCGGTATCCCGCATGTCGGCCAGGTTCAGCCAGAGGTGTCGCTCCTGGACCACCGAAGTGGACATAACCAGGCCCAGGGAGCGCGCGGTTACCTTCGTCGCCCGGAGGGCAAGGTCGGTTGTGGCGCGCAGCTCATCAAAGAGCCCTGGGTCTGTCCTACCCTCGTGCATGTCTCTGAGCATCTGGGCCTGGTAGACCTGCAGAGTGGCCATCGCATGCAAAGAAGTAGGAGGTACGTCATGCAAATTCCGCAGACCCATGGCATTTCTTTGCCATTGGCTCATTTTTTAATACTTGAAGTTGATAGGCTTTCTAAGCGAAACCCCATTCGTCGTCATCCGACGTAACTCGGAGTGACCACGAAAGGGAACAAACAATATCATATGTAAGCATTTGCATATGTAAAATAACGCGATCATCAATACTAAACCACTTATCAATCAAAAATGCAAAACGTTACTTTATGAAATGTCAACCCAAGACGAGCTATAGGACTGTGAAGCTTTGGGGGTGTTGATGTACTCGATCTACTCCATCTATATTTTGATCACCTTTCTGAATCTAATCCAGATGTCGTCTTTGACAAAAACGCGATTTTCTCAGCTTTTTGCTAAAAATTTTGCTTTTTATTTTATTTTTATGAAACTTCCCCACATTCAAGTGTTGATAAAAAATAATACATTAAGCTAGACGGTCTGTTCTTTCTTTAGATATTTTGCATATTTCATATATTTATACAATAAAATATTCTGGGGGCCATGAAAATTGTAAAAAAATGGTCAAAAATGCAGGCGGTGTATCAATATATTACTTTTTAGGGACGCTAAATAGCTTCAGAGTAGATGGATACTTTTTATTACTAGATTCATGTTTAGACAACTACATTTGTAAAAGGGTTGTAGGCTTGAAAGTGAACAACTTCAATTAATTAATAGTTTGACAAACTACAAAATCAAAGTAGCTTCCCCAATACTTTATACACAAACTTCTGTTATTTTGTAACACCTTTCATTTCCTTGTCAGTGTCAGGGTAGATGAGATAGATTGATGAGATTGTATAAACTCATGCAGAGCAGGGGATTGCAGCTTCACTAGACCACATGTTCGTCTACATACCCTGCATGCTTGTTTCTAATGAGCCCTTCACCCTAGAAGCTACCCATCAATCTGCCACCTTCACATAATTTGGACCACCAAGCCAGCATCTATCTCTTTGTGTGCAGCATGAGGAAAAGAGAGTGAAGAGAAATGACCATGCAAACAAGTACCTTGTTGCTGCTGACCTTTACATGTAATGTACAGGCGCTCTGAGCCCATCTGCAGGCAGCCTCTGTGAACTATAGAGCAGTGAGCTTCAGGCTTCAGGCGTCAGGGCCAACAAACACGTTTTGTGGTGGGAGTAAATTCATATGAACCATCATAAAATGGCACGAGGAAAGAGAATGTTCTGAAGTGAAAGTATTCCTTTACAGTACATTATTACAAATCTAAATCCAGTCTTAAACTACCTGCGAAACGCAACAGATTTAAATATTCATGGAATTATTATAATATTATACTTTTATTAAAAAAAGCTTTGGTTTTCCTTTACAGTACATTTAAAAAATCTAAATGTTTAAGTCGTAAATCCAGAAAATTATTACATTATGGACATTTTATTACAATCATAATGTAATACTTACATTATGTGCAGTTATTACATTATGAGTTGCTACATGCAGCATTCAGAATTTATAAAGAATATTTTTAAACAAATATTTATTATCTTAAAACCTGATGCAGTATGGCAAACAACATTTATAGTAAGATTTATACAAATATTTTACCTATTAGGGAATAAATAGGCATAACTGATCACCATTAAAGCAGTACTTCACCACTGGCCCAATTGGCTTTAAATAAAATATGTCTGCCTATAGGGAGTGAAAAGGCAAAGAATTTTTTGACTGAATTTTTGCCATAATGCACTGGGCATGTTGAAATTCAAGGCCACTTCCAACAAGTCTAATATATGCTTACCAAAAATACCAAATCAAATACCCCCTTGCTTTAGTACAAAATACTTCTTGGCAAACTTTTGGTCATGATGTGGTTGACTTGTATTGTTCCCGGGTGCAAGAATTTAAAGATTAAACATTTATAAGGAGTGAGTTATATAGGTTCCCTTTCGAGGGAACTCGAACTGCGTCGAATGACACTTTGGGGGAACGCCCTTAGCGTAGAGGCTCTGAAGCATGAATGAAACTAAGCCAATCTTGATTGGTGTTGCGTCATGACGTAATGTGTGACGGCATACACGGAAGCTATAAAGAGACGCCGACACATAACAGAGTTAGCTTTTTGCTCTTCAGCAAGCGCTCTGTGTCAAACTGTCTGTCCTATTTGGTGTTGTTTGTCCCATAAGAATTGTCCCAAATGAAGGCTGCATTGCAATATAGAATCTAGTGGCTTGGATCTCGCGTTTGCCGAGGCAGCGCTTAGATTACGGGTCTACTTTGCAATAAAGATTCTGTGGCTGGATCTCGCGTTTGCCCAGACAGCGCGTTGATTAAAGGTCTGCACTGCAATACAGAATCTATAGTGGCTCGGATCTCGCGTTTGCCGAGATAGAGCCTAGATTACGGGTCTACTTTGCAATGAAGATGCTGTGTGGGTACGAGGCATGCACAGTCAGCTCCTGAGGGTGCTGGCTGTGTTCATTGAGAAATATCTCGACGCACACAGACGTGCGTTTCGGGTGTTTCAGCCTCGCGCCCGTTGACTTTCTTCTTGAGAGATGAAAGCCAAATATATTGTGAATGACTCGAATCTCGCGTTTGCCGAGGCAGCGCGTATATTACGGGTCTGCAATAAAAGGGACACGCACGATCTGTGAAATAATACTGTTTGGGTGCGAGGCATTCACAGCTCCTGAGGGTGCTGGCAGTGTTCATTGAGAAATATCTCGACGCGTACATCCGTGCGCTGTCGGATGTTTCAGCCTCGCACCTGTTGGCTTTCTTCTCGCGGGATGAAAGCCAAATATATTGTAACGGTTCGAATCTCGCGTTTGCGGAGGCAGCGTAAATAATATTCTGTCATGATTCTGCCATCATGTCCTTGTATTCTTCTAGTATTGTGGCAGGATCATGACAGACCCATGTTTTATGTACAAGCGCAGGGTCTGTTGTTTGGGCCATGTGGTTGTGTTGTCTCGTTACCCCGCCCCCTTGTAATCCTCGCCTCGTCATTATTGTCTAGTCAGTTTCACCTGTCCTTGTCATTAGTGTTCCCTTTATAATTCCCTTGTGTTTGCTGTCCTGTTTCGGTTCATTGTTTGATGTTGTTTGACTTTGTCATACGTTGTGTGAGTCATTGCTAACTTACCTGTGACTACCTTGTGAGAGTTGTCTAGTGTATTACTGATCCTATTTCTGTTGTTAAGTTTATAGTCTAGTTTGTCAAGTGTTAGTCTAGTTTAGTCTTCCCTCGTCAAAGTTGCCTTTGTTTTACCCCCTCGTGGGTTTTGTTTTCCCTGTTTTTGTCTATAAATAAACACTGCATCCTGTCTGCGCCTGGGTTCTCCTTCCACCTACATAACATTTTGAGTATTGTTTGGTGATTAAGGCTACATTTAATTCTATGAAATTAAAATGATGAAATATCTGACTTTAAGAAGTAAGATATTTTAATTCAGCCTACCATCCAGACCGTGTTTCACTTATCCAGTGTTTATGCCTGCATTTAATTTTGAGGAATTAAAATGATGAGAAGTGAATGTCAATTTTTCCCTGCTGGTCCTCCGCTTCAGGGTATCGAAAAAGAGATGAAAATAGCAGGGCTGTCCCCCCCATGGAGGGATGAGCGAAAATCGCTCCTCCACAAAACCCCTTTAGGAAATCGATGTTTGTATCCGGCATCAAGTGCGCTTCGGGACACATCGCTTTTCAGCGAATGCACGCTTCAGTGTCCGCCACAAGGTTGCGGCCAGGCAGTGTTTGCGTCCGCTCATCGGAAACTGTTTTCGAATATTCCCTGCCGGTCCTCCGCTTCAGGGTGTCGAGAACGAAACCGAAAGAGCCTCCCATCTGGGGAGCCCTTAGGAAATCGATGTCTGAATCGTGAATCCGCTTCGGGACACATTGGTTTCCAGCGAACGCACGCTGCTCTGTCTGCCCCACAGGCTTGCGGCCAGACAGCGCTCGCGTCCGCACATCGAGAATCATTTCGACCAAACCCTGCCGGAGAGCCGTTTCAGGGAATCGAGAACGAATCTCGAATGATACCCGAAGCCAGCCTTGAGAGGCTGGTTCCCTTGGGGTACACACTGCAGTTCTATTTTCGCCCACCAAATTTCTACGGGATGGTGTGGACTGTAGTCGACCCAAAGCAGGGTCGGGTATTGGAACAAGAAGTAAACTCCCTGCTGGTAAAGGAGTCTATAGAACGTATTCCTCCGCCAGACAGGGAGTCCGGGCTTTACAGCCGCTACTTCATAGTTCCCAAGAAGGATATGGGGGGGTTGCATCCAATAATAGATCTCAGGCACTTGACTCGGTCTCTGAGGAGGTTCAGATTCAAGATGCTCACCATCGTGAATCAAATTCAATCCGAGGATTGGTTTGTCACGATAGATCTGAAGGACGCATTCTTCCACATATCCATCCTTCCATCTCACAGGAAGTTCCTGAGGTTCATTTCGGGGGCGAAGCGTACCAATATCGGGTTCTTCCGTTCTGCCTAGCTCTCTCCCCTCGCACATTTACCAAATGTATGGATGCAGCTTTAGCAGCGCTGAGGCTCCAGGGCATCAGGGTACTCAACTATATTGACGACTGGCCGATTCTGGCCCAGTCGCAAGAGCTGGCGGTTCGGCATCGAGATGTCGTCCTCGCCCACATCCAGAGCCTGGGGTTGAGACTAAACACGAAAAGGAGCGTGTTGACACCAGCCCAGAGAACCACGTTCCTGGGAGTGGTGTGGGACTCGGTCACGATGCGGGCACAATTGTCTCCTGCATGGATCGAGTCCATCCTGGCCACAGTGTCCAGGATAAAGCTAGGCCAAGGCGTCACTGTGAAACATTTTCAGAGAGTGTTAGGGCTCATGGCAGCAGCGGCCAACATTATTCCATTCAGCCTGCTGCACATGAGGGCCCTGCAGTGGTGGTTGAAAACCAAGGGGTTTTCCCTGAAGGGGAACCCATTCCACATGATCAGGGTTACGCGCAGATGCCTTCGTTCTCTATCTATGTGGAAGAAAGCTTGGTTTCTCTCCCAAGGCCCTGTGTTGGAAGCACCATGTCGCCGAAAAACCGTTTCGACAGACGCCTCCCTCACGGGCGCGGTCATGGACGGCCGCTTTATGACAGGCCTATGGTAGGACCATCATTCCTCCTGGCACATAAATTGCCTGGAAATGTTGGCGGTGTCCCAAGCTCTGAGGAGCTTCCTGTTGGACCTCAAAGGTCATCATGTCCTTGTGAGGTCAGACAATATGTCAGTGGTGGCCTATATAAATCATCAGGGGGGGCTGAGGTCTCGCCCTCTATGCAGACTGGCGCATCAGATCCTCCTGTGGTCCCAAGGGAAACTGTTGTCTCTCAGAGCAACATACATCCCGGGAAATCAGAATCAGGGAGCAGACATCCTGTCGAGACAGGGGCTGAGGCCAGGGGAATGGAGACTCCACCCCGAGGTGGTGGAGTCAAAATGTCAGAGGTTCGGCCCAGTGGAAGTGGATCTATTTGCGTCTCAAGAGGCGACCCACTGTCCACTGTGGTCCTCCCTCACACATCTAGCCCCACTGGGGTTGGATGCCATGGTGTAGACGTGGCCGAGGCTGCGTCTGTATGCATTTCCCCAGATCGCTCTGCTCCCGGGAGTTCTGGACAGGGTCCGACACAACGGGATCAGTCTACTGCTGGGCCGTTGTGGCCGCCCGAGTATGGTTCTCCGACATAATATCGATCCTGGACGGGCCTCCATCAGGAGGGACCTGCTGACACAGGCAGAGGGCTCAATATTTCACCCTCGGCTGGAGTTATGGAAACTGTGGGGGTGGCCCCTGAGGGGGCCAGTAGTGGAGACCATACTCCGCTCTTGAGCTCCCTCCACAAGGAAATTGTACGGCCTAAAATGGAATGTTTTCACCACTTGGTGTAGAGAGCGTGAGGTGGACCCAGTTAACTGCCCAGTGGTTTCAGTGCTGGAGTTCCTCCAAAATCGCTTCTCGGCTGGTCTTACCCCGTCCACACTCGAGGTATACGTGGCTGCCATTTCGGCTTTCCACACTCCTCTGGGTGGTGGACCTCTGGGGAGGCAGCAGTTGGTCGTACGTTTCCTCCGTGGGGTTTGGAGGATGAGACCTGCGGCTCGTACCAGGGTTCCCACATAGGACCTGGCAGTGGTTCTCGAAGGGCTGGCCGAGGCCCCCTTCAAACCGCTGGAGTCGGCTGAGGCCAAGAACCATTCCCTAAAGGTATTTTTTCGCAATTACTTCTCTGAGGAGGGTAGGAGATCTTCAGGCGCTCTCTATATCCAATGGGTGCCTGGAGTTTGCTCCAGGCGACATTAAAGCCATCTTACATCCCAGGCCGGGCTTTTTGCCTAAGGTGCCATCTAATGTGGCACGGCCTACGGTTCTGCAGGCTTTTCATCGTCCACCTCACATGACGGCGGATGAGGAGAGATTTAATCTGCTCTGCCCTGTCAGAGCTCTTAAATTATATATCCAGCGGTCCTCTTCATGGCGGAAGTCAGACCAGTTGCTGGTGTGTTTCGGGTCGCCCAAGAAGGGGCTTCCCGCTTACAAGCTGACCATCAGCAACTGGATTGTCCAAGCTATAGCCATGGCCTACCACGTGCGCAGTTTGCCTTCACCTTTGGTCGTGAGGGCTCATTCAACCAGAGGCATGGCGTCCTCTAGAGCCCTCCTCTCGGGGGCCCGATCCAGGAAGTCTGCGATGCAGCAGGATGGGCCACCCCTCACACGTTTATTAGGTTTTATAGTCTGGACATCCCATCTACCCCCGGCCCCCTTGTGCTCTCGTCCTAAGTGTGCCTGTGAGCAGCTTCACACAAGGACAGGCAGGGCTCGTTGTGGCATAGTGGGTACTCGTTCCCCCAAAGTGTAATTCAACGCAGTTCGAGTTCCCTCGAAAGGGAACGTCTCAGGTTACGACTGTAACCCTTGTTCCCTGAGAAAGGGAACGAGAACTGCGTCCCTTTGCAACGCCTTCCCCTGCCTGGGAGCAACTTGCTTCATCGCAGAAGCTAACTCTGTTGTGTGCCGGCGTCTCTTTATAGCTTCTGTGTACGCGTCACACATTACATCATGACGCAACACCAATCAAGATTGGCTTAGTTTCATTCATGCTTCAGAGCCGCTACGCTAAGGGCGTTCCCCCAAAGTATCATTCAACGCAGTTCTCGTTCCCTTTCTCAGGGAACAAGGGTTACAGTCGTAACCCGAGACGTTTTCTGTGAAGGATCCAACACATTGTAGGTAGTGGCTAAAGGCTGCAAAGAATTGTAAATATGGAGAGAACATCGCAAAGAATAATCTGAAAAAATCTCTGTGTTTGTTGTCAACATTTCAAACTGGATGACCAAAGTGTTTTAGGCCAAACGGAGGGGGGAAAAACTGAAAGAAACTGCCCTTCTGTGAGTTGTAATGTAATGTAATTCAACAATCCTATCATTCCTATTCAAGTTCCAATTCAGCATCTTGTGGGGAATGTGGTTAAATTCAAATTGATGATGAGAGTCAATCCTTTCTCAAAGAAAAAAAAAATTCTGACAATAAAATGTGTTAAGCAACAGATTTGTAATTAAACAACAGTAAACAACTATTTTAAGAAATACATAGCTTCACTTATACTGTATCGTAGCTGCTGCAGACAAGTTGGCGTTGGAATTTTTTTATTGAAACAGGACAACTGAAATAACTGTAGACAAGGAACAAGATATACTGAGGCTGAGATCATGACAACTACTAGCTACTAAAAAAGTAGATAACTACACTTAAGTTACTTACAGGAACAATATTTTTTAAAATACATAAATATCCAACACTATTATTACATTAAATTAAATATGAGTTGACATGACTGTAGATGATAACATTTAACAAAATACCCCCCCCCCCCCAAAAAAAAAAAAAAAAAACCCTGTAATGCCATGCAGGAGCACAATTTTGTGAACCATTTTTAAAAAATCTGTTAATTTCCATGAACGTCTCAATTGATTCACTATAATTTAAATAGATTCACTGACTTAAAAAGGAACAGAATGGATTTTTTAGACAAGCATTTGATTCTTTGATTTAGCTCGATTCAGAGCTAGAAGAAAGCTTTTTACAGAAAAAGTTACACTATCTAGAAAACAGAGCCACTGTCATGACACTGAAACCCCAAAATACACCTGTGAGAGAGTGTGTGAGTGTGTTGTGTTTCCATTTTCACATTACTTTTCCTATTTTTTTCTTTCCCTCATCACAATATACTCAACAATTTGCCTCTCTTTTGCTTTTGTCCCATCTTTCTGGCCTTTTCTTCCCCACACTTCAACAGCAAACAACCAAGCCGTGTCCTGTCGGCTACATTAACTACAGTAATTGAGTGTAAGCCACAGTCTTCCATTCTGTTTGATGGAAATGTGGATTCCCTACTGCTACTCTCCTGTAAGTGCAAGACTTGAACAATCAGATAATGACTTCATCAGAGTTTCTCAAATCCAATCCTGGAGGGCCATTGCCCTGCAGGGTTTAGTTCAAACCCTGATCAAAATCACCTACCTGAGATTTTCTAGTGATCCTGAATACCTTGATTAGCTAGCTCAGGTGTGTTTGATCAGGGTTGAAGCTAAACTCTGTAGGGCATTTGACCTCCAGAGCAAGATTTGAGGAATCCTGGACTACATCCTCAACAGGCATGTATTGGATGCAGTGGTGATGGAGTAGTCGTGTAGCGCATGTAATGCTGGTGAGGCCTGCAGGTTTAGCCATGACTCACACATCGTTAAAACAGCATGTGGCTGGAATCACTAGAATTAGTCATTCAGTTTGGAGGCGGATGATGAGAGGTGACGTAAACAGCTAAACAAATTGAATACTTAGATCTGGAATCTGGCATAATGCAACACCAGATAAAGACCATCATGTGTTTCATAACTGTCTGCAAGTGTTCAATTGCAATGATTATGGGTGCTTACACGCCAGATATTATGCTGCGTCAAAGAATCCCACAAATCCATTGATTTCAATAAGGACTGTGCACTACAAAGATAACTTAACACAAGGTGTGGCATTCTGATGTTTGCAACTTTTGCTTTAATAAATTCAGACATAGACATCCATTGATCTCAGAGAAGCAGGTTTAGTTGAGATTTTGGCAATCCAATTCACTTTATTCCCCATTTCCACACCCTGAAGATGCATCTTGCTCTTTCCTATCCATCAAATGCTCCATTAGAGCTTTCTCTAGTCTGTTCAGTATGTGCCCTAACACCTCAGTACCGAAGCAGCATTCATGTTCACACTTGACAAGGGGTCATGTGTCACAAGTGAGCTACTGTACTACAATTGCAGGACAAGGACCGCGATGAAGGAGAACTAACAGAGGGGATGTGCCCTAACAGAGGGAATGTGCCCTCTACCTTTAGACAAATGTGTCTCTGAGACACCCAGGTTGAGAAAAATGCTTACAGCTAAACTACTTCTACAAAAACAGAGTATGCTATACAACTGCTTGGAGCTATTAGTATTGATGCTCTCATTATTGCTCCGTCAAGGGCACTGATTGCACCTTCTCTGAAAAAACAGCTACCACTAATAGACAATGTGTGGTTATGTGTGTCTCTGTTCCCATGCTCAGTGTGGTCTTCTGTTATGTCAGTTCTGCTACAATGCCTCTTGCTTCTGTTGTTCCCTAGTGTGTAGAAGCATCATTGAATAGACAGCAGCCCGGGGCACAGTGAACAGCCCTCGCTGGAGACGAATGGATGCACACCCTCACTAGAGTCGCCCTCCTCTACCAGAGATCAAGTGTGAGGCGAGACCTCTCCCAGGAGTCCCATCATTAATTAAGCGTGAGATTGCTCTACCATACCTGCCTGGATCAGCTCACTCTATCTATGGGTAAAATATGTTCGCACACCTCTTACCTCTCGGACCCTGGAGTGGTCTGCAAGAATGGGGAGTCAGAGGGCTGTGTCAATATAGTGCAGTTGCTGGACCCCAAACCACTCAGAACAACCCAACATCGGTCACAGCCTGGGACCCAAAGGGAATGGAAACCTGTCAACTTCTACAGGTACTTCTTTTGCTGTCTATGCTGACAGGCAGCAAGGGAGCACTAAAAGTGAGACCTATGGAAAATTAATTTGTGGGCACAGCATGAATCAAACTGCCTGAGATCCTGAAATTGATCTGGGAGAGCTATTCTTAAAAAAAAAAAAAAAAAAAAAAAAACTTACAACAATCCCATGGAGATCTTTTCAGAGAGAGACCATTCTTGTAGAGGTATTTTGACTAAATATACTTAAGGATGCTGTGGCTGAGACCTGGATCTCTAATTTTGCCGCTAATGTGAGAGTGTCTTACAAAATTCATAGATCAAAGCAGAAAAATAAAGCTCTCATAAATTGTGTGATTTGTTTCATTGAGTTTATGCTAATAGAATGCATTACAGATTACTTATTTTTCATAAGTGCATTATAGTGCTTTAATTTACCATAATATAGCAAAGTACCATTACATTCCTGTCAAATATTCTACTAACCTTAACCTAACCCCAACTAACCCTAAAATCAAAACGCAATGTTGTTAAAGAATGTTGTTACAGTCCCAAAACTCAGAGCTCAATCTAACCCTAGTCCTAAACTCCATTCCAGGAGTAACAAGACGTTAATCCAGGAGCATGCCTTACATGGTAAAAGCACAGACTGTAACCATGTATTAATATCCATCCATTCATTGATTTAATATATTGTTTCTGCTATGTAGGGTTGTGGGAATGCTGGATTCTATCCCAGCATCTCAGACCAAAAGCAGAAAAACACCCTGGACAAGTGGTCAGCCCATTGCAGAGCTAACATACACAGACAGACACACAAATTCTCACTGTCACTCATACCTACTGCTGTCTCAAGTTCACCTAACCTGTAGGATTGTCTGTATGAGGGTCTTTGGAATATGGGGGAAACTGGAGTACACAGTGAATCCATGCCAACATGGAGAGAACATGCAGAAAATGACCACCAGACTAAGCCATGGCTCAACTGTGAATCTTCTTGCTGTGAGGCAACAGCGCTAATACGATAACACGATAAATAGCATTCGTTCAGGGCTGTGGCCTAGCAGTTAACAAGTTAAGTCATGGTGCTTTTATGATAAGACTTCACATTCAGCTCCTGTTTATATTGCAAATATAGATGGCAAAAAGGTCAAGAGGTAAAAAAAACTGATATGGTCTGTTTGAAGGCTCTTATCAATGAGTGGGTTGTCACCGTACTGATGAAGTCACGTCGCAGTCAGCGCTCGCTGACATGAGAGGTTATTATTTTGCTGGTTGATCTGTTTAAGGGTGAGGAGAGAATAAGTCTTCTTTGCCTGTCGCTGAGCAGTGCCCTAGGGAGAGTTATGGCTTTAATACGAAGACTGCTGCTTCAATTTTTCCTCTAGCATAAATAAAATGGTCAGCACAATCAGGCATTCATTGGCCTCACGTCAGAATGTGTTAAAGAAAGCATTTTGGAAGTCGACGGACGGCACAAGGCATCTAAACAACACATACAGACAGAAATGCTATGATCACCCCCAGGGAAGAATGTCATCAAGATACTCACCATTATATTGTTCCAACCCTTTATTTTTTCTTCTTCTAAGAAGTACAAAATGAGATATTAGAGAACTTAACTCTTTTCCAACACTGGAGTGATTTATAATGCCAAGCTCCAAAATGGACAAAAAAAGTTGCATAAAATGATCAAAAGTATTTTCAATGTTTTCTAAAACAAAATGATAGCTTTGTGAGAGGACCAATCTAAAATTTAAGATTTTTACTGATAATCTTCACTGGACCGCACAAATGCTCACTTGTGTGGAGTTTTACCTTTGAACACACTAGTCACATGAGGTCTGATGTCTTTGATAGCTTTTGTTTTCCTTTTTTTGCGGAAGGGAAGTCCTATGGGTTTGGAAAGACATGAGATGATAATTTCTCCCCACTTTTTTACACCTTACTTTAAACGTTTTACACATTTGAGGAAACAGTTTGAATGCTGGATATGGACACTCACTATTTAAAAATTGAAAGTAAAGCATATAGATTCTGCGACCCCACTGGCACCTAGCGGAATTTACAAGATACATATTTTGCAAGCTCCACGAGTCACGGCTCCCCCAACTCGAACATCACAAATAAAGCTCTTACAGGTCTTGTGAAGACATGTTTCAACAGGTAAAAGTAGGATACTTTTAATGAAATTTCCAACATTTTAGAAATACTTTTAGCTGTGTTGTTATGTGTCATGAGTAGGCAATTGAGTAGGCTAACACTCCGTCTCTAGAACCCACGTGAGAATCTTGCTTATAATGAACCCATCCAAAATATCTTGCACCAGGAGCATTTTAGATTTTTTGACATTTTTCAACTTTTTAAGGCTTTCTACACTGGACACAAAGTAAACATTATAACCTGGAACATTTGCCTTTCTGAATGGGTGCATGATGATGTTGTATTGAAGCGTTGTATCGCAATGCCCCATTCACTTTGTGTTCCAGACCCGTTTAATCTTTGAAGGTCTAAATGCAGTAAAATTTGGCTTGCACTCCTGTACCCAAAGCTGAATTTCTTTTCCCATGTAAAGCATCAGCTACACTACAGTTACAGAAGCTGGCTCGGCCTGCTACAGTAGCCACAACCCAAATTCTCGCTATAGGTTGTGCTGGAAAGAGACTGACTGATCTGAGCCGACCACTCTCAAAATTTAGATGGTTCAATGTTTACACTTTTCGGGGAGATAAACCCACGACCCATGGCATACTATTAGCAGTTAATGAACAATAATCTGGGTTAACAATAAAAACATCTTACATACTTCCACTTTAAGAGGATAGTAGTTAAAAGTTTAGACATGATATCTGAGGTCTCCTCATTTCTAAAGTTTTAATTTGTTCCAATTTATGGTACCAAGTTGTGGCATATAGCATAAAGTGGATGATTTTTTTAGACAAAAACATAAATGCACAATAAATGCATACTTGGCCAGTTTTAAGATTTTGTCCCCAGGCTCTGTGAATTCGAGATATAGCTATAGTTCAAGGAGACTAAATGGAGAAGATCTAAGGATCCTGATTCTTACCTGAATGGTTGGTGGTGAGCGCTGCTTGCGGGTAGTGGTGGTTGACAGTGTGGTGGTGGTCTCGATGAAGGTGGTGGACATCTCCGGGGGCATGGAAGTGGTGGTGCGTGATGGGCTTCTGCTAGTAGGTACATCTCCCACCAGCCTCACACTGCCATTTATCTTGATGTTAACATGACCTTCAGCTGCCATGTTGAGAACCTTCAGGCCATTGTAATAGAGACCAGAGAGCTGGCCTTGATATGGCCGCTTGCGGTCATTACCGCCTATTGAGATGGTGGCTTGGGTGTTAAAAATGGTCAGCTGACGACCTGAGGGGAAGACCAGTGAAGAAGGAAACAGTTAGAATGGTTTATGTCACTTATTGTATTTTTTTTATTTAGCTAATTGATTAACTTTATCATTAAGGCTTGAGCTTTTCAAATCCAAGCATAGCATTAAATTTGAATGTTCTTTATTGACTTGACTGTGAGGTGCTTCTCATGTAAATGTTTTGAGGCAAATTCCAAATGGCTTTTCATATGGTTAGAAATAGAAATGCAGCCGATTAAAACTATTACACATTTACAATTCTATATTAAAGTGGGCAAAGGAAGAAAGCTCATCTCATACATTTCAAAGGAACATCATGTTGATTCATGCATGTAGAACCACTAATGGGATTTCAAAGTGGCTTTAGACAGTGTTAAAGGGACTTTATAATCATCTTATGTAGTTTAGGCAATGACCTTTAAACGCATTTAATAATCCAAAGGACTTTAATGGTAAATTTGATGAATGGTCACCCCGCCCTTTCATCCTTTTTTTGAATGAAACTGTGAAGAGGTGTCAGTCGATTTCATCATCGGCTACAAACACAAAACTGCATGAGCAGTTGAGTCAGCAAAGTGGCGTTTCACTAATATTTCAGCGCCAATTTGTTGTCTTTAGAAACGTGCTGCATTACGGGTTGGGTTTATGGCCTATTCAACCACTAACACTAGCGCTATGGAAAATCATTCCAATGAAAAGTAAAAAACAAATATCATGACTTGTGTTGAGTTCTGGTTTAGATTTAAAGTTGGAGACTAGGAACTATGTACTTCTGCAGTGTTATTTGTTGGTTACCAGTCCCTTTAACTGGTCAATGATCTGATGGAAATAACAAAAGAGGATCACAATCCACATAAAAAAAAATATACGAAAATATTACGTAATGGGAAGGGAAGTAAATTATGAACATTTTAGCTTAATTAGTGGCAAAAGGCTGATCAGAACTGGTTGGACAAAAATATAACGAAACGGCATGACAAGGAGCACATGAACGCAAATCAAAATCAACGAAAACAAAAGAAAACACTGAGGGTCTTGTGAAGGTTACCTTTCTCATGTAGCCAATCTTCGACCGGCCGGGTATATTTGAACGGGATTTTCTTATTAGCCATTTGATAACGCTCAATGTCGCTGTTGCCTTTAAAGTTTGAAAGTTTAAAAGACATCTTAGCACATTGCACATTTATACACTGTTTAAGAAGGTTTAGCCGTGTTTAAAATGATTTAGTTCTTGTTTAGGTTTCATTGAAAGGTTAAATTCAGTTTTAAGATTATGAAGCAATTTTATCAAATAACCAACTCATAAACAGTTTAACATAATTATTTGGAACAAGAATCACGCATCACATTTAGAATTTATGACAACATAGAGACAATTGTGAAAGCGAGACACATGCTAACAATTCATTTCATACAGTATTCCCATCTCCTGCTCAGCAATCCTTAAAATGAGGTGTAACTCTTTTCCCACTGGACATCACACACTCTTGAATTTCAAGGGGCCAACGAACAGTTTACAAACTATTTGTAAAAAAGAGAGAGAGAGAGAGAGAGAGAGAGAGAGAGAGAGAGAGAGAGAGAGAGAGAGAGAGAGAGAGAGAGAGAGAGAGAGAGAGAGAGAGAGAGAGAGAGAGAGAGAGAGAGAGAGAGAGAGAGAGAGAGAGAGAGAGAGAGAGAGAGAGAGAGAGAGAGAGAGAGAGAGAGAGAGAGTCATGGTGAGAATGTGTAGAAGCTCTAAACCTGCTGGGAAATAAGGCTTGTGATGACACAGATTTGAGGAAGACACTGCATACAGATGAGATCATTACAACGTGGTGTGAGGCCTGCTGCTGCGGGGTCCCTGGAAGCCCTCAGAGGAGCTTGAATATTCTGCCATTGGACTTTGTTATATTTTTTTCTCTGACCTGAGTGAAGTGTTAGTGCTGTAAGAGGGAATCTAACATCTGCCATTTTGGGTGTGCTTATGTCATGCCCAGCTGCTCTAAACACATGCTGCAACCAGTTCATCAAATGTTGGAGAAATGTCAACCAGTGATGAAATGTCAAATAAACGTAGGAGCTTTAATATTTCAAGCATTTGTTAAATAAAAGTTGGTCATTATGAACGAAACAGCATGTTTTTCTCTGAGATATTTTGTGAATATCTGAACATGCAATATATCAAAAGAAAGAACAGACCTTCTGCTTTATATATATATAAAAACAGTTTTATTCTAGCTTAATGCATTCTTTTTTTTATCAACACTTGATTGTTGAAAGCTAAGCTTAAGACTTATTTATTTGCACTGGCTTTTATATAATAGCATTTGTTGAGTCATTCTGTGTTTTGTGATATACATTTATTATATATCTTGATTAAATATTTTATTTTTATATTTTGCATTGTATTGTTGTTTTTTAGTTTTTTGGAAAGCACTTTGGTTCACCTTGAGTGTTGTAAAGGGCTGTATAAATAAATGTTGTTTGATTGATTAATTGATTGTGGGTAAGTTTCATAAGATAAATTTTGAGCAAAAAGCTGAGAAAGTATACTAAGCAGACAGTCTACTAATACTCTAATGAGAGTTGACATGTAGTTGAAAAGTTACTTATAGTTAGTAGAATGTCTAAAGTGGACCATATAAATAAAGATTTTAAATAAATTTAAATAAATACACTTCTTCTGTGATGTGCCTTTGATATTTTAATATAACAGGGAATAACATGAATAGTATGTCCCCCCATACGGTGGACAAGTCATATAGAGCATTTTTATGTTTTTATGGTGTTTTTTTTTTCATTTTTAAAATTCAACAGCATCTGTACCAACTTACTCTCATTGTATGAAAAAAGCTGCATGAACATTCTTCAAAAACAGTAATATATGATATAATTTTCATTTTTGAGTTCCTATGCTTTTTTCCTCATACATCTAACTTGAGAAAAAAATATACTTTACAGCAATTCTCTGGAGATGTTGTAATGAGAAGGAAGGAAGAAAGAAAGAAAGAAAGAAAGAAAGAAAGAAAGAAAGAAAGAAAGAAAGAAAGAAAGAAAGAAAGAAAGAAAGAAAACCCTACAGTCTAAGAGAAAAAAAATGCAAAAAGGATTTGAAAAGAGCAAAGTTACTCAACACATCTCACTTAGCTAAAGCTACTGAGCGCTGAGTCACAGCGTACCTTCTTAGAACTTCAGAAAGAGAAAAAGGTGCATAGAATAGGAGTGCTATTCAGAAACACAAAGGTTCTACAGTGACAGGGATGAGAAATGGATGTGGCCGGTAGCGATTTAAAGCCCTGCTTTTCTTGTGCTCTCCTTTTAAAACAGGCAAAAAAGGGTCTTCAAAGTGAGCTGGTGACTGCTGGCGGAGCAGGGGGGTGTGGGCGAGGTAAAGGCGTGAGGGTGGGGGGTAATAAGTAGCTTCCAGGGCTGCCGATGCCTTTGATCCAGACGGGCAGCGCATGCGAGCCCGGGGCTGGAGTGGCTTTCCTGGATGGAGGCCTGCATGCTGGAGAGATTCAGAAGAGCTTGAGGGTTTGGACATTCATTTTAGAAAACAGACGCTCTGCCAGAGCTTGCTATCTCTCATGTTAATGTGAATACAGATTATGATGATCTCTGCAGAGCTTTCTAACCCTCAAACAATGTTCAATGAAAATCGCTATACTCTGGCTATACTCAACACCACCCGATATACTTCAAGCGAAACTGACGTTTGGTGTTCGAAATAGCTTGCCAAAGCGAACTTAAACAACCACTGGTCCATGGAGATTTCGTAATAGGAATTGGTAAGTGTGGCTCTGAGGCTCTGCCTTCTCTGACGTGGATATCTTCCCTGGTTTATTTCTTCTCTTCAGTCCGTTGAAGACAGAATTCCATAAGTAAAAACATGAACATACTGGAGAGCTGCTTTATAGTAGAAATTGAAGTTTAAAAAAAAAAAAAAAGCGTTTAGCGTTTTTGAAAAAAGTTGCCAGCCAACGCCAGCATTTTTGATCATTTTCACCAAAGTTTCATGGCCCCCAGAATGTTTTGTTGTATGAATATATGAACATGCAATATATGAAAAGAAAGAACAGACCCTCTGCTTTTAAACAACTACAACAACAACAACAAAAATTTTATTCTAGCTTAATGTGTTTATTTTTTTATCAACACTTGAATATGGGAAAGTTTCATAAAAAAGCAACATTTTGAGCAAAAGCTGAGAAAATCGTGTTTTGGTCAAAGACTACATCTGGATCAGATTCAAAATGATAATCAAAACACAGATGGAGTAGATTGAGCCCATTAACACCCCCAAAGCTTCACAGTCATATAGCTCCTTCTGGGGCGACATTTCATTCAGTAACTTAGGCAGTTTTGATTTATATGCTGTTTAATATTGATGATCACTTTATTTTACATATGCATCTGCTTACATATGATATCTCTTGTTTCTGCGTTTTCTTCGCCTGTGTTTTGATCAGGAGATTCAGTACTCTTTTAGAAGTTGTTCAATAGCACCCCTACCTTACAACAGTGAAAACACGGAAAGCCGAAAAGTTTCTGTCAAAGGCGGGAAAGCGTTGTCTCACAAATGATGGAATTTTCCGTGAAAAGTGGGAAAAAGAGTAAAATAATCTGTTGTATAAAGTGCACTATAAATAAATGTGATGTGACTTTACTGGAGTGCCAAATTGCAGAGCTGGTGCAAACATATCCACATCGCTGAGATCAGATGCTTTCTTAACAAATGTTTTCTCACCGCTGTGATTTTTGTTGTGTTTATTTTGTTAAAGAGAGGAAAGTGTGCAGCACATATTTACAAATTCATCTAAACAACGCTCTCAGCAGTGTGAGCGGCGTCAGGATGTTCACTAACAGTATATTCCAGTATAAGCGTTTATATAACTTTACAACACAATCCTGGAGTGTCACATATCCTCTTCCATAAGAGCTCAGAGCAAAATAAGAGCTCTAATCTGTGAGAGATGTCTCTGTTTTCTCCTCTCCATCAGCACATTTGTGTAGGTTTCCCACTAGAACAATATCTGAATCACTCCCTTCAGATGGAAGCGCTTTAGGTCAAAACAAATGCTGGCGTGGTGTCAGTACATCCCCTTTCAGTGCCAGAGATTTGCGGTAGGGGGCCGTCAGCAGATGCTGTAAGCATACAAACATGTGCGAATGAATTCTTTTGCCAGCTCCTCGTGACCCGTACTGGCAAAGAAGTGAGAAGAGTCTGTCCTTCGTTGGAACGCAATCGAACCTTGGCTATGAAGGTCTCGCTGAACACATGTCAGAATAATGTGTGTTCTGCTGGGAAGTGCTGTGCTGTTCACAGGACGCATCTCTGTATCCATTGAATGGCTAAAGGAACTTCTCTTTGCATTTATATTTACACTTAGTTTGTTTTGGCCGCTGTTTTTCATTACAAATATCCTACTTTTACAACTAAACCATTATGTTTTTTTTTCAGTCAAATTGATGTCATGTGTGTTTTTTCTTGTGGTTACCATGATTTACAAATGTAAGAACAATGGTGAAATTTAAAGAGCAAATACAAAGAAAAAGTCAAGGGCTGTATTAATTTTGTGTTTTTTAGTGTAAATAAGTCATGTCATAAGGTTAAATTTGTAAAACACAGAAAAGTATTAAGGCAGAGTGTACCTCCATCGATTGTAGTGTCACCTTTTAATTCTACCACCAAGGAATTACTGATAGTCTGCCACGATGGAATGGTAATGGAGTTATTGAAGAAGGGAAAAAGTTCCCAACTTCTCCCAGGAGAGCTTGAGCCTGTTGCTGCCCTTCAATTATCTCTTCTGATATCTGTTTCTTCCAAGTAAACACACACACAACGGCCATTGTCCATCAACTGAAGCCACGTTTTCCACCCTGCAATGCTAGCAGCTAAAGAATGTTATTCTGAAATCACATGAATGTAAAATGCTAATATCACTCAAATACACTCTGCAGTGAGTATGAATGACTTGTAAAAAAATACACCAATCTTTTAAATAAACGCTGTTGTTGTCCTGTATCAGCCAACAAAACCTGGTAAAATACTGGTAATTATTTATTTATTTATTTTTGGGATATGGTTAACCACTGATTGTGATTATTATGAATGAAGGTTGATGAAATGAAGGTAAATACTTACCATGGAAAGGTTTAAGGTTTGACTGGTTATCACGGTGTCACGATTAGCCACTCACTTCCTGGGTTATCACGGACTACAATTCCCATCATGCACCTCCCTGGACTGATTACACCAAACACCATACACCTGCAAGGCGCTGATTACACACACCTGCATCTCATTCACACACACACATATTAACCACTTCCATGCACCACAACAGTGCGAAGTCTTGACCTTCCTGCCTATTATTTCTGAGCGTTATTTCCCTGAGTTTGTTTCCTGTGTTTTGATCTTGGATTGTTTATCGTTGCTGACCCTTCTCTGCCTGCCCTGACCCTGTTTACTGGACTCTGATTCCCTCTGCCTGCCTCGATCCTTTGCCTGGTTACCTGGTTTGTCTCTGCCTTGCCTTCTCTGTTCTGTTTGCCACTGTTTGACCTTGCCTGTGTTGACTATTCTAATAAATGCTGCAAATGGATTCTCCTGACTCCGCCGCTTCACTACAGAAGACTTCGCCCTGGAGTGGTGCGTGGAAGTGGTTAATATGTGTGTGTGTGAATGAGATGCAGGTGTGTGTAATCAGCGCCGTGCAGGTGTTTGGTGTAATCAGTCCAGGGAGGTGCATGATGGGAATTATAGTCCGTGATAACCCAGGGAGTGAGTGGCTAATCGTGACACACAGGCAGTTAGTCCCTGTCTGTCAATGCCTTAAAGGGGAACTTGGCAAGCCATTTCTTCGCTGATTTTCACTTTTGTTGTCGCATGTTTTCTCAACGAGCTCCCCCTACAGCTGTGGGGCGTATATTTCACAACACTGTCGTTAAAAAAAACTCACTTGCGGCACCCTCCTCCCCCTTTCTACCGCTGCTTGTACATTTGTTGTTATCGGAGCTTGCCAACTTTATCGTGTGGAGCTATGTCTACCGAGGTGGGTAATACATCATACACATTGAGGGGTGTGTGTGTGTTTATGTAGAATTGTTTCTCGCTCGATCTTGCTTCTCACAAGACTTCCTATTTCCAACTTACCGGGACGTTAGTCCCCATGTTGCAAGGTTGGTTTCCCGACTGGGAACGCTAGGGGGAGCAGGGAAAGTCACCATTTTCACCAGAACAGGTTAGTTAACCATCCAAATGATTTCTAAACGGTTTTATTAAGTTGAAATAGTTGCCAAGTTCCCCTTTAACTAGACTATTGTAGGGGCAAAAGCATCATTCCTTATTAACAGCCATTGAAAAATAGTCTGTATTCTGACAAAATTGTAAATGAAAAAGCAGAAACACGCAATAGAAGCATTGCTTATGCAATCATCAAACATCCAAACGCATCAAAACTGCCTAATGCTACTGAATGCAATGTCGACCCAGTAAAAGGTATAGGACTGTAAATTTTTCGTGGTGTTAATGTAATGGATTTACTCCATCTATGTTTTGATCATCATTCTGAGTCTTTGACAAAAGTGGGATTTTCTCAGCTTTCTGTTAAAAAAAAAGAAAAGCAAGACTTTTTTTTGTTTGTTTAAAAGCAGAGGCTCTGTTCTTTCTTTTGATATATTGTATGTTCTGATATTCCAACACAATTTCACAGCAATTCGTAACTATTTTATTGTATGTTTTCTGATTAAACCCCAGCGACGGGTAAGTTTAGGGGTGGGGTTAGAGCTTATTTAAAAAAAAAAAAAATTGTACGATTCATAAAATAGTTGCATTTTCCCGTGAGGAAAAAAATATTCGGGGGGCCATGAAAGTTTTGTGAAAAGTATATAATAAAAAAAGAGAAAAGAAACCCTGGTGGAGAAAGTTACATTTCTTCTGCATTGAAATCTGCTTTGCCCATCATGCTTGGTAAAAACATATGAATAAGCTCAGAGATTACGGGTACCCTGGATATTCTCACACCATGCCATGGCAACACAGCTGTGAGGATCTGGTAACAGTTTATCGAGCGAAACAAGAACGCAGAGCATCTGATGTGAAGGATTTCAAGTGCTATTCAGTCGATGAGTATGAATCCTAGACCGTAATTACTCAAGAGATGGCACAGTCTTTAACAGAAGAACTGAAATCAATAATTGTCAAATTAAAAACATTGAATGTCCTGCATAATACCAGTGTTTCAGTGTGTGTATGCATCTAAAAAAGAGACTGAATTAACAAATCTGCAATTGAATGATGGCTGGAGAGAGTCAAAGAGCTGAATGTCATCAGAGGCAAAGCTTTAATGAAATTTGGAGAAAAAATGATTGGCCTTTTAATATCGAGTACTTGTCTGATTCAAAGCTGTGCGGTTTATTCGAGGCCAATATGTAACATCATTGATTGAATTCAGGGGAGAAATAGGTCTTGATGATCTATCAGCGTAACTTAGCTGCACTGTACTGCTTTTTTTTTTAACCAGAATTCCACTGCACATGACAGGTTGTTAATAGATAAAGAAATAATGAAAGAAACAAATAAATATTTAAATAACTTTTTTCAGGACGTCCACTGTGCAAAATATGCAAATTTCTTGGATTTATGGAATAACTGAAAGGGCACATACACGTGAAACCTTATATAATTCAACAAAAATGCATGGAATAATATATCCAGCAATACAGTGCACTCAAATTGACATTCCATTTTAACAATGACTTTCCTGGACTAAAAATAATTTAAGAATATTTTTATTATGTTATGGTAAAGTGAGATAGACTCACTAAGTTTAGATAAACTTAGAAAGATAAACTGAGCAACTGGATAATAAATGCAGGCTGAATTAGACATACATCACAGTGATGTCAACAATTCAGCATACTATATAGCTTACTAGAAGGATAGATGTATTATGGATGGAAGGAACAAACACACCAAACAGACAGATGTATTAAAAAGACAAATTGTTCAGATTCTACTCTTTAACTCTTTTTTTCTGTTTGACGAGTCATGTTAATATGGCAGTCTGTCCTTATTCATTTCTTATTTGATACATTGTTCACAGAATATTGTTATTCCAAGAAGGTTATGAAAGATTTGTGGTTTACACAACGCTACGTAAACACCAGTTCTCAAAGCAATTCTGTAGAGATCCTGTGTAAAAATATCCCATCATTTAAAATACTGCTAGATGCCAACGAGCAATGTCTACTGAATGAATGTTTCACATAGACTACATCATTATATCATTACATCATGTCTCTGAGGCTAATTTGAGACTGAATGATGCAAGAGCTTCAACAGAAGCCACAACACACCTCCAGCCGATGTGAAGGTTTATTTATCCATGTACACAAAATACATGTATTGAGTTTGACCATTTAGGACATTTCAGGCATCATATTTAGCTTTAAGTGTGGCTAATAGTCTGTTAGGAAAATGGCATCCTTTCTCTGGCTCTTTGTCTGTGTCCATCCAGCTTGAATAGTGAGCTAATGTTGTAGCAGAATTAGCCTGTGTCCTTTTTCCTGTCCCCTCCGCCTGTATGTTGGCCATTTTAAGGATATCTCTCTTTAGAAAGACCTGCAATTGAATACAGCTTGAGTAACCCTGACGCGAGCTGCTCTCTAATTGGACGAGAAGTGCAGGGGCCAGATATCCCACGGAGGGCGCCGAAGCAACAGAGACATCAAAGTGGAGGACACAGAACCCAAATTAATTGAGTGTGAAGGGTTTTCGAGAGTTTTTTTTTATAGCGTTTGAGGGCAGTATTACAGCATGCCCTATTTCTCCATGTAGCTTGAGCTTCTATAACAAACCTCTGCTGTATTTGATGAACTCATTTGTATTCATCCATCATTGCTAGCTTCCTAAGTCTGAGAGTCACAGATACACAGAGGTCTGGGGCTCATTCTCCCACAGCTGCTGTATCTGCCACAATACTGCCTTAAACCTGTGCCCTACTCTTCCCTCTGCCTTTCAAAACCTCTCAAAAGCAGCTGGCCAGATGTCATGGCGCTAATCGCAGGGACAAAGGCAACGGCTTGGCCTGCCATTGTGCACAGGCCAGGTGCCCAGGCTTGATTACTTCCACATATGGATATTTCCGAGGACAATTAAGAAAGAAACGCAAGCCAAGTCGATCGAGTTAAGTGGCATTTGCTTTATTCTTTGCAGTGTCCTTTCTCTTCTATGCCTTTCCATCAGCAGAATGGAGATCAGTGTTATAATTATGAACACCTGTTCCCATTTCTGAAAATTTGCATGCCTTGAAACACGCAGATTATAAATTAAATGGGCATGAAAATGATGTTGTCCCTTGCCTTACACCCCTTGATTTCCTTGAGAGCACATGATATCCAGTGGGTTTAACAGTAAAAACTAATTTCTCTTGAAGAAACTTCACTTTGGTTAGTAAGCAGGTGTTACCTGATGGAAAGTGCTCGTTGATCGGCCAGTTGTCCACCTGTAAGGTGGCGTTTCCCCCATTCCTTGTGAAGCGCACCACATGATATTTCCCATCATTGACATCTGTAGTCAGCTCTTTGACGCTGATGTCCACTGTACCGATGTTGAACGTTACGCCCACCTTCCCTTCTTCCTGGAATAGAAGCAACACAATCTTGTCAGTCTAGCAACACCAAACGGCTGATTTAACTTAGCGCAAAGGGATTAGGGATACATTTATCTGATACTGAGTATCATTATTTGTCTGATACAGACTTTTTTAATGAATCAGGTATCAGTCAGATAGAACTGATCTAAAATCAGATACTGTGCATTAGCGTATAGTTCTCTAGTACTCTCAAGCTAAAAAAATAATAAAAAAAACTCAGATGGTTTAGTGTATTATATTTCAAATCTTCTGAAGCCATTAAATCAGTTTATTTGAGGAACAGACAACATATTAAGCTGTTAAATTTAAGTTCACGAAAACTCTTTTCCATTCAGCATCTTCAAACAGCATGTCACATTCATTTACATGTTAGCATGGTAAAATACTCCAATGTTCCCAATATTATACTTAATCTGAACATACATTTTTAAAAGGACTGTATTTTGCTGGAGTTGTGGTACTCCATACCAGGTGTCTGTTAGATTAGCACACTGGCGTATAAGACTTAATAAAACTTGAGATTTACACAGCAAATGGAATTTAAAACAGATGAAAAAGGCTCAGTATTTTTTTGGACAGATGCTGCTTGCTTTACGTGCATAATCATGGGACATAAGCGCTTTGTATGCCGGTCTGTATTTGAGAATCTGTATGTGTGTGTGTGTGTATTTCTTATTATTTATAATGAATTATTGTGTAGTTAGTAGGGGGTGTAACGATACCCTCATGTCACAATTCGATTCGATACTGAAATCACGATACGATATAATTACTATACTCCAAGACATGATAAAAGGTTAACAAAAAATGTACTGTTGATTAAAATGCTAAATTCTATATTACATTGTGGGTGTAAATGAATAGGCTTGGACTTGGTGCTGGAAACCCAGTGCACAGGACAATAATGACACAAGAATAAAAATATTTATTATTCTGAAGCTGAAAATACAAAATTATTTTTAGACGAATATGCTTGCACTCTGTCACTGATTAGATACATTTAAAATAATGTAGTCCACTTTTTACTGGTAACATAAGACATTTTATATTATCAGGACCCACAAATATTCCCCCATTGCATTATTATACATTATTTTCAACATTGGTAGTTTAATACAGTACTGACACTAAAACTCTGAAAACTTGATTTTTTTCCTCACACAGTAACATTTATTTTGAGTGAACTATACATAATAAATATTGTCACTATCCACGATACATATTGTTGCATTTTTGTATTGCGATATATTGTGACACAATATATTGTTACACCCCCTGATTTTGGACTGTCCCCTACATCTGCAGATACTCAAGACTGTGATATTGGTATCAAATACACACACACACACACACACACACACACACACACACACACACACAAATGATATCAAGCATCCCTAAAAAGGATGAAGTTGGTAGCTTAATTAACAGGAAACATTTGCATGTTAAAGTGATCCACTTTTAGAAACCTCCTCAAAGATGCTGCCAATGAGAGCATGCAAATGGATTTGGATTCCAAGACTGCTGTATTTTTTCTTAAATCCAGTAGATAAGAATAGCAGTAGAATAGAATAGAAGAGCTGACAACAGGAATGTGGGGCATGTACGTAACGATGACTAATGCACTTTGTACCGACCTACTGCAAATTCACAAACATATGCTCTTCCAACTTTCTCATATGTATCCCACATGGTTCCTGTTTGGGGACTCTTCATAACTCCCCGATGCCAACTAAGACAACTATTCCCCCATTGTCTTTTGCACAGTCTACTAGCACTATCTGCAAAGTCAGTTTCACTGTTCCGAATTCATGTTCACATAGCCATCACAAAAGGGTTTCAAGGCATGCCAGACACGATGGAGTGCATTTCCTTTCCTATGTCATTTGTTTTAATCCCCACCAGGACTCTTGAAGGTGTAATTACCTGTCCTAAAGGCTTGGCACAGAGGAAAGCATTTTTCAAACAAAAACGAAAGTAAATAAATACATGGATGTGCTGTAAGTGTGTGATAAATTAATCTGCCACCACTCGCTTCAGCGTTCACTGTTCCCCAATGTTTTCTGAACGCCTAAAGACTCCCAGCATGCTCCACTTTCAACGAATGCAACCTAAGACCTGCTGACGAGGGCTCAATCGGCAATTAATGTCGAGGTGCATTGAATGATTTTAATGAGAGGTGTACCATGAATGTTAATTTAGTGAATCCAGACCAAAAGCCAAAGAATGGTACATTAATATGCGCTCTCCATTAGAGCCAAGATAAGCAGTGCAGTACACAGCAACCTGATCCAAGAGTCTGTTTAAGCTCTCTGATTGCAGATGCACTGTGCCTGGCACAACTTCTGCACATTCCCATAAAGTAACAGCTGGATGGGCAGGACCATCTGATTATTAGATATCCAAGTTCAGACAGTTTCTGTTGTGAGGGCTGAAATCATAACAAATGGAAGTGAGTCAGGAGGCTTCAGTACAGATTTCTCTGAAGACAGGCATCTCTTTCTAGCTCACCAATTCTGTCTCGACCGCAAGCAACATTTGCTCAGTTTAAAAACCTAGAGAGATGACTACAAGGCATAAGCACACTCTAGACGAAAAGGAAAAAAATAATAATTATGCTGCCTCTTAGAAACTTCGTATTGGCAAATTCTAAGGCAGCCTATATTGCATCCTTTGCGAAGAAATACATTGAGGTGAGCTCTATGAAAAAAAATCCAAGATGGCAGGTAAGTAGGTAAGACCATATGTATATGTAGATGCCACATTTGACCGCTCCAGACACGTCGGCGCGCCTACCATTTTGGAACGGTCAGTGTGCCGTCACTCACAGTAAGAATCAGCGATGATTCTTACTGTGAATAAGAATCATCGCGCAACATTGCACAGCTACCGGGATTTAAATTCCTGAAGACATTGGATAACCTTTTACAGGTGAGAATGTGGTGTTTTGTGTTTTTAAATTCATTATCTCAATATTACAGGTTTGGTACAATAAAATGGTTTTACTTTTACTTTTTAATGTCGTGTTAGCTGACACCTTGGTCTTGTTGTATTGTCTTAGTTAAGCAAAATCATCAGCTGAAGTGTATTGCAAATGTGGATATTCATACATGAGTGTAATTACGGTTGCAGACACTCAGTCAACTTGTTCTCGAGTGTTAACGGACCGGCTTTTTTGTTCCAATATGGCGGGTGGCTTACGTAAAGCTTTTAAAACCCATTGAAACAGCCACCGATGAGTCATCAATGTATTTGTATCTATGGCTAAGACTATACCATAGATTTTATTCATTTGTTCCTATAGGAGAGGAAGAATTCTGCAAACTCGTTAATTCATCTAAATCGACAACTTGTATGTTAGACCCTATACCGACTAAGCTACTGAAAGATCATAGATCATACAAAAGAGATCATCGATCCTCTTCTTAATATCATTAATTCATCTTTGTCTCTAGGATACGTACCAAAAACCGATCTCAAATCTGCCTTTTCTGTCAAGGATATTAGAAAAAGCAGTATCCTCACAACTGTGTTCCTTTCTTGAAAGAAATGATATCTGCGAGGATTTTCAGTCAGGATTTAGACCGCACTATAGTACTGAGAAAGCTCTCATTAGAGTTACAAATGATTTACTTTTATCATCCGATCGTGGTTGTAGCTCTCTATTAGTGTTACTTGATCTTAGTGCTGCATTTGACATAATTGACCACAACATTCTTTTAAATAGACTAGAAAACTATGTTGGCATTAGTAGAATTACACTAGCATGGTTTAAATCATACTTATCTGACCGTTATCAGTTTGTAGCAGTAAATGAAGAGATGTCTTATTGATCACAAGTTCAGTTTGGCGTACCACAAGGCTCAGTACTAGGACCACTGCTGTTCACTCTGTACATGCTACCAATAGGAGATATCATTAGGAAACATGGAATTAGCTTTCACTGTTATGCCAATGATACTCAGCTCTATATTTCTTCAAAACCTAACGAAACTTACCAATTCACAAAATTAACGGAATGCATAGCTGATATAAAAAATTGGATGACTAGTAATTTCCTACGACTAAACTCTGAAAAAACAGAGATTCTAATTATTGGACAAAAAACTTCCACACGTAATAACCTAGAATACAATTAGTTCATGCTTTCATGACATCAAGACTAGAGTATTGTAATGCTCTACTGGGTGGTTGCCCTGCACACTTAATAAATAAACTACAGCTAGTTCAAAACGCAGCAGCTCGAGTTCTTACTAGAACCAGGAAATATGACCATATTACCCCAGTTCTATCAACACTGCATTGGCTGCCTATTAAACATCGTATACAATTTTTAAATATTGTTGATTACTTACAAAGTACTAAATGGTTTAGCTCCGCAGAACTTGAGCGAGCTCTTAACGCATTATAGTCCTTCACGTCTATTGCGATCTCAAAATTCGGGCCAGTTGATAATACCAAGAATATCAAAATCGACTGCTGGCGGTAGATCCGTTTCCTATTTAGTACCAAAACTTTGGAACAGTCTTCCTACCATTGCCAGGGAAGCAGACACACTCTGTCAGTTCAAAGCTAGATTAAAGACACATCTCTTTGACCTAGCATACACATAATACATTATAGACTTCTATAATTCAATGTTAGGCTGCATAGATTAGGTCAGCCGGAACAGGGAACACTTCCCTTAAATCCTGATGTACTCGTTACATCATAAAAATAATGGCATCTACGCTAATTTTAGTGTCTTTGTTTATCCCGAGGTTTTCCCGCAGCCTGCCGGATCTAGGTCTTATCCAGATCTGACTAGGAGCTTTGCCTGGACCCGATGACAACGCAGTGCTGAAGTGCCAACTAGCCTCTCCTTATGGAGGATCCCTTTCCCACTCTACAGATAAAACGTTGTAATTCCGGTTCACGTACCCACCCCGAAGTGATAAAATAAAACAAAATTCTGTATCAAATTACAGTT
Organism: Meda fulgida; assembly: GCA_030578275.1. Lineage (NCBI taxonomy): Eukaryota > Metazoa > Chordata > Actinopteri > Cypriniformes > Leuciscidae > Meda > Meda fulgida. Next base: position 27,445,818 of record CM060635.1, on the reverse strand, counting down.
ACTGTAAATCCGGCCTCTAGTTCATAAACGCCAGAGGAGAACTGGCCCCTGACTGAGCCTGGGTTCTCCCAAGGTTTTTTTTTTCTATACATTAAGTCACCTGATGGAGTTTTAGGACACCAGTAGGTCACTTGACTATACACATGTAAATAGGTGAATAAAAAACATATGATACTGGTTTCATCCAGAGCACTATCATAGTGGTAGCATAATTATTAAAGTAATTTTAATTCTAAGCAGGTCCTCAACCTAAGCACATGCTCAACACTTCACCACAATGGTAACCCTAAGCACTAACATAACAGAACATTCAACATTAAAAAGTCTCTCCATTTTCTTATCTTGCTAAAAAAATATATCTTGCTTGAAATAACACTTTATTTCAACATTTACTCTTACAATTCGGCACCTTTGCAAGGCATGATGGGAAGTGAACGTCTTGTTTGATTGGTTACTTGATCGAAACATGTTATTTCAAAATGAAAACATCAAGTTAATTCAAAGAATAACTGTTTCAAATTCATCAATTTAATATGATGTAATCAGATTTGAACCAGAAACCTGATACAATAATGTAAATTATTGATTTTTTGAGTGTGCTAACTGCAAGTTGAGTCTACCAGAGGTATTTGGCAAGTGGAGTTTCTGCATAAGTTTAAGTGTTCCAAATCAGTCACTCAGTCACAGTAGGCAGCTCACTAAGTTTTGGTTTCCTACTTGCAATTCCAGACTGGTGTGATTGACATTTCCAATTACACTGCAATGGCCCACAACATTTCATTGTCTTTTCAAACAATGGGATGGTAAAGGTAAATTTTATACTAAAGGAAATAAAACCATTCCCAATGATGATAACAATAATGACTGGCTATTGTTACACACTATTATAGTAAATTTCAATTTCCATATTGAAGATATTGAGCAGCATTAACACATCATGGTAATACAGCACTAGGCTATATTGCTTTTTTCATTTGAAAGGGATAAGCACACAAGACTGATGCTTGTTGATTTTTGCACTTTCTCTGATATAATACCTGATGTCTCACAGATGGCAGCAAACATTTAGAAGGTTATTGCAGAATTTCACTGACCGAGAGCATAATGTCTGGTGTTTCTCCGCCGTGGGTGGTACCAGGGCAGCCAAGAGTGATAAAAGTAATTTGAGTTGCAGCAGGAGCCTGCACCGATAAAGAAGGGCTCTATCTCTCCCCCATGTAATGTTCACTGACACCAGTAATAAGCTACACAATCCAATTCTGTCTCTCCGATCAATGGCTCCAACAAAAAGTCAGCCCCAGGCATCAAATCTCTCCCAGAAAGCCTCTATCGCTGTGGCAGCCTGCAGTCAGGAGCACAGTACCTTGATCTCTTGGCAAGGGACTGGACCATATGCAACCACCATCATCAGTGTAAAGAAAACAGAGGGCAAACAATAGCCTTCAAACTTTATACAGCAAATGTTTATGTTATAATTAGATCTTTTTAAATTGCTCTGTCCGAAACCCAGTACGATTCCCCCTGAAATTCTGCATTCACATTGAATCATTTTGCTCAGAACTGTGGTACGTTTGCAACATCAATGTTCTAGTGCAGTTCTAGAGCCAGCTGTTGACCACTGTAGCTAGATAACAACTCAGGAATAGATGCCAGTTTCACAAGTCTTTTTCTCCTCTCCCCCCTTCTTTTGTAATAAAATAATTTTATTACAAAGTCTTGACATACACAGCTCAGCACTTGTGTCTGTCTGCCAAAGGTACAAAGAATGCAAGCTGCTCGCCAAATGTCATTTCTGCAGAGACAAGCACCAATCAACAATGCATTATGCTGTAATAGGCAAATTAACTGTAATCAATACATTTTCATTTCAGCAAGTAGTTATGGAATAAAAGCAATGCAACCTTTCTTGTTGTGCATCTGAAAAGAAAATAGCATTCACTACAACTAAACTCTGATGTAAAACAGACTGAAGCAAAAACTGTTGTCTGAAAGCAGAATGTTCTATTCCAGAATCATCATAGGTACTTTGAAATAAAATGGGATACCAGACCAATCTCACATAGGCCAAAGGGTGTCCTTCACTAACCATACATAATTTGCATGTGAGATCTGCGTAGAAACATTTTTTTTTTTAGAAACAACCAAAACCACACATACAAAAAATAATACATACTGTATATACACCAGTTAGTTCCGGTCTTTGAATCTGATGAATCTTTGAATTCTGGGAGTTCTGATATTTCACCAGTATCAGCCAGGTCTGCCCCCGATTAAAGATTTTCCTAGTCGACTGTTAGTGTCATGATTCTGCCATCATGTTATTGATTATTCCTAGTCTTGTGGCAGGATCATGACGGAACCAATGCTTTGTGTACAAGCGCATGGCCACTTGTTTGGCCATGTGCTTGTGGTGTCTCGTTACGTTACCCCGCCCCCTTGTTATCCTCGTCTTGTGATTATTGTCTAGTCAGTTTCACCTGTCCTCGTCATTAGTGTTCCCTTTATAATCCCCTTGTGTTTGCTGTCCTGTGTCGGTTCATTGTTTGACTTTGTCATTTGCTGTGTGAGTCATTGCTTAACTTACCTGTGAGTACTTTGTGAGTTTTGTCTAGTGTATTACGATCCTGTTTCTGTTGTTAGTTTATAGTCTAGTTTGTCAAGTCTTAGTCTAGTTTAGTCATTCCTGTTCCAGTCCTGTTTTGCCCCCTTGTGGGTTTTTGTTTTTGTCGTGTGTTTAGTGCATTCTGTCACGCTGATGTGGAAGGAGAACCCAGGCGCAGACAAAGTACACTAAACACACGATTTATTGACAAAAACAAAAACCCACAAGGGGGCAAAACAGGACTGGAACAGGAATGACTAAACTAGACTAAGACTTGACAAACTAGACTATAAACTAACAACAGAAACAGGATCGTAATACACTAGACAAAACTCACAAAGTACTCACAGGTAAGTTAAGCAATGACTCACACAGCGAATGACAAAGTCAAACAATGAACCGACACAGGACAGCAAACACAAGGGGATTATAAAGGGAACACTAATGACGAGGACAGGTGAAACTGACTAGACAATAATCACAAGACGGGGATAACAAGGGGGTGGGGTAACGTAACGAGACACCACAAGCACATGGCCAAACAAGTGGCCATGCGCTTGTACACAAAGCATTGGTTCCGTCATGATCCTGCCACAAGACTAGGAATAATCAATAACATGATGGCAGAATCATGACAGTTAGTCGTTCATTTAAGTGATTAGTTGGGGGAGAAATACTAAACTGTAATAATGAGCATTTAAAATATAAATGAAGTGCTCAAGCGTGCCTCAGCGACACCGGCAAACATTGCATGAACTTTTCTGAGATCGTCATTCTGTCGTCCATTAGGGGACAGCCCTAGTATATCAGCACTGGGAATGTTAGGGGTTGTTTACACGACACCTTTGTCAACTAAAAATGGAAAACTTTTTATCCGTTTTGGTCATTCTTTTCCACGTCAATGGCATTTTGGAAATAAAACTTTTGGAAACGGGATTGAAAGTGCAAGTTTTAGAAAACAATACCATTATTGTCTCCATGTAAACTGCAAAAACATGAATTTGTGAAAATGGTGAAGTCATGGGCACATGTATTACGTGTTCAGTCTATAGATGCGTAGAGTTTCTTTACAAAGTGACATCGCCAACTACTGGCCTGGTATACATAATACAGCGTTTTTAGTCATTTTCACAGATCTGTGGGAAGTGGATTGTTTTGACAACCTTGTCGTCTGTTTCCATTTTTAGTACATCATTGTGGTGTAAATTTTGGTTTAATCTATTATTTGTTCCTAGGCAAATCGTTATAACTGAGGGCAAAGTTAAGTTTTATAACTTTATATTTTTATTTAACTTTAATGATGTACTACAGTTTGCTTGTCTATGTCCTACTGTACAAACGTCTTATACTTGTATAATGGCTATTATTGTTCATTAAATATTATTGTTCAATAAATACCTGACATTGAGAAACGGTGTTAGTGGTGGGGATTTTTCAGCGACTTTAGTGCTGGTTACATTTGTTTCACCAGTAAGTCGTGGCAAGGGACTGTCTTTATCATTCAGCAACACAACAAGGTTTTAAACAAGGAGATTATTTGAACTTTGCACACCACCTTACGAGGCTGAACGTACAAACAACACGCCACCGGGGTAAAACTGAATCAGACGTTTCACTGCATAGAGATCAATGCATTGGCCAGTGCTGACACCCGTGATGTGAAATCCACCATTTGAAAGGATGCTATTCGCAGCTTCCGCCGACACAGACATGGCAAACTCAATTACTTTCATGAATGTATGACTTGACCTAGAGAATGAAAGCTCTAACAAAGGCAGGTAATCGAACACATTCTTTCTCACAATCCTCAACTCAATAATACTAACACTAATAACTTCACTGAAGCAGCCGAAGCCATCGTTGCTAGTTCTAAAGCGATGTTTTAGAATTCGTAACGGAGGCTTGGGACGTTCTGTTTGACTCTCAATAAGAGGGTTTTTAAGACACTCTGCAATTATTTCAGCCTACTTGTGCCATCAAACTGTTGTATATAAGCAATATCACACTTGCAGTCATGTGATATGAATCTATATCAGTACGGCTGTGATTCAGACATAGGCAATCGTACAAACTCTAAAGCAATAAAACGTTACCATAATCACGTTCATCTGTTCCGGAAAAAAACGAAACACGCTTTTAGTGCCACTTTCTGGACATTTCACTTTGAAACTGTCGTGAAACGTGCATGACACAACGCATTTTTCGTTTTGCAAACTGTTGCCACATGTACGTTTATCCAGTAAGCCTGGGCTGAAGTAAATATATTTCCTTAGTGTAAGGGAAACAACCATAGGACCTTTGATGAGGGCATCCAGTATCAAATACATAACTAAACCTTGTGTATAGATTTACATAGGCTATCTACATGACCAAAGGGGTAATTTTAGCATGAGGTTAGAGCTCATCAAAACGATATCACGGCACATGCAGGAGATGAATCGATTGAATGAGATTAATGGCCTCTCATTTGAGTCAGGGCCAAAGAACTGAGGGCCCTTTCCGCCAGTCGGCCGTGAAACACTAGAGTGATTTTGTGATATTTGAAGGGTGGCAGGAACATTTGTAGCATTTATTTGGAAGTCTAGAGGGTCCCCATCATTAGGGAAAGTGATGACCCTGTCAAGACCCTCCTGCACACTTAATTTCAACATTAAAGTGATAGTTCACCCGAAAATGAAAATTCTGTCATTACTTAATTAAATCTTACGGAACGACATCAGGGTGAGTAATTAATGACAGAATTTTCATTTTTGGGGGAACTATCCTTTGAATATTACAGCGTGAATGGATCATCATCCTTCTGAGGTGACCATAGAAGTTGGACATTTCTGTGTACAAATATAAAGGATTTACACAAATATATATATATTTTTACCTGTTACTATTCAAAGATAAAAGATAACTTTCAGAACAATGTTTATAGGCAGATTCATTTGGTAAAATGATGTTTATGTTTGTAGTAAAGAATACCAATGCATGTCTTTTTTTAAATATAACCTAGCAATAAGCTTATTAAGTAATACAATTATGTAAAACTACTTTCCTCTCCATTCATTATACACTTCCTCAAACTTCCTCATCCTCCAACAGTCTGTTAGATCTCTGTACTGCTAATTTCAGGAGAAGGGCTGCAAGGCAGATTCTCCATACCATATACTCTGAGTCATGCTTAGCAGAAAAAAAAGTCAATACATATTCATACAGGGCCTTCGTTAAACCAACCCCAAAACGAGTGGAGACACACATAGAAAGATTTCTGCAGAGTCTGTCTGAATGTCGACAGCAACCCTTCATTCCTTATCATAATAGAGACTACAAAAATGGGATTTGAAGGCACTTCAGTGTGAAAATAACCTTTTTGTTTGCTTAAACAAATGTATATATTACATGGCTTACAAAATTAGCCTCCAACTCTTTGCTGTGGAAAAGAGGAGCAGATGCAAACTGATTATGGAGAATAACGGCTTTGACTCACTCTTTGCTCAAAGTCAAACATCCAATCTTCACTTTGATCTTTTTTTTCTTTGGGTCAGAGTTATTAAATATTTACCTTGGCTGCCTGTTGTTTCTTCTGCATGCGAACAGGAAGACTTCTGGAAATGTTTCTTATTTTTAGCATGCTGCAAAGAGTATTGCTTTCATCTTTTTCTTGCTTAAAAACACTATAAGATGATGACTGCAGACTCTTTCCTACGGTAACATATTTCTTATTGAAACCGGAAATCTTGTTCGTCCATCAAAAGCTTATGATGACCATGGCACACTTGTCATTTTGTTGGGTTTTGATGAGTGCGCAGATGGCTAAAGAGGCCAATCCGAGCCCTGAATTCCCTGTGGCACACTGGACAGGTCAGGAAGGATGTAGAACTCAGAGATGCAGACACATGTTCTTCCTTGGTAAATTTGCGCTGCTGCCTCTACAAGATAGCACAGGAGATTCTCCTGCTCTCACAGAGGATTGCACCGTCCTGGACTTTTCTACTCCAGGCAGATTGGTCCTGTGCTAGAGATTCCCAGCTGTTCAGGTCGAGTCCAAAACTCTTCAAGGAAGCTTTAAGGGTTTCCTTGTAGCACTTTTTGGGGCCACCTTGTGCTCGCTTGCCTTTTTTCAGCTCACCAAAGAAGACTTGTTTTGGAAGTCTCAAATAAGATATTCTAGTCACGTGACCAGTCCATCTAAGCTGTTCCTTCGCAAGCATGCTGTAGATGCTGGGGATATTTGCCTTGCTGAGGACTTCCGTGTCAGGAATTCTGTCTTGCCACTTGATCCTCATCAGTTTCCTCAGACAGCTCAAGTGGATATGATTAAATTTTTTGGCATGGGGCTGGTAGACTGTCCAAGCTTCACACCCATACAGAAGAGCTGGCAAAACAACAGCCCTGTAGACCTTCAATTTTGTCTCCTGCTTGATGCCAGTCCTCTCCCATACCAAGTCACGTAGACGTCCAAAGGCTGCACTGGCCTTGACAATCCTGATGTTAACTTCATCATCTATGTGCACAGTACGAGACAGTGTACTACCAAGGTAAATAAACTTGTCAACGGCTGAAAGCTTTTGCCCATTCACAAAGATGGTTGGCCCAGTATAGGGTTTCCCAGGAGCAGGTTGGTATAAGACTTCAGTCTTCTTTGTGCTAATTGTTAGGCCGAAGTTGTTGCAAGCTGAGGAGAGGTGGTCCATACTGTCCTGTAGATCTTTATTTGAGCCAGCAGCTAGAGCACAGTCATCAGCAAACAAGAGTTCTCGAACAGTGACTTCCTCTACTCTAGTTCTGGCTTGCATCCTCAACAGATTGAATAGCCCACCATCAAAACAGTAGATGATGTTAATCCCAGTGTTGTAATTCTGGAATGAGTCTTGCAGCATGGCAGAAAACACCATGCTGAAGAGCGTTGGCGCTAAGACCCAGCCTTGCTTCACCCCGTTTGTGATTGGGAACGGATCTGCAGAATTCTTGCTGATCTCTGACGCTAGCCATCATGCCATCATGGAGATTGCGCACAATACCAATGAACTTGTCTGGACACCCATACTTGGCCATGATTTTACATAGGCCCTCCCGGCTGACTGTGTCGAAATGCTTTTGTTAGATCAACAAAATCCATATATAGATCAACATTTTGTTCTTGGCATTTCTCCTGTAACTGCCGAGCAGTAAATACAATGTCAGTGGTTCCATGGTCTTTTCTGAAGCTACACTGACTCTCAGGAAGCAGACCCTGGTCTGGGTGGACAGTTAGGCGGTTCAGAAGGATTCTTGCCAAGATTTTGCCAGCGACTGATAGTATGGAGATGCCTCTATGGTTATCACAGTCCTGCCGATTGCCTTTCCTTTTTTATAGATTGATTATAATAGTATCCTTGAACTCCTTAGGAACGGCTTCTTATTTCCACATGGCCTGGAAGAGATCGTCAGTTTCCCGACTAAGCGAGGCCCTCCAGCCTTGTAGATTTCTGCTGGAATGGCATCGGACCCTGGAGCTTTGCCTGATGAAAGAAGTGTTATGGGTTTGCTGGTTACCTCAGTGGATGGTATAACAGCCAAGGACTGGTTTATTTCAACTTGAGGCAATCTCGCAATTGCCTCCTCATTTATGCATGATGGCCGATTGAGGACCGCGCTGTAGTGTTCGACCCACCTTTCAAGTACTTTGTCCTTCTCCATAAGTAGTGTTGTTCCATCTAAGTTCAGGAGAGATGAAGTTCCTGAGTGTTGCGGACCATAGACCTGCTTGAGTGCATAATAGAGGCACTTGGTGTTTTTACTATCAGCGTAAGATTAAATCTCCTCAGCTTTTGCACACAGCCAGGCGTCTTGCATGATTCTAAGTCTCTGCTGAACAATCCTGCAAATGTTGAGGAAGGCAATTTTCTTTAAACTTGAGCTGCTGTCATTCAGATATGCTTTATGCAGGCAATGTTTTTCGTCAAGGAGTGCTAGGATTTCTGCATCGTTCTCATCAAACCAGTCTCGATGTGTACGTAATGGAACACCAAGTGATTCAAGGGCTGTAGAATGCAGTACGGTCTTAAGAGCAGTCCAATCTGCCTCAGTGTCTGTATGCTCAAAGCTTAGAGACTCCAGGTGATGGTCTAAAGCCTCAACAAAGGCCAGTCTGGTATGTTCCTGTTGTAGGCGAGTAATGTTAAGACGCTTAACACGTCTTTGTCCTTGTGGGCGTCTGCTAGGCTTAATCCGGATGCTTAATTTGGAGATAATGAGATGATGGTCAGTCCAACATTCAGCACCACACATTGCCTTGGTCACCCTGACATCGTGCCGATCGCTTCTCCTCACAATGACATAGTCAATCAAGTGCCAGTGGTGTGAACAAGGATGCATCCATGAAGTTTTCTTGAGCTTTGGTAGTTGGAATATCGTGTTGGTGATGAGCAGGTCAAATTCAGAGAATGTTTGCAGCTGTAGAAGACCGTTGGTGTTACATTTTCCAATACCATGTGCACCAATGACTCCATTCCATGATTGATGGTCACTTCCAACTCTGGCGTTGAAATCACCCAGTATCAGGAGTTTATCCGAGCTGGCCGTGGTAGCAATAATGACTTCCAGGTCATTATAAAACTTGGTTTTGATCTCGTCAGAGTTGGTCATGGTAGGGGCATAGGCACTGATGATAGTGGCCGCCTTTTTACCAAATAGGTGGAGCTGTAAAGTCATTAAACGGTCATTTATCTCCTTGGGTTGGCTTGCCAGTTGGTTGACCAGGTGATTTCTTACTGCAAAACCAACACCAGCATCACGTCTCTCCTCCTGGCCTCGTCCACTCCAAAAGAATGTATAACCTGCACCTACTTTAGTCACTTGTCCAGTATCGGCCAGTCGGGTCTCACTCAACATCCACATTATATCTGGCTAGCTCTCTGCCAACGAGGGCGGTGCGTCTCTCAGGTCTTTTTGATCCAGATGTATCCATCAATGTGCGCACATTCCAGGCGCCATCAATGAGTGGTATCACTTTGGTCTTTTTCGTTTTATTTGTTTTTCTTTTTGTTTTTCGACCGCAAGTACGGGATCCCGCCAGCTGTGGTAGGCTGGCCAGGATGTTTTGAAGCAGACAATGTTTAAGGTACCTTTTCTAACCCTTTCCTCACAACGGAGGTGAGCAGTGCGATCCTGAATAGGGCTGCTCAGTCACTCAGGGTGCTGCCGGACTTTACTGCTGCTTCAGTCCAGTGCGAGAATGACCAATATCCTGAGCCACCTGCATGAAGGTTTGCGGCTACAGCTTCCAGCATATCCGTGCCTGCTGCTTCGTCGCTTCGTCGATGTTGAGCCTGGTGTGCGCCTACGGTAGCAGATAGAGGGCCGGTCCGGGCCGGATGTAACAAGCCTGAGGCACAACTAGCTGGTCATACATTATTGAAACAGGAAATATACAGGACAAAACAACATGAACAAAAATAAATGAGTTAACTATTAAGTCTTTCATACATAGGGTCCTATCATACACCCTGCGCAATGCAGCGCCAGGTACGACGCAAGAGTTTTTTGCCAGTTTCAGCCCGACGCAGCTATCATTTTCACATTCTGCACCATGTTGTTAAAATAGTAAATGCATTTACGCCCATCTGTGAGCCCATGGATGTGCTGATCTGAAAACTAGGAGTGTTCAGGCGCACTGTTGACATGTTGCTATTTTGAGGAAACTGAATTAGACTGCACCAGTGACCAACTGAAACCTGGTCCAAAGTCAATGGCGCAATATTTTTTAAAGAGTGTATTAGTAATGTGCACCTATAGGCGGGTCTACAACGCACATACACTCTGATACACACACAGGGAAGCAAACACACAAACATGCCAAATATTAAAAATAAAAGGTAAACGATTTATATTGTGTCCATAAAGATATGGTGGAATCCGGCTTGTCCAGTAGCTCTAAGGATTTAACCTCACGCAAAAGCAGATCCGTTTCCTAGCTAGAGAAGCGTTCAATTTCTCCCGTCGTTAAACTAGCAAAAGTGGATTCGGACACACCCTAAGTGCACTTGCGCTGTGCGCTTTAGACAATGTGCTTAGTTTGTTAAAATAGGGCCCATGGATTTCCATGGATCTTAATAAAACACAGAAAATTCCAGAATTTGCAGCTAATGCTAACAGACAGCTCTGTCCAGACCTTCTGTGAAGTAATCACTAGTGTATACTAATGTCACCAGCACCTCCACGGACGATAAGGAAACACTAGATTCTGTATTACAGCTTCTCTGCAGTACAACCAACACACTGATGCCCTCTGCTTTCTCTAGGGACATAGCAGTAATTTCAATTACCCTCTCAAACAAATCAAGCCATGTATGCAGCAATGATTTATGAGCTGCCTGTAACACACTTAAGTGTGAATAGGCTATGATTTGGCTTCCTACTGAGAAGAGGGCCACAGCAGTGGAGCAGTCATGACCTCCGGCGAGGTTTTAGTTGATATGGTCATTGTCTCTGTCTCTCTCAATACAAATCAATCACTGTAATGTCAACAGCCCGGTCACTTTCAAAGCTGACAGAATGGTAGGCACTTCATATTCTATTGCATGCTGACTTGAGGATAATGAAGAAGAAGAAAAAAAGAGAGCTGTTACATGAAAAATTAATATAGCAAGAGGTTATAATCTTTACTTTGGCTGGAAACTGAGTGTAATTTTTGGAACAATTTCTAAGATCAACTGGATTTTGTCTGAAATACAAGGCTGCTTAATGGGAAACAAAAACATGTTTTCAAGTAAACATCTAAACAGGATACACTACTATAGATGAAATGTGTTTGATAAGAAAATATTATCTTGAATAAAGATTTTTCTCAACATATTGAATTGTTTTAAGCATAAACCTTATTATATTTGGTTAGATTAATGTTTAAACAAGAAAAAGTCCTGCTCAGATGGGTTTCATTAAAAAAAAGAAAAAGTAAATGGGAAATTCACTGGGTAATACAGTGCTGTGAAAGTCTATTAGGAATTTAGTTAATGAAATTGAAACAGCTTCATAATCGAATTGGAATCCTTGCTGTAGATATTTAATTTAAATGTCCTTGCCAATTAAAGTAATTCCAATTTGGTCTAGAGTGAAAACTGTACTAAATAAATTGATCAGACAAAAATCAATTCTTGTTTATTTTTTTTTATTTTCCCCAAATGAGGGATAAAGGGATACATACCAGTAAAGTGTTTATTTTAAAGCAGAAATTTGCAATGAATTGTTGTTACAATGGATTTTTAGAAGTATACTACTGTAAGACTCAATAATATGGAAGTGGCAGATATTCATGCTTGAAAAAACAGTCTAGGCTTTTAACTCGTGTTCAGCTGGTTAAGTGGAGACAAGCTAGTCTGACAAGTGCCCAAAACCTCTGTATGCCAAAATCATCAGTATTAAAACAATAAAAGACCTGAAATATTTCAGTTGGTGTGCAATGAATCTAAAATATATGAAGTTTAATTTTTATCATTACATTATGTAAAATAATGAACTTTATCACAATATGCTAATTTTTTGAGAAGGACCTGTAGAGGCAGTGACAGGCAAAACAGAAAGAAAGGAAAGATAGATGGACATTAGACTTCAAGCAATTCCTTCACTTCAATACAACGACCCAAGAACACTTTTCATCTCACCTCAAATGTCCTATATATCAGTAAAAGAGTAACAAATAAGCTTCATTTCCATGAATTAGGTCAAACTATCTGTTTCAATTAATTAATTAATGACCCATTTATGTAATTTTCCCAAAAAATAAAATAAAAAAAATAAATATATAAACATACATATGAAATATATATATTAAGGAAGATTATGAGTAGACTTTTCCTGTGGAGTTTATAATTCCCATTCTGTTTATTGTCTCAACTGTATTGTGGTGATAACTGCCCCATTCAGTTTCAGTTCCCCCTACATTCACACCTCTTCTGCTGGGATATTATTCTTTTGTATTTAATATATTTACTCACACCTTTCTATTCACAGTTTTAATCCCTAATTTCTTGGATCAAACTTCTCACTTCACCTTCTTTGACTTTGTATCAATTGCCAGTCTTACAAAAGAAACATTCCAATGATCTTTACTTTTCACATTTTAGTCATAAAACATTATTGCTTCTGGTAGCAGGTTTACTAAAGACCTGACTAGCATGTTAGCTTAGCATAGCATCAAAATATGACAATTTAGACTAAAGAAAATGTAGAGACTAAAACCAAGTTTTTTAACTCATAATTCATAACGTCACTCAAGCGTTTGAAATAGCTTCTGTGATCCCACGTGGCTTCTTATCACAGAACGAGGAAGAAATTATAAATTATTTTATAGTATTCTATAATCTATGTTGTGATAAGGCTATGTTGATTAACATTGCATTATAAATACTAAACTTTATTCCTATGAAAATACCCAAGAAGTCTTGAAGAACACTGTTAGTCCTACCACTATTTAGTCAGAATTGTGTTTATTTACTTGGAGATTCATCAGTCAAAACTGCAGCGATCTCTGGATGTCGTCATAGATTTTATGACTTTTTCAGTCTCACCTGTTTTGTCTCCTCCTAAGCTTCAGAAGAGATCTCAACAACATCATACACTGTGCTCATATTTTTCTCCTTACCTAGAGACTTTGGTGGTCTCTTTTTTGTCTCCTCTAAAGTTTAGAAGAGATCGAAACAACTTTACAAATCAAATCAAATAATATATATTAATAAGGAAATTGGTCAAGGATTGAGTCGTAACACATTTAATGTGCCTTTCAGCAAAGAAAGCTCCAGGGTTACTGTTCCTGTAGTAAGACCTTATCTGTAAGTTAGTTTTGATAAAGGCATTGGGGACATTATTATACACTATTTCCAAAAACAAATGATCTGCCCAATGCACAAATTGCACAGATCTATTCTCTTATTGCGTATCTGCAATTAAGAATAACATTAACCTTATTTCTGCCTAACTTTACTCTTAATATAGCCTTAAACTCTGAATATATGGATTGTTTTCTACTTTGGTGCATTTGAAGTACTTGACTTGGTGCACAATTTGTAAAGTTGTTGAGGTCTCTTCTAAACTTTTAAAGAGACAAATATGAGAGCTCCCGTTTCTCTAGCTGAGGAGAAAAATGTGAACATATTGTGTGATGTGGTTGAGATCTTGTCTGAAACTTTAGAGGAGACAATTGTGAGTGATCTAAGCCTCAGGTAAGACGAAAAATCTGTGCACAGTGTTTGATGTTGTTGAGATCTCTTCTAAAACTTTAAAAGAGAGAAATATGAGAGCTCCAGTTTCTCTAGCTGAGGAGAAAAATCTGAGCACAGTATATGGAAATGATGAGATCTAAAACTTTAAAAGAGACCATTGTGAGAGTGTTAGAGTTTTTGTCTCAGGAGACAAGTGCGAGAAGTAAGAGACTCAAACCAAAGTCTCAATTTAATGTTAAAGTAACCTCATTTTTGTATAGGAAAAACATTTACGATGTTAAAGAGATCTCATTTTAGATTTTTCTTTCCTCTGGGAATATCCCGAAACTCATAAATCTTTATTTAGTCTATTCATATGTGGATGATACCATTGTACCAGTCACACAGAGACAAATCAACTGATACCAAACATCTGAAAAGCACTTGCATTCACACGCAACATTGAATTTTTCACATAACCATTTTGAGTGAACTGAGAAAAGGGAAGGAACTGGAGGGGAAGGAGAGGAGAGAAAGAAGCTTCCCTGCATCTTCACTCTGCGGGGTGTGGAGACAGATGACTGTATTTTATTTCATACATTGTGTTTGGATTGTTTGTATCTCAGGAGATCAGAGTATCTGGTTGAGGAGGGATCCCCTGACATGATTGTAAAGCGCTTTGGGTATACAGTAGTACACATGAAATCAATCCATCCATCCATCCATCCATCCATCCATCCATCCATCCATCCATCCATCCATCCATCCATCCATCCATCCATCCATCCATCTATCCATCCATCCATCCACCCACCCATCCATCCATCCATCCACCCATCCATCCACCCATCCATCCATCCATCCATCCATCCATCCATCCATCCATCCATCCATCCATTCATCCATCCATCCGATGTTCTTTTAGAAAGCATAGAGCAACATAATCTGGTTAGTGTGGGTCTGGTGCTTGTCTAGCAAGTAAGCCATCAAAACCAGCGTCAAACCATCTTGGCCCAGGATGGAAATTCATTCGGCCTAAAAAAGCCTTTTCAGCTCAATTTCAGTCCAAAAATGAGGCTGATCCTTTGCAGGAGAGTACCTGAAACCTGCTGTTGCATTGTAAGAATGTTTTCCAGCTATGGAGTCTTACTAAGACGTCAGGCGTGCTGACGAGGCACAAAACAAAGCCTTTTCACGCTCCCTAACAGTCCAAGAGTTCCTTGCCAAAGCATCAAAAGACTGCAGACACAGGCAGCTGCCTGGCCAGCACTAATCTGAATTAAACTCCAGTGAAATAAACAAATCTTAGAGAAGGGCAGTAATGTAATGGTGAAAGTGCTGTAAAAACCAGTCTTCGAGATAAATGGCTCCTTGCTGTCTAAACAAGATGAGAAAATCTTTCATGGAGAAGTCCTCCTGTGATTTGTGGTGGTCTCTTTGTCTCGGGTCATAGCACACTAATGCACATTTATTTCTCATATCAGAGTCTCTAGAGCATGCCCACATCAAAAAAGTTCTCGCAGTAAGAGACCATTAGCATATGAAGACCTCATCTTGCTCTGCGTGTAACCGGTCTCCTGCTGCGTTGATGAGCATTGCCAATATGTCTCACACTAATCAATGGATCCTTGTCCAGTTTTAAGCAATGATCAATGGCAAAAGATGAAAATGAAATCTAAATGAAGCAATGATTAAAATCCAAGGTTACAGACAAAAATCATCTGAACCAACCCTACTTCTCCCCCCAAAAAACGGTTGACTATTTGTAATGTGGAAGGACCCCTTGCTGTGAAACAGCCTAGAACAATTTTTAATGCAGTCCACCCTAAAAAAACACCCCCGGCACTGCATCAGAGGAGACAGGACGTGACGTGGCCAACCAGCCATATGTTCTCTCCATGAGATGGATTTAGAAGGATCTCTCCGATAGAAAAGAGGGAGAACAAAACTGGTTAAAATGGCAGGATAAATAGCGAATCAAATCTAGGTCGCCTGTCTCCTGGTTGGAATAGCATTACGGCATGATCATTGTGAGTGACCTAGTTCTTTGGGGCGCTGGACATTTCAAAAGCAGGCTGTCTTAGAAACTTGACTTGCAAATTAGGAGCACGCACATACCTCCAGCCATCCAATGACCATAAAGCCAGAAGATCAGAGAGCATCAAAGAGCGACCCAATGGAAATGACTGTCAACTGTTCTACTGTAGGCCGACACAGTTAAAAGCACCTTTTGTGTATGCGACAGATGATTTTTAAAGAGCTTATTGTTATTCGTCTTCGTAATCCCCTTAATAAACATGAACACGTTTTTAAAACAAATTC
Organism: Meda fulgida; assembly: GCA_030578275.1. Lineage (NCBI taxonomy): Eukaryota > Metazoa > Chordata > Actinopteri > Cypriniformes > Leuciscidae > Meda > Meda fulgida. The sequence goes on along the minus strand of CM060635.1, from coordinate 27,429,729 downwards.
AGTGAGTGAACACTTTTTTTATGATCAATCCCATTGATCAATATGTCATGAAATATTCACACACTGTGTTTATTTGGATTCCTGCAATGACCCATAACCCTAACCCAAAATATAACTGAAACTGTTGTAGCAGCAAATACAAATCATGTGATTTCATGCCATGTCGTAATAACAGTAATTACGAGATTTCAACTGCTTTCACGTCCTCGTAGAGCTTGTAATTACAACTTGTAAGATGGGAATTTTCTGAGAGCTCCTACTTGTACCATGTGACCGCTGTACCACCTGACCGCATCACTTTCATTTAGGCGTTAGTGTTGCTACAGAAACACATCTTTTTCAGACTGAGGACGTGAATAGCTCTGACTAGAATGTCACGTGTTGTCAACTCGAAATTATGGTAATTACAACATGGCATAAACACAGCATAACACATACGTGTGCACACAAACACATGCATCATATGCATATGAATATATACTCTATACATAGTACATATAATCCCCTTTCGTATTGGGTAGTTCATGAGTTCACACTTACAAACAAGTCAGATAGAATAAACGTTATGTGTATTGTGCTGTCCGAGGAGAGGGCTCCGTGCTCGGTGTTTGGCCCGAAATACTCTCTCGACATATTCCTGGCTGTGGTCGGAACAAGCCAAGAGTGAGGACTCGGGGTGGTGGAGGGATCCTGAAAACTGTCAAGGATATATATATATATATATATATATATATATATATATATATATATATATATATATATATATGCTTCCTCTAATGCTGATAGGATAGACGAGGTAATTGCTGATGACGATTTGATTGGATAGATTATTTGAACGTGCTCCTCCTGAACTTTGTTAATAAAAGATAATTTCTTTGAACTTAGTTCTAGGAACTAGCCACCAGGATGGTTCCCTGATAAATAACTGTTCCTCTAGGGCTCTGAAGTGACGTAAGCCGCGCTTGTTGTTGTGACTTTTAATTTGACGGTGCGGTGGACATTTATTTTGACCGCGCTGAGAAAGCCAGAGCCTCATATGTTTAACAGTCCTTTTATACATATAAATTAGACACCATATTAAAAGGCACCATAGCTGAGCATAAATACATAATCATGTTTCGCTTGTTCCCCTCAAAGTTGCATTGGATTCTCTCCTTATAGCGTAAAGGCTGAGAGGTCCATCTATCACTCTTTTCCATGTTAGCAGAGTTAGTTTGTGAAGTAAATATAAAGGCTATAATCTGAGTGTGTACAAGTTTTTTTTTTTTTAATGGCGTTTGCTGGTGTTTTGCATATATTTCCAATCAGCCACACTTACGTCACTGGAAGTTTATTTTAAACCTATAAATAAACAAAGGTTGAAGATTAAAATAAATAAATAAAACAAAAGAAACGTGATGTGCAACAAATAAGTCGCACCAAATGGTAATACATTCTGAAATTTATCTTCATTTTTTAGATTAAACTTTTCACTTAAATTGCTATTTTAATAATATAATTTTAATGATTTAAAAAAAGGTACCAATCTAGTAGTTTTTGATAATATATAAATGCAAAAAATCCAGAGTATGTGCCTCAAGTATGATAATTTCTTGCTATATACAGAAATGCTTTATAACTGGGGCTATTTAAGACAATAGGGAATCACTTTTCTTTCTAATGCAGTTAAAAATAGGAAAAAAGGAGCGATCACACATGTACAATTGTGATATCTTGATCTCACGCCTATATACTATAAGAAAAAAAAAACCGCGAGGCTTATTCCTACATGGCTGATTTGAAAATTGTGTTAATAAAGATGACAGAAACATTGTTTTCCCCCCTTCTCCATAAATTAATGCTTTGTAGAAGATTTTCTACCCCTCGGGAGAACGATTCCTCACATGACACTGAAAGATTTTCAGTTAAATGTAACTTTTCAAAAAAAAATGATTGCATTTTTTTTTAACTTAAGAACAAAATAAAAATACTGATTAAGAAAAAGATGTTTTTTCCAAAGAGGATCTGTATTGTTCCAAGATGCTACAGTCACTTAGGTCACGTTTGTCCCTTAGGGACTCAGAAACCCCCTCACAAAACACACACACACACACACACACACACACACACACACACACACACGCACACACACACACACACACACACACACACACGCACAAACCCATTCTGATCAACATTAACCTCCCCCAGCCCCTGGCATATCGTCTGTTTGTATCATCTCAAAGGCAACATCCACAGGGCTTATGTCAGCCTACAATACACCAAAGCCCCTTCAAGGCAAACACAGCCCTGCAGAAGAGAACAGAAGCTTCTCTGACAGGCACTTCTTCCACAAGTCATGAAGCTACTGAAAGCTTGGAGTGGACTGCGGGCCTTAATGAGTCCTATGTTGATGGCTACTCCAGCGAGTTGTGAGAGAAGCTCTCAGGCACGTATATCAGGTATGTGCGAACTCGTGTGGAGTGACTGACGGCTACCGCTGGGCCCAGAATGCATAGCACAGGGAATTTAGTTGAATGACACTCTAAAATGTCAAGATTATTTCTTGGCACTGCACTTAACTGTCAAAATCAGTGAGGAGATCTGTGTATGAGAGAACTCCAGGACTCTACTGTACAGAACGATGGCTGAATGAAAGAGGACACATTGGTGGTGTCCCCACTCGGGCTATTATCGATAAGCTCTTTTTTTTTTTTCATATCGCGCAGCCCTACTTGAAGACATTACAATTTTTTTGTTCTAAGTTAAATGTTGCAATATATTAAATCAACTGTATGATCCCCCCCCCCCCCCCCCCCCTTGAAATATAAGATTCAATATCATTCTGCTGTTACACTGACTTCTAATAAGGCACTTCTAATAATGGCTTCTGTTTTTTTTCCATACAAAACTCCACGAAAAGGCTGGACTGCTTTACAGTACTGCGTCACACAATACATCACACCAACATAGCTTTAGCAAAGGAGTATTATCAGTATGGTCATCATGGCAGAAGATAAGACAAGAGAATGTTGAAGGAGGAATCTAAAAAGAGAAAACATGACCTTGAAAGTGAAAATGACAATGAGGTTGCAAATGGTTTATACTGTCTTGGTTGTAGTTGTCTGTTTCTGCATTTTGTATTTTGTCCAGGATGTCAAAACTCCATCTAACAGTCACGTCTCAGGATAGCATGCAAATAAAAACATGTCATGGCATGTAAGCTTTAAAAGTTTGCAAGCTTGCAAACCTATCTCTGCTAGCTTGTAATAGTCTATACTGTCATATATACAGAGAACATAAGCTTTGGTTTATTCACAGCTGAACGCTGTGAATGTGTGTTAGAAATCAGGAATGGTAAGAGAACATTGTGCTATGCTATATTTTTCGTCTTCAAACCAAACATGGGTCTCCAGCTGACAAAGTTTAAATCCTGTCTGGCTAGCACGCTTCCCATAATGTTTTACACATTAGGTCAGTAGGCGGAGAGTAGGCGGTCTTTTGTGGCTGTTCGAACGTATTCGACCACATGAGCGTTTACACTACGAAAGCAATCCTGTGTTTTCAACTACCTCTGGAAGTTAGAGAAAGTGGACAAGCTCAAAACATTTTAGACTCCGTTTACACGTGTATTTAGCGCCGTCCACTTGTGATCTGATCGACCAAAACGCATCTTAATACCATCTGAGTGTTAATTGAATTTAATAGTGTTATATAATCATCATAATCAGTTATATAATCATTCTCAGAAGTTAACTGTGGCAGTTTTATGAATATATGCAGACATTCTTCTCACTGAATTGTCATGCACATTTCAAAGTACAATGAAACAATGACACAAATGGCCACATCTTTCAGTTCAGTGATCTTTAAATACAAGCTGCGCTATGATTGGATATGAATAAATTAATGGATGATTCTTAACGCCAGCACTAACGCATAAGCTTTAATTTCTATTCTCCCACACACTTGGTATTGAAGAGTACAGCTGTTCTATTGAAAGCATTGCCATTAATATCCTTTCTTAGTTTTCCTCTGTGATCTATGGTAAAGAGACTGTTACACAGTCTTGCTCTGGGTATGTTTACCAGTCATTTCCTTATTTCTGACCCTTTCTCCTCAATGTCCAGATTTGAAAAGCTTCTCTGTTACTAATTTGATATGGAGTGTTTGGGAACTAGAAACCAATTATTTAAAATATGATATAACAGTCCAGAGAGACCAAACAAACAAAAGTGTCTGACTTACACATTGATAGTCTGGATTTGATATTAAGATTTAAATAATAAAAATGTACGGTGCACTGTGTACTGTGGTTCAGAAAAGTTCTTGAATCTTACACCCGAGAAAGTCTGTTATGGTTTATAATAGGTGAGATTCGTCTAGAGGATGAGGACACCATAAATGAGACAAACTTCATGATAATGTTTTCAAATTAATTTCCAAAGAATTTGGGTTGCCAGTTTTCTCTGCTTCATTTTGTTGTAAAGAAAGAAACGTCTTGCTGTTGTAAACAGCAGGCGCTTAATCCTAAATGAATACATTCAGTGGGAGTCCATCTCTCTATCCTGCTGACAATATGGCTACATTTCTCTTCTTCCAAAAGATTTTTTCTTCACTGTTTATGTTTATCACACGAACAGGCTATTTGACAATTTATTTGTGATGGTTGAGAGAGTTGGGTGTAATGGATCACAAATAAATTTTTTCCTGTTATCTAATTACATTTCAGTTAAAGGCCCGTTGACACCCAGAACGAAAACTATACAGATAACTATGACGATAACTGCATTAGCGTCCACACCAGCAGATGTTATCGTTCTGTTTATTCTAAGCACGAGTTTTGTCATCTGTTGCTTTAATATTCAAGCTCTTTAAAGCAGAATGGATTCTGATTGGCTGTCAGTGTTTTCATTGTTCATCAGCTGAAAATATAATATAGTATAATAAAATAAGGGAAAGAAGCTGATTTGAAAGAAGCTGACTTTTTAAAATAAAAAGAACAAACAGAAAAATACACACAAGTAGTACTTAATTCTTCAATTTCTTCAAGATTAAATATTTTTTCCCCTCTCTGCATAAACTATCTGCCTCCATTTTGACTTTTGCCCTTAAACACCAACAAACACAAACATCTGCAAACACAGTCAAAGTATACCATCTCACACTAAGCTATGAACAAGAAACAAGCAGAGGAAAAACAAGCTGATCCCAGATAGAAAAGATGTCAAAGACTGAAAACAAGACTGTTGTGTTTCCTTTTTTAACTCAATCCATGAAATATACATCAAGGAGGAAAGCCGTGGCCAGAGCGACGGGAAAACAGACGATGGAATGCCACCAATTTTCTGTCTTCATCCGACCTTTCTTTCTCTCCTTTTTCACTCTACTCTGTTTGTTCCGAGAGTTTGCATTGCTTTCAGCAGCCGTCAGGGCTCCTGCATATGATTGACAGGCCATATTTCTCCTCACCACTCGCACGTGATGTTTGGATTGTCAGATTGTGGGTTCTGGAATTCCCACGACACGCTTGTAAAGAGCTTTAGGTCTCAAACGTCTCTTGTTTATGTACATTTCATAGCTGCTGCTTAGCTCAAGATCAATATTATCAAGCTTTTAAAGATATTTGGACATATTTAAGGTTATGTTAAACTGTTTCAGTAATTATCACATAATTACAATTTCCCCATATAAAATAGCAACACTAACCATAGTTTAGTTTGAAAAAGAGTAAAAGGACATTCTCAGAAAAGCCTGTGTGTGACATTTTGTTTAAATAATTTTGCTTCTTATTTTTGTTATCATCAATGTATATTAGGGTGTTCTGTGTTACATTTTATGTTATTTAGTTAGTTTATTGCATTATTTTAGTGTCGTGTATATGACGCTGTGCACTATCTATATACAATTATTGGCCTTATTTTATGGACAGGCCACATGCAATGAACTATGATTCATCACATGGCTTGTAGTTTTACCATGGTGGTTATCAGAACATTGTAAGGTAAAAAAAGATTTTAGTGGTATACTACCGCTTAATGAAATATACAGGCATCAACATCCCATCCTGTAATGAGATCTTGTCTTGTCAGAGTATCTTTTTGCAGTGAATTTCTGGCAACCAAAGCTGCCAGTTTTACTTTAAAAAGAATATTTCTGATAGTGTTCCCATAGTTGCTACAGTTACTAGTGAAAAATCATTTTGCATTAATATGGTATTCACATAAATGTGTCATATATCACTGAAAATGGGAGAATCTCAGCTTTAATGTGGTATATGGCACATAGTCAGGATAAATATGGTTCAAATGTGTTGCAGTTCAGCTTGATCTTACATTGGAATTTCTCAAAAACATGATTTTCAAAGCCTGAAATTCAGCAAATATTTGACATGACCTTACTCAGTCAATATTAAAGATATCAAGAATATATTTTCACAGAATGTTCTTTACATTATGTAGGATGACATTATGTAGAAAACAGTGAATGTCAAAAAATGACTTACGCTGGGTTTTCACAGACACAGGTCACATTTTTGCAACATACCAATATGTACATATATCACTGCAGTTTCCCACAGAAATGAACACTAGAGGCAGTAAAACAGCTAGCACTTTTAATAATTTTCACACCCAATTATGATTACAGGGCAGATTATGGATTAATAAAGACTTGTTTCCAGACGGCTCCTTGCTCAATTATGTTATGACCTCAAAACACTTTTTAAAATGCTGTGGGGTGTTTCTCAAAACCAAGAATGCAAAGAACGGACTTATGTTCTTGGGGAGAATGCTCTTGCTAATTGTTCCTGGAAGAATGAACTCACAAGGTGACGAGCACACAGAACGCTGCAATAATACCCCCGTCTGCAGAACCCAAACATAACGAGAATTATTGACGATAACAGCCAGGCTTTATCGCCCAAGCCTACCCTCAGCTCAAGAGATTACTACTCTACAACTGTACACTACAATGTAATGTATATTCATAACAATAAAGCAATGCCTGTTTCCTTTTCATTCTGCTTCTGTTGTTTGTTTGTGTACATCACTAGCCAACAACAGAAGGAAAAAAATGCGGTAATATTGACCTGCCTCTCTCTGCTTCCCGCTCCTTCCTCGAATGCCGAAATGAATGCTGGGATATTTCTGCCGTCAAGTTCACACAAGTTACCAACCGATGCATCCTCGGTAAAATGGGAGTGTCAAGAACACTTCCGGGATTTTTAACCGTTCTTGCCAAAATGCAAACTTGTGTATTGGGACAGTACTTGGGCCACAAAAGATGACGTTTCACAAGAACACAAGTACAGACACGAACACAGATTGAGAAAGGCCCATGGTAACAATTGCGTTTTTACGTCACATTTGCTTTTGTAAACATTATCGATATGGTTTAGGGTTTAGTGTAGGTGTACGTTAATGTAAAATGGAGCATTTCAATTCAGAACTGTGGTGATACGTACAAAATGTAACGTAAAACGTTGCCATATTCACGTTCATCTGTTCCGTAAAAAAACCTAAACACGCTTTTAGCCCCACTCACTGGACATTTCACTTTGAAACAGTTGCGAAACGTGCACAACGCAACGTATTTTTGCGTTTTGCCAAAATGTTGCCACAGGTACGGTTTTCTAATGAGCCTGGGCTGAATCTTTCTACAGTATTGGTAGAACTGATTTGTACTGTATGAATTGGAATTGTTAAGCCAGGTGCAAGGAAAACATTGCTGTTACTATTATGTAAAAAATAATAATAATGGTGCAATCTCCTGGAAGAAAACACAGTGCTTTCTAATTGTGTTATTTCAATCAATTAACCAATAGAACAATTATACTGTTTGAATAACAGCTCCGCTTTCATTATGCACCACTCACACTCAGGTCTGGAACGCAACAAACACACACAGATCACAGTACTGTGGAAGGCTGCTTGGCCAATCAGATTAGAGGACTGGAACTAACAGATACATTTTGCTTCAATTTATAAAGGATTTTCTTGTAGAGTTTTGGAAAAAAGTTCTTAATAACAGATTAAAATAGTTTCTCAGAAACGAACTTCACAGTATTGAAACAAACCCAACACATTCAGACACAATCATAAACAATCCAAAAGTTAATGTAGAGATGTACATATTATAATAACTGCATTAAAATGCCTTACCCGATGGCCATCAGGACAACAATTTCAAATCCTTTATTCTCGTCAACCAATGAATGTGTGAAACACACAGAGAAGGCTTTTTTCTTAAATACACAGAAAAGTAGTTTTTCACAGCAAAAAGCATCAAATACACTGGTAGGTGAGAGTGAGAGAGAATATCACTGTTTTTGAAGGTGATAGATTTAGATAGAGTGCCCTGTTTGAAATCACTTCTTCAGCTGCTCTCTGCTCAGTATATTTGTTTTGTTCACATCTAAACTTTGAATTAAAGTGGAAAAGATCAGACAGTTTAAAAAGGTTCATTGTGCCTCTAAGATATGTTAAAAGCTCAGTGTTTCTCTGTACACACGCTGATTACTCGTGCTGTAAAGCATGGCATCTCACTGGTAAAAGGGTTGTGATTATTGTCCATTAACCTCTCCAGGAAAACATTCACTCTGGAACCAAGAGGTCAGGGTTTGGCTGGGAGATGTTGAATAATATTCAAAGAATGTTACATAACAGAGGCTTTAACGGTCAGTGGAGAGACAATGGTTGGATGATTTAGAAAGCCTGCCACCAATTTTTTTCTTTTTTTGGACAAATTGGTGAGGGTGCTCTAGTAAAGCTCCACCATAACAAGAATAGCAATGCTCAGTGAGACATTTAAGATTAATTACAAGTCAGTTTCCACTTTTACAAACAATTGCAATAAAATGTCAAAAATACTGATATGAAAATTCTAATATTTTTCTATTAATCTATTAGTCTGCATTAACATTGCTTAATGTGTATCTATTTCAACATTTTTGTGCTATTGTTATCACTATGTCAATCATTGCAATTTCGAGAGTGAATCAGGCATTTATGTTGATGCCACTTCCGAAACTCTCCACTGTGTAATTGGCCATTGGTCCTCTAAGCAGCATACAAAATAAAAACTTTTGTCTAAATCCTGAATGAATTGTATAGCCTAGAATGAGCAAAAAGACCGCTCCCTTTGTAATCACTAAAATGCTGTCACTCAGTTCATCGCAATCTCACAAAGTTTCCTTATAATCAATGAGTTTACACCTGCACTTCATGCGTTTTCTCTGATTGGATAGCTATCAGATGCTGCGTTCCAATTCGCATACTATCCGTCCTAAATAGTATTCAAAATTAGAATTAATGTGTCCCAAGTCGTAGTACGTTGGAATGACTATTCCAAAGATCCCCGGATGGTCTACTTTTTCCAGTTAGAATCCGAAGTGCAAATCCCCTCTAACGGCTAATATTTCATGTTGGACGAGGATTAGAACTACAAACACGAATACAAAGTGTTGAAAAACTACAAACATGGATGATGTGCAAGTCCGACGGTTAGGAAAAGAGGTTTAGATAAAGTGGTTTGAGTGATTAAGTATCTAACCTGACGGAAATATATTTATTCAATGGTATCCACATTATTTGTAATCTGCAGTAGCATTGTGAACATTTGTAAAGATATGTTTAGTCATTAACTTTTAAATGCATCATTATTCAAATTGCAAACACTTGAGGAGTCTCAGCATGAAAGACCCACGACTGGCAGATCAACGTGCTTCAACATTTCTCTCCGAAACGGTAGGAAATGAAATTGAATGTGAAGGATTTTAACTGTGACAAGATGATTAACAGCTTGTCTTCTCTTCTGCTACACACTCGAAAGAAATGGGCCCCGTACCCCACAGTAAAGGCAGTAGTATGGCGTCAAAACCGCTCTATTCTAAAATAAATCAGACTGAAATCAGACATCTGATAATATTCCTGTTTACAGAAACTGTTAAATTGACTTGGAACTCTTTCAACGCCTCATTAGCCCCGCAATGGAAAAACTCATGACTTGATTTTCCTCTGGGATCTGGCAATGAAAAATGTGGGAATGTGAGTAAATTAAAATTCTCTAACAATAAGCAACCCCACCCTCGCTTTGTTTAGGAAGAATATTCATTGAGTAATTACAAAACAAAATATGGGGGAAAAAATATGAAGGTCACATATTTACTGCAGCTAAATATGGCTGTCATTCTTCTTCCGTCTTATTTCTATACGCAGTGTTAAGTTATTTATCATATTTCACAAATGAATTTCTTCACCCCCCAAAAAGAGGTTCAGACAACAAAATTCACATTAAATCTGCAATAGCATCTGCCTCGCTTCACTATAGTTGTTCCCACCAGCACTGCCGTCTCGGGGAACCCACACATTTTGATCAACAGTGTGCATGTTGTTTACAAGAAGCTTAAACAAAACTCACTGTCTTTTGCTATATAACTGATCGCTGCATGATACTACATTACTGGTTGTTATAGTTAGTTTGGTGTAAAATAAACATTGCCCATCCACATTATTTCTTTAAAGCTACAAGACACCAAAATGTTGTAATGATTGTGTAAAAAAATATATATATATATGAAAATAGTGTAAGAATTTTAATCTTAATTCAAGATATATTCTCTGAAAACAAGCCTTGATCATTTTTTTTAAATCTTGTTCTGAAATGTTTAGCTTTATTACTGAAAAACGGTACAAATATACTGTTTAAAAAAACGGTAACACTTTAGAATATGGTTCCTTCGTTAATTAATAACTACACAGGTACAAATGAGTAACACAATATTAAGAATCTAGTAACTACTATTAACTAACAAGAAACTCTGATTAATAAATTAGTAAGTAATAGCACACACATGAAAGTGGTCGTTCACTATTAACTAATCAATAACTACTATTTTTTTATGCTTCCCAGATAACTACTGAAAAAGTTTCATAATTCATGCAAAGCTAATCAATAACTAATGCAGGAAAAATGACTAGACATTTGACTCAAGTGTTACATACTTCTAAAGGAATTACTAAATATTTGGATCCGTATTGTAAAGTGAAGACCATGGTAACTAACTAGTAATGACTCAAGTGTTACTACATACTTACATACACTACATACACTACAACACTACATACAAGTGTTAATACATACATTACTAGCTAGTTACTATGATCTTCACTTTAGAATACGGATCCAAATATTTAGTAATTCATTTGGAAGTATGTCGTAACACTTGAGTCATTACTAGCTAGTTACCATGATTCTTACAGTAGTTACTAATGAAAAGCCAATCCTAAAGTGTAGAATTTTCACACACACACACACACACACACACACACACACACACACACACGCACGCACGCACGCACGCACGCAGGCACGCACGCACGCACGCACGCACCCACACACTTATATTAGCTAGGAGACATACATAAAAACTTATTTTTGGAGAGGTAGGTTAATAATAAAATCACTGTATATGGTATTTGGCTGATGACTATGTTCCAGTAGTCACCATGACTCTATTTGATTCAATGCGAGTCCAGAGGAATGCCGGAGAAATGGCCACAGGACAAGTAAGGTCGCGACAACTGCATTTAAAAATCCATTTCTTTAAAATGATTCAGTTGATAAATACCAAGTTCTAATACTAGTTCTCTAGGAGATAGCATGGGTTAATTGTTAAATGTTTTCCCAAATCATAAGTCTGCTATGCTATAACACATTGATAATGTAAACAACCTTGTGTAGTCGTTGACAGTAGCAGTTAAAAGGTTAAAAGGTTAATATAGTGTTAGTCATTTGTCCTGCATTAGTTATTGATTAGTTTTGCATGAATTATGAAACTTTTTCAGTAGTTATCTGGGAAGCATAAAATAGATAGTAGTTATTGACTAGTTAATAGTGAACTACCACTTTCATGTGTGTGCTATTACTTACTAATTCATTAATCAGAGTTTCTTGTTAGTGCCTAGATTATTAATATTGTTTTATTCATTTGTTCCTCTGTAGTTATTCATTAACGAATGAAGGGTATTCTAAAGTGTTACCAAAAAAACCTGCTTAAATCTATACACGCAATTCAGTCCTGCAAATAAATGCAGTCTCAACTCCCAAAACTTTGCAGTTTGTTCTTGGCTAAAGTGCAAAAAAAAAAAAAAAAAAAAAAAACTTATTTGGATCATCAGTGTAATATCCAGGGTGTGAATTCAACAGGTGAAATGTTCATTTCAATGCTCCACTGATCATTTGACTGAGACACAAAAGGTGGTGTTTGGTGAGAGGAATTAGCTGACAAAGAAAGCTCACTGTGTTGATTCCCATGATGTCCCACTTCTTCCCAGTCTAAACCCAGTAAGTTAATTTGTACTGAAGCCTCACAGTAGGATGTTAATCTTTAGAGTGTGTTTGTGTGTCTAGATGTGTGTCTCATGGTGTACATAGGCTCATAGTTCTGGTCCAATCACAATCCCTTCTGACTGAATTGATGGGATATTGAGTGTTGTCTTTCCTGCTGTGCGTTGTTGAGTGATATTTGAAGATGTTATTAGGCAGTTCTTCATCATTTGGGTTGGAAAACAGTATGAGCTACGATAACCCGATTATAATTTCCACTTGGATGAACTTAGAAACATTTATGATAGTAAAATAAATAGGCGTAGTAACTTTTAAAAGAAAAGAGAAAATTGGGAAGAGAAAAGATTTTAAGCCAAACTATTAAATAAGGGTTATGCTTTAGTACGGTTTAGGGGAGTCATTTGACGTTCAGTTCTCAAACCAGTTGAGAACTACTGCTTTAGCAGATGTCTTACTAATTCAACAGCAGCATGTCGACTCGAATCACACCATGAGGGCCTTCCATTCACAGGGGGTCAAAAACACGTCTCTTATCTCAGTGACTTACATTCTCTCTCACTTCCTCTCAAAACTGAGATGCCTTGGTTGCTATTTCATGGAACAGATGGTATGTGAGCACATTACCTCTCCACAGAGACATTAAGGAGAAAAAGACTTTCAATCTGTTGAAGTCTGGCTTTCTTTCAGACATTATCACCATTTTCTTGCATCAGCAGAATCCCCTACAAACACTTCTGAGGATTCCAGCAATATGACATTACCGCCTGACTTGGTTGCCTTTTAGGTCTGTACATTTAAATGCATACACTGGATCATATATTATATGGTAACACTTTACAATAAGGTTAATTAGTTAAATTTAGTTAACTACTTTAATTAACATGAACTAAGAATGAGCAATACTTGTATTTGTTAACATCAGTTAATGCACTGTGAACTAACATGAACAAACATGAACAGCTGCATTTTTATTAACTAACTTTAACAAAGATTAATAAATAGTGTAACAAATGTATTGCTCATTGTGAGTTAATGTGTATACAGTATATATATATATATATATATATATATACACATACTTTTAATGTGAACATGTGGATAAGTGGCTCAGTGGTTCATGTAGGTTGTCTAAAAGCTGGAAGGTTGGTGGTTCAATTCCCGGTTCCACCTGACCAAGTGTCGAGGTGTCCATGAGCAAGACACCTAACCCAAGCTGTGAATGTGAGGCAATATATATATATATATATTTTGTGTGCTTTAGCAGTTCGTGGCCCGAAAGCATATCCTGATCTGCAGCTACTCAGGACTAAGAATATGGGATAAGTGACATTAAGCATCAAGAACTTACAGTTTTTTGTAAATATGTAAAGTGCTTTGGTGGCCATTGGGTCTGTGAAAGCGCTATATAAATACAGTCCATTTACCTCCTTAATCTGAAAAAATATTGGTATGTGCGATTAATTAAATTAACTAATTGGCTTGTCATTAAAAATAGATTGACAGCCCTAGAATATACTTAATTTATTACACTTTATAAGAAATAATGTTTGCCACTGTTTATGTAGTGATCAAATTATGATACGATGATGCATTTTAATTTACTCATAACCCATGTAGCAGTGTGTGGTTGTGATAGTCAGCTCTATAGTATAATGGCCACCCTGACACCCAGTATAAGTGCTTATGCGAGGCAGGACTTACGATATGGAGCATGATGTAGTCTCCTAGTCTGGGGGCGCTGTCAATGCGGACCAGAATCCCGTCCTTGATAGTAGTGCTGAAGCCCACCGCCAGTCTATCGGTCCGAGTGCTGGGCCTCTCGTTATTGGGCCATGTGTACGTGATAAGACCTCCACCCTTTCCAAAGATGTACGTCGCTCCAGCTGCAGGGAGGAATAGAGAAAGATAGTGTGAGGGATCAGCTGATTCTTTTACAATGCAACATCCAGCTGGTGGGATGTCAAAAGTACCAATATCAGTCTTTAAGCAGTATTGTTAGTACAGAATTCCAACTCTATTCAGTACCAAAAGGCAGCAGACAGCAAAAAGCTTACGAAGAGCTTATGATGATGCAGCTACATAAGCTTTAGCAGTCAAAATGCCTGTATTGGCAAAGTATTAATGTAAATACAGTCTGTTAGTCTTCAGCAAATGTAAACAGATGGGACATACAATTGAATGTGTCAAAATATCAGATCTGTGCACTAGATCTTACAGTGTAAATGCACTCTAAAAGGCTATTACACTGTTAATATTTATTGAAGAACAGTATTGACAAGGAAAAGAAAACCACTCACTGCTCTTGGCTGGATCATTTTAGTAGCTTTACTACAACTGAACATGAAGACAAAGTAAGGCTTAAAGAAAAAAAAAGTGCAGCTGATTTGAATTACAAGCTTTTCAGTCAGTCACCAATAACAGTGAATCCAATATCAATGCATTATATCTAATAATATGAAACATGAGAATAATTTGTTTTATTTCACATTTTATTTCACATTAATACTTTATTTCTATACGAATGTAATGTTTTATACTGCTATTGTTCACTGTTGTGTGCTTGTTCTATAGGTTTTATTTGTCTTATTTCTTGCAATTTGCTAGATTACTGAAAAACCCATGTAGTGTTTAAGTAATTAGGGAAATCTGAGTATAGGCCTATTCGGACACTAATTGTTTCTCATGGGGCTGTAAGGTATTTCCAACATTTACAGGGGCTAGTCTGTGATTTTATTGCTGTCTGAAATTTTCTGCTGCACTTTGGATGCATTTGAAAGATCTAGCCTACACTTTAATTACTGAAATGCTGAAAGAACAATATTATTATATATCACCGCTCAAAGGAGGAAGAAAAAAAAAAGCATGTAAACATTTGAAATGGGACGTTATAATGGCAGCAATTATATACATTAAAAATATTAACCAAGCAGCTTTATGTTTACCTAAATAAGAGGCTGAATTAACTTATAACCGCTAATTTCCAAATTTTAAAAATGTCCATCATTTTGAGATAAAATACAAAGCAGAAAACCATTTACTATAACGCATCAATCTTCCTATTTTTAAACAGGAGACTGAATAATAAAATAATAAATAGGATATTATTTTCCTATTATTAATATGAATTTATTCTTATTAATCCAAGTGTATGCCATTTTTATACAATCATGCGACTGACCACGTAAGCAGCGCGTTTCTCGGTTCATAGGATCGCAAAACTCGCTCCTCCACCAGGAATAAATCGCCATCCGAATGCATGAGTTTTATCACTGAGGTGCCATGCTAATTTATTTTTACAGACACACACATGAGAAACGATTACCGTTTGAATAGGTATTTTGATTGCTTTAAAAAACACATATAGATAAATCCTTAGCTGTATAGAAAACATGGTAGATTTATTGATGATTCAGATGGTATGCGGTTCCAGGATCAGGCAGGCTCTTGTTTTATCATTGTGGTTCATGCTGAATTTATTGGAAGTTGATCTGAGATCACTGTGAAACCTCCAACAAGCCTATATATTTTTATGCAAGTTTTAGTGACCTAATTTTCATGGTGACTCTTAGACCTTGGCTGTGTGTCTAGAGCTTGAGCTGAGCACTGGGATCAATGCTTGGCCCTCAAGCCTCTGAAACGGGACTCTATACAGGGAAAAGCTTGAAGCTGCCAAAAAAAGAAAAAGAAAAAAAGACTTACAATCCTCATCCATTATACATGAACCTGCAACTAGAGAACAAAAGCAGGCAGAGATATAAAATCAAACAATCTCTTCCAAGTGTAATTTGACAAACACAAAAGGGCAAAGAAAATAAGCTGGACGTTGGCTCTTCGAGAAGAAGGATCATTATGCTTTCACATCACACCCATAGCAAAAGATAAAACGAGTGACAAAACTCAAGAAAGTTACTTTGAATCACAGTAATTACCCCTCTCAAATTAGAACCATTTACTAATGTCTGGACAAGCATGTAATCAATTGCATCCAGGACTCTGAGGTCTA
Source organism: Meda fulgida (assembly GCA_030578275.1). NCBI lineage: Eukaryota > Metazoa > Chordata > Actinopteri > Cypriniformes > Leuciscidae > Meda > Meda fulgida. Next base: position 27,413,399 of record CM060635.1, on the reverse strand, counting down.
AACCGATTAAAACATCAGAATCTTTGTGATCTATTAAAGGCAGGGCCGGATTTATGCATGAGCATTCCAAGCACGTGCCAATGCTCGCACGTCCAGGGAGGCCCAATTACAATGGTGAGAAATAATATATTTTCTTAATTATTATTATTATTATTATTATGTTACTCTAATAGTAAAACACCAAAAGACAATTACCATCTAAATGAACACAATTTAAAATATTTGGCAGTAACCTCGTATCTTATCTCTGACAGTGGTGCTTATGGAAAAGCATGAGTTCGGACACCAGACAGGATAAAACCTGTCAAAATTTAAATAAACCCAGGATAGCCAAAAAATAACCACCTGTTACACAACAAAATTATAGTAATAATCAAAAAGACAAATCATTTCACAAAGGAAATGTATTCCTAATAATACTAATAACACACAATAAGTTTCACACTAGCGGTAGTAGATCTCATCTCTGACTTCTTTAAATCCGTGCAGAACCTCGTGCGTCACTAATCCACGTTGGCAGATTCGTGCCCACATTCATTCACAAATTGTTCATAAGAAAGGAAAAGAGAAAAGAAGTAAACAACTCATTCATTTCGTTGTAAATCACCAACAGCAAACAATCATTTTAACAGGCTACAACAATATATGAAGAAAAAACTAAGCACACTGAATGTGCAAAAGTGAAATGCAAGTGGGTGTGTGCGTGTGTAGTAATGTGTGTATGGCGGCCACATTTGCAGGCAAGAAACAGTTTCAGTGAGTATCGAGTGTCCTCTTCGACACTAGGATAGGCGGATAAAGCAGCTTTGGCTTGTCTTTAAAACAGCTCCATAATAGTTTGTCTGGGAATGCAACGACTTTCGCGACGCACCAGACTTCAACCACAGGAAACAACAGATCGACAAGCTTCCGTCTCTCCCCAACAATCCATCACGATTTCACTACAAACTTCTCAATGCACAGATGGGTGACGCCCTTTCCAAGGTACGACACACTTCCTTATATTCAATTTCCTTCTGTGATTAACGTTTATTGACATACTCCACCCATTTGTGAAAGTGAAAGTAAACAAACAATTATGTGACTCGTGGCACAGATTCTCTTCATTGCCACAATACAGTGGTACACAAAGCAGCGCTGAGCTTAAATATATACCACCGCAGGCTGTATAGGCATTAGCACAAGGGTAGGATGACAAAGAAAATGCCATCGAAACTTTTATGAAGAGAGTCAGTTCCCCTCAGAGATCCATTCATACACGTACCTTTTGGAACGGTCTTAAAATGCTGCCTCTGTAGGCAGCTCAATAGGTTTTTGAACAAAGCAATTGAGATCAAAGAAGTAACTGAGGAATGAAGATGTTTGTGCAGTTTTTGGGCCCTGCGCAGAAGGAACAAGACCGCAGGTGCACTGGCAGTATTATTCCCATCGTTGACGTTTTCACCACCATTCGTTTGTTATTATGACTGTAACATCTCATTTGCACATCTGGGCTTGAGGGCCCAGCTGGTTGATATTCCTTAAGGGGAAGAGACATCATGCCGAGCGGATGGGGTTTAGTCTCAGGAGACAGAGAGACATATGGGAGTGAGATGAAAGAGAATGCATCACATACATATAAGACTTGTGCTGGGTCAGCCTACCTTGTCCCCTACTAATATGTCTATGCTCAACACTCTATTTCAGGGGTTTTCAAACTTTATGGAGTCAAGGACCGCTTATAGGGAAGAACATTTTCCAAAGACCCCCTTATAATTATAACAGTAATTAATCCCACAGTTAATGAGGGTGAGAGTAATGAACATAATATGCTTGTTTTATTGGTGCAAACGGCCCCCATTGTAAATGTAGGCTACTTTTTAATAATAGGCTACAGTTCAATTGTAGTATTTACCGTATCTTCTAGAAAATAAGTCGCACATGCAAGTTGAACCAGGTCAAACTTGCATTGTTGAGAAAAAAAACTTTGGGTTGGATCGGTGTATAAGTCGCAGTTTATTTTTAGATTCAGAAATAATGTAAAATACTGGTAAATAAAACTAAACGTTAATTATAGTGGCATTCATTACAAACAAGATTTAAAATAAAGGTTATTTGTAATGAATAGCACTATAATTTATATATACATACATACATATATATATACAGGTCCTTCTCAAAAAATTAGCATATTGTGATAAAGTTCATTATTTTCCATAATGTAATGATAAAAATTTAACTTTCATATATTTTAGATTCGTTGCACACCAACTGAAATATTTCAGGTGTTTTATTGTTTTAATACTGATGATTTTGGCATACAGCTCATGAAAACCCAAAATTCCTATCTCAAAAAAATAGCATATTTCATCTGACCAATAAAAGTGTTTTTATTACAAAAAAAGAGAAGTCAATCTTCAAATAATTATGTTCAGTTATGCACTCAATACTTGGTCTGGAATCCTTTTGCAGAAATGACTGCTTCAATGCGGCGTGGCATGGAGGTAATCAGCCTGTGGCACTGCTGAGGTGTTATGGAGGCCCAAGATGCTTCGATAGCGGCCTTAAGCTCATCCAGAGTGTTGGGTCTTGCGTCTCTCAACTTTCTCTTCACAATATCCCACAGATTCTCTATGGGGTTCAGGTCAGGAGAGTTGGCAGGCCAATTGAGCACAGTAATACCATGGTCAGTAAACCATTTACCAGTGGTTTTGGCACTGTGAGCAGGTGCCAGGTCGTGCTGAAAAATGAAATCTTCATCTCCATAAAGCTTTTCAGCAGGTGGAAGCATGAAGTGCTCCAAAATCTCCTGATAGCTAGCTGCATTGACCCTGCCCTTGATAAAACACAGTGGACCAACACCAGCAGCTGACACGGCACCCCAGACCATCACTGACTGTGGGTACTTGACACTAGACTTCAGGCATTTTGGCATTTCCTTCTCCCCAGTCTTCCTCCAGACTCTGGCACCTTGATCTCCGAATGACATGCAACCACTGAGTAACAGTCCAGTGCTGCTTCTCTGTAGTCCAGGCCAGGCGCTTCTGCCGCTGTTTCTGGTTCAAAAGTGGCTTGACCTGGGGAATGCGGCACCTGTAGCCCATTTCCTGCACACGTCTGCACACGGTGGCTCTGGATGTTTCTACTCCAGAATCAGTCCACTGCTTCTGCAGGTCCCCCAAGGTCTGGAATCGGTCCTTCTCCAGGTTCTTCCTCAGGGTCCGGTCACCTCTTCTCGTTGTGCAGCGTTTTTTGCCACACTTTTTCCTTCCCACAGACTTCCCACTGAGGTGCCTTGATACAGCACTCTGGGAACAGCCTATTTGTTCAGAAATTTCTTTCTGTGTCTTACCCTCTTGCTTGAGGGTGTCAATGATGGCCTTCTGGACAGCAGTCAGGTTGGCAGTCTTACCCATGATTGCGGTTTTGAGTAATGAAACAGGCTGGGAGTTTTTAAAAGCCTCAGGAATCTTTTGCAGGTGTTTAGAGTTAATTAGTTGATTCAGATGATTAGGTTAATAGCTCGTTTAGAGAACCTCATCATGATATGCTAATTTTTTGAGACAGGAATTTGGGTTTTCATGAGCTGTATGCCAAAATCATCAGTATTAAAACAATAAAACACCTGAAATACTTCAGTTGGTGTGCAATGAATCTAAAATATATGAAAGTTACATTTTTATCATTACATTATGGAAAATAAGGAACTTTATCACAATATGCTTTTTTTTAGAAGGACCTGTATATTAAACTTATTTTCTTTAACAAACTTATTTACAGTGAAACTGAAACTGAAGTGGGCTCACTAATTCAGCATGGATCGTTTCCATGAATGAATCGTTAGTCGCAGTGTAACATTTGGTTGCTAAACTATTATTTATTATGTAAAGAAGGCTTTGTACTTCTCTCGTGTCCCAATCTTCACTCAAAATAGTATTCTTCACATACAGAAAAAATCCGACACAGCCTACATTGTACAACCAGACAAATAAAATTGAGTAATTTAATAACTTTCCTATGTTTAGTTGTCTCACAAGAGGTTGCAATGTCAAGTTAGCAATGTGAGAAGAATTGGTATGTTGTGTTGTGATACGTTGTGCGCTTAGATTAGTGGAAACAACTTAAAATACTCCGTCATATAATAGTAAGGCATCTTTCAAAATGGTAAAGGGTCTATTTTTATGTGAAACAATAAAACAAACAAAATGAGCTGGCCATCTCTTTGAATTTCATTCTGAATACACGTAACAAAAAAGAACCAAAACTTGATTGCTGCCCATTTTAAAAACCCCTGCTCTATTTTATTAGATAGAAAACATGCTTTAGGGATAGAGTCAAATCCTGACCCACGGGAATATAAACCACAGGATCTCACTCAGAGATCTCTTCAGTGTCTCCAGTCGTAGTTCTTGTGAGGATGGACACAGATCTGAGCTCAGTCTTCAGGGAATTGTCCTCCTATACCATGTCTTCCCAGTGCTGTGGGATGCCATGAAATACTGCATCCACACTGCACCCCAGGGAGCCAATTATCCCACTCAGTGGATTTGCTAAGTAACAAGAGACACCATTCAGTCCTTACAACACCACGTTTCTAATGGACCCTGCACGAGTAGGCTTAGCGAATGCCTGACAAACAAAAAAAGCTATTTACCAAATTTAATAGTGTCAGGGCTTAAAGCGATTGCACACGTCCAATTGGCAGGTAGGCTAAGAGTTACTTGCAGCGTTGATAGAGTGAGGGAGTGTTTTGCATTTAGGCATTGGTGTTAAGAAAAAGTCTAAAAGTAGTGAGATTACAATTACGCCACAAATGGACTGTTTTTAATGAACACTGAAAGCTTTTGAAAGTCTGGTGTTTTACGTATGAATTCATTATGGGCAAATTGCATCTTCTGGAGCAATATGTACCACAGTTACTGTCTCCTTAATGGAATTCCAGGCCGGTGAAAACTTCATTAAAAAACTTCATTACAGAAATGCGCTGATAAAGGGTGATGCGTGGCAAACATTTTCAATTCAATATACTAACACACACACACAAAAAAAGTGTGTGCGGAAAAGCAGTTTTTTTGGCAATGTGTTTGACACATTAAGGTAACTAAGAACATGCTGTTAACAAATATGCTGGACTAAATATTGCTTTCACTGCTTTCTGCATTTAGCATTTCCAATTCCATGATTCAGTTAAGAGGACTTTTGTTACAGTCTTAACCAAATAGGATTTCTGATATTATTATTTTTTCCTTTGATATAAAGTTAGTAAATTGTCAACAACTTCATTTATTGCATAGAAAAACAGACACTTCTTGAATTTCTACAAAACACGAGTGAAGAACCAGCCCTTCACACAGCCTGTTGATCCCAGAAAATTACCATAAAATTGCCAGAGTGCCTTCTGTGTGAATGTCCGGAACACACCCTGTGTGAACAAAAGCCGTAATCGATGCTCTAGTTTATAATCAAATCAGAAATCGTGGTTTCTCGAGAGAGAAATCGCAGATCATAAGCAAACTTGAGACACTGTGGAGACATTACGTCACATCGATGTCACGTGTCTTTATGGGATGTGTGTAAACACACAAACAGATTCCGGAAAATCACTGGCAGTGTGAATGAACCAAAATCAATCGATCACAGGACAAATTATCGGTTTATTTCCTGGAATCTCGCTGCGAAAAGGGCTAAATTGAAATGTCTTTAGTCTCTTGACTTAGTCTCATATGATGCACTTGATATTGTCTCGTGGCCTTCAAAAGCACTCTCTTAGTGGCCCTTATGCGCACTCAATGCACCATTTCACCTAGACAGTACGGGTGCAGACTATATAGTGAACTACTACCCAACAGTCCATGTTGCGAAGAGCAGTCTTGGTGGAGGACCACATGGGGCTGACAATGCCATTTGGGACAAGGCCTTGATCAGTGCACAAACTACAACCAACCAATTTGTTAGCACCAGCCTGCTTTAATTTGTCAGTATGTGACGGACTGATGGTATAAAATTGGCCTAGTCAACGCTGTCAGTCATGACCAAAGATCAGGTGTTGCACAGTCTGAATGGATATTACTAAAGACTTCGCTGGGGTCATATTGTACAATTTGACAATAAATAAATAAATAATTGTAAAAGACATACAAAAGTAAAAGACAAAAATACACCTGCCTTTATCCAACCTAACATGCAATTGGAATACTGAGCTTCTCCTTTCATTCCATCAGATTGCGTTCTGACTTCTCTATGAATCAAAGTGTGGTTCTGTACAAGCCGCCAAGGTTAAGAGTGTAGATGTGTAACAAAGCAAGCCTAATATGTCTTGCTTCAGGAAGAAATTGCACTTCTGCCAGTGAAGTTGGTGGAGCAGCCTCTTGGCTCATATCCCTGCATGTCCAACTAGCAACACAGTTTAATCTCTGTGAAGAGGTGAATCTCTGTGAATCTCTGGAGGCAGAAAAACATCCTTCTCATTATGAAGGCACACGTGTAAACAACACACAGATTCATTAGCACACACATTGGTTACATGTTTGGATTCGGTGCCTGTCCATGCAATACTCGCCCAATTACCCAAGATCCACATTGAGAATTTCTGCTGCCTTACACACACTTGCCCACACACATACACACACAATTGGTGCTATCTGTGATTTAGATCCTAAAGTGGTGTATCATGGGATTTCAAACATGCAGGATGTTGGAGGTGCAGACAATCTGTTCCACAATGTACAACACAAAACCACAAAAATGAAAACACAAGAGTACAAGAAAAACAGAGCAAACACACTCTGTCTCGAAAGCACTGATGTTTTCCACCTTGTCCAGTATAAAGTATATCCAGACAATGGCTGACCTGCTCAGCAGGCTCTGGGCACAAATGCTGCATTCTGGAGCCAAGGTGTTGCAGGAGAGCAGTTCAAGAGAAGAGATTTCCAATTAAAAATGTGTAGATCTTTCAGAGACTGCTATTTGTAATCACTATTTGTAATCTTGTAAACACAGTTCTTGCAATTGTGTGGCCAATTAATAACTAAGCCACACCTGCAACTGAATTCAGACAGAAAGAACACAGTGGTCTTTAGTGATACCAGGAAAGCATGTTTCACTTCATACAGTGTACTTTTGCAAGTGGCAAGTGCAAATAAATATGTGAAAAGTGAGGTGAGGTTTTCTAAAACAAGGAAAGTTTGCAAAGTTTTTGGAATAATATATGCTCTTCATGTAATTGATGTTTAAACAGTTTGCAGATAAAAGCCTGTGAAACATTTTTTTATTTAAACTACAGAGTAATATTTTGTATTATCTATTCAAAGGAAAAAAATGAATCCCAAGGGGAAATATTCAAATTAAATGTGATGTATGTATTTTTTTTACTGTACTAAACCACAAAGCATAATATGTTTGCAGAGATTTAAGACGCATGCTAAGTTCAAATACGTGTTTCTCTGAAAACAATGCTACAGCCAGTTATTCTACTTTGAAATGTGCGCTCTGTGTCCAAATGTCTGTTTTTGCTTTGCTCCACGTGATCCCGCACACTACCAATTTACCCAATAGTATTTTGACATCCCGGGTTCCCAGTTGGCGGAAAACCCAGCGCATTGCGAGTCTGAGGAGAAGGGGGAGAGGGAAAAACCCTCACCAATATTTTGAATTTTGACTGACTGTAGTACCCATTTCAAACACTAGCTGTCAATATTACATACTGTACATTTAATTATGATCAATTATGAATACAAGAATGAATTAACTGATTTAGGAAATTTTTACAAAATTCAGTAGATCAACAACGTATATATATATATATATATATATATATATATATATATATATATATATATATATATATATATATATATATATATATATATACATATATACACAGTATCTCACAAAAGTGAGTACACCCCTCACATTTCAGCAAACATTTTAGTATGTCTTCTCAAGGGACAATGCTATAGAAATGAAACTTTAAAAGATTTTAGAGTAGTTAATGTGCTGTATATATTTACTGTCCTCTGAAAATAACTCAACATACAGCCATTATTGTCAAAATAGCTGGCAAAAAAAGTGAGTACACTCTAAGTGAACATGTCAAAACTGTGTCCAAAGTGTCAATATTTTGTGTGAGCACCATTGTTATCTAGCACTGCCTTGATCCTCCTGGAAATGGAGTTCACCAGTGCTGCACAGGTTGTTGCTGGGACCCTCTTCCACTCCTCCATAATGACATCACAGAGCTGATGGATGTTACACACATGGAGCCTCTCCACCTGCGTTTGAGAATGCCTGACAGATGCTCAATAGAGTTCAGGTCTGGAGACATACTTGGCCACTCTTTCACCTTCATCTTCGGCTTGCTGAGGAAGTTGTCATCTTGGCGGTGTGTTTGGGGTCGTTATCATGCTGTTTGGCCCAGTTTCTGAAGGGAGGGCATCATGTTCTGCTTTCCCCAGTACCAGCAGCACTCATGCAGCCCCAGACCATGATGCTACCACCACCATGCTTGACTGTAGGCAAGACACAATATTCTTGATACTAGTTACCAGAGCGTCGCCACACATGCTGGACATCATCTCTTAGTGTCATCAGACCACAGGACATGGTTCCAGTAATTAACTATCTTGGACAGGTTGCTTTCAGCAAACCGTTTGCAGGCTTTCTTGTGAGCCAGCTTCAGAAGAGGCTTCCTTCGACGGCCATTCAAACCGACTTGTTGCAGTGTGTGGCGTATGGTCTGAGCGCTGACAAGCCGACCTTCCGCTTCTGCAACCTCTAAAGCAATGCTGGCAGCACTCATACGTCTGTTTTTCTGAAGCTAGCTTCTGCACCTGACGCACAGCAAGAGGACTCAACTTCTTTAATTGACCCTTGTGAGGCCTGTTCCGGAAAACCTGTCTTGGAAAACCTATGACCCTGGCCTGTACTGTAACTCAGTTTCAGGGTGTTACCAATCTTCTTATAGCCTAGGTCAACTTTGTGGAGAGCAACAATTCTAATTTTCAAATCTTTAGAGAGTTCTTTGCCATGAAGTGCCATGGTCAGTATGAGAGAATTGTACTCAAAGCACAAATTTTAACTGCTCTAATACAAGATACACAAATTTGTATGGTCCTGTCAAGCAGACAAAACCATGAAAATTATGAATATGGTTTTGCATGGTTAAAGAATGTACTGCAGTAATCACTTTGGGTGTACTCACTTTTTTTGCCAGCTATGTTGAATATAATGGACTATTTGACTACTCTAAAATGTTTGCTGAAATGTGAGGGGTGTACTCACTTTCGTGAGATACAGAATAAATATATATATTATATACTGTATATACTGTAAATTTATATATATATATATATATATATATATATATATATATATATAGAGAGAGAGAGAGAGAGAGAGAGAGAGAGAGAGAGAGAGAGAGAGAGAGAGAGGGGTTTGATGCAGAGCCAGGATCATAGCCTGGTAAAAACTTAGGGGGTCGATTGAGGACATCAAGCTCAGCATATTCACATCAGAAATTCTAATTCTATATTTTGCATTCTTAGACAGTGATCTTTAAACCGTAAGGATCTCACACCCTCAGGAGGTAAGCGAGTCAATCAGAAGTTTTCTGACTTTAACTGAATGTCATCTAGCATGGTGCTTTGCACATTACATTTGATTGGTTGTTAAAGGTAGGGTAGGCAATTTTGGATGGGAAAGCAATAGCAAGCTAGCTTAGAAAGCGTAAGATCCCACCTTCCCTTCAGAGCGCCTCCAGAGCCACGCCTCCTTCAAAACACATGAACGCACACTGCAGAGTCTGCAAAGCGTCACGAGAGATGCCGTTAAATTACCTGATATCTCAAAGCACATAACGTTACAAAAATGTATGTAAACAACTTACAGAGCTCTTACTTGTACCACCTGACTGCTGCAGATTAATTTTGCCGTTGTGTTGACACAAACATAAAAATCCAAGTGTAAGGACGTGAACAGCTCTGAGTAGAACGTCACGGGTTGCCATCTCGTAATTACAGTTACAAGGCATTTCAAAGATGCCGCAGAGTGAAATGACTTGTCTTAAAGGGACTTTGAATATAATACAGATTTAGAAGATTAAAACTGTGACTTATAGATCAAAACATGGTTTGCATGTCCTCTTGAGTAAATAATTACATATACAATTCTCTCATAAAACAGTCTCATCTTCAAGATGTGCATTTGCTGCTATATATGATAACCAGAGACCTGGTTCTTCACATGAGCAGTTTGGAGGTAATTCCAAAGACATCCTGATGCCTAGTTCGCTTGTTGGGTGAGGGTTCTTGTGCATTATTTATAAAAAAAATCCTAGGGATGGCATGTGTCTAATTTCTGACACTCTACAATATGTTTATATTTTTAATATACCGTATATACTGTTATGTTAAAAAATAAATTTTAAAACCATGAGACATCTGGTTTATGCGTAATTAAACATTTACGCATAAACCAGATGTCTCATGGTATTAAAAATATTTTTTTGTTACTATTTATACCAGTAACTATACTACTATCCTATAAATAAAGACATGGTGTTGATATACTGTGCATCCCAATCATGGTTACATGCTGTTTGGCTAACATCACTAATAGGCAGGCCTTTTGAAACAGATCTTCTGTAAACACTTGATACTGGCAGGCACAGACGTTCTTTATGTTCTTTGCCTTCTCACTCATGTGTGCCGTTTCTTTTGGTGATATGTCTCAGTAAGTAGGACTGGTGGATGCTGGGGTTTTGCAGAAACAGTATAAAGAGGAGGAGGAGACAGGACAATTTAAAAAACTTAATAGAATAAATCACAACACTCAATATGGTGGCTATAGGAAAGGAAGTACTGCCATTCAGTTGAAAAGAGCCAATTGTCTAATAGATAAAGACATTACCAAGGGAAGCACAGAAATTTCGGCCAATGGGAGAAATGGAAGTGTTTTCCCATGATTATGCAGACTGAACAAAGGTGCTTGTCTGCTATTACAGACAGTGAGAAGGAATTCAGAGCAACATTTACTGTATGTAGTGCACTATCATTCTATATAAAGGAATCATTAATTTTAAAGGGGGCCAATTATGCCCCTTTTTACAAGATGTGATATGAGTCTCTGGTGTCTGTGATGTAATATAAGTCCCCAGAATGTGTCCCCCACAGATCATTTATTATAGAATGTCAAACTAGCCTCTATTTGGGTGTGAGCAAAACACAACATTATTGTGGGTGTACCGTTAAATGCAAACAAACTGCTGCTCTCCCTTTCCAGAAAAGGGCGGATCATTTACAGCTAATGCTTCGGATACTCCGGCAAAAACAAAACTGGAGAATCTCACACAGTCTAAATGTCAGAAATTGTAAGTAGCTGTGTTCAGCCTTATATGTTCGAACCGGAGTCGGACACTGATGGAGACTCACAAAGAAGTTACAACTTTTAGAACGCAACAGGACGTTATTGAATGGTTAGTTGATGAATTTATGTAGTTGTTGTGGAGTTAACTTTATTTAACTTATGTTAGGTGCTCATGTGGGAAGTGTGGTAGGATGTTGGTATCGACCCATCTTTCAGAATCAACTTTTAGTCAAATCCAGCATTGAACTGACCCTCGTGTGAAAAGCAGTCTGATGTAAAATGATTTGCACAAACATATAAGACTTTGCCAAATTTCTTCAGCAAATTTCCTTCATAAATTAAATTCATCCACAGTGTCCTCAGTGGCTATGGAGTCTATGGAGACTCTTATGTTCATTAGTAAATTAAAAAAATAACATTTGTAATAGGTGCTATAGCAAAGATGGAGGACTTTGTGCGCCAATATTTATAATAATTCTTATTTACTAATTTATTTTAAAGCAAAAGACAGGAAAGCAGCTTACTAGGTTTTGAAACAGAGTAATTCACAGTTAACCCCCAAACTAGTTCAATCAAAGGAGAGAGAACCTCAGAGCATTTCAAGAACATCTTGATTTGCTGTTTGTGTGCGTGCGCGTGTGTGTGTGTGTGAACAAGAGAGTAAGAGCTCCATGAAGGCTGCCTGCTTGCCTGCATCAAATCTACAAGAACATGAAGGTTTCCTCAAAGACTTCTTTAAAGTCAGAAAAGCCAAAGTGCACCCTAATTCACACACACACACACACACACACACACACACACACACACGCACGCACGCACGCACGCACGCACGCACGCACGCACGCACGTACGCACGCACACACACACTATATCATTCCCACTCGACCACAGATCTAAAACACTTTTTGTTGTTGGTGTCTTTTTGCACAGATGGATGAAGAGCTGCTGTTGCCTCTTCTTTATTTCAGTAGTCATCCTTTTGGATCCATGTGAACAGAGTTACATAGAAAGAATAGATACAAGCTAAAGTATTTGAATATTTAGAAATTACATATAAATCTAAAGTTACTCTATAGCTCTATCAGAAACATCCTCACGTCGCCCCAAACACACATTCATAAGGTACCATGAACTTTAAAACCCTGGCTCCGAACCGTTTCAAGGAACAAAAACAAAAGAAACAAACACAATTTTAACAGGAATATAAAGTCAGGCTCTCAGTTTTTACTGTCTTTTAATATATCTGGCTAAAAGCTTGTGCTATAAAAGACGAAGTCTTACGCACAAGCTGTACTGATTAGACTGTATTTACCATTGCACTGAAAACAAGCAGAGATGGTCTCAAGTTCAAGTATAGGTAAAAAAACTAAACAGAACAAAACAAAAAACATTATTAACAGTTTTTTTTAATCAAACCGTTTTCAGAACGAAAATGTTACAGAAGTAACGCATAAACAGAAACGTTAAAATACTGATTCTGCTCGGAGTAAACCAATTTATTTATTTTTTACTTGCTTAAACCATTGCAGTAGAGGTGTGTTGGTGCATCAGAATATGTGGTGACCCTTGGAGACAGAGGACGCACCATTAGAAAGAATAACCCATCCAAAGATGGCTGCAAGTGAAGTCTCATTCATAATTCAGTCATCTCGGGGGAGACACTGCTGCCTGCTTGGCATTCCGATGCCTTCCAGCACTGAATACACTGAGTGCTTGAGAAAACCAGGTACAGCAGGCTGCTATAAAGAAATAACTTCATTATGTATATGCCATTTGAATATGTAATCTAGAAAAAAATACTATGCAATGCATGCTTTGATAAATACAGGTAATGGTAAAAAAGATATGTGAAAATCAATCCATTAAAAGTATCACAAGAGTTGACCACATATGAACCTTGATCGTTGAAACGTAATGATCACAATGGCATACTATTTGCTATTTTTGGAAAGCAGTATGCAGTATGAAAACTATGTGCAGTGTGTGAATTTTCTGTATATAAGGAATACTTGGATGACCTACTATATTTCTCAAACTGCACAAAACATAGCTGAAGCTCACTGTATCCCACAATCCAATAGGCTCCCGTTGCCAGGCTGCCAATTGAGCCATTTGTCAACCTCCACTGACCTCCATTGCATCTTTATTTTCAAGATAATAGCGGAACATCATGCATAACGCTGTTTGAAACAAATATCGTTGTAAACTGCGTTTAGCACAATAGTTCCATTTGCATTAAGGCCAGTTCACACCAGGGATGAAAATCTATAGTAGTCAACATTTTAAGTTGATCAAAACCTTTCATCAAAGTTATACATGAATGTACTTGTCTTTGATTAACTTTTTTTGATCCACTTCAAATGTTGACTACTGTATATTGATAATGATATACAGTAGTTTTAAAAATCATTCTAAATATAAAAGAATAGCAGAGTCCACACCACAATTACAATGATAACGACATGGAGACAGCATGTAGTTGGAATCACTTTCAGAACAACTTTTTTTCTCCACCTAATGAACGATAAAAACAATGACAGCAAATAATATATATATCTTGATCAAAAATGTATGCACCTCTTGATGGAAACAACATGACTAAATTTTTTTTTCCATCAAGAGGTGCTTCACACACACACCCCCACAAAGGGGGAGGTGTTGCTGTAATTTATTGTAATATCTTTAGAATGACTGAGAAGTCTTGTTTCAAATATAATTCTTTTGAAGTGTCTGTGCTTAATGTAACACTATCTAGTGTAAATGATAAATCATGCTTGAGATTTGTGCTGGCTACTGTATACAGGCCACCAGGGCACCATACAGACTTTATCAAAGAATTTGCTGATTTTCTATCAGAGTTAGTACTGGTTGCAGATAAAGTCCTAATTGTTGGTGATTTTAATATCCATGTAGATGATGAAAAAGATGCATTGGGATTGGCATTTAGAGACATTCTGAACTCTATTGGAGTTAGACAACACGTGTCAGGACCCACTCATTGTCGTAATCATACTTTAGATCTAATAATGTCACATGGAATCAATCGATGACACCTCAGATCATTATCTAGTCTCGCGTATACTTCATTTAGCCAAGGCCGCAAAGCCGACTCCCTGTTACAAATATGGTAGAACTTACACTTCTGCCACTAAAGATTGCTTTATCAATAATATCCCTGATTAGTTTAATCTCCTCAGCATCCCAGATAGCTTAGAAGAACTCAATGTTGCAACAAAAACTATTGACTCTCCTTTCCAGCACTTTGGACACAGTTGTTCCTTTGCGCAGAACCACTGAACAACAACAACAGAACAGAACAACAGAACAACAAGGCCAAGCAGGCGACACAAGGCGACAACACAATCGGCTTTCATCAGCGCTAGTTCTTTGGCGTCAGTTTGGTGTGCCCCTACCTTTAGTGGAGTACCTCATTGAGCACTGCTTGTAATGTGTCATAAACTGCAGGATGTAGCAAAAAGAGAAATTTATGCCGTTGTCATGGAAATCTGCCATCAATGAATCCATCCTGAACCGGAAAAGACCCTTGACATGACACTTGCTGGCCTCTAGCTCCAGACCTGCATCTCTACATTAAGTACAATCACAGTGTAATAAATATACAGCTCTTTTCACATTGATTTCTCTTTTTTTTTTTTACTTCACAGGAGAGAGATGCCCTTTTCGATTTTACGTAAGTGCGTGGTTCTGTTAGCACTGTCTATCATGCTAGGACACTGTTTGCTCAGCCGTGTTGATGCTGTCAGGATCTTTACAGCTAATAAAACATTGTAAACATATGTGGTGAGAAAACCTGAGGTTTAGCAAACAAACCTCAGTGGCATTTCAATACCAAGACTACATTCACAGTAGAAAATATTTTTCTTTTTTTCTTTTTAACTTTTTATCTTTTTTTTTGACAAAACTGTTTTAAAAATTAATTGCTGAGGATTTTAGGCCAGTTATAGGATATGGTATGGAAATAAATAGCCATGTCTATTTCAATGTTTTTTTTTTAAACACACACAAATCATTTGGGGAGAATTTCTCAGAAAATATTGATATATACAAACTAAAAATAAATATTAATTCGTTACATTTATATAGTGCTTTTTCTGGGTACTCAAAGCGCTTTACATGGAAGGGGTAATCTCCTCAACCACCACCATGTACAGCACATCCACCTGGATGATGCGACGGCAGCCATATTGCGCCAGAACGCCCACCACACACCAGCTTACTGGTGGAGAGGAGACGGTGATGAAGCCAATCAGTATATATATATATATATATATATATATATATATATGATTAGGAGGCCATGATGGATAGAGGCCAATGGGCATATTTGGCCAGGAGGCCGGCGTTATACCCCTACTCTTTTTCGAATCCTGGGATTTTTAATGACCACAGAGAGTCAGGACCTCAGTTTAACGTCTCATTCGAAGGACTGTGCTTTTGACAGTATAGTGTCCCCAACACTATACTGGGGCATTAGGACCCACACAGACCTCAGGGTGAGCACCCCGGCTGGCCTCACACACACATAAAAATACAACTTGCATCACACACCAACTTCTTAAATCAGTTTTGAGCATAACTGGTAGTGTTGGGTCCGAGTCCACCTTTGTCGAGTCCGAGTCAGGTCCAAGTCCTTAACAATCGAGTCCGAGTCCAAGTCCGAGTCCAAAGAAGGGCGAGGCGGACTTGAGTCCGAGTCCTTAACATCCGAGTCCGAGTCGAGTCCAGCCGAGTCCACAAAGATTTAAATGATTTGAAATTGACAAAGACCCGCCCCTCTTAGTTACTGTTGCTACATCCGACAAGCCGTTCCGCTCTCACTCCACATGTTCTCACACAGTGAAAAATATATTGCGGAGCAAAGAGGACACTGAATATGCGCCAACATACAAGACAGAGCAGCGTACTTTTGGTATGAAATAAAGTCTCATCTTTTACATTTGTATAATTATTATGAAATTCAAGCAATAAATCCTATCTTTCACAAAGACCCGCCCCTCTTAGTTACTGTTGCTACATCCGACAAGCCGTTCCGCTCTCACTCCACATGTTCTCACACAGTGAAAAATATATTGCGGAGCAAAGAGGACACTGAATATGCGCCAACATACAAGACAGAGCAGCGTACTTTTGGTATGAAATAAAGTCTCATCTTTTACATTTGTATAATTATTATGAAATTCAAGCAATAAATCCTATTTTGTCGGCTTTAATGTGAAGGCCTCAGTCCAAGCAGCACATGAACTGATAATCTCTTCTAGTTATAGCACAAATTAAACATAAATGAAAGTCAGAGCAGCAAAAAGATATCAATACACACCATTTTTCAAGTTCAAGTCCACTGACTTTAATCTACTAACTGATTTGGTTTGTTTGTCGGACAAAATGGCGGTCTCTGCATTATGATTGGTCAGATCGCCTGTCAATCAAATTCCGGCGAAAGGTCTCAAAACTGAGCTCTTAAATTAATATTTTAAACCTTACAACATGATTGCAATGTATAGTCAAAGTCATACGTTTACCTATTGTACATCTTTCAGAATCTGCAAGGTAATGCTAAAGAATGCAATACGATGCATTAAGAGCCAGGGGTAAACTTTTGAGCAAATGGTGATGTTTCAAGTTTTCTTCTTTTGTTTTACATGCTAATATCTTTTTTTAGCCTCTGAAAGGCAGGACTAAATTAATATAATTTTTTAACAAAATAAGAACAATTTACATCCAGTTTCATCCTTAACGGACTTCTTGAGCATCACTAAGTGTTTGCAGGGTTTGTAATAGTTGTGTATGAGTCCCTCAGTTGTCACCAGTGCGAAAAGATGGATCTCACAATCATAGTCACTGATAGTAAGGAGTCAAATATGTAAAAGATGCTGGAAAAGCAAATAATGTGCAGGAGCTGGAGGATTTTTCCCTTATGAACAACCATTTAAAAAAAAAAAAACAGTTGTGGATACAAACACAAAATACAAGATAAATTACTTGATTGTAATATTGTGTGTCAGGTAATGATATCAAGTAATCAAGTAATTTGTCTTGTATTTTGTGTTTGTATTTTGTCTTGTGGATTAGGCTATTAAAAATCTGTTATGTGAAAAAGCTTTTTCAGTGCAGTACTAAATAGAAACAATATTTTTATGATCCTTCTTATTAATAAATAAATACAAATTCCATTTTGGAGATTTTGAAAGGTGTATGTAAACTTATGACTAAAGTGTAAATGTAACAAAAATCATTAAATTATATTAGACACCAAAATGTTGCTATGGTTATCACTTTCTCATGTTGCTATGGTTACTGTCTTGTCAATCATCGTAATTTCAAGACTCACAGGACTAAAATTTAGCGGATTCTCTCCCACATTTAAATGCATTTATCACTCTTTATAATTTACAGTGTGAACATAACCACTGGTCCTCTAGAAGCACGAAAAACAAAACTATTATTTAGATTGTCAGTAGCGCGCTCCCTTTAAGCCATCACTTACCGCGTTCTGCACTCTCCCTAAAACTCTCGTCATAAACACTGAAGTGTCCACACTGCACAGTGAATCTCTCATTTATATCGCGTCAAGACTATGTTTATGAGGAGATTTGCAAAAAGGTTAAAGCTTGTGCTGATTCTGAACATACAATTTAAGCCAAATCTCCGCATGTTGACTCTAAAATGCCTCTGATTTGCCACTGTGTTCATGCGCTTAATATACATGTCTATGATTGGCTAATGCTCAACGCAGAAACAACACAAGTAGTTTGGTTTCGTTTTTGAATAATATTGTGTCCTCTAGTGCCCGGACTCGACTGGACTCTGACATTTTTCCGAGTCTAAAATGTCCGAGTCCGTGTCAAGTCCGAGTACAAATTCATCCGAGTGCGTGACAAGTCCGAGTTCATTCAAAATTTGACTCGAGTCCGAGTTCGAGTACCCCAACTCTAATAACTGGTCTGAATTGCAAAGAGAATATATAACTGAGTCCTTAAAAAGCACTGTAGTTGTAGTAACTGTCAATCCCTATTCAAAAATGAAGGTTATTTCACCAATATAAAGGCATGAAAACATGTCTGCCGATTATGGCATTCATTATAGAGGGGGAGAGGAAAAACTTGTTTTTATGAAAAATGCACCCATAAGCCCATCTATTCTTTCAGGAAGACCTGTCAAGAACAAGAATTATTACTCTGGTTAAACGCAGGCTGTATTAATGTTCTATATAAGGCTGTGAAACTGTGGCTTGTGCTCTCTCTGTATGATCTCCATAAGTCCTGTTCTGTCCACACGCTTTGATGCCTTCTTGCTGAACATGTGCAATTTTAACACACCTAGAGGCACTTGAGCGTCCTCTATTTATCCAAAGGCACTCAGGGAGATGATGAATTTGTAGCAGGGTGAGAGTGAGTGAATTACCACGAACTCTGATCTGCGGCGGGAGGATACGGACAGAAATTGAGGGATGTGGCCTCTACCTCTGTTCAACCCTCAGTGAATGATTTATGGCTGGTGTGTGTCCTGAATAAACACAATCATCAGCTCACATGTCACAGGGGACACAGTGGACCTCACACACCAACATGCATACATGTATACATACACAAATGAACACAGAACTGACCTTAAACCGTGTCCTAACCAAGTTTTCAAAGACTGGTCTGTTGTCTGTCCACACCAAAATATGAAATGGCTGTGCGATGTGGCACAATCATGCCAAGAATTTTTTTTTTATTGCGTAATGTATACTTATGAGAAGTAGGATTTGACCAATATTACAATTTTACCTTTTTAGAGCTGCACAAATGGAAACCAAGCGTATAGGTGTCCAAAATTGTATTCTACTATAGTTTGTCTGTTGGAGCATTTGTTCCAACCACTAGGAGTCGAGCAACTGTCACTAGTTAGTTAGTCCGTAACCCTGATGTCATGCTAATATGCTAATTGTTAAAACGACCTTAACTGCATACAATATTTTCACCCCAGGCTACAGCTATTCAACCTCATCCCAGCGTCTCCTCCTTGAGATGTCATTGTCCGTCTCGAATCTCTCCTGGGACACTCTGGGGTGTAAACAAAAAGAGAGAAGTGAGAAGCCACTGGGAGGACAGGTGATTCATCTCCTTTGTAAGCCAATGAACTGCCCAGCAAAAGCCTGTCCGCTATCTGTTTTCAATCCTTATTAAGAAGAGAGAAATGCTTAACGAGTCCCACGAATGCCCTTCTGAGAGGTGGAGTGGAATCGATGGGCGGTCTCTGCTGAACAGATATCATTAACAGAATACCTAAAAGCAGCTGATAGATTGATAGGGAGCGTGACAGTGATGCTAAAAGTGAAGAAGGGAAAGATGTTTAAAATTGAGAGATACACACTGGCTAGATCCTTTTCCTGCTAGTTCAGGTTGGTAAGTGCTGATGTTCACCAAAAAAAGAAAGCAAATCACATTCTTTCTGGTGAAGCTGGTTGACTAAGGTATTCTAGCTTGTTAAATTGTTAGGTCACCCAAATATTTTGCAATCATTTACTCACATTGCTCCAAAGCCTTTTGACTTTCTTACTTGGAAGTATCTTTTCCATAAAATGAAAGGGTATGTTCACACTTGGCAGGTTTGTTTAGATTAAAACAAACTTTGCTCTGTTAGCGTGGTTAATTTTAGTAAGTGTGAAAGCGTCCATCTGAACTTTGGTGTGCACCAAACAAGGGGACCAAGACCCCTGAAAAGTGGTTTAGTCCAAAATTTTTAAGAGGCTCTATCTCTATATATGATGAACAGATTGAATTTAGGCTTTTATTCACAAATAAACATTCATCAACGCACACATCAGTTCTGGTAAACAGAAGCTCAAGCATGTTCGCATGACGTACGAGAACCAATGAGGTTCATTCTCGTGTTACGCAGCACGTTTGAGCTTTTGCAAGAACCAATGAGGTTTGTATTCGCGAATCAAGTAGGTTAGGTTGAGCTTCTGTTTATGTTCAGTGATCACTGTTTAAATGTTAATAAAAGACTAAATTAAATCTGTTCATCGTATAAAGCGATCGAGTCTCTTCAGAAAATTTGGACTAAACCACTTGACTCATATGGATTAGTTTTACAATCTCTTTATGAACTTTTTAGCGTCAAAGTGGTAGTCGCAGAGGGGCAGAAAACTCTCAGATTTCATCAAAAAGATCTTCATTTGTGTTCCGAAGATGAACGAAAGTTTTACGGGTTTGGAACGACATGAGGGTGAGTAATTAATGACTGAATTTTCATTTTCAGGTGAACTAACATTTTAAGGGATGTAGAATATGGTAATGCAGAATAAGCCATTAATATGTGCTTTATAAGTACCAATATGTTAGTAATATGCATGCTAATACGCAACAAGTTAATTGTGAATAGTGTTCCCTAATCTAAAGTGTTACCTGATTTTCATATTTGGGTGACCAGCCATGTTGTTCATGTTTGATGATTTTATTTAGAAAGAATTTGGGGCTATTTTCAATTTGGATGCCTATAGGAAATCCCACCCAGGGTTGTCTGCAGTGTCCTGATAGCATTGTTACCTTGCCTTGGGACGAGTGCTCCATCTGTTCCTAACAAAACAGCGATGTCTTTTAAATGTGTGGATATGTAGGTTTGGATGTTGCATGTTTATTGTGAAGCTAGAAGTTTTCTTCAACCCTTCTCTGCATTTTGTATAGATACCTTGCTGTTTGCTTGCTCATTCACATCCAGATTCGTTTTTCTCTCACTCTCTCTCTCTACACTTTCTTTGAAGATGTGCTTAGCTGAACTGATGAGAAATTTCAGGGAGAGAACAGAGGCTTTCAGGAGCTGCATGAAAGGCAGTGGAAGAACTGGCATTATGTGTTAGCGAAACACAAGGAGAGAGATGCCACAAGCAAACGCCTGCCATGCAAAGTACCATAATCCCTCAGTTTCAGCCAGCACACCTTATTGCCTACAGCACACACATGCCAATGAGCTGTTCAAAAAATACAAAGGAAAGGTGTACCCATAACACCTGACCAGTGAGAAATTTAACATTTATTCAGAAGCACAAACTCATTTTTTCAGTCAAATGTTTCTCTAGCCGTTTGGGAATACCTCCATTCCTTCGAACCAAATCTGAAAATATGACAGGCCAAATGGGATTTGCTATTATTGAGATTAAACTTGCAACAGCTAATCTTTATACATCAGTCGGTCACGAACTACAATGAAGAGACAGGCTGAAATGGCCACATTAGTATGAATGAATTATTTATTATTCTACAATAGTCTTGGGAAATACAAGATTTTTTTCAACAGCTAGGTGCATATCTAACACATTTTAACGGCACATATTTCTCTATAAACACCAATAAGCTATTTAAAAACAGAATAATAAAGCCTCAATGCACAATTTTACGTCAGCGCTCTTTCAAAAAGACACTGATGTAACTGTTAGAGCTGTTGATTAACAAACTTAATGGAATAAACAAGCAAACAAACGTTTATACTTTAGACAAACAACTTCGGGCAACAGGACAACAAAGTATACCTTTGAGGGAAGTTCAAATTTGCATTTCAAATTGTCATGCCAAAGTGTGTCAACATCACAGTGTTTTCTCACAAGTCAAATTTGTGGAAGAGTGAAGCAGAAGGGCTGATTTCATGACAGTCCTCAGCAAAAGAGACTAACAGCCTCTGACAGGAAGATGGATCACTTTACTAATGCTTGAACAAATCTATAGGAGGCGATGATAATAGGTGTTAGTACTGAATTGCGCCTCTTGAGCTATTTTGAGTCAAGGATGGAGTATTTTTTGCCTCTAAATAAAAATACCACAAGAACATGTACTATGGGATTACTGTTTTTCTTAGGGCATGGTACCTTGGAAATATTATCATTAAAGAGACAACCGTATATGTATAATTCAGAAACCCTTGTTATTAGCAACACCGGTGGCAGTAAAGTGAACTGCAGCCAGCAACTTACTGCTCGTGCTTCAAGGCCACGATATACTCATGACGTAAAACGTTAGAAATATCTTTGCAGCAATATACTGTTAACGAACATCCCAACGCTGTCCAGAGCGATATTTAGATGAATATAAAATATGTGCTGTGCATTTTCCTCTCAGTAATAAACACAACAAAAATGAAAGGGGTAAGAAAGTGTTAGTTAAGAAATCATCTGATCACAGCGATGTGGATATGTTTGCACAAGCTCTGCGATTCACTGCCATCATGTCGACAGATGAGGTAATTGAAATACAATTGTTATGACAGTTTGATTACAAAGTATATTTGAGAAAATAGACTATACAGATCTTGGTCTGTGAGACTATAGTTTGAATCAATCCTTTTTCTTTGCATGACACATATACATGACAGTACAGAATAGCTCTGTCTGCATTATCCTGAACATTGTATAAGCATTTGTTTCATGTGTCATTGAACGGAAGAGAGGATCTCTGGAGTGTGTGAAAACGTCACATCCTTTGGATTTTACCGGCAAAACTGACCCGAGTCCTTCACATAAAAATAATTCTACAGGCTTTCATAGACAACCTAGAAAGTTAGGAAGGTCTCATTTTGTAAAGTCGCTGTTGTAAGAATTTTCATGTATTAATTGCTTTTTTTATTGCTAATGTGTGAACAGCTAGTACACACATTGGCAATAAAAAAAAAAAAAAAACATATACTTTTTTTAACATATATTTTTACATATACCCCAGAGTAGAACTGGGTGCTCACCACTGAGAATTTGTATACTTAATATTCAACAATATTATTGTTCTGACTGAACTGACACTGTTGTATGAGGACTGTCTGAGAATGATGACATACTTTTTTGCAGAACTGCTTTATATATGAAATTAATTAAATAATTGATGACAAATCTTTACAACGGATCTGAATCAACACTGAACCTACTTCAGCTGAACAACAGCCAAAATGCATAATTTTCCTGTTATCACTGTAAAGCTGCTTTGTTACAATTTGTATCGTATAAAGGACTATTAAATAAAGGTGACTAGACTTGATAGGAAAACAACCTAATGTGGGCCTTAGTCCAGTTATTGAGTTACTTAAAAAACAAACAAAAAATGTTTTAGTGATCATTAAATATTAAATAATTTAATCTGCTGCTGAAAAACTGATTATCAATAGAAGAAGTTTGACCCTTTTGTCATTGTTGTTTTACTCAGTAAAACAATACATTATGGAATTAAAAAAACATTGAAACTTTCTTAGAATGCATAGATGACAGCTACACAAAGTTTTTCAGAGATCTGTCAAGTGTTTCTTGCAAAAGCAAGGCGATAAAGAGTTCTTTTTTTTTTCATTTGTTTCAAAGATTAATTAAAAACTGCACAAAACATGACAACATGTCGACATTTATATTGTTTTCTGCAACATGGTGCATTACCTTGATCAAGTTTTGACCATTTTTTTCTTTTCAATGAGAGTAATCTCAAAAGCAAAAAAGTGTAAATGACAACTAAAAAAGACTTCTGAATGATTATTTAAGCAGCCTTCAAACAAGAACAAAGAGAGCCGTGCTAGCTTTAGATGATTAGGTCTGCAGCTGAGGACTACTGCAGATGTGCACAGCTGTGTGGGGGTGTAACTAACTAAAGTTAGTATTTTTTTCAAACCAATGCTATGCTTTTCCTAACAAATAGCAGTTTATTGTGGCACAACACTACAAATTCATGTGTTTTCAGGTTCAGTTAGACATGATTCAATCGTAATATATAAAATAAGTAAAGATAAGCACAGATAATATATTTTTTTAGAACCAAACTGTTTTACCTTACTTGTATTATGCATCGACAAACCCTCACATGGGACTTTTTTAATTAAACAGTCGCTACTATAAAATATCACTAAGCAATTAACCTCTTCTCAGAACTACGTCTGCTAGAGAAGGGTTTGCTCATACTAAGGTAAAAAAACAAAACAAACATGTTTAGCTTTTGAGAAATAAAAGAGTTTGCTCATCTCGTCATAAGATGGCTGCCACTGCCGGTTAATGGATGGGGTTTGAAGGTGCAAATTAATTTTGTAGTTCTACTGAGAATATGACAGGTGGCAAATTGTCAAGAATTTGATAACAAAAACAATTACCAGAGCCATATGATACAATAGAATAGGCTGAGCTCGTCCTTTAATTCATTTCTACTTTGTGCTTGTCAAACTCTATTCTCTCCTGCAAAATACTTTATGCTACATTAACTTTGACATTGCATTTAGTCTCCTCAGGCACAACAATAGAACAGACCGAAACCTAACAAAACACCTCTTCTTCCTCTTTCTTCAGGCACTCCGAACAGAATCAAACCCATGTTTCTACTGACGACAAGGTATAAAAGGATAATTTTGGCTTCTTGAAAAAAAAATCAATAAATCATTAGGCGTACATGGATGGCCGCTATCTTGATTGACAGGGTGAGGCTGGGGATTAGCATGAGCGCTAGTATCTGCGGACTACAGTGCTTTAATCAGGATTGTGGATTCTGAATGCAGCTCTGAGTGGCAGTGCACTCAAGAGAACACGCTCAAACTGTGTATACAAATTAGGCTTTATTTAGGAATGTGTCATTCAACCGTGTACTGGAGGACAAAAAGCAAGGCAGTTTGCTAAAAAGCCTTCTTGGAGTAAATTCTTGTGGGAGGGTTAAGGTGCAAGTGGGTAAATGCTGCTATGTTTTGCATGAGGGACTTGCTTATTAAAAATGTTATGGTCTTTTTGCAAATCGCTGAAACCACGCTGAGAGGACTCTGACACATTTAAATGGCACACTCTTGAGTCTTATGAAAGTGTAAGTAATGGTGGCATGACACTGTTATATTGTGTACCCTTCCAAAAAAAACAAACAAAAAAAAAAACACACACACAAAAACAAACAAAAAACAAACAAACAGCCCCCAACCCCACACTAAATGAGCATCACCAAAACATTCACGTGGGGATACTGGAGCTAAAAAGTAATAAAGTAATTCAGTAGTCATGTTACCAAAACTTAAATAAATGCATGGTTGCAAGATAAGAGTTCTAATTTATTGATTTAATTAAACCTTTTAAGTTGCAAACATTATTTTGCTGAGTTTGGTTGATATAACAATGTCATTACATTAACTTACAGTAATATTGTGTGTACTTTAAACTCGGTTTTTTTCACTAAGTTGTAGTAACTTAATGAAATTGTCTTGATAAGTAGAAATTAAATAATAGAAATTGGATAGTGGATTTCTTGTTCCAAGCATGCTTTGCATAGGACTGGATAAGGAGGATAAATGTTGAAATCATAGCCGGATGTACATGGTATATAATATTTGCTGTATATATAAAACTGGAAAACAACACAAAAGTGCTGATTTAAAAAAAAATACACACAGCTGATCTAAAGTCTCAAACACCATCTCAAACCTCCCTAGGGTGCAATTTACCTCCATTTGAAGAAGTTAATTCTATCTGATGAAAGGTATTTGACAACTCTTCCTAACCCGCGGGTAGAAAATCCATAAAATGAATCACTCACTCACACAGACACACACACACACACAGACACACAGACACACACACACACACACACACACACACACACACACACACACACACACACACACACACACACACACACACACACACACACACACACACACACACACACACACACACACACACACACACACACACACTGTTCAAACTGTATATTCTATCCCCTTACACTAACCCTACCCATCACAAAAAAACTTTCTGCATTTTTCCATTTTCAAAAAACATCACTATTCATATATCGGATTCGAATATTGCTATCTTTATGGGGACATTTTGCCACACACACACACACACACACACACACACACACACACACACACACACACACACACACACACACACACACACACACACACACACACACACACACACACACACACACACACACACACACAAACAATCTGTTGTGCCACACTAACTGAGTCATATGAAGTGTTTGAGGTCTGCCTGTACGAACGGCGATACACACCTGAGAACCAGGAGTCAAAGACTGTGTTAATGGATTCAAATGCCACAGTTAACTGCTATTACCAATGCAAATTGTCCCCTAAAGCTATCAGTACGACTCTCCCCTCGTGGACAAGCATCCACATACTCATGATTAGCTACAAAACAGCCCATTAAAAAAAATGTAAAAGGGTCATTCCTTGTATGCAGAATATTTTCATTTCCCCATTATTTATCACCATTATAAACTTTTCAACGATGAAAGTCATATTAATTAGTGGGCCTTTTATAAAATTGCCACAATTAAGAAGAGGGGGGTGTTTATAAAATCACTGAGAATGTTGCCGGGAAAAAAAAAAACACAACTAGAAAAAGCCAGTTCCTTAATGACAAGGAAGTGATATCAAACAACATCAAGAGCCCAGTTTCATCAAATTATAGAAATCAGTATGATCCTGTTAATTTTCTGTCAGTTGAGTTGAGTAAATAGTCATTACAATCACTAACGTTTCAGTGAACTTTACCAGAGGATATTTTTGAAAGTAAATTAATGATAGCATATGTAAAGTAAAGAAAATATCTTAATTAGCATAATCATTTTTTTTTCCAGGTTACAGAGCTTTAAAGCTACTGCATAACACAGGAATGATCCAAAAACATGGATGGTCAATGACCAAATGTTTTGCCTACTTGAACACTACTGGATCCAACATTTTAAGAATGAAAATATTTTAAGAATTAATGAGGAGCGGAGAGGTGAGAAGACAAGAAAAGGAAACAACAGCAGGAGAGATCAACAGTGACAGACATTCAGAGTGCAAATGAAATTAATGAGTGTGACAATAATGTACAGATTTTGACAGTGAAGACTGCAAAAAAAGGTTTTCTAGATAAGATGCATAAGGACAATTATTCATATAGTGCCTAGTTTCTGTTAAAATGAGATCAATCGAGGATCATGATGAAGCCCACCCCCCCTCTCTCCCACTCTCTCTTTCACTGGTGTATTTCCCAAGTGCCCTTCAGGCCTGGGAACAGTTATATTGGACCTGCTAGAAGGGTCCAATGTGCCATATGTGTCTTTGGACCTGTTCCCTCATTGAAGTGGTCACCTTAAAGAGGCCATTCCCCAAAGAGCATGTCAGTTTAAGCACACAGCCCTTAGCAGTCAGTATTCAGTTTTCTCCTCTAATGTCCTACAACGTCCTCCAGCCTCACTGGTGTCATTAGGGAGTACCTGTTGAGTTGAGAACAAGGGTATATGTACTGTAGACAGCGACTGAAAAAAGATGAGGGAACTAATGACAAACCGTCATATCGGCTGACTTCTGGGCTTTTTGAAACCCATGTTAACTGTGCCCACTTGGCAAATTAACAGAAATCTTAGCTACCCCTTATCTCTGTTTATATATTTATATTATTACCATTATCTAGCCAATATACAATGATTTTCAATATTCAATATAATTTCTAGTGAATTTTGAATAAGTACATTTTGTGTAAAATATATGTTCAATTGGCTGTCAAACAATTGCAGAAGGAAGGAAGAAAGGAAAGAAGGAGGAAGGAAGGAAGGATAGTGGACATAAACACCAAAACAAACAGATGAAAGATAAATAATTTCAAGAGAATTTACAAGTGTGAAAATTATGGCTTGACTGGTTCCCTCTCCTGCACACCGACGCACCATCCAATAACCCTCTGATTAAGGAATACCGTTACATTAGAACTCATTAGGTCCCATCATTTGCTACGAGTCCCTGCTGCTGTGCGCAGAACGAAGACAGATCACTTCTCTTCAACAGCCCTCCCTAGCACACAATAAACCACACTGCACATTAATGAAAGCTTGGGAAGAACCAAATACTGTATATGGAATTGTCTTTGTTCTATGTTCCTGGATCAACTCTGTGCTGGGGGGTGGGGGGCTTGGTGTGGGACTACTAAATAATCATTGGCCAGACCATAACACCCCCTAATCCAAAATTCAGAGGGAAAGTGTAGGGTTAAACCACAGGAGTTGATCCAGGAACATATCATACATTATGTTAGATAGACAATTAAATGTGTTATAGTTGTCATGTACAATCTATATATACTGTACTGGAAGCTATATGTAATGTTCCTTTAGGCTTTAAGACAATTTTTCTGAAACTGAGTTGTCTAGAGTGAGGAAATATTAAGATGTGGGCTGCCCTGGCCTGTCTGAATCTTGAAGGTTTGAGTTTCTGAGTTGGCAGACAGCACTGAAAGAGAGCGACAGTGTCATTGGGGGTGACAGTGTGGCGTCTTGAGCCGTGAAAGATCCTTCCTATGGGGTGAGGAGCAGGATAACTAAGAGGACATTGTTTTATGTCCTCTGTCTGTCCCTGCTCTCCAAAACCCAAAAGCGAGTGAATGAGAAACTCAAGAAGAGAGATGAGAGGACATCAATGATATAGTCATAGAGAAAAATCAATTTAATGATCTTTAGCAAGGGCTGCGTAATCAGTATTTTTTTTTAATTTATCTTAACATCAAGTGATTTCAGTGGACACAGCTTAATAAACAAAGTAGAATACACAGGCTAAAAAAAAAAAAATGCAATACATATTTAGTGATAAAAACTCTTATTACATTAAGCACCTTAGATTTACCGGTAGTTTTAAAAAAAATATATTTATTGGGAACAAGACAAATACTAATTCGACTTCATTTATGAAAATGGAAACGTGTTTTTAATGTCACACATGCACCAAACTCCATTAACAGCACCCTCCAAAAAACAAAAGGTTTTCATCATTAGCAAGTACATGCTTGTTTTGGATGTGGGCACTGGTTTTGTAGGAAAAATAATTTTGTGGTAGGATAATGGAGAGTAATCACATAATTTGTAAGTTAATGAATGAATTTATGGCCGCTCCAACAATTCTTCCGCAGTGGTTTTGGATTCATTTTGTGCTTCAGCGTTAATAAGCTGACTAAACTGTGCTGACTGGAAACCAATTTGCGGTGTGCATGCAAACACGACAGAAGCTTTAAAACCAACTCTCATGAGTCAGCGTAAGAGAGTTCAGGATCTAAATGAAATGTCCTCTGCCCTATCAGGCCTGAGTTGCATTGTCATGATTGTCTTAGATGCATCAGATAGAAGGGTGTCTTTATGAACATAAATGTCATGATGTGCATTTAAGATATGCAAATTCCTGTTTCCTGTTCCTCAACTTCACCCAAAACCTAAGATTTAGCAGAGAATGTTCAACACAGGAGGTTGTGTGGGCTTTCTGTGAGTTGTGTGGTGGGTGACAGGCAGTCCCGTTTGCCTTCTGCCCCGCTGAAAACCATCATATCAAAGTTGAGATCATAGTCGCTGTTCAACCCCCCCAACCACCCCCCCCCCCCCCCCCCCCCCCCCCGCTGGCGGGGTTAGAGAGAGCCAGGCGCTGAGCTCTGATAGGCCCATGTGTTCTGAACGAACCGTCTCCCCTTTCGCTGTCCCTTCCTCTCACACTCTCTCGCCCACGCATTTCAAACCGGCATAGCATCAACGCGACAGGCCATCTGGAAATCGTATGCAAGCTCAGTCATTTACAACAACACTATGATCCACAACGGCAGACCTGTGGCATTAGCAAATTAGCAACAGAGTTTGAATCTACTACTACTCTAAACTTTGGTGTCACTGCTTTCTGTTTTCTATAATAAAAGACTTGACCAGCATTGAGCTGAGGCGGATTTCACTGATATATAACCAAGTCAGAATAAACCCTCCCTGTTTTGAGAGGCTATTAGCATGGCAGACTGAATTCAGAATCAAATGTGAATTCAACAAGCATAAAGAGCCACTCGTCCAATACAAATCTGTGTGAGAGAGACAGAGTGCTTTTCAATATGATATTCAAAGCACGTGTTGGGAAAACATTGGAATAGATGCTCAGAGATGTTTGGAGCTATTCTGGTACAGTGTGGAATGATCTGTCAGGAGCAATGCATCACTCTTCCTATTAGCTGTGTGTGTGTGTGTGTGTGTGTGTGTGTGTGTGTGTGTGTGTGTGTGTGTGTGTGTGTGTGTGTGTGTGTGGGTGTGGGTTTGAGTGTAACAGTGCACACATACAATGCATGAGCATCTGCATGTGCACGCACATGTTCTGCATGCATCCAGTTTGTGCTTGAAGCCATATAGACGTTCAGAGAGCCTTCTGTTGTGAGAGACAGTGGCCGTTGGCTCTTAGAGTGGGACAAACAGAAGCAGACTGCATCACATTTACTCACAGAAAACACATCCAAATCCCTTTCATCACTGCATGGACGAACACACATACACATACATGGTGTTCGGGGTAACGCTACATAATCAGATAATGAGTAATATAATTTATAAACAGACAAATAAAACCTCCCATTTCCCCAAGCACAAAGAAATATGGGCATATTTAGGTGCACAAGGATTGTAAAATTTTGAGCATAATGACCTTTGTGTGTGTCATGCTTTTCAGGGACATTCAGAGCATTTTCTTTCAGCCCAGTTCTTTAGTAGAATATTATTGTGGCAGATCAGATATCAGATTTTTATTCCTGTCTGTGTACATGCCCTTAACATTATAACTGACTTTGGGCCAGATTTAGTAAACAGGGCAAATTAGCAAAAGAGCGCAAAAAAACAAAACAAACAAAAAAAAAAAAACAGATGGGAGTGGAAAGTTCTGTGCATGATCTACTGACACAAATTAAAGATCACAGACACAGCCGGATCATTTCCATAATGACCAACACAATCTACCAAGAGCAGCACAACTTAAAGTCTGGTTTAAAATATGCTTCTTTTGGGCAATAAATAATGGTGCAGATAACAGTCAATTGACTAGCGCAAACCTTAGTAAATCACCTTGTGTGATTCATTTAAATACTCTCCTCCCATACATTTTGCATCTGAAAGGCAATCTGCATATGCAGTGAGGTCAGCCAAAATAACTGTGTCCACACCTTTTCAGCTTTAATTTTTCACTGTGTGTCTTTAGTAAATACTGACAGTAGTTTTTTAACACCAAAAGTGGGTTTTGACTTGGTACTGAAACACTGGTACGTTGGCATCAGTATATAGTGGCTGTCGGCTGGAAACCTTGTATCTCCATATTTTGTAATTTCACGCTTAATGTCTGTCTGTGGGTTTTGCAAATATTTAACCAATGAAAAGAATTAAAAAGAGCCTGTGACTAAAACCTTGCAACTTATATTATCTATAATAAACTATAAGCAAAAACACTTAAAAATCAATATTACTACTAAAAAGCAGAAGTTTAAAGATCATTATTCACTGAAACTAGGTACATTGTCCAAACAACTTTTCATCAAAGCTACATTAATCCCAGCATTTACAACAGGTCTGCTTTTCATGAGACTTTGTACGTTTTTGTATCTGCTGCTGTGCCATCGCCACCATCACTCAGGAGTATGTGTGAGCGCACCTGTATTCATGCGAGTCTGAATGTGATCTCCTCACCACTGCCAGATCAATATGCCTCTGAATAATCTATGATCTCCACAATACTTGGTTCTCGTCATTGATCCAACCCATCGATCAGGGCTTGAATGCTTCATTCTCCTTGGAGAGCTCTGTAGTCTAACATTGGCTCTTTAAACATTGTACTTATAAGTCTCACCATTCAATTTTCAGAGAATCCGCATCTTTTGCTCAGCAGTCAAGAAAGGACTCTTTTGTGTCCCTTTACAGCTGTAAGAATTCTGAAGAACTCAGAGACGCTCTGCTACGCGCTGATGCACAAGAGATGCGAGACAAGAGCATCTCTTAAACATGAATGGCTGTCATACACTAAAGCTGCTTCTGTTCCAGTAAGGATCCCGATTGTGTTTATGCAAGTGTGTGCAAAATATTGGATTTAAATGTCATTATGGATTTGTGTGGGTGCACACAGAGCCATGGTCCCTCCCACACTGTGTTTGGTGATATGGAAATTTCAAGGAGTGACGCCATGTCTTCTGAACGTCCTAACACTAATTCCTTCACAGTCTGAGGCCAGATTACTCAACGTTCATGTCTTAAAAAAAACATGAACTGCACATAACATGAACCTGTCTGAAACCTTTCAAATTCACTAGCCAGCAGGTTGACAATGCACACTAAGCAATACTTTTACAGCATCTATTTAGGGCCATTTAAACATTTTGGCAAATGACATCTCAATGGGCTTACTGTAGGCACGATTGCCTTGTAGCGCTTGTCCTCTCCCCCCACCCCCCCGTTGGCCTGCACTCACTTTGCACTTAACATTCCGTGCCGGAGCACGCTTGCATCATTACGATGCAACTTTTTGCTGGGAAGAAAACAGGAAGAAAAGCACTTCCGCTAATAGACTGACTAATAGATTTATCACTTATACAGCGCAGAAATTTTCACTTAAAGGCCTGCCTTGAAACGAGCAGCATTATTCAATGTGTTGACGTAATTTCCACTGAAACAGGAAGACAGGGTGGATGTATTGAACAGCTCCTCCTCTTTTTAAAATAGCCAATAGTGTTTAGTTTATATCACAAACAGCTCGGCCAGAGCCGTTGAGCTCGGTAAAGCTGCGGTTTTCTCCCAATCTCTAACCATTTCTCCTCCTGATCTCCTCCATATCACTTTTAAATATCATTCTGTGTAGAATTCAAATGGGTCCGATACATTTTCTGATCTGCGCCGACTTGAGTATATGATCTAGCCTGGTAATACCAAACTCTGCTTCTTCGCTTTGCTTCGTAGACAGAGTCTGGAATGGCATAATTGAAAAGTGTTTTCTTTCTCGCGGGGAAAATTCCACCCTTTACACCCTCTAAAACTCCAAGGACCATAAAAAAAGCAGAGGAAGGCCATGGACTTGCCATCACGGAGCAGTGTCACCGAGGTGGGTTAAACACTACAATGCTAGGTTTGAAATAGGTCCAGTACTTTTACCCGTTTGCAAATGTACTAAATTTAAAATCATCATTTGTTTTCCGTCACTTTTTTTCCTCTAAGAATGTTAGAGACATGCAGACTAGACATATCCGCGGTCGTTTTCGATTTCCCTAACCTAAAATACAATCTTAAACTCGGCGCTTAGCGTCTACGTCACAGCTCTCAGCCCGCCCTCTGTTCGTTGATTGGCCGGCTGTTTTTAGGCCGGAGGAAAACTGAGAGATAGGTCGCTATCTCAGACTGAGTATAGAAGCAAACTGAAAGCGGAAGTACGAAGTCTGACATAGTCAGGCTATATATGATCCGCTCTGTGCTCTCGTGTCTCTGGACCGGAGCAAAATGTGCGGTGGCGTTTAATGTGACACTAATGTGAAACCAGACTTCATACGCCCCTATGGAAAGCATTTTTACACTACCTGAATTGTTCCCTGTCCCCTATATAGGGCATAATTGGCACTTTTCCACTCCATGGTATGGCTTGGTATGGCATAGCTCAGCTTGCTTCGTTTTTCCACTGCGAGTGCAACTCGGCTCGGCACGGCATAGCTCGGCTCGCTTTGGCTTGGTTTGCTTTCCACTGCAGTTTAGCACTGCTTCAAAGTGGGTGGGATTATAGATATATTTCAAGTAAGTCGTTTAAAAAAAATGTGCAAACAAATGATACTGCGGTGGCTGTTGCTGACAATCTAGCAGGTTTGGTGTCTCGTGTCGCAAATCCAATGACGCTGGTAGTGAAGATTCTCTATGACCAATCAGTGATCTACAGTGCTTACAAGACACATTTTATGGTAAATGGTAAATGGACTGCATTTATATAGCGCTTTCACAGACCCAATGGCCACCAAAGCGCTTTACATTTTTGCCTCACATTCACCCATTCACTCATTCACTCGCTCAGTCATACACCGACGGCGATGTCAGCCATACAAGGCGCCATCCAGCTCGTCGGGAGCATCTGGGGTTAGGTGTCTTGCTCATGGACACCTGGACACTTGGTCAGGTGGAACTGGGGATTGAATCACCAACCTTCCGGTTTGTAGACAACCACCATGAACAACTGAGCCACTGCCGCCCATTTTAGTATTGTACCGTATCGTAGACGTACCGAACCGTAACATGCAGAGGAAAAGCGCCCAACCGAGCCGTGCTGAGCCATACCCAACCGTGCAGCACCATATGTGCCATTCACCATGAACAATAAAATGACAAATGGGACACCCTACGTTCTTGTGGACTTAACAGACATGTTTACAAGGAAGCCATTGTAAGTAAACAAGACTGTAAGTGCATATGAAGTGTGCAAGTTGGGACAGGGCCTATATCTTCTAAATGCACATTCTGTCATTGTTTTAGAGCACACAAGCTTATGTTAGTAAGGCTAATAAATTCATACTAAAATCCCAAAAAAGTTACATTTTATTTCATAGGGACTTAATTGCGCTGTGATTACTATAAGGCAGTTGATGTAGATGGAGTAATTTGCAGCTTTACTCACAAACTAAAATTCCTGTTCATCAATAAGGTGAGAACCAGACCCGATAAAAGCCTAAATATACTAAAATTAATTAAATTAATTGAACAGTGTACTATCAAAGTAGTAATTGAAGATGTCTGTTGTCATAATGATCACAGTAGCGCACTCGTAGTAGTAGCTGTTCCGTGCTCCAGATGCGTACAGTGCCCTGAGTCCAATGGAACCGTACCCAAGCCCACTGCTTCGAATGGGCCAGGGCACAGTACGGTGCGATCAAACTAGTCAAACGACCCAGACTTTTTAGGGGTCAAAAATTCCAGACATGGTTCAGATGCGAGTAACAAAAGGCAATGTGATACCTTTATCCAGCCCTGCATTTATTAATATTGGTTACCATTTATTTTTACTCATATTAATACACTTTTAATATTAATTTGATAATATTTATATTTTAATGTGAGCCAGTATGGCTGTTTAATATAAATTCAGGCTTTTGTGTGAATTGTTTGTGGATACAATAAAATCACCAAAGTGCCCCATTACTATGATCCAAACAGCATAAGAAAGAAGGGATGAAGACATGGGTGGAAGGATGGGGATGGTTAGTGAGGAGGTCAGTCACCGATAATATTATCCAGCTCACAGCGCTAAACGGACAAGACAGCGGTTTGAGTGTGTGACACACATCTTACCCCAGAACCATCTCTGGAATCGTTTCCTCTTCACTGGGCTGAGCTCATCGAGGAGACAGAGAACCAAACTGACCTCAACAGTGACCTGAGCCTCCAGCTTCCCTAGCATGACTGTCATGCTATTGCTACCACAATCTTCTCAAAGAACACCTCAGAATTAATCACCATGTGATTAATGGAACACAAGAATGGACAGAGGAGACTCTTATAAGAGAATAAAACATTGCAAAGTTGATGTTAGCATCAACACTGCAAGTGAGATTTGCTACTTGTTACATTCACATTAGGGTTGGGCGGATAGACGATGACATCATCCATCGTTATGGCTGACAGACATCATGATGTTGAATTGGCATAGTGATTGGTCAATTTGGTAGACATCACCCAACCCTAATTCACATGTATTCATATAGCAGATGATTTCATTCAAAGTGACTTAAAAAAGGAGGAATACAGCTAAAGCCATTCTCCTTTAACATGAGAAGTGCTGCAACCCAAAGTTCTAAAACTGCTGAGAAAAGTACAAGCTGGAGCATGGAAATAAAAGACCGTGAGACAATACACAGAGCTAGTGCATTATCAGGACTGATGGTGTTCATGGAAGAGGTTGCAAAAGCCTTGGTTGTTTAGGGTTGTAGTTTTTATTACAAATCTTCATATTTCAATCTAGTGGAATAAATAACACAAATGTCTAACAACCCATGAAACAAACTTTCATTTTGTGTTCGTCTTTTTCTTCTTGTTTGTGTAGTACAACACAAGCCATTAGCTACATTTCAGTGCTTCCGAAATGGAATACATCTAGAGGTAGAAAAATCATTGTGGAATATTGGGCTCCATGAAAGAGGAATGAAAAAGGTCAGGTTTTCCTGGACGACAAGTGGAGCGCAGAGTAATAATTAGAGAACAACATTTATCCTCTGCTGTTGAGTTGCACTGGAGGGGATAAGCAAAGGTCAAGAG
Organism: Meda fulgida; assembly: GCA_030578275.1. Lineage (NCBI taxonomy): Eukaryota > Metazoa > Chordata > Actinopteri > Cypriniformes > Leuciscidae > Meda > Meda fulgida. The sequence goes on along the minus strand of CM060635.1, from coordinate 27,377,004 downwards.
AGGAACAGTCTCAATAGGGATCTTCATAATAGGGATATGGCCTTTAACCTTCCTTGTCGCTCTCCTTTGAACATTTCTGAACGGCTAATAATACATGCTGGGCACTATTCCCTGAGTCCAGCTAGTTGCCCGCACCACTTGCTCTAAATTTAGACCACCATCATGATGACAATCTATAATTACAAGGAATGCTTCTGTGACATGTATTAATTGGGGCCGTTATTGCAATCAGTATTCTGTAGCAGGGGTAATGTTCATCTAACGCATTCAAAAAGTGTGTTAACTCTGACAATCCCAGGCAGGACTCAGTGACTGGTGAAGGGTTTGATTCAACTATATGCTGAAGGCAGCCTAAAGCTTGTTATGATCCATCCTCGCAGGTTCTCTGCATGCAGTCATTTAATCAAATTCCATACTGTAGAGTAATCAAAATTAAATAAACTCTTATAGGATTAAAGTCCCACTTCCATAAAATCACACCTGATTAAACTCTATATAAGAGTTGAATTATTCAATTAATTTTACAGTTTTATTCAGCACTTTCTTATCCAAAGTAGATAACGGCATGATTCAATACATCATAGCTGGGGTGTTTGGGGCCCCAACACAGGTTGCTGCTATGGACCCCCTTGAAGGTGTGGGGCCCCCCTAAGGCCAGCGACGCTAGCGACGTCCCTGGAAGACATGACTACAAGCCACATACACAATATACTTACTCAGTTTTGCACAAGCCTGGCTACAAACCTCAACCGACAATATAGGTAAAACCTCCATTGCTATGGCAACCAAGAAGTGGCTAACTGGTTTAGAAAATGTTACTTTTTGAGGTTTCAACAGTATTTGTATTATCTTTACAGCAGCTGTGCACCCCTCTTAGATGCCTGCCTCGTGTTTCCTGTGGGACGCAGCCAAATCCCACCTCAATATCTTCACACTACATTTTAGCATCCCTATTAGCTATTTCGGCTAGGCCTGAAGTAGACATGAGAGAATTACCAGCACTCCGATGGAAGGAAAAACTTACTGAGGGACATGATAAAGTAACCACTTAAAACCAGTAATGAAGTCACACGTGAGCCTGGCTTCATCACAAAACCCCTAATACATCTTAATATTGAACAAGAAAACACAATAAAGGTCTAGGAATTAAGGCAGAGTTGTAAACCTTAAATACACCTTTCAAGAAAACTGATGAGGATCTGTATTTTTCTAATGAGCAGCTAACGATCAGGGCAGCTAATGAGCAGAGAATGGTCACACTCACCTAACGTACCCTGGCTAATTAGCTACACATCGACAACCATATTGTTTTCTATTGGCAGCTATCAAGGAACTAAATCAATCTTTTACTCTATAGATAGCAGCCATCTGAGCTGAGAAAAACAAGCTCAGAGGTGAAACGGCACACTCTGATTTTAAAGGTGCTGCACTTTACCAGTTTATTGATTCAATACATAGTGAAGAGTTACAAATAATCATTAATGGAATTATGATGCTTTTAATATCTCAGACATCACAACAAAGCAAAGAAGAGGCAGCCAATTAGTAAAAAAAAAATCATAATCATAAAAGAAAAGAAAAATTAGCACCTTAAATACACTTGACAGACCTAGAAACCAAATTGGCACCAACAGAAATCCCATCAACTGAACATGGCGCATTACTTGTGGTTATATCAGATAGGTCAGATCACATTTGAGTTTATTACCCTCCTTAGTCTCAGTCTTGGAATACATTCCATAGAGTGTTAATTGATTGTCTGATGCATACCGCACAGAAAACATGCAAGAAATGTAAAAAAAAAAGAAGAAGAAAAAAAGTCTGTTTAAATCGCCTCGGTTACGACGGTAACCTCGGTTCCCTGAAGAGGGAACGAGACGTTGCGTCGAATTGACGCTAAGGGAACGCTTTGCGTGATGATGTATTGAAGCACATGTAAAATCAGTCCAATGGTGTGACGGAACGTCAGAGGCGGGTGACGTCATGAACCAGGAAACTATAAAACCTGCCCAAAACAAAGCGGCGTCAGCTTCGTAAGGTCTGAGCAAGTAGCTTACAGGCACGTAGGAGATATGGCAGGTGACGCAACGTCTCGTTCCCTCTTCAGGGAACCGAGGTTACAGTCGTAACCGAGGCGTTCCCTTTCAAGGGAACTCGCGTTGCGTCGAATTGACGCTAAGGGAACGTCTATACCAACGCCACCATAGCGAGAAGTGCCTGTCCAGTGTGAAATCAAGGCGAGCAGCACTAGGACGAGAGCACTCGGGACCCTGGTGTAGAGTCCAAGTCCAGAGAATAGAACCTGACGAATGTGTGAGGTGAGGACCAGCCTGCCGCATCACAGACGTCTTGAAGAGGTACTCCAGACAATAAGGCCTTAGAAGCCGCCATACTCCTAGTTGAGTGAGACCGCACCAACATGGGTGATGGTAGTCCGGTCGACTCATAAGCAAGTGAGATAGTCTCGACCACCCACTTGCTCATTCTTTGCTTAGATGCTGGTGACCCCTTATTAGGGGGTCCAAAACAGACAAAGAGTTGTTCGGATTTACGCCACAGGGCAGCTCTGTGGACGTAAGCATCTAACGCCCTAACCGGGCACAGCAAATTGTGCTTTACCTGGTCCGCATCCTGGAAGGGAGGAGGACAGAAGGCCTGCAGCACTATAGATCGGGCCACATTAGTGGGGACCTTGGGAACATAACCCGGCCTAGGATGAAGGAATGCTTTAACCATGCCGGGCGCAAATTCCAAGCACGAGGGTGCAACCGACAGAGCCTGGAGATCTCCTATTCTCTTCAAAGATGAGATAGCGAGGAGGAACAGCGTTTTTAAAGTAAGAAACCTGGCTGGAACCTCTTCCAAGGGCTCAAAGGGAGCCTGGGAAAGACCTTGGAGGACGATCGCCAGGTCCCAGGTCGGGACCCTTGTGCGTGCAGCAGGCCTCAGCCTCAACGTGCCACGGAGGAAACGAGATACTAAGGGGTCTTTACCCACAGACATTCCACCCAAAGGGATGTGGTAAGCACCTATGGCCGCCACATAAACCTTCAACGTGGACGGGGATAGACCTGCAGTGAACCGCTCCTGCAGAAACTCCAGCACTGTACCAACCGGGCAGTTAACTGGGTTTAGCTGACGGCCACTACACCATGAAGCGAAAACCTTCCACTTCAGGGCATAAAGTTTCCTCGTGGAGGGAGCTCTGGATTGTAGAATGGTCTCCACAACCTCGGTTGAGAGACCTGACTCTATGAGCTGGGCCCCCTCAGAGGCCAAGCCCACAGGTTCCACAGTTCGGGACGAGGATGAAATATCGAGCCCTCTGCTTGAGACAGTAGATCTCTTCTGACGGGGAGCTCCAGAGGAGGCCCGTTGAGAAGAGACACTAGATCCGCAAACCATACTCTGCCCGGCCACCGCGGGGCTATAAGAAGCAGGCGCAGATGGTCCCTGCGAACTCTCTCCAGAACTCCCGGGAGCAGAGCAATCGGGGGAAATGCATACAGACGTAGCCTCGGCCACGTCTGTACCATCGCATCCAGTCCGAGAGGAGCTGGATGCGTGAGGGAGAACCAGAGTGGACAGTGAGACGTCTCTCGAGACGCAAACAAATCCACTTGTGCTTGGCCGAACTCCCTCCATATCAACTCCACCACCTCGGGGTGGAGCCTCCATTCCCCGGGCCTCGGCCCCTGTCTCGACAGGATGTCTGCTCCTATGTTCTGGGCCCCCGGGATGTAAGCTGCTCTGAGTGATAGCAACTTGCCCTGGGACCACAAGAGGATCTGGTGCGCTAGTTTGCATAGTGGGCGTGAACGCAAACCCCCTTGATGATTTATATAGGCAACCACCGACGTATTGTCTGTGCGGACTAACACATGGTGGCCCCTGAGATCTGGGAGGAAGTTCTTGAGAGCAAGAAACACGGCCATCATCTCCAGGCGATTGATATGCCAAGAGAGATGATGGTCCCCCCACAGACCCTGAGCCGAGCGTCCCTCCAGGATCGCTCCCCAGCCCGTGAGGGAGGCATCTGTCGTTAGCATCCTGCGATGACAAGAAGCTCCCAACACGGGTCCCTGGGACAGGAACCAAGGTTTCTTCCACGTAACCAAGGCACGTAGGCAACGCCGCGTAACCTTGATCATGCGAAAGGGGTTGCCCCTCGGGGAAAACCCTTTGGTCCTGAGCCACCACTGCAAGGGTCTCATGTACAGCAGGCCAAAAGTTATCACGTTGGACGCTGCTGCCATCAAACCCAACAGTCTCTGAAACTGTTTCACAGTGAGTGACTGGCCTAGCTTTATCCTCTTTACGGCTGACAGAATGGACTCTATGCGTGCCGGAGACATGCGCGCCCGCATCGACATAGAATCCCATACTACCCCTAGATAAGTGGTTCTCTGTAATGGAGAAAGCACACTCTTCTTGGCGTTTAGCCGTAACCCCAGCTCTCTCATGTGGGCGAGGACGACATCTCGATGCCGAATCGCCAACTGGTGCGACTGAGCTAAAATCAACCAATCGTCGATGTAGTTCAGTATGCGAATACCCTGCAGACGCAGTGGCGCCAGAGCTGCATCTACGCATTTCGTGAAAGTGCGGGGTGATAGTGCTAGGCCAAATGGAAGAACTCGATATTGGTATGCTTTGCCCCCGAAAGCAAACCTCAGGAACTTCCTGTGATATGGAAGGATGGAAATATGGAAGTATGCGTCCTTGAGATCTATCGTGACAAACCAGTCCTCGGATCTGATCTGTGGCACGATTTGTCTCAAAGTCAACATTTTGAATTTCAGCTGCATGACTGACTCGTTCAGAACTCTTAGATCCAAAATGGGACGCAACCCCCCGTCCTTCTTCGGAACGATGAAGTATCGGCTGTAAAACCCGGTGTCCCTGCTGGAGGGAGGTACATATTCTATGGCCCCCTTGTCCAACAGGTTCTTTACTTCTTGTTCCATTACCAGAACCTGCTCGGGGCCCACCGCGGTGGGAAGGACCCCCATAAACCTGGGCGGGCGAGACCCAAACTGTATTTGATAGCCCTTTTCTATGGTCTGCAGGACCCAACGAGAAATATTTGGCAGTAGCTTCCACGCTACCAAAAATTCTACTAGAGGTACCAGCCTCTCGAGACTGGCTTCTGGATTTAGTTGTTGTTGAACAATCAGCCCGTCGCCCTGTAACGGCGAACCGGCAGGGAACGACTGAACTGACTGCTCTAGGACCCTCCTCGGAGGAGGCGGGCATCCCAGGGCCACTACGTTTCCGGGTGGCATCTGAGATATGTGCTCGCTGGAGACCGCTGCGCCCTGTAACACACGAGGTGGCAGGGTTAGCATAACGGTCCCCTGAGGGCACCGAAGAGAGACGGGCACCGTGTAATGAGGTGTTAACCGCTCTACTTCGGGGGGGAACTGCCCTCGATGGCCTGCGCACTCGGACGTCAGGCCTTTTCTTTGCAGCCTTCTTTGAAATAATGACGGTCCTCAGATCCGTCTTACCCCTACAAGGCTGCTGCTGAGCGCGCCCCCCGTGTCCCCAGTCTTTTTGTGGGGGAGCACGGGAGGCCACGCTCTGCTTTTGAGTGGCACGGTGTGAGGAGCTGGCTTTAGATGTTCGGGGCTGCTCCCGCTCAGCAGCCCCGGAGACATGAGTTCGGCGAGGGAGAAGCTTTTGAAAAGCAGCCGCTTGTTTGGCTGACTCCTGGAACCTCTCGACGACCGAATTTACTGCGTCGCCGAAGAGGCCAGAAGAAGAGATGGGAGCATCCATTAAAAAATGTTTATCTTTTTCTTTAATGTTGCTTAAATTCAGCCAGAGATGCCTCTCAGTGGCCACCAGGGCTGCCATAGACCGGCCGATAGATTTAGCCGTCTCCTTAGCGGCCCTGAGAGACAAATCTGTGGCCCGACGCAGTTCGCAAACAGCGTTCGGGCCAATACCCCCGCCTTCATCTAAGTCTCCTAACACCTCAGCTTGGTAAGCCTGCAGCAAAGACATGGTATGTAAACATGCTGCAGCCTGACCAGCCGCTGAATAAGCTTTACCCACCAGATTTGATGTTAATTTAACTGGTTTGGTGGGTAACACCGGGGCCTTAAGGGAAGATGCAGATTCGGGAGAGAGATAGCTCGCGAGCGTCTCTTCAACCCTTGGCATCTCCCCATAACCGTGCTCTTTATATTGGGATATAGAAGAATAGTGAGATGTTTGTGCACTGTAAACTCTATATGATGCTGGTTTTCCCCACGATCTCGACACCTCGGTGTGGAGATCGGGAAAAAACGGCAGACCCCGGCGTTGAGGTTGTGCGCGAGAGGGCAGGAAGCGTTCGTCCAGTTTACTTTTTGAACGAACGTCCTGCTTATCTGACGGCCAATCTATATTTAATCTTTCGACCGCTCTCGTCACAACCTCAATCAGCTCCTCAAACGCGTGAGATTGAGGTGGCGAATCCTCAACATCACGTGAGTCAACACTAACAACATCTAGTTCCTCGGAACTAGATAGTTGTAGTGTTGGTGCCTGTATCAGGGCGGAAGAAACCGCAGCGCGTGCTTCCGAACCCTGATACAATGCACTAGATCTGTCAGGTGAAGGCAGAGATAAGGCCGGGCCCGTCTCTAACCCCGCTGACAGATCCATTTGCGAACCCCAAGTCTGAAGCCTTCGCAGTGCCTCAGCAGCTGCGGGACCTGAGCCTTGGGGAACGCGAGCCTGGGCGTCCTCGCTAAAGAACGCCAGGCGGGATCGGAGCGTTCGTAATGGAAGCACTTCACAGTGCTCACAGCCAGCGCCCTCGAGCGCTGACCGTGCATGCTCCTCTCCCAAACAATCAACACAAAGAACGTGCGTGTCCCCACCCGTTAAATAACGAGGGCAGGGATGCACACACGCTCTGAACTGTTGCTCGCTCGCCATGCTGAATAATATATATATATATAACAGACAACACCAAATATAACAGACAGTTTCACATATAGCGCTTGTGAAGACACAGAAGCTGACGCCGCTTTGTTTTGGGCAGGTTTTATAGTTTCCTGGTTCATGACGTCACCCGCCTCTGACGTTCCGTCACACCATTGGACTGATTTTACATGTGCTTCAATACATAATCACGCAAAGCGTTCCCTTAGCGTCAATTCGACGCAACGCGAGTTCCCTTGAAAGGGAACTGGTTTGCTGATTGCTACACAATTTGTGGACCCCCAAATGCAACAGCATTTTATCAGTCAACCCAGAAACTACGTTATATTTACAACATTCAAAGGAAGAACTAGTTACTGAATTTGCCAAGGTTTGTGTCATCAAATCATTAAAACAGGGGTCTCAAACTACTGGTCTATAGGCCAAGCGGCTCCTCAACTGTTAGAGATGCTTTAAACCTGCAATGAAAATAGATTTCTAACTAATTTCTAATAGAAACTAATCTAAAACCAAACCTTTTTTTTTAACTTAACCATTTCTCATTTTCGTTAAGCTTGACTTAACTTGATGCACTAAAATAACACAAACTGAATATAAAAACATATAAAACATTATGATCAATCAGTTTAAATAAGAAATACAAATTCTGTCCTAATTGAAAGAAAACAATTTGACAAAAAGATTGAATTCAATAATTGGTGATAATATAATGAGAGGTCTATAAGCTATTTTTTGTAGGCCAGTCATTTTTGACCAGGACCACCAGGAAGTGTGACTTTGTTCCATGTTGTACAAAATAAAAGCATTTCAAAACAAACTTCTGGTTAAAGGTAAAATATGTAAGAAAATATGTATCAAAATATCCAAAAACCACTTGCACAGTGTTATATATTTATCTCTATTGTATTGTGTACTTCCATTATCCTAAAAGTTTCCAAGAATTTGTAAATTCAGAGAAATTCACAATTTTAAAAAGTGCCCGTCCCTGTTCACTTGTTCCCTGTCAATGACGTAATATCCGCGCTATCCCTGGTTTCCGCTTGTACTGCCATAGTAACCATGGTGACAGACGTGGACAACTGCGTAGTGTGTAACGTCTAGCGGCACGCTGTTGTTGTTTCGTTCAAACATTATGGACCATGGCAAGCAGACTTTGGGACAAAAGGAGAACTAAAACGAGGATCAATATCAGGGTGGCATTTTTGAGATGCCCAGAGCTCCACGTCCGCGACTAACTTGGACTTGACAGAGCTTCACGAGTCACGACTTGACAGGGATGCCGTTCTTACATGTACTTTATTAGACAGGTGAGCAAATGTACATAAAACAAATCAATATTATATAGCTCAACATGATGAAATGTTAGAATATGATCAGCATGTTATTGTAATGTTGATCTAGCTTACTAGTAGTCTCATATAGCAAACAATATAACACATAGAATAACATTATAACTTTCAACACACTCAAATGCTGTTTAGTATGATAGTGTAACGTTAGACCAAATGAAACAGCGCCTCGTTACCTCACAAGTTTCATTCGTCTAATCAACTGACCGGCGTGAGTGGTAATTCAGCAGTTTGATAGAATTAAATCTCCTTATTCCTTTATGTCCGCGGGACTCTGGCGCTGATATCTGTCTCTTATTAGCAATCGCGACCAGCTTCATACCACAGTCATGTTAAAAAACATGAGTGTTTTCACTCATCCATAAACATTATTATATCCATCAGCATGACAGCAAGTCCCATCATTCCGCTTATCACTGCGTCATCAATCTACGTCTTTGTTATTGTAAGAGGTTAGCGACCCCTAGCAGCAAAAGAAAATTACATATTGTAGCTTTAAACATTAAAACACTTTGGTGTGATACACAGTGCACTCCCCCCCATATTTTGTTGAATATTGACAAAATTATCCATAAATAATGTTTTTTCCCCCTCCCTTGCCTACGCATCAATCAGGTCCAAAAAGAAACATGAAACCTGTCCCAATTGAAAGAAAACAAGTTCTAATTGAAAGAAAAGAAATATTTCAAGTCCAATATTTGGTGATAACATAGCATAACGAGCGATTTACAAACAATTTTTAAAAGGCTGGTCATCAAAGGTGTTACAGGGTTTTCAACACATCATAAGAGTTAAATAGCGTGTTGATATTTTCAGAAATATTCAAACAGTTTTTGCATACAAACATCTGCTAAGTTGTAAGGTGAATTATATGGTCATTTATTTCAGCTTATACTGCATGTATGAAACTGCTTTCAGCTTTTCAATTCCACAGTAACTAATGCCCATCTTCCTCCTGTCAACACCCTCAAAGCAAATGTGGCAGATTTAGTCAACAGAAACACTGCCCAGTTTCCAGTACACAAGTACACTGACCAAACATAATCATCAATTACTGTAGCATTGTGCCAATACATGGAAATTCTTGGTTGTAAAATGTGTGATTGTTAAACTGGCCCACAATGGAGAAATTTCTATGTCCAGGAAATAATTATTCCAACAAAGAGACAAAAAAATCTCTTTACATCCTTGTTGAACATGTTACACAGATCTTCCTGTTTAAGTGGGTGGTTCTTGGCCAGAATAATTTGCAGACAAGATGTGGAACAGACTCTTTGGAACAGACCGATGTTCAAAAGTCTGGAGCTATGTGAGACGACACACACCTCCATTCATGAAGAAATGGAGAGTCATCTTGCGTCTTTTGAAGTAGATGGATTTGTGTAACAAGAACTACACTACACTACACACACTGCAATCTGAACCGTTTTTTTTTCTTTTTTTTTTCTTTGCTGCTCCTGATGGTTTCTTTGACATCAAATCTCTTACTAACCCGAGGAGACAGTAAGCCACATCCTGCAGCAATACATGGCCTTACTCAGACATGGGGCAGTTTTAAATGATAATATATAGTCCCTTAGGTGCTCCTAAAAACAAACATGAGTATTATTTCTCTCTGATGCACGTGATTTATAGACATGTCATCTAATACTATACAAACACTGCATTTGGGGATGCAGTGCTTTTGATGTCACAACACGTGCCATCTGAAGCAATGCAATGAAAATGGAGAGTGTTAGCATGAATAAAGCTCATGAGCTCCTGTCAAGGTCACAACTGAAGAAGAACAGTTTTTGAAAGCTCTCTAGTCTGATCAAGTTCTCAGTTTCTTTGTTGAGCCTTAAATAGTTCTCCATAAAAGCGCTCAACGTGAAGGCATTTGATCAGCTGCATGGATAGAGTAAGAAGCGGGACGTGTTTCTGCAGGGTGTGAGGGATTTTTGAACATCCAAGGGAGAATTTGCATCACGGACGGGGCAGTGATCAGCAGGGGTGTGTTCTAATGAATAAACATCGCTTTTCAGATAATTATGAGATGTTTTCGCCTATTCTCTTTTCAGCTTCATCTGCATAATTACATGGGTTCGTAATGACAGTTCGTTAGCGATGACTCAGATGTCCAAGGAAATGAGTGACTGCCAAAACCCCTATCTGACAGTTATTTCCCAAGATTCAAAAACAAGAATTACCCAATGATAGTGGTCTGAATGATAGAGAGAGAGAGAGAGAGAGAGAGAGAGAGAGAGAGAGAGAGAGAGAGAGAGAGAGAGAGAGAGAGAGAGAGAGAGAGAGAGAGAGAGATGAATAGACAGGAAATGGAAGCCCTTGTTTGACTTTTGTTTCTTCATTAACAGCTTTCTCATCATGCAGGCGGGCAGCTGCGCTCAGGTCTGTCTATGCTGAGATAAAGCCTGAATCAGGGAGAGAGGACGACAGCAAAAAACTAAAATAACCTCCATAATTAAGCAGCAAAAACAAAGGCAGCCATTGATTTGCTGTCTAATGCCAAAATGGAGGGCATAGCAATGGAGAGAGAGAGAGAGAGAGAGAGAGAGAGAGAGAGAGAGAGAGAGAGAGAGAGAGAGAGAGAGAGAGAGAGAGAGAGAGAGAGAGAGTGTGTGTGGCCTGATAAAGCTTACATTAGCTGCTTTTCCACTGTCGGGCCACTGCGAGCCAGGGCTTTAAATGAGCCTTCAACCTGTAGCACTGAGCCCAAAACCAGTCTGCGTTTCCACCGTCAAGCCAGAAGCTGCAAAGGGCTTCACTAAAACACGCCCGTAACACACCTCTCTGGATAGACCTAAAACCAATCAGAGCGATGAAGGAGATGATGCTTCAACGTCGCTAAGCTATTGTCATCGTGTAAAGCCCGCCTAAACATTTGTGATTCGTGCCTCGATTTGGAAATGGGCTTGAATGGGTTCTTGGCCAGACTTGCAGAGCAAATCTCAAATTTGCCGGAAGTTCGTTAGGGTTTTCCCAGGCTAGATCAGAATCCACATCGGATCACAAATAGAAGTTATTTCAAACACTTGCTAAAAGTGAGTTTTGAGCTAAAATGATTTTAAAGTCTTTAATGCTGATTCTCTGCTATATGAAATCATCCACGGCGCTGCCGTCTCCAGACTCAGGTAAACTCTGCCTCTGTTCAACACCCCTCCTCGAGCCCGAGTTGGCCCGCTTTGGACCAAGGTATTTGGCGGGCCAAAAAACCCTGGCTTTTATTTTTTTCTCAAAAAAATACCTAAGCATCCTTAAATAGGCAGCAAAAAAAAAAAAAAAAAAGATAGACTTCCCGTTTCAATAGGAAATACATCAACCTAGAAAAGCAAACAAAACTTTTTAATGGGGATTTTTGAGAAAAATAGACAACTCAAGATATATTGATGTCTGTATTGTATTGATATATCTGATGCAATTTCACTGCTAAGCTCATTTATCGTTAACAGGGATGTTTATATTTCTTTACTGAAAAACAGAGACATTGACTAAGAATTTTTATTTATTTATGTATTTTTTCACTGTCTAAATAAAAGCTGTGCTCTTTAGAGAAGTATACTTAGCATCTTTCCAAAGGTAGTGACAGAACGGCCAGTGACTTGCTCTTACTCTCTTTCTTTGTGTGTGTGTGTGTGTGTGTGTGTGTGTGTGTGTGTTTATGTGTAGTAGGTCTGTCTCCTGACAGTGTCTTTTTCCTTTTCAACCCTGGCACAGCTCACATCCCATCCCAGAGAACAGAGGAGGTCTTCAAACAGGGAAGTGAAAGAGAGAGAGAAAGAGCCGTTTCCTTTTCTCAATCCCAATCACTGTTGCTTCACTGAATTTCAGTTAACTCCAACACAGCTGAGCAGTCTAAGCCCCCATTCTTCAAAACACACATACACAAGGCTGTCCTCGCTCGGACCAAAGTCTAGAGTTTTGCATACCAGTACTAAACCTTTTCAAATTCATTTTAAATTTCAGTTTTCTGGTTTTAGTTAATATCAGATAAGGGCATTGTCAGTCAGTTTTCAGTTTATGTATACATCTGTATTTTGTTTTTAATACTACTATATTCATTGTTATATCTATTCAGCAGCATAGTTTTTATGAAACAATACTTTTATCTCATTCCAGCTTAATATGCTTGTAGAGTCACTTGTAGATACACAAGTCAAAGCGAATATCTATATAAAAATGGTTTTTATAGCACCAGAATGCTAACAATTTTTGGAAAGTTGCCTCTGGGATAAGAGAAAATATTGAAATCCAAAAGCAAAAAGTACACATCAATTACAAACATGTTTATTTTCCTTTAGGATGTTTTTCAACCACGGCTATTTGTTTTCTTCTATTTTTCTCCATTTACTGATTAATTATTTTATAATGATAACCTAATGATGTGCAATGTGTACTTCCCCTTATCACCCTAAAACCATGTCCAGCAGATGTCCAGTGGCATCCTGACACAAGACACATTTCTGATAGAGTGTCACAGATTCTTCTGTTGGCTTTCAAGAAGAGTGGCCACTGGGACCATTGGAAAGTTTGAGGGGGGCTCAATAAGTCAAAAGGTGGAGGGACATGTTTAAAAACTTCTAATATTAAGAAGTAATGTAATGCCCTTGCGCCAAAAAGAAGTTCACAAGACACCCATATCAAGGCGACTTAGAAACACTCCCCCAAAACACATACAATTATGCAGAGATAATGTTGTATATGTTTGGGCGAAGGAAATCAGAATCCACACACACACACACACACACACACACACACACACACACACACACACACACACACACACACACACACACACACACACACACACACACACACACACACACACACACACACACACACACACACACACACACACAGATGGAGGGAGAAGGACAGGGACAGAGCGGTAGAATCTCATTAGGTCTGGAAAGCGTGAGTGGTGACGACCTGACAGAATCAGATTAGTGATGCACACACTCTCTCCTCCTGTCACCCCCATCTGCTGTAGCACTGCCGATAGAAGTGAAGAAGAAGAAGAAGAAGAAGAAAACTCTCTGAACTACGTAAACGGAGTCAAGCTCAATAACCAGTGCCATTTGCACTTCAATTACAAATGTATGTGCATACAAACATCTGGACACATTAACACTCCAAAAACATTCACACTTGGGTGTACGATACGCAAACGCAAAAACATTGCAGTTCTTTACCAAGTAAACTGATCAGCCTGCAAAGTTAATTACTGAGGATTATGCAGACTTGAAATTTATGCAGTGACTGAAAGCAGCAATTGTCTCAGTTTTTAGTTTCTGGGACTTTGGTCAGCTGTCTGAAACACCTCTCTAAGGAGGTGGTCAAAGGCAGAAACTCACCGTGTCCACCTCGCAGGGGTGCGGGGGAGCGGTAGATGGCGACGGGTGGAGGGTGATGCCGGGCTCCTTCTGGGTAATGGTGGTGCTGGGTCTCAGAATGTGAGAACGTGGAGGACGAGAGGACGATGGTGTTATCAGGGTTTGAGGCCCATGCGGTGCCAAACACGCACCCTACAGCCAGGGGCAGCACGCAGGCAAGCCACAGGGAGCATCGGGTCTCAGAGTGGGGGCGCATGGTTATCGCCCCCTCCTCACTGCAGGACAGCTTTCAGCAGGCGAAATGGAACGAGAAACAGGTGAGGGGGACCTGACGTCCGTTAAGATCCCATGGTAGGGAACGCATGCACTCTCTATGATGAAAATCCAAAGCAAAATCCTCTTTTTCCCGCTGCCGAAGAATCAGTGGCCCTGAGAGAGTTGGCAAAAATAGTTATTCCTCAGTTCCAGCAGATGTTATTCATCAGCTGCTCCTCTGAGAGGCAGAACCAGTATCCCCGGTTGACCCGGCTCACCTCTGGAGGAGAAAGAGCGAGGCAGGGAATCAACGGGTGGCGACTGGCAAACCTGCGCCACTGCTTTCAAACAGCTGTCTCACGACCACACACTCTTTCTTCTCCCCAACTGAGGCAAAGAGGCGCTCACTGACTCTCTCCAGCGCTGCGTCCGCTCACACAGCTAATGAACCAAAAGTCTTGCCTGAGATCCGAGCCCCCCCTCCAACACTCACTGAGCAAGACAGAGAGACAGAGCAGAGACTCTCCAGCAGAGAGGATGGAGACAGAAGCTGGCAGAGAGGAGAGAGAGAGAGAGGAACGAAGGGGGATGGATGAGGGACGCTCGACTCAGGTGAAAGTAAGCAGAGACGATGGGATGGATGTGAAAGAGGAGGCGGGAGTTGCTCAGATGTGGGCCAGCCCTATGCAAATCGCTCCACGGCACCGAGCAAATCAGGAGGGCTGGCTGCCTCTGCAGAGGAGTGAGCTGCCTTCCAGTCACGAGGAGGAGAGAACGCACCAGAGAGAGGGAGCCAGAAGAGTGTGAGAGCGAGGAAAGTGAGAGAACACCGGTGAAAGCGAGAGCGATAGAATCACATTTCTCGCAGCAGTTTGGTGATAAGGATGTCATCTGAGCTGAGAGATCTGCTCCATGTTTCGGTGATGGTGAGAGAGATTCATCATACATTTAACGTTTCACCAATCTTAAGTCTGATACAAACAGATACAGATTCTTTCCCGAGGCAAACAAACGCACACTGTGGCTTCTTTCAGGTCATATAGGAATCATTATATTTAGTATTAGTTGAGAACACTTGAATGCCAACATAAAGTTGCAAATATCAATGGTAAACAATGGGATTTTCTTTAAGCCTTAATTTTAAAGCTTCTTGTTATTAAACATACGTTTTATTTAATTGTTGATTACAATTCAGCTTGTAGGTATTTTTTGTTCTGTTGATAAATAATAGCTGTAAAACTTCCCCAAAAATACAGCTCATTTAGTGGGTTTAGGAGCTGACAGTCTTGTACGACCAAACTACATTTCCATTACATTTCATCACATCATTGTTTGTGACAAGAATACTTAAAAAATTATACAAATATACAGATAAAGCATTAATCCAGACCTACAGTGCATGTTTTGCTTTTCTTGCAGTACCGTGAAAATGCTGTGAATGTCAGTAAGGGGAAAAGAGAAAAACTGAGAAAAGAAAGAAATATGAAATTGCCCAATACATCAATTTTTATGACAAAAATCATTTGAACACACGTAAATCAGAAGTATAACTTCAAAGGGAGACTTAAATGCATAATGAGCCTCCAAAAGAAACATCAACACACAAAAAACATCCTTATAAATGATTTTAGTATCCATGTGAATTTTTTTTGTGCAAAATCTTTTTATTGTTGTTAACTGTTATATAACCCCCATAACTGTTAAAACTTAAGAAAACAATTTCTTATTAAAATGAGAGCTCAGATTTTCCAAGGCACCAAAGCACAATTCAAACATTTCAATAGAAACCCAAACATTTAAAACTTTCAAAAGCAAATTATGTTTTCACTGTGTCAAGAAATCAGTCAAACAGTCAAATAGCATGTATTTTTATTTTGAAATGATGTCATCAATAAGTGAAAGTAATTGGTGTTACTATGATAATTCAGGTCGAATGTCTAACTGTTGATAAAGTCATCCCTTCAACCACAAAAAACAACACTGTTTTCATGAACAGCTTTCTACATAACACGATAGTCCAAGTAACTTATATATATTATATAAGTTATATATCAATATTTGATTGATTGATATTGTGAAGCTGCTTTGATGCAATTTATATTGTGAAAAGCGCTATATAAATACACTGATTAAAAAATATGACAAGATTAAGGGGTAGCGATCACTAAAAAGTAAACCAAAAGTAAAAACATATCTGAGGAGTATGTTACCTCACTTTGCTGACACACTTTGAGAGCCAATGCTTGAAATAGGAGGTGGAGGAGGTTTAGACTTTTCAGGCTCATAATAACAATAATGAAAAAAACAAAAGTGAAGATGACATAACAATATTCAAGCAAAAGATAGCATATCTTAGTTCTGTGAAACACGATAAAAAAAACAATGATACTCACGTATCAAATAAAACAACTTCGGCATTTGTTTTCAGGCCTTTCTGCTCCTTAAAGGTGGCATATTATGCCCCTTTTCACAAGATGTAATATAAATCTATAATGTCCCCAGAATGTGTCTGTGAAATTTCAGCTCAAAATACCGCCCAGGTCATTTATTATAGCTTGTCAAATTTGCCCCCTTTTGGGTGTGAGCAAAAAAAAACCTCAGTTTTTATGTGTCCCTTTAAATGCAAATGAGCTGCTGCTCCCCGTGCAGTTCAGAAGAGAGCCAATCCTTCAGATAAACCAGCAATAACAAAACACACAAATAATCTCACTCATCCAATATCACAGAAGTCAAGTCACCTTCATATATATTGCACTTTTAACAATATAGATTGTTCCAAAGCAGCTTTACAGTGATAATAGGAAATTAAAGTAACAGAGATTGTTTTGGCTTTATAGCAGCTCGAGAATAAAGTTACTCTCCAGCTAAAGTTAGTTTTGATTGATTCACTTCCGTTGCAAAGATCATTAGTTATTAACTTATGGGCCACTAACACGACACCGTTCTAACAGAAAACTCTCAAAGCGCTTAGAACCCGCTAGAAATAACCAGCAGCCTTACGGTGAAACTCGTTGCAAGAGGTTGCAACTTTTAGACGCACATGGACGTTTCTGAATGGTTAGAAAAACTTTCAATTATGTAACAGACATTATACAACTCAGTGCCTATTAGGGCTGTTACAATATATCGTGTCACAATATATCGCAATACAAAAAAGCAACATGTATCATGTATAATGAAAATATGTATTGTGTCTAGTTCACCCAAAATAAAAAATTTAGTGTGTGAGGAAAAAATTCAAGTTTTCAGAGTTTTAGTGTCAGTACTACATTAAACTACTGTATATAATGTTGAATATAATTTACAGTATAATAATGCAATGGGGGAATATTTGTGGGTCCTGATAATGCCAAATGTCTTATGTTACCAGTAAAACGTGGCCAACATTATTTTAAATATATCTAGTCAGTGACAGAGTGCAAACATATTCATCTAAAATAATTCTGTATTTTCAGCTTCAGAATCATGAATATTTTTATTCTGGTGTCACTATTGTCCTGTGCTTTGGGTTTCCAGCACCAAGTCCAAGCCTATTCATCGGTGTATCTCTAATATATATAAATATGAACATGATGTGTTGAACAATAATTACTTCCAATTCATTCATTTGTTACTTCCTAACAGCGCATCTTCAATGGGCAGACAAACACCCCCACTATTCTCTAAAACAGACTTTCTATGGGAAAATATTTGAATATGGATTTTACCAAAATGAATTGTGTAAAATTACAAAACCGAAAACAAATCTATCTCTTCATTTCAATCTGTCACCTCTCATGCTCTAAACATGGATGAACATCTTCTCTTTGGCTGCTAGTAACAAGAGATCTGAGCCTCTTTTGTGTGTGTGTGTGTGTGTGTGTGTCTGTGTGTGTGTGTCTGTGTGGCGGAGATTAGTCTTGTTTACTCATTGTGCTCATGTAACATGAGCAACAGAACCAGAGAGGAAATGAATGCAGCCCAGAGCTCCAAGGAGAGTCCAGATGAGGTCACAGTGACCCGTTCCTCAAACATAACAACACAAAAAATAGAGTGTGTCTTTTAACCAAATCTCATCTTAATTCTATTTCTTATTTTGCTCATGTGAAATTTAGCCAAAGCTCTTCACAACAACCATGGCATATTGTTGGCATGCAAACGGATAGACCTCTCAATATAACCTTGATTGATTTAAATGACTTGAACTAATTTATTCATAATTATCACTTATTAATTGGAACGTCTTTGGTCTGTTAAACTGATTTTAAAATGAATTTGAGTGCAAATTCCATAAAACACCTGCAAACACTGTCAGGTTTTCACTAATTGATTAAAAACATCTAAAGTGCATAATTACTCACTACCCAACCATTTAAATGGTCCTCGTGCTCCCAAACCTTCTTCATAATTCACCTTCAGCAGTATGGTAATGAGAAATTCATTTTGTTCACAGATGTGGTCTGCTTAATGAGACTGACACTCCAGGTTTGCTGCAGGCCTGTTTCACTACTGTTTCACAGGTACTTCAGACCAACACAGCATTACATGACATCTATATTACATCTTATTTTCTCCCCTTCTCTCTTACCCGCACATCACTTCTATCTCTTCTCCTGATGTTTCTCCTCTCATTCTCTACTCATCCCCCCTCCCCTCCCCTCATCTTTGATACTCTCCCCCTCACCCTCTCTTCTCTTCACATGTCTCTTTTCTCCTCTCCACACATATCTCATGTAACCATATCTCTCCTCTCCTCCCCTTATATCTCTACTCATGTCCTCTCATCTAATCTCCCCTAATCTCCCTCATGTCTCTCCTCTTATTTTCTCCTCATGTCTCTCATTTTCTCTCCTCTCTTTATGCCTCCCCTATCCTCATCTCCTCTCTCTTCACACAATTGACCTATCGGTAAGCCCCTCCCCTCAAAAGCAGATAAGCCAATGGCAGTTGAGGATCAGTTGAACTGGGAAAACTTTAGGTTTCAGCACCATAGAGAAACATCGGAAGCTCTCATCGGTTTTATGGTGTTTATGCTACAAAAATGGTAAAATGATGTGCCAGGGGTACTTTTAAAACTGATTCCAGGAATCCTGAGAAGATGGGCATGGCAATTCATGTTTTGAATCCCAGTACTGTGCTCGCGTTTCAAAAGTGTGGTAAGATTTGCGCAAACAGAGCAGTTTTCTGCGCAATACAACTGGAGCCCGGTTAATTTATCAATGATGTGGGTGCAGTATCCTGGTTCCCTAAGGATTTAAGCCCAATCCCAATGAAGATGAAAACGTTCATTTTTGATACGTCAAAATTGACGTAGGACAAGGTTTTCACACTGACAGCTGTCATTGTAAGACAGTTAGAAACTCTGTTTGTTTGTCCAAGTTAGCAACAGTAACTAAGGGGGAAGTGGCTTACTGGTTAATTGAAGACATTCATGAATTTTAGTCTGTTGATGGTGTAAAAATAAGTTTGCAGTCTATTCATCTGTGTGTAAATGCCTTTCTGAATACTGCATGTATCTGCTATCTAATCCATTTGGTTTTATTTAGTAGAGTGGAAAAAAAACAACAACACAGCCATGAAAGAGAAGGTTAAATGTCGCATTGCTGCCTTTCCGTGCACTTATACAATTTCACTGCACTCACATAGAGCTTGCAGATTTCCTCTTTCTTTTTTCTTTTCTTCTTTTTTTGGCAGAAGTCACAATGTTTGTAATGACATTTGTAAACAAGGCTCATTTTCTCCAGATGGCTCATTAGGTCTTCTTGGGAACAAACAAAATCTCAATCAGCTGATTCCTGACTCTGAAGATAGTGTGCCATTAGTGTATTTCACCAATGGCAGTGAGGTTCCCACTTCCTGTGACTCCAAAGGCCTCTTTAAGGACCAGTGTTAAATAAAAATCAATCTCAGAAGAGTCTCAGAGAAAACCCATAGCCTGCCGATTCATTTTGACTCCCAGCTGAAAAGTCTCTCAGCACTTAATTTGCATTCATGCACTCTAAATGACTGTCAGCATGTGAGGCGTTGTTCATTTTTGTGAGGGAAATGTGTACGTCTCATGGAGTATATCTATCTGGTGACACCGATGTTTTCTGTTTTCTCCAAGTCCAAAGTCTAAATTACTATATAAACACCCTAAACTTGTTCCTGCTGCTGGAGGGCCAACATCTTACAGATTTTAGCTCCAAGACACATGCCTGGATATATCTAGTCTGAAGGCATTGATTAGCTGGTGTGTTTGTGTGTGTGTGTGTGTGTGTGTGTGTATTCTGGTGTGTTTAATAATGGTTGGAGTTAAACTCTGCAGAACAGGAGCAGGTTTGAACACCACTGCCCTAAACCAAACTGAACGATTTAGAAACCAACCACCACAACACAGATACCGCGGTTTGTTTGACTAGATTTTTCAAATTAACAATGAATTTAGCATTATGAAATGAAAGATTGGGACAGTGTGTTGTATAAGTACCTACTCCTCTCAACAATTTAAGAAAATCAAATAAAAATTGTATTATAAGTGTACAAAATTAGTTTGACAAAATTCAATTGCAACCAAATTTTGTCATTTAACCATGGGAAAGTATCCAGCAGACACCTCAAAAGTTCAACAGAACATAATTGTGTACAGAACGAATAACATCAAAACAACACTGCTAAGCCAGTTTAAATAGTAGTTTAAGATCATTGTTATGTTTCAGTTAACAATCCTGCCTAATTCTGAAATGCCTGAATGAACCTAATCAACAAAGTGGGTGAGAAGACTCAATCAAAGTGTAAACAAACAAACATCAAATGAACTATTAAAATTGCTCTAAAATCACCTGGGATGCTGATCAGTGATCTGGAATAGCAGGCAGAGATATTTCTCTTTGAGCTGGTCA
The DNA here is from genome assembly GCA_030578275.1 of Meda fulgida. Classification (NCBI taxonomy): domain Eukaryota; kingdom Metazoa; phylum Chordata; class Actinopteri; order Cypriniformes; family Leuciscidae; genus Meda; species Meda fulgida. Next base: position 27,356,274 of record CM060635.1, on the reverse strand, counting down.
TGCTTCACATCCGTGTTGACTTTAATATTTAAAAAGTACATTAACAAAGCAAACTGCAGATTTAGCATCACATTTCAATAGAATTATGAGAAAGAAAGAAAAAAAAAGAAAAAGAAAAAGAACAAAACTTCATAGTCAGGAAGTTTGTCCATGCTGATAAATGAGCACCAAAAGGCTGCCAAATTTTGAAGCCCTAAAGTAGGGAAAAAAAAAATCCTAATGTGTCCTCTGTGAAAACAGTAGTACAGACAGGAGCAATGTAAACATCCCTAGAAGGGTTCTTTTAAGTTGGCTTCAAGGAAACTATCTGCAGCGGTCACAAGCGCTGTACACACACAAACACACCACACTTTACATCCGCACTGTTAATCCTTACGGTGCGGCTCACAGCATTTTAGCTTTACTAACACACAGCCCTTTTAACTGGGAAGATGACAGCTGCAGAGAGAGAGAGAGAGAGAGAGAGAGAGAGAGAGAGAGAGAGAGAGAGAGAGAGAGAGAGAGAGAGAGAGAGAGAGAGAGAGAGAGAGAGAGAGAGAGAGAGAGAGATAAGGAACACGGCAGAGCAATGGGTGTTGATAAAAAGCTCCCTGTGTGATAGATCGAGCGAGAACAATAGTATAAGAATCAGTTTGCTGATATATTAGAACTGACACTAAGAAAAGATGAGAGTGATTCTGACAGAATCCATATTGTAATCATGTTTCTCGGTGTGTGTGTGTGTGTGTGTGTGTGTGTGTACAGCGGTGGTGCACATCATGGTTGGGCAAAATGTAAAATTCAAAAATGTTTTTTTTTTTTTTTTTTTTTAGTTCACAAATTTGTTCACAGTTCACAGTTCATGAATTTGAATTTACCTGCCAGTGCAGAATGGTGAACTGAGATTTGAATTGGAATGAGAAGTCAGTCAGGTCTTATTGTTAATACGTGGGTATTAATATGCAACATTTACAGATACAAAACGTGCACTTTTGTACATTTGGATAGGTGTTGAAATGTACAATTTGAATGTATAGACAATATTTAAACAAACATTCTTACGTATTTACAGCCAATTGAAACAAAATATTCACAAATCTTCATATCATAAAGATATTTGTATAATTGCCCTTTTACCATTATATGAATACATTTTAGACCCTTAACTCTACCCTCAAACCCAAACATAACTAAAATAGAATATATAAAAATGTAATGGACACAAATGTATAAGAAAATTAACATTTTAGTGACAATATCGCATTAAAATGATATTTTGAGCCATTAATACACCTCCTCTAAACCTAACCATAACCATTTCCTAAAAATATGCACAATTTAAAAAGAAAACCAGACAGACAAGTATAATCACAATAATTCATTTATTGCAAAAATGTCAAAAGTGGTACCAAAAGTAGCCCAAATGACGATGTGTTGCAGTCGCAGTCCTCTCTGGCGGAATATAATAGTTATATCGCTGATAATTAAAACATGCCAAATATCGGCCTCTGAAATATATCGGTCGACCACTGTTATCAAGGTTTCCATATGTTGTGTATATTTAAAGTGAATAAAATATAATGAAAAATGAAATAATTTATTAAAAGCTAAATGTACACAGGCTTTATATTCAAGGAGTAGTAGGATTTAACTACACACATCTCATCTCTGTGTGTTTGACGGGCTTCATTGTTCAGCACCACGGACAGCGACCACCACTGCTGTGTTTACTGGCAGCATTTTTACCGTAGTCTCATGTTGTGTTTGTAATAGACTAATAATCTAATGTTGTATGGGTTGTAAAGGAGGGTGGCCACTGCCTGAGACCATAGCTTGGCTAACAGCATTAAATATGAATGATTCATAAAATCAAAACTGACAGAAGCAATTGAAAGAGGAATGTGTGTTTGGAGGATTAAAAATGCATCACAGGCATCACTTATGGATGAATGCTCGCACTCCCACCTTTCAAAAAAAGACTACAACAAGAAACAAGAGGAGGCAGATGTGGACATCATAAAGGTGTGATGACACTCAACCGCTTGCGCGCACACAGAGTGGCTATATATCCGTGTTTTGCATTTCCAGTAATACATTATTTTATATGGGATTTTGCAAGAGTACTCAATACTGTTAATATACAACTTAATGAAAAACAGGGAATTTAAAACTCTCAATCTTCATTTTTCACTATTGATTTTAGCCTAAAGGAAAATGTATGCCTTAAAAGAGCTCAATTTTTTTGCTCGATTGCTAAAACACTTTTCCACTTAACCTATAGCACATTTTCCAATTGTACAAAGCTCAAACTTTCAAGGGAAAATCAAACATTCAACTCAAAATTGTAAACCATCAAATACACACTGAACACTCAATAAAACCTCATATCAATCACTACAATGAATGAGCTTTTTCTTTCTTTTGAAGCAACAGCATAACTCTAGTGCAATCTAACTACTTGAGAATGCTGAACACAACAATAATACTGTACAGTACCATATCACAAAATTAAACTGTTTGAGGAAAAACAACAACATATGTGATACTGTAAGTTGGAAATGAATGACCTCCAAATCAAATGCCAAAAATATATTGTAGAGTAAATCATGTGGAAAACAATATAAATATGACAACAAAGAATATGATTACAATATTATAATATTCCCTTGAGCTTTTGACATATAGGAGGTCTTTACAATTAAAACATCCAACAAGTTTCATAGCTTAAAAATCCTCATAAACAAAGGATTTATTTAATCAAGCTCTTTGAATATTGTGGGATCTGTGATGTCACATGAACAAATTCATTAGCATAAGACTTCCTCCAGAGCACGACATTAACAAACACTTACACTTCATCACACTATAGGCTCCGCCCACTATCGTTCAGTCGACTAACGGCTGACCCCTCTCAACACCGGATGCGAGTGTCGTGTCAAAAGCAAATGGAATATAATCTCTGACGGTCTCTACACTGGATACAGTATACTGATACTGGTGTACTCAACACGCTTGAGTCTGCTGACAACCGGACGAATGGACACTTCAGAAGACCGTTATTAAGCCCCCGGAGATGTGTGGAGCACTTTTATGATGGATCGATGCACTTTTATGGCGAACTATCCCTTTAATGCCGCTCCGAAACGCGTCAAGAGGATTATATTTTAGTTTGGAGCATTTGACTGCAAACATTTTTTTTTCATTAAATTTCACCTGCATGTAAATTGGATTTGGTGGGTAAATACAATGAATAAAAATAATTCAAGTAAACAAAGCAAAACTTCATGTAGTAACACATATGCGTAATTTCACACAATTTCACACAAGCCACCAAGACAAATATATTAGTACTGTAGCCATCAAAATCATATTGATATACTGTATGTATATATCATTTCTGTGAGATAATTCATACCACCCAGCACAATAGAACTTAGGCAGTGAAATGTGAGCGGCTCAAGGCATCATTCCAGCGCAGAGCAGAGATTTGAATCGATTGTGCCACCATCCACAGGCTGTAGAGCGACTTTGAATGCACAGCTGTCTCCATTCAGGGCCATTACATCACAAACAGCTCTCTGGAAAATAACCAGCCCCACAAGGGCCACAGTGGGGTCTCAAATGGGTTCGCATTTATTTTGCCTATTGTGTAAATGTAGCACATACGTGTCTCCACTGGACCGGTAATGACTCCATAGTCATGGAGGGAGAGCTTTAAACAGGCAAGAGCAGTGAACAACAGTCAGCCGATGTGGAGAATGGAGGAACTGTGCTCCAGTACGCCTGCAGCGCTAACACTGCATCATAGCTGTTGCACGTCCCACTACACACTCATTAGCCATTCTCTCTGTAGATCACGACACGTGACCTTTTTATTAACTGATTGCGTAATTGTTGAGGGGTGATTTCCAGATGAGTTTGCATATGCTTGCTGATAGTTTGTTTTAAGATAACAAGCCTTATTTTCTGAAATAGGGGCTAAATGGCTAAATGCTATTGTGTTTTGATATTGTTTTCCAGTAAAAAATTCTGAAAAAAAAGATACATTTACTTTTAAGACTTTAAGGGCCATTTTTGCTAACAGCTTGCACCAGCGCAAACGGTCCTTTGGCGTAAAAAAATACAGTCAAGAATTACTACCGACTTGCAGTGAGAAATTAGTGCTGAAAAGGAAAGTTATTTTTGTATTTTTAATTTTTTTTTGCAGCATAAACTTGTTGACAAGCTTTAGTAAAAGATTACAGGTCCCACGCTTCAAATCAGGATTAAGCTGGTGAGAAACTGTATATAATTAACAAGCAAATACATGTAAAAATGAAAGCACACGGTTCGTGTTCATCAAAATGTTGAACTATCATAGTATATATAATCCAAAAATGCTTTTATATTCCAAAGAAATATTTAATTATCTGAATTACCATCAGACATCTTGACGTGAATGAGAACCAAAGCATGTCCAAATCAAATCAAGCCCGAAATAGAGCCTTTTATGAACACCCACATTAATTCAGTCAAACCCCAATCAGCACATGAGACAGACATCCACACTGCAGGAAACCCCCTGCTAGGTTTTGTCTCTCGTAATCTCTCCCCCCATGTCCAGAGATTTCCATTCCCAACGGATTCCTGCTGTTGACACCTCTTTCTCAATCAGACAGCTGTGATTTATGGATTGTGCATGCTGTATAGACTATAGTTCTCAAGGATGAAAGTTTCTGTGGCTCATTTGCACCAGGTCCCTAATATGGAGCTCCACAGGTGAATGGGAAAGAGAGCTCTTGATGAGACAAGGATATAAGCACCGGCTGTGCTTGGTCTTGACACACAGCAGGCTGACAGTCATCGCCTTTGTTTGAACCTTTAATTGAGCTCTCTGAATCATGTGCAACTGCTTTCACCTGTGAGTACTGTAACAATCAAAGTCATCAACATGCAAGATGCTAGAATACCTATTAATAACCTGTCAACATTGTTTTACTTCAGGTCAGGTTTTTCTGGTTACCTTACATTTTGCTATTTTTGTCCAACTGTCCCAAAACAATAAAAAAAAAAACATTTAGGATGAGGAAGAGTTCACTATCACTAGAGTTGGGCAATATATTTTTGAGTATTCACAATATTACTTCAAAAAATGTACTGTGAATATTTACAATATATTAAGTAATTTTTTTGAAGTAATATTGTGAATACTCAAAAATTTTGAAGAGTCCAATGCATAGAATTTAACAATCATTGTATGTTTTTGTAAAAATACATGTCAGTAAATACTGCTGTTTATTACTATGTATTTTCATATTGTTTAATTTAGCTGAAAACGTCTCGGTTACGTATGTAACCCTAGTTCCCTGATAGGGAACGAGACACTGCGTCAAACGCTGTGGGAACGCCCCTGCGTTGTGCGTCATGAAGCACGTATGGAATCAGTCCAATAGAGAGATGAAACGTCACAGGCGGGTGACGTCATCGACCAGGAACTATAAAAGCACCCCAAAACACAAGCGCATTAGCTTCTGATAGGCCTGAAGGAGCGCTAACGGGAGTGCCGGGAGTATGGCGGAACGACGCAGCGTATCGTTCCCTATCAGGGAACTAGGGATACATACGTAACCGAGACGTTCCCTTTCAAGGGAACTTCGAGCTGCGTCAAACGTTGTGGGAACGCGAATACCCACGTCGCCATAGGACCAAATGACCGCCATGTGAGACTAGCGAACAGAGGACGAGAGCACCTGTGCCCCAGGGGTAGAGCTTAGGTCTAGGTCATAGAACCTAATAAAAGTATGCGGTGAAGACCATCCAGCCGCATTACAAACATCACTCAGGGAAACTCCTGACAATAAAGCTTTAGAAGCAGCCATACTCCTGGTAGAGTGGGCTCGAACAGCCAAACGTGAAGGCTGGCCAGCCGACTCATAAGCATGTGAGATAGCCTCAACCACCCACTTGCTCATTCTCTGTTTAGACGCAGGACACCCTTTCCTAGGTGGCCCGAAACATACAAATAGTTGTTCCGATTTTCTCCACAGGGCAGCTCTGTGGACATAAGCGTCTAACGCCCTAACAGGGCAGAGTAAATTAAGTTCCCTTTCGTAGTCACTCCGAGTTACGTCGGAATGACGACGAAATGGGGTTTCGCTTAGAACACCTATCGACTTCGAGTATACAAAAACGAGCCAATGGCAAAGAAATGCCATGGGTCTGCGGAATTTGCATGACGTACTCCGCCCCACCTCGTGGGTATAAAAGGAGGACGCCGGCAACATGCAGATATGTTTTTCGCTTCGGAGCCAAGAGTATCTCTTCACTCCACAGCCATTTATGACTTCACTCTACGAGACGAGCCATTCTCTCCGGTGTTGGTGTGGTAGCGATCTGCGGCGAGTTCACATTGCCTGCTGATCTGTGCAGTGATCTGCCAGTGAGTGTGTTCTCCCCGCTCGCTTCGACATCGCTGAGTTTTTTTCTCCTCTCACAAAAGAGCTCGCACGCGGCACGTCTTTTTAAAGACGGCTCGCCCGTGCATTTAAAAAAAAAAAAAAATGTGGCGGCAGATTGGTATCGGACTCTGATGGGCACGAGCGCTGTCTAGTGTGTAGGGCTTTTATCATGCTTGTACAGCGCTCGTGGGTGATTCATGTTCTCTCTGGGAACGTGATCATCGCGTCATTTAGGTCGAGACTCAATGAACTCGCAGAGTGAGAGTCCCCTCATCCACACCCCGATCTAGCGCTCCCCCGAGGAGTGCTACTTCGGCTGGTGGCCAGGGTGACCTGAGGGTTATAGTCTGGATCAAGGCGCCGACTATCTGTCCGCGACCCCAGCTTCCTCCTGTGTGACGGTGCCCGCTAGTGAACCTCCGATTCCTGCGAGTCGACCTTCGGGTGGCCCGCGAGTTTCGGTTGAAGCTACAGAGAAAGATGCTATGTCTGTTGTAACATCATAAGGTGGGCTTGGTTCTTTTGGAAGTGACGACTCGTCACAGCTGCCACCTTCTGGTGTGTTATGCTGTGCCTGAGTCTGATCCAGAGACGACGGCCATGCTTTCCTGGGACGATTGGTTTTGGGTAAGGCCGCCGACCCGCGTCCACGGCAAACCCCAATATCTTTCCTCCCGGACGTGCATGATGAGATCTCGATGTCCTGAAGGACCCCCGTGTCTTCTCAGGACCGTTCTTTGGTCTCATCCGCCTTTCCCCCCTCACGGGGCCGCTGCCCATGGGTACACTGGGGTCCCCCCGGTTGAAGCGCTCTGTTGCGACGCTACTGTGTCCTCAGAGTACTTCCCGGCGCTATCCTAAGCACCCGTCCGAAGCCTGTAGTTCTTTTCGTCTACACTAATCTGTGGCGAATTCCTATAGTGCCACAGGACAGGCAGCCGCCTCACTGCATTCCGTGACCGTTCTGTGGTCTACCTGGCCCAGATACTCACGGTTTTGCAGGAGGGCGGGACTGACTCGAGGCTCTTCATGAGCTACTCAGCGCGCCGCCGCTGACCTTGCTCTCCGAGCGACGAAGGTGGCCACGCGCTCTCCGAGTCAGGTGATGTTTACCACTCTGGGGCTGACCGGTCTGATGTGCTGGAGGTCGGTAGATTCGTCTGCTCACCCCCACGTCCCAGGTCGGCCCCTTCGGCGGTGCGGTTGAGTTCTTCTGCCCAATAGTTCTTAACCGCCCGGGAGCAGATTGAGGTTGTTCTGCCGACGGCCCCCGCCGTCCGCTCGAAAAAAAGGGCCCCTCAGTCTGCCAACCGCCGAAGGCCTCCTCCCACGGTCCTAACCCCGCCCGTTCATCCGGGCTGGCTTGGTACCGTGGGGGGATGCCTCAGCCCTCTCCAGCCCCGCCCCCCGCTACACGCCGGGTTAAGCGGCGCTTTTTGAGATGGGCTGCTCAGAGATGGGACTCAGTTCTTTCCAGGAGTTGGTAGCAGGGCCACTCCTTTCCCCGGTGGAGGGCTGAGGAAGAATCTTTACTCAGAAAGAACTGACTCTCTCATCTCTGAGCACACAGAGTTCTCGGACGACCCAGAGCGCCGCCCACCAGCCGTGCTATCCTCGTCCCCCTCTGTCCCAGAGTCGGTTGACACGGCGTGCCGCCCACGGGCCGTTTCGTCCTGTCCCACTCTGTCGCCAGACCCCTGGCAGAGCAGGCCCCCGTGGAACGCTGGTCCTTCCCTGGCCTCCTCTGTCAGGGCGCGGATGTTAACTGCGCCCCCACACCGGATCGCTATGCCGTCCACGTCGGGGCCAGTTACTCCGCTTCGCTGCCCCTCCGGGGGGACGCCGGTGGTCCGCATGACCCCGCTGGTGCAGTTCCTAGAAGCCTGGCTAGAGCTTCCCCAACTGTCCCGCTGGGTCGCCCGCACCATCCGGTTCGGCTATGCGATTCAGTTCGCACGGTCTCCTCCCCGATACAGGGGAGTCCGCTCCACTTTGGTCGGTGGCAACGCCCCGGTCATGCGAGCAGAGATTGCCACTCTGCTGGCGAAGGGTGCAATCGAGACTGTCCCTCCAGCCGAGATGAAGTCCGGCTTCTACAGCCCTTACTTCATTGTCCCCAAGAAAACCGGTGGGTTACGACCAATCCTGGACCTGCGAGTTTTGAATCGCTCCCTTCTCAGGAGGCCGTTCAAATGCTCACCGCCAAACGCATTTTCGAATGTGTGCGGCCCCAGGATTGGTTTGCAGCGATCGACCTGAAGGACGCCTACTTTCATGTCTCCATTCTCCCTCGTCACAGACCGTTCCTCCGGTTTGCTTTCGAGGGACAGGCATATCAGTACGCGGTTCTCCCATTCGGGCTGGCCCTGTCTCCTCGCGTCTTCACGAAGGTCGTCGAGGCAGCCCTTGTTCCCCTTCGGGTTCACGGGGTTCGCATCCTGAACTATCTCGACGACTGGCTGATCCTAGCTCACTCTCGAGACCAGGTTTGCGAACACAGGGACCTTGTGCTCCGGCACCTAGCCCGTCTGGGCCTTCGGGTCAACTGGGAGAAGAGCAAACTTTGCCCCGTGCAGAGGATCTCTTTTCTCGGTATGGACATCGACTCGGTCGCCATGTCCGCGCAGCTTACGAGCGAGCGCGCGCAGTCACTGCTGACTTGTCTGAGACAAATACAGGGCAAGAGTGCGGTTCCACTGAAACATTTTCAGAGGCTCCTGGGGCATATGGCATCTGCAGCCGCGGTCACGCCGCTCGGATTGCTTCATATGAGACCGCTTCAGCTTTGGCTTCGCGACCGAGTCCCGAGGTGGGCATGGCAACAAGGCAAGCTCCGAGTTCCAGTGACTTCGAGCTGCCGTCAGACCTTCACCCCGTGGTTGAACCTCAGTTTTCTCAGGGCTGGTGTCCCCCTGGAACGAGCGTCGAGGCATGTTGTTGTCTCAACAGATGCCTCCACCACGGGCTGGGGCGCCATGTGCAATGGTCATGCTGCCGCGGGCTCCTGGACAGGACCCCGCCGCCTATGGCATGTGAATTGCCTCGAGTTGCTGGCAGTACGCCTTGCTCTGCACCGCTTCCGAGCGCTGCTCATGGGTCAACACGTACTAGTCCGATCAGACAATACCGCCACAGTAGCGTACATCAACCATCAAGGTGGTCTACGCTCCCGCCGTATGTCGCAACTCGCCCGCCACCTCCTCCTATGGAGTCAGAAGCATCTGAGGTCCCTTCGTGCTATTTTCATTCCCGGAGCCCTGAACCGTGCTGCCGACGAGCTGTCACGGCTTCAGCCCCTCCCTGGAGAATGGCGACTCCATCCCCAGTCGGTCCAGCTGATTTGGGACCAGTTTGGCGACGCACAGATAGATCTGTTTGCCTCCCGCGACTCATCCCACTGCGCCCAGTTTTATTCTCTGACCGAGGGCACGCTCAGCACGGATGCACTGGCGCACAGCTGGCCGAGGGGCCGCAAGTATGCGTTTCCCCCAGTGAGCCTTCTTGCGCAGCTCCTGCGCAAAGTCAGGGAGGACGAGGAGCAAGTCCTTCTGGTTGCGCCGTACTGGCCCACCCGGACTTGGTTCTCCGAACTAGTGCTCCTCGCGACAGCACCTCCTTGGCCAATTCCTCTGAGGAAGGACCTCCTTTCTCAGGGACGGGGCACTCTATGGCACCCTCGTCCCGATCTCTGGAACCTCCACGTGTGGCTCCTCGACGGGACGAGACAGGTTTGAGTACCCTACCACCTCCGGTGGTGGCTACCATCACTTCCGCTAGAGCGTCGTCCACGAGACATGCCTACGCGTTGAAGTGGAACCTATTCGTCAATTGGTGCTCTTCTCGCCGAGAAGATCCCCGGAGTTGTTCGATCAGTCTCGTGCTTTCCTTCCTTCAAGATGGGTTGGAGCGAAGGCTGTCTCCCTCCACCCTCAAAGTTTATGTTGCCGCTATTGCCGCTCACCACGACTTAGTGGAAGGTAAGTCCATAGGGAAGCACGACCTGATCGTCAGGTTCCTGAGGGGGGCGAGGAGACTGAATCCTCCTCGCTCTCCTCTCGTTCCCTCTTGGGACCTCTCAGTGGTTCTAAGTGCCCTGCGGAGTGCTCCCTTTGAGCCTCTGCAATCAGTGGAGCTTAAGTTCCTGTCAATGAAGACAGCGCTCCTGATTGCTTTGGCTTCTCTCAAGAGGGTCGGGGACCTGCACGCATTCTCCGTTGACGAAGCGTGCCTAGAGTTCGGGCCGGCCGGTTCTCACGTGATCCTGAGACCCCGGCCTGGATATGTGCCCAAGGTTCCTACCACTCCCTTCCGGGACCAGGTGGTGAGCCTGCAAGCGCTGCCCTCGGAGGAGGCAGACCCAGCCTTGGCACTGCTCTGTCCAGTACGCGCTCTCCGCGCTTATGTAGACAGGACGCAGTGTTTCAGGACCTCAGACCAGCTCTTTGTCTGTTATGGTGGGAAGCTGAAGGGAAAGGCTCTCTCAAAGCAGAGGTTGTCTCACTGGATCGTGGACACCATTGCTTTGGCTTACCAGCAGCAAGGTCGACCGTGCCCCCTTGGTGTGACCGCCCACTCCACCCGGAGTGTGGCATCCTCCTGGGCGCTGGCGCATGGCGCCTCGCTGGCAGACATCTGCAGAGCTGCAGGCTGGGCGACACCTAACACATTCGCCAGATTCTATATCTCCGAGTGGAGCCAGTGTCCTCTCGTGTTCTCGCTTCAAACAGCTAGTTCCGGACCCGCTCAGGTGTCTTCGCTTGCTCGCCATTCCACTCCGCGGACTGGATACGTGCGATATTCTGCTCAGGTGAGCTTCGCCGAAAGCCCTGAGTTCCTCCAGCACCCCTGATGCTAGCGCCAGTGTCTATTGCCTGGGCGTCGGCTAGGTGCCTCCGTGTGCATGGTCCCTCCCATGAGCTACCCCCACACGTGTATTTCCACTGTAAGCCTCTTTGAGCATGTGTCTTTCCCTCGGCAAGCCACCTTGCCACCCCTGAGGTTGAAATATTCCACCTGCGGCTGGACACCTCAGAGTTTCTCCATATGTTACTATCAGGTCATATGTGTATTTTCAAATGCCCCCCCCACTGGGTTGGTGATAATTGCATATTTCCCCTTAAAGCTTGGGATATGCTTCCCAGTGTACCTTGGTATTCCTGTGCTAAATAGGAGTCCTTCGTCCTAATATCTCGAGGGCTCAGATTTTCGCAGGGCGCTGGAAGACAGCTGTGAGGTGGCGTGATTAGACTGGTAACCCCATTTCGTCGTCATTCCGACGTAACTCGGAGTGACTACGAAAGGGAACGTCTCGGTTACGTATGTAACCCTCGTTCCCTGAGTAGGGAACGGAGACGTTACGTCTTCCTGCCACCTCCGCTGTGCCGCGGGGATCGCCGAGTTCAGTCTTGGCTCCTCAGCGAAGAAACATATCTGCATGTTGCCGGCGTCCTCCTTTTATACCCACGAGGTGGGGCGGAGTACGTCATGCAAATTCCGCAGACCCATGGCATTTCTTTGCCATTGGCTCGTTTTTGTATACTCGAAGTCGATAGGTGTTCTAAGCGAAACCCCATTTCGTCGTCATTCCGACGTAACGTCTCCGTTCCCTACTCAGGGAACGAGGGTTACATACGTAACCGAGACGTTTCTCCTGGTCCGATGACATAAATGGAGGAGGACAGAAAGCCTGCAGAACCGTAGGTCTAACAATATTAGTCGGGACCTTGGGAACGTACCCTGGTCTAGGATGCAGAAAAGCCTTAACCATGCCAGGCGAAAATTCCAGGCACGAGGGTGAAACCGACAGAGCCTGTAAATCTCCGAATCTTTTTAAAGAGGAGATAGCAAGTAGAAAGATAGTTTTAAAAGTGAGAAACTTCTCAGGAACTTCTTCGATGGGCTCAAAAGGAGCTAGGGAAAGACCTTCCAATACAACGGCTAGATCCCAGGTCGGCACCCTCGTACGAACTGCTGGCCTCAGCCTCAAAGTACCATGGAGGAAACGAGTTATAAGTGGGTGTCTCCCAAGAGAAACTCCACTAAAAGGAATTGAATTTCATCTTGAATTTTAGCTTCCCTACCGAGCGATTCAATTGGCGCAGGTCTAAAATTGGACCTGAATTGGACTTTCTAGAAGAAAGTCATTGTCCAGTTTTTAAGTAAGTTCATAGTTGATTTATTTCTGTTGTAAAAGTCATTAGTTATTAATTTCGGGTCCGTTTTACTCAACACCGTTTTCTACTTTAAAATAGGTTTCAAAGTGCAAGTTTTTGAAAATGAGTTTTGAAAACGATACCGTTATAATCTCCATGTAAACTTCAAAAACGTGAATTTGTGAAAGTGGTGAAGCACATGCGTATTACATGTTAAGTGTGCATTTGAATGTCTTACTTTACAAAGTGACATTGCCAATTAATTGTTCGGCATGGATAAAACAGCATTTTTAGTCGGTTATGCGAATCCGTGTGCACGGGAACCATTTTGATAATGTTTTCATTTCAGTACACCACATTTTACTATAGCCAATTTTGTAGTTTGTTTAGAAATAGTTAATTTAGTAAATGGCCATTTTGCAATTCATCTGTATGTGTGTGTATATATGTCACCCAGTGCTCACAATACTGTCTCAGTTCCATGTCAGATTTTAAAACAGCCAATTTTTGAGCTTTTAATAATTGGTGATATGATGGCATTACAAATCCCTAATCTGAAAGTTGCAGAGAAGGATCAGGCTGAGAATGCAGCAGCTGGACACAGAAACACCGGCCAAAGCTTGAGTATGGTAATTACCCACATTTACTTCCCTGCTGCACACAAGCTTGGACCTGGGTCAAGTCTGACTGGCACTTCACTGGAAGAAAATTACCTCTCTTTAGACTGTAAATTGCTGAATGTTAGATCTTAGTGTTTGTTCAGACTGTGCTGGTTTGAGGAGAGATTGCCAGCTTTACTTTTCAAAGCCTTCTTCAGATGCAGAAGAGATGCAGAGCCAATACAACTACCAACCACCTTCAAATATACGACAATATACTGTGTGAAAGATATCAATTTTTAAAAGATAAAGGCATCCAACACTATTACCACACTTGTTTAAAGTTGAAGGACTTGTCGAACGTCTCTGTAATGTATCCTGCATTTATGACAAAAATGAATCTTAGTTAAGAACCCCTCTGTGTTGCTATGTTTAACATCAATATCTGATGATATCAGGAAGGGACTGGTTTGAAAGACACCAGCTCAGTGGGGTAGCTGGCACTTCCCGCAGACAACTGCATCCTCATTCTCATGCAATATTACGGCATGCCGTTGGTACAGAAGAAGTGCAAATTGAAAAGGCACTGTTTGCTTTCAGTGATTCACAGGTTTCTTTTGATTATCTCAACCAGAGATTTTTGTAGTGAGAGATGAGTACTGAGACAATTTAAGATGATGCATCTCTGAGAATGGTTAGCGCAGAGTGAATCACAGTTATTAGTCCTCAGACTCATTATCATTTATCATTTGTGCATTAACACACAAAAGAAATAGATCTTTGTTTTTTGTTTGTTCCAGGAAAAATGCTCTTAGCCCTCTTAAATAGTTTGAGAGTAATGAGCAATGACTCTAAAAGCCCAGGTCACTGATTATGTTGCATGCTGTAAATGAACAAGTCACTCCCTTCTTTACCCTTTTGAAATGTATTGAATGTAAAGGTGTCTTCAATTCCCAATGGCACCTTGAACACGTCATCTTCTGACAGCAGTTCTGAATGCTTACCTGTGCTGTCTCAGTTTGGAGTAGTAGGTGGTTGGTGGGGTGGTGTGGGGGACCCTGCATCTCTGACATTTTGCATGCAGATGCCTCATGCATATGGAAAGAAGAGTAATTATGGGCTTTTATCGACCTACGTGGGCGATGCTTTCAGCCTCTCTCTTTTGGTTAGGGAAAGGAAGGTGACAACTAACACTGGCTAATGCAAATATTAAACAGATCTCCATGGTCTACTCACAAAAAAACAATCACCCGCCCGCCCGCCCTCTTTCGTGTCAGGTGGCTTCCATCAAGCATTTGATGCCTTTGAAAGCGGAAAGCCATTCCTCATCCCTGGAAATCCTGTAGAATAATCCCATCACAAAAGACCCACCAGAAATAGAGATAAAATAAACAAAGCACACATTTTGTGATATGTGGTTGATGGTGGGGATGAAGGGTCGTTGCGGGGTACACCATCATCATCCAGGCTTTCCGCATACTCCAAAACTATTTCTGGAGAATGAGTGTATATGGGAGTAAACAGGGTGGTCAATAATTGAACAGAGTTTGTAAAACTTGCAGGGCTGAGTGCATTCCCTGGTGGTGCCCATCCACAGAATTAAGCTCAGGCTGGAACATCCGCCAAAGACCCTTTCACATTTTATGAGCTTACGATAGAGCTGGGCTTTTAAAACGACACCGGCACTATTTTACCTGAGACGAAGGCCTGTTTGACTGCATGAAGAAGTCCGTCGTACTGACAGATCAGAGAGAAGATGAAATTAGTAAGGAGCACAAGAAGAAAATGAATGCTGATTTGTGTAGAATATTGTTATAAGAGGTGCCTCCTCAGACCGCAAATACACTCAGCTCAAAAAAGAATGAAAATCCTCTAAAGTTAATGGCAAATGTAGCAAGTAAAGAATCATAGCTTATCGCCCAAAGCTAACAACGTCTGACCTGAGAACTCATAAAAAGACTGGAAAAAGGCTTGAGAAAAAATAATGGATGTGAATGTGTCTGCACTCGTGCCATGGCATGAGCTCAGAAAATATGAAAGCATGTGCCTCACAACAGGTCGTTTATTCTCAGTTCGAACAGCAGACTTGGGCCTATGAAAGGTGTTATTATCCTTCTGCACTTATTATGACGAGAACTCTTTTTAAATCTACAGAATGCTTTCAACTTTGTCATTTGACTTATCGTTGGCAGTCAAGGCCGGTGGCAGATGCAGTAAAGCAACTTCCATGCATTAGTTTGGATAAATGCAAGGCTGTGGTATTTTGTAGACTCCTGTATGTAGTAATTTAGTCTAACTATCCCATTCTAACTATTAACTATGCCATTTTAGTCATTTAGCAGATACTGTTATCCAAAGAGACCTCCAGTACTGAGGTTCAGCTAGCCTGGAGTCAAATGAGGTTAGACGTCTTGCTCAAAGGCACAGTGATATTTCATGGCTGACTCCTTAGTGCAGCCTTTTTGACTTGTACCCAACAGTTCCATCAGTAAGTCTCAAATACCATTTCATCGACCATACCAGTAATGTGATCTGATAGTATACTGGTTATGCTATTATTTAGCATTATCATTAATATTCTTTAAGTGGACATTTGTTTAGTAATTTTTCACTTAAAAAACGTTAAAATGCAAATAATTTCCTATTATGAAGCTCAAACTTGCAGCTTCAGCAATACTGAAGCTCATCAGTTATGAAATATCATCCACAAGTGAACTACATTGTCAATTGTTAAAGAGATATACACACATATTACACAACGGATCCATGCAAACTGAAAACACTTGCAATGTGTCCCGGGACACCCCACAAGTAGTACAGGGTATGTTTCTTATAGGTATAGGTTTATATACAAACCAAGCAAACCAAGCAAAATATTGCCAAGTACCCCTGGGAACATACTTGAAGGTGCTGTATGTACAGCAATTTTCTGCAGTAAAGCAAAAAAAAAAAAAAAAGATAGCCTGACAAGCCAGACCCAGATCTAGATGTTGGGTCTGGGAACACACCATTGGCAGGGCCCAATCCGAGGGGCGGGATAAACGGCTGTCTTTCAAATTCCCTCTGCACACAATAGGATAGTGCTACAACCAACCAGAGCAACGAAGAAGGTGACGTAGTCAGAGCGACGGACTTCAGTGCCATTCATTGTTCTTTTCTCGAAGAAAAGCTTAACTCCAAGTCTCCCAGAGTCGCGGCCAAAGCCGTTTTGAAAGGCCGCTGTTCGCCAGCAGCAGCCGTCTTCTTTGTTTTCAAGTAGCAGGGAATTCACGCGGAACCATCGCAACTCTGCCGTCATTATGTTAAGCCCGCCCACTAACTCTATACATGATGTGATTGGCCTGACTAGAGTTTGTTTTTTTCAGCTCGCAAGCCAACGGAGCGTTGCTAGTCGACCCTGGGTGCAAATTACATTTATTGCCACTAGGGTGAGTCTAGATATCTGGGCTAAAAAAATAGCATATGTTTGGCGATTTTTAGGAAACATGCTAAGTTCACATACTTAATTCAATGTTACAGCTAGGGATGCAACAATACAGTTAACCCACGCTTCAATACATACCTCGGTTTTTTAACCATGGTTTTCGGTTCGGTTAGGAACAGTAAGAGGTTAAGGAGAAAAAACGTCTCGGGTTATGACTATAACCCTTGTTCCCTGAGAAGGGAACGAGACACTGCGTCGAGAATCGACACTTTGGGGACGCTCCCTTAGCGTGCGCCTCTGAAGTATGAATGAAACTAATCCAATCCTGATTGGTGTTGCGTCGTGACGTAACATGTGACGGCATACCCGGAAGTATAAAAGTGACGCTGTCACAACACACACTAGCCTCGCGATGAAGCAAGACGCTCAAAGGCCTCAAGGGGCGTGGCAGAACGACGCAGTGTCTCGTTCCCTTCTCAGGGAACAAGGGTTATAGTCATAACCCGAGACGTTCCCTTTTGAGGGAGCTCTACACTGCGTCGAGAATCGACACTTTGGGGAACGAGTGCCAACTAGGCCACGCACCGAATAGGCCTGTCCCGGAGTGAAACTGTCTAGGCACTCAGCAAGGACTGAGCACGTGTGCGCCAGGCGTACTAGGAAGGTGGAGACTGTAGAACCTAATAAAAGTATGTAGAGTAGCCCAACCGGCTGCCTCACAGATCTCCTGTAGAGGTACTCCCGAAAGAAGGGCCCTAGAAGAAGCCATGCTTCTAGTTGAATGAGCCCTTACGGCTAAAGGTGAAGGCAAACCGCGCACCTTGCAAGCCTCAGTAATAGCCTGAACAATCCAATTACTAATAGTTTGCTTGGATGCCGGGAGCCCCTTCTTAGGTAACCCAAAACATACTAATAACTGGTCCGACCTTCTCCAAGAAGAGGACCTCTCAAGGTACACGCTTAAAGCTCTGACGGGGCAGAGCAAATGGAGCTTCTCTTCCTCTGCCGACACATGAGGTGGAGGATGGAATGCCTGAAGGACTGTAGATCGAGCCGTATTCGATGGAACTTTAGGCACGTAGCCCGGACTCGGGTGCAAAAAAGCTTTTACTCTGCCAGACGCAAACTCCAAGCAAGCTGGTGTTACTGCCAGGGCTTCGAGATCTCCCACCCTCTTAAGTGAGGTAATAGCCAAGAGAAAAACCATTTTCAGAGTTAAATCCTTCGGCGAGGCCGACTCTAGAGGTTCGAAGGGGGCCAGGGATAACCCTTCCAGAACTATCGCCAGATCCCAGGCAGGAACCCTAGACCTGGTTGCCGGCCTCATCCTCCAAGTACCGCGGAGAAACCGAATGACCAACTGGTGCCTCCCCAGAGGCCCATCACCTAATGGTGCGTGGAAAGCCGCAATGGCTGCTACGTACAGCTTAAGCGTGGAAGGGGAGAGGCCCGCAGAGAAACGATTTAGAAGATTTCCAGAACTGAAGCCACCGGGCAGTTTACTGGATCTAACTCATGTTCTCTACACCAAGTGACAAACACATTCCACTTGAGGCCATATAATCTCCTAGTAGATGGAGCTCTGGAGCTAAGTATGGTTTCAACCACTCCAGCTGATAGACCAGGATTTAGGTACTGAACCCCCTCAGAGGCCAGACCCACAGCTTCCACAGCTCTGGCTGAGGGTGGAAGATTGTGCCCTCCGCCTGAGACAACAGATCCCTCCTCAGAGGAATCTGCCATGGCGGAGCTATCAGGAGTGATATTATGTCTGAAAACCACACTCGGGTCGGCCACATTGGGGCAACCAGAAGAAGACTGATGCCCTCCTGACGGACCCTCTCCAGGACTCCCGGGAGCAGAGCGATCGGGGGAAATGCGTACAGGCGAAGCCTCGGCCAGGCCTGTACCATGGCATCCAACCCCAGTGGGGCTGGAAGTGAGAGGGAGAACCAAAGTGGACAGTGGGACGTCTCTCGAGACGCAAATAGATCCACTTCCATTGTATTTATTACGCGTTGTATTCTGTGCCTGTTCCTGCCCTGCCTAGTCTGTTTATAGATTTTGATTTGGTTTGTTTATTTATGTTTTGTCTAATTAAAATACTTCTGCTCTGCACTTGAGTCCACGGAATTATTCCCGGTCCTCCCGTGACACCTGGCTAAAACCAAACGATTACATTACTTTAAATGAGTCAACCCCACAAGATTACTGTTATAAACATGAACCTCGTCTAAAACGCAAAGGGGGAGGTGTTGCTGTAATTTATAGTAATATTTTCAAAACCACTAAGAAATCTATTTTTAAATATACTTCTTTTGAAGTGTTGGTGCTTAATGTAAAAATATATAATGTAAACGATAAATCACGTTTGAGATTTCTGCTGGCTACTGTATACAGGCCACCAGGGCACCATAAAGATTTTATCAAAGAATTTGCGGACTTTCTATCAGAATTAGTATAGGCTAACGAAAAAGTACTAATTGTTGGTGATTTTAATATACATGTAGATAATGAAAAAGATGCATTGGGATTGGCACTTAAAGACATTGTGAACTCAATTGGAGTTAGACAACACGTGTCAGGACCCACTCATTGTCGTAATCATACTCTAGATCTAATATTATCACATGGAATAGATGTTGATGCCGTTGAAATTCTGCAGCAGAGCGATGACATCTCAGACCATTATCTAGTCTCATGTAAATTACATTTAGCCAAAGCTGCAAAGCCGACTCCGTGTTATAAATATGTTAGACCTATAGTTTCTGCCATAAAAGATTGCTTTATCAATAATCTTCCTAATCAGTTTCATCATCTCAGCATCCCGGATAGCTTAGAAGAACTTGATATTGCAACAGAAACTTTTAACTCTCTCTTTTCCAGCACTTTAGACACAGTTGCTCCGTTGCGCTTAAAGAAGATTAAAGAAAATAGTCCAACGCCGTGGTACAACGAGCACACTCAGGCCCTTAAGAGAACAGCCAGAAAAATTGAGCGCAACTGGAAAGAAAACAAACATAGAGGTATTTCGGATTTCATGGAAAGAGAGCTCAATTGCTTACAGAGAGGCTTTAAAAGCTGCTAGATCTGCTTATTTTTCAACCCTATTAGAAGAAAATAAACATAATCCTAGGTATTTATTTGAAACAGTGGCTAAACTAACGAAAAAGAAAGCTTCAAGCACAGAAGTTTCCAAGCAACACAGCAGTAATGACTTTATGAACTTCTTCACTTATAAGATTGATAATATCAGGGACAAAATTATAACTATGCAACCGTCTACTACAGTATCGCATCAGGGAGTGCATTGCAGTCTCCCTGAGGAAAAAATGTATTCATTTGTTGCTATAGGAGAGGAAGAATTCTGCAAACTCGTTAATTCATCTAAATCGACAACTTGTATGTTAGACCCTATACCGACTAAGCTATTGAAAGAGATGCTTCCAGAGATCATAGATCCTCTTCTTAATATCATTAATTCGTCTTTGTCTCTAGGATACGTACCAAAAACTTTTAAGCTTGCTATGATAAAACCGCTTGTTAAAAAAACGCAACTTGATCCTTCAGAATTAGTCAATTACAGGCCGATCTCAAATCTGCCTTTTCTGTCAAAGATATTAGAAAAAGCAGTATCCTCACAACTGTGTTCCTTTCTTGAAAGAAATGATATCTGCGAGGATTTTCAGTCAGGATTTAGACCGCACCATAGTACTGAGACAGCTCTCATTAGAGTTACAAATGATTTACTTTTATCATCCGATCGTGGTTGTATCTCTCTATTAGTGTTACTTGATCTTAGTGCTGCATTTGACACAATTGACCACAACATTCTTTTAAATAGACTGGAAAACTATGTTGGCATTAGTGGAATTGCACTAGCATGGTTTAAATCATACTTATCTGACCGTTATCAGTTTGTAGCAGTAAATGAAGAGATGTCTTATCGATCACAAGTTCAGTATGGCGTACCACAAGGCTCATTACTAGGACCGCTGCGGTTCACTCTGTACATGCTACCATTAGGACATATCATTAGGAAACATGGAATTAGCTTTCATTGTTATGCCGATGATACTCAGCTGTATATTTCTTCAAAACCTAACGAAACTTACCAATTCACAAAATTAACGGAATGCATAGCTGATTTAAAAAATTGGATGACTAGTAATTTCCTACTACTAAACTCTGAAAAAACAGAGATTCTAATTATTGGACGAAAAACTTACACACGTAATAACCTAGAATACTGTCTAACACTTGATGGCTGCTCTGTTAAGTCTTCGTCGTCGGTTGGGAACCTGGGTGTGCTTTTTGATAGCAATCTTTCATTTCAAAGTCACGTGTCTAGTATCTGTAAAACCGCATTTTTCCATCTTAAAAATATATCTAAATTACGACATATGCTCTCATTAACAAATGCGGAACAATTAGTTCATGCTTTCATGACATTAAGACTAGATTATTGTAATGCTCTACTGGGTGGTTGCCCTGCACGCTTAATAAATAAACTACAGCTGGTCCAAAACGCTGCAGCTCGAGTTCTTACTAGAACCAGGAATTATGACCATATTAGCCCGGTTCTGTCAAAACTGCATTGGCTGCCTATTAAACATCGTATACATTTTAAAATATCGTTGATTACTTACAAAGCACTAAATGGTTTAGCTCCGCAGTACTTGAGCGAGCTCTTAACGCATTATAGTCCTTCACGTCTATTGCGATCTCAAAATTCGGGCCAGTTGATAATACCTAGAATATCAAAATCGACTGCTGGCGGTAGATCCTTTTCCTATTTAGCACCAAAACTTTGGAACAGTCTTCCTACCATTGTCTGGGAAGCAGACACACTCTGTCAGTTCAAAGCTAGACTAAAAACACATCTCTTTGACCTAGCATACACATAATACATTATAGACTTCTATAATTCAATGTTAGGCTGCATAGATTAGGTCAGCCGGAACTGGGAACACTTCCCTTAAATCCTGATGTACTCGTTACATCATCATAAGAAGAATGGCATCTACGCTAATTTTAGTGTCTTTGTTTATCCCGAGGTTTTCCCGCAGCCTACCGGATCCAGGCCGTATCCAGCTCTGACTAGGAGCTTTGCCTAGACCCGATGACAACGCAGTGCTGAAGTGCCAACTATCCTCTCCCTATGGAGGATACCTTTCCCACTCTACAGATAAAACGTTGTGATTCCGGTTCGCGTGCCCACCCCGAAGTGATAAAATAAAACAAAATTCTGTATCAAATTACAGTTACTGTAAATCCGGCCTCTAGTTCATAAACGCCAGAGGAGAACTGGCCCCCGACTGAGCCTGGGTTCTCCCAAGTTTTTTTTTTCTCCATTAGGTCACCTGATGGAGTTTTAGGACACCAGTAGGTCACTTGATGGAGTTTTTCGGTTCCTTGCCACTGTTGCCTTTGGCTTGCTCAGTTGGGGATATTCAAAATAATTAACCAAGCATTAATACCATTGATCAGCCCTACCAAACGTGGATGTTTTTTCACTAAGAAACAAACATTGTTATGTTATTTGATTGATATTGTGAAGCTGCTTTGATGCAATTTATATTGTGAAAAGCGCTATATAAATACACTTGACTTGACTTGACTTGACTTGTGGCCTGGTATGCCTGCAAGATAGCCATAGAGTGCAGACATGAACCAGCCCGACCTTCCGCCATGTAAGCCCTGCCTATTAAAGCAGATGTATCCCTGCAGGGCTTACTAGGCAGCGCCGGGGTTTTCAGGGAAGATGCCGACTCAGGGGAAAGATAACCCGCTAGAGCCTCTTCTACCTTAGGCATCTTCCCATAATCCATGTCCCGTGCCCCCAAAACATTGCTGTAATCAACCACACTGGGACTGGAGACACGGGACGAGTGCGGTTTATCCCACGATCTCGAGATCTCATAGTGGAGATCGGGGAAAAACGGCAAACCCCAGCGCTGAGGTTGTGACCTGTGCAGAAGCAAACGCTCATCAAGTTTACTTTTCACTTGCGTTCCCTGCTCATCATGTGGCCAGCTGATGTTAAGTCTGGCCACCACACGAGTCACAACTTCTACCAGCTCCTCATAACCTTGGCCGTGAACTGGCGCACCCAAATCACGGTCATCTGCATCAATGCTGAGCACATCCACTTCCTCAGAAGCAGAGAGCTCAAGCATTGGGACCTGATCGTGGGCAGGAGAAGCCGCGATGCGGGCTCCTGCACCACTCTCAGGGGCTACGGGATCTTCAGATGAAGAATGAGAAGGTGCCTCAGCAGCCTCATTCTCATCTAAAAGATCCCGCTGCGAGCCCCACGATCTCAATCGCCGCGCCGCCTCAACAGACGCGGGACCATAACCACGGGGAACGCAAGCCTGACCGTGCTCATCAAAGCACGCCAGCCGGGAGCGCAGCACTCTAATGGGAAGTGCTTCACAGTCTACACAAGCAGCTCCCTCGAGAGCTGCCTGTGCATGCTGCGCTCCCAAACAATTCACACATAAAGAATGTGTGTCCCCATCCGTGATATAACGAGGGCAGGGATGCACACATCTTTTAAATTGTTCGCTGGCCATATAATATCGATCACAGGGACAAAACAACACCAAATAAGACAGACAGTTTTTCAACACAGAGCGCTTGCTGAAGAGCGAAAGCTAGTGTGTGTTGTGACAGCGTCACTTTTATACTTCCGGGTATGCCGTAACATGTTACGTCACGACGCAACACCAATCAGGATTGGATTAGTTTCATTCATACTTCAGAGGCGCAAGCTAAGGGAGCGTCCCCAAAGTGTCGATTCTCGACGCAGTGTAGAGTTCCCTCGAAAGGGAACGATTTATTGCAATACTCCTTTATTTTACTTAAAAGCTAAGAAAAGTCCACTAGTTCCTAGTGTATTGTATAATATAAGGTCCAGCCATCTGTGGTCAGAACAAGGCTCTGTGCTTTAGCCAATTCGTTCACAATACTGTTGCATGTCTTTTCATAGAGGTCGGGAATTATTTTGGTGCTGAAAAAAGTGCGAGAAGGAAGTCTGTAACGCGGATCAAGTGCTTTTATAAGATGACAAAAGCCCGCATCTCCAATCACCGAAAACGGCTGCAAATCGTTGGTAATGAACACCCCCACTGCCTTTGTTATTTTTATGTGTCTCTCAGAACCAGTTGGGTATGTATGCTGGAAGGATTCAGCGAGGGACTGTTCTTTTTTGGAGGACTTTAATACCTGCTTTGCTATCCTGCCTTCAGACAGTGATATTGCTGGGTGATGGCGCCACAGATGTGCAGTCATGTTGGAAGTGTTTCCGTTTGAGTGGCTACACGTGTAAAACAATGCTTACACACAGTCATTTTTTTGTTTACCGTTTTTTTATCCTTGGCATTATGCTCAAAGGCAAAACCGAAATGTCCCCACACCATGGATTTGAAAGACGCCGGCGCTTCCTCGTACTGTAGCCTTACTTCACCGCCACTCGCCATGTTAAAGTGTGGAATGATGGTTAAGCCGCGCGTCCCCTAACTTTAGGGCATTGTGATTTAATATTTACTCGCGGGGAGGAGTTTCCTCATCTCAGCTTGTAGACTTACACAGGCACACACAAACAGTCAATTAGAAGAGAAATAAAACACACATAAATTATTTAAACATGAAACCGAACAAAAAAAGCTCAATTCACAAGCGCATATTGAACCGTTGGATGTCGTACCGAACGGTTCAATATTACATTGAGAATTGTGGCATTCCTAGTTACAGCGTTATTCTACTTTGAAATGTGCACTCTTTGTCAGAATGTCTGTTTTTGTGTAGATCTGTGTGATCCTGTCCACTGCCAATTTATCCAATAGTATTTCGACACCCCGGGTTGCCAGTTGGCGGAAAACACAGCGTATTGCAGCCATGGAAGCCAGAAAACAAATTGTGTCAGAGATCGCAGATTTTACCCGACTTGAAAAGCCTCGACATCCATCTTAAAAGATTTATGACCTGAGGCATATTGAAACGCGGACAAATAAACTAATTGATTACAGTGTCAATTGTGATTGTTCCTGTTGCGTGTCCTTAATCAGGCAACCTGCATGAGCGTCGAATCAGAGGAGGAGGTTGCGGGAGAAACAACCCTCTCCAATATTTTGAATTTGGACAACAGTACCCATTTCAACCACTAGCTGTCAATATTAAATACTGCTACTTTAAGTACAGCCCAGCCCAGGGAATATTAACTCCTGATTGAAAATCACTGCCAAAGGACACAAATAAGCAACCTTTTAGTAACCAGTCGTAAGCTTGAACCAAAACACCACCTACACCATACATAAAACAAACAGAACACATCAGTGACATGGTACTGATTAATCTCCATCAAGCATATGATGATCAGGTTTCACATGAACCATATTATACCTTCATATACATCATAAATGTGTTGGCGGTATGGAAAGCAGTATGACACATCTAATAAGTCAATTCACATGTCAACCCACTGGCTTCACTCTGAAACTGCTGGTGACGTAGCATTTAGCACACATACTGAAATACTGAATCATTGTGTTCTTCCTCTGAAATTACTTTCTTTTTCGGCTAGGTAGGCTGCAGAGATTATTGGATAATGTTAACCAGTTAGCTCTTTTTCTAGCCATTTCTTTTTTATGACTCCATTCTGGTATGTGACACCAACTTTTAACAATGTAATGTATTTCCAATAAATAAAGATTTTTGTGTGTCTGTAGAACAGCATGCTTAACATTAACTGACAGCTCTTGTTCAAAGTTCTAAAAGTCTTTTGACTGATGTCCCCTGACATCAAACACACCATTTGTGCTGCAAACAAGGGCTTACGACAGACTATAACCACTCCACGAGCCCTGACAGCACTCAAACTTCCATTTCCTTTTCTGTCTTTTGGCTGTGTATTAAGATGAAGCCTTGAGCAATTCTGCTCCATTGTTAGACTCCAGCTATGAACCTAAACGAGGAAATCAATAGCGTATTGAGCGAGGTCACTCTCCGCCCACCCGCACGCCCAGATAAAGGCCAGGGGTCTCGAGACCTGCAGAGAATCAAAATTCAGCCTGACATGACGGCTGCTCACTGACATAACGGCCATCGTTCTGAACAGCATGAGGCAATTCTGACAATAATAATGTTTTCTGCTGATGCTTAAAAAAGATCAGAGGGTTTATGACTGAAATCCATTTCATAACACCAAACGCCTGTCAGGAAAACTCAGAAGGTCACAAAAAACGGTCAATGTTAAAATCTATCTTTCTCCAAGTGTATTACAACACCTATAGCTCCAATTAGAGTGGGGCGAAGTCTACCAATTTGGCATCAGACAATGTCTACAGTGAAACATCGCGATGGACGATGACATTCATCAGGGAAGGAAGGGGGGGGGGGGGGGGTAACGTAATATTCTCATTTTCCACTAGATATTTTCCTCTACAACTCATCAGCAATTTCGATTTTGGCACGCTCTGCAGCAGCTGACCACTAAGGAGCGAATGTACAGTGACTGCCAGATTCAAACTCTGCTAGTGCAATGTCATATTACTCTTTCTTGTCTCATAAAATAACTCACTTTACTTATTTATTTGGTAAGTGGGTGTGCAATAAACAAAATAAGCAGCCGCTCATTGGCCATGTACACAAAGTAAAGTTTCAGGAGTGAAAACCGCATTTAAAATATGGGAGCGAATCCTTGAGCCATTTTGTGAGTACGGAACACAACTCAACCTTGAAATTAAGATGATGCATGATCTGGCATTTCGTGCATTTGGCATCCGCTATTTCTGACCAAAGTAATATTTCAGCAACCAAAGACTTGCTATATTCTGCGATTTTGACTCAACCACCGTTGACAGAGACAGTGTGTTTGTTTATGTTTGGAAGGCTGCTTCACAGAGCGCACTATTGCAGTGTTGCCATGTCCACTTATTATAAACAAGTGTCTTTTAGCTTGTTGTTTGGGCTTGGCTCATAAAGTGATCAAGTTTATGGAGATAATAAAGTAGACAGGTGCTTTTTCCAAGATGAAGCGTTTGGATTTAAGTTTATTTATTCTACATTGTTAAAAGCGCTATACAAATGTAGATGACTATTATGGCTCTTGTCCTTATTTGCTGTTTTCTTTTTCTCTAGGAAGATCTGGCAACAATAATGAGTCCCTGTGATATTTTGCACCACACATACATGCATTTAAATACCTCATTGACAACTAGTTGTTAAGTTAGGTTCCGTACACACTGCATAGAATTTTTGTAAATTCTATTGTCACTACCTGCCTTTTTCAGGAGTTAATTTGGTTGTAGAATACGGTTGTCACTCCTGTAAATGACAGGATTAAGGACTACAAGGTGAACTGACAAATTTAGCTGCAATGTGCACATGGCCATTATCACAAAACAAACTCTTTACTCATTTGAGATGAATCCTGAACACTCTGTTTTTTTTTTGTTTTTGTTTTTTTGCATTAATGACCAACTGACTGTATATTATCCATTACATGGCATCTAAATGCACTTATAGCATGTAAAACTGTAAGGGACTTTTATTACTTTTTCCTACACAAAGCAGCATGGATTGGTAATATTGGTATCAGAACAAATTTCATCATTGCTACAACCTACGGTGTCTGC
This sequence comes from Meda fulgida, assembly GCA_030578275.1. Lineage (NCBI taxonomy): Eukaryota > Metazoa > Chordata > Actinopteri > Cypriniformes > Leuciscidae > Meda > Meda fulgida. The sequence continues at coordinate 27,329,043 of CM060635.1, read as the reverse complement.
TAGATGGATATGAGCAGCAAAATAAGCCACATGACACAAAGGGGCTTTATAGGGGCTATAAAAGCAGGGCACAGAATAACTAAAAATGGCATGTGATGTTATTGATTCCAAGAGAATTGTCTCACAGCTGGGAGCTGATTACAAGTTGATATTTTACTGTTGTTACTTCCTTTATATAAGGTTTGTGTATGTATTAGGGGTGTAACGGTACACAGAAGTCACGGTTCGGTATGTAGCTCGGATTTTGGGGTCACGGTTCCGTACGATTCCAGTACAATAGGAAAAATGGTCACTTTAGTTTAGGGTCCAATTCTCACTATTAACCATGATGTTAGCCTCAATAAACCCCTAATTACTGCTTATTAATAGTTAGTAAGGTAGTTGTTAAGTTTAGGTATTGGGTAGGATTTAGGGATGTTGAAAATATTCATGCAGAATAAGGGAATAATATTAGTCTAATAAACAGCCAATATACTAGAAATATGCATGCTAATAAGCAACTAGTTAATAGTGAGAATTGGACCCTAAACAAATGATTAAATGAACAATGCTAGGTTTATTTTATTTTATTTTGAACAGACAGTTGTGCAAATCACAGTTTGTTCCACCTAGCGGCATTTAGTCCCCTAGTTGGTGCAGTACAGCCTCCTTTAGTATTAAGCACTAAACAGTAAACAAAATGCACTCTTCAACACTGAAAAGCATCTTGTGTTATAAAAGTACGAAATAAATAGAATAATGAAAAATAAAACTTGAGCATTAGGAGTGTTACAGTTTGCTCCACTTAAACTATATTTAAACATTCAAACCGTAAGCCCTACCCTCCTATACTTAATTTGCTGCGTTCCGCTCCGTTTTGCGCACATTTGAGTGCACAAGCCTTTCAAAGTATACTCCTTTGTTTTCAAGCGTTCAAGTCGTTCTTCTTTTGCTTTTTTTCCTGTTGTGGCGGTTAGCAAACAGCGTTGTATTACCGTGCGCCCCATTCTGGATTGGAGCGTGGATGGCCCGTGACTGGCTGGATACGACGTCCGATTGCATGCACCGAACCGTGACGGTTTGGGACTAATACATGCACCATAACACCCCTCATATTTATATATGAAAATCCTGAATTAAATCTCTTCAGAAGACTTGGATTAGGCTGCTTGATTCATATAGATTACTTGTACAATGTCTTTATGAATGTTTAGGTGTAATGAACTTTCAAATCACTCAGGTTTCATTAAAAAATGTCTTCATATGTGGTATTTGTGAAGATGAACGGGATTGGAATGACATAAGGGTGAGTAAATGATGACAAAATTTTCATTTTTGGGTGAACTATCTCTTTCATTTGTACTGTTCTGTAAAGCCTGGTGCACACTGCAGTTTTTCTGACTATTACAAATGTTGCTTGAGAAATGCTTGAGGGAAATGTTTTTGAGATATGGTCACAAAGTAGGAGTCCTAGAAGAGACCTGCAAGGAAGAGGGTCGACCGCTGATCATCTATCGATCTGGAGATGGAGGCTGCAAACTGTGTCCAGACAGACAGAAGGGATAAATACCCCAGACAGGAAATGGAAGTCAAATTAAAGATTTCCCGTCCATGAAATGAACAAGCTCTTGCCATGTCAATAAAGTCGCTCATGTGGATCTCACAGAGGCACATTGTGGCAGGAGGAATTATGGGCAGTCGAGACGATAATGCTGACAGTGATGGCATTATCGTCAACAACCTCATTTGTTAGGACTCACACCAGATCTATGTCACATAAATAAGGGAGAGTGCACCATTACAGTCAAGCAACACACGCATCCCAAATTACAGTCAAATGGTGTAAACGGAGCGATCCCTCAAGAAGAACCGAAACAAGTCCAAAGGTTCTGCTGGGACACATCGTACTTCCACAGCCTGGAGTCAGAATCAGGATCCATGAGGCAGCTGTTCATTTAGAGAGATGGAACAACCTGACCTTTTCATACTGCCAAGCGTCCTCGCGGATATATCCCGATGTAATAGACATTCGTAAAAACATGTATGTTGGTTCTTGTGCATTCTTTTAATAATTTATGAGCGAAGCCATAAAAATAGACATGGAAGTATCACAAGAACCGGTGAATGGCCCACCCATAGGTCTAATGCATATGATGACAGTGAAGGGGAAGCAGATGGCACTGCAGTGAGCTGCTCTCAAACAAATGGACTTTGGGGAAATAAAGAATGTTTTTCTTCTGTTCTACAGGAGTGGTCGAAGGTTCAGCAAGAGCACACTGAAAAAGCAAACATGCATACACACACATAAACAGAGGACCTTTGTCAAATGAAAACAAATAATGGGAAGGGGAACAGTGTTAGCAATAGGGCTCTTCAGAGTTCATTAGAATGCACTTCTGTCTTTGCTATTGTCTATGCAATTTCACTGCCAATACCAACATGCCCTTAAGCTGCATTTCCACTGCACACAACATTTGGACAAGACTGTCGGAATTTGCCCCCTAGTGGCAGTCATTAAGAACTTTTATTATGATCTTGCACGGCAACGTGAGTTAAGGCACATCTCTTGAACTAAACGGTAATTCTCGATCAAGGTAGTGTTTTTCCAACACCGACTTGCAATGTTTCTTTTTGCGTCTCCAGTAAAGGAATGCAAAAGCAAGAGCCCTTATCCTCTGAACTTTCACCATGGTGTGGAACGCATAAATGAATGCAAAAAATAACAAGCTATGCATTTAGGACCGCCAATAATTTGAGTGAAAATACGGTGCCAGACAACACTAAAAAATAGAAATATTAAATTAATAATTGTTTACTTATTTATTGATAAGCATGCATGTTTAAAAGTTTTCAAATGTTTCTGATAAAGTTCAACAAAAAGTATCAATAATTCTCACTGGAACACATTGGAATACATAACATCCGGTGTAGTTGCTCAAGTTCCAATTTTTTTATGCATCCATAGCTCAAATCAGATCAGAAAATTCTGCATCCGCAGATGGTCGGCACCCCACGCAGCCCCTGTGCGACTCTCCAACAAATAACCGACTTCCGGTCCATCGACTGTTGTTTGTCGTGTGCAGTGGAAAGGCAGCTTTTGTGAGCATCCAATCATTTTTAAACCGAACCTTTCCACTGTTTGGACTCTGAAAATCACTATGTATGTGTGTATATGTATGTGATCAACAACAACAACAACATAAAATTGTTGAAATGACACACATATATGTAATGCTATAAAATAAATTCAGACATTTTTATCTGACTTGCTCTAAAAATAACTATTAAATTCACATTTATTACTGCTTTATTAGCTCAGGATAACCTCTGTATTTCTGTACTGTCTCTTCATACTGATTTATGCAACTGAACTGCATGAGGCATATTTCACATTCCTGTTCTAAAAGCCAACCCCTATACTTGGACTGTTTTCCCCCATATAGCTTCAACTGAAAAGCCAGCAAAGAGGGTTGAATTTAGCCGATTGTGCAGTTGGATCATTCTCGGTAACCAAATGGAGGTAATTCCCAAATCTATATATGAACTCTTCAACTCTGGAGTGCTGATGTATTCCTGCACACGGTGATAGCCCTACATAAACAGCAAGGGCAATGTGTTGATAGAGGCTGCTTCCCACTGATAAAGAGCCACAGCTCAAAAGCATCCACAACACTACAGGGACGCAAGCTCCCTAATTAACTAGACAGTATGTAGCGGTATAAAGTTTGGGAGCTTTTCCAAGGTTAACAATGTGGCATCATGGGAAATGGAATTAAATATAATAGGAGCATTGGCTACATGCAAAATCAATGGAAGACAAATACAAGTCCAACTCAATGGGATAGCTGAATGATTTGAACACTGTAAAGACAAATAAATGTCATTTAAAAATGACAAACCAATGTAGAACACTTATGAAAAGCAATTGACCTACAAACATGATGTTTTTTTTATGATTTTTTTTTCTTCTTCAATGCATTTGTATTAAACGTCTTTGCATCCTTACATCAGTTATGTCTGCGTTCCAGTGATAATATTCTTTCTGCATCCAACATGCTGATCGACCTGGTTGAGATTGTTATGCAGACACATGCAGGCAAAGGGTGACAATTACAATTCTACTGCAGAGTTTAGAGGAATCAATCATTTGTGCGAGAGCTCTGCAGGATTGTAACCTCAGTCAGCCATGTGGAAAATAGGCTTGCAGTCACCCAGAGAGACCTGTGCCAGGAACACTGATGCCCACCAGCAGAAACTTCTTTTGTCCTACAGGCTCTTCCCAAGGCCAATGCTTACAAAGGGATGACTGGGACATGTCACAGTTTGATGCACGCTACCAGACCCGGGCTCATGCCGATGGGTAATCCCTGTGGGATTTGAAGTAGTGGTGTTCAGCTGCTACACCCATGATATCTGTTCTGATAGGGTCATGGACAGCAGGGTAAAAATTACGCTGAATGCACATAATACAATGCAATTAACCATTTAATCATCCATGTTAGGATGTGAAAATGGGTTTATCCCCAGAACTGGAGACAAAATGCCTTATCCATTAGGCCAAGTGAATGGGAACAGACAACTTTTTTTTAAGTTGTCTATATATATATATATATATATATATATATATATATATATATATATATATATATATATATATATATATATATATATATATATATAAACACATATACATGTATATATATATGACATATTTGTATGTATATATATATTTATGCATAATTTAAATTATACATAAATATAAAATATTTTATATATAAATAACACATTTTTCCTAAATATATTCATGTATGATTGTGTATTTATATATACAAAATAATTATACACAGCACACACACACATATATTAAAAACACATTTTTATTTTGGATGCAATTAATCGCGATTAATCGATATGCAAACATACAAAGTGTCGGGTCAGCACTTGATGTCCAATTTAAAATTTGGATCTAGAAGCAAAACTAGCAAAAAATCACTGATGTGAACTAGGAGACACACACACACACACACACACACACACACACACACACACACACACACACACACACACACACACACACACACACACACACACACACACACACACACACACACACACACACACACACAGGCACTGCCGCAAAAAAGTTGAAGTGAGTATTGATATCAATCACACACTCCTAAACAGTTTCTGATTAACGTTTGAACTGAGCAACTCATTATAATTAAATGTCATTAACTTAATTTTGTAAGATCAAATACGGATGAACAGCAACAGATGTTGAACCCCCCCCTGACATGTTAATATTGCAGAAGGCGAGGAAAACCACAAAACACATATAGATAACAAATAAAATAATTAAATAGAAATTGTGGGATCTGCCTCTTTCCCTTACTTCAAAGGGTATTTTTCCCCTTCTGAGCAGCAGGGGGGTACAATTTAAAGACTAGCAAGATTTTACATCCTTTCATGAATTCTCTGAAACACAAGGATTTTAATGAGGGAAATTAGTCAAGAGGCCAGGCCTGAGAGCTTTCCTAAATTGAATCTGTAATAGATATTGGGTGCGAGGTGAGGTATGTTATTTAAGGACTGTGCCATCATGGCATTATTCATAGCTGGTGGAGTACTTTTGCTCTTATTACGAGCCGTCCTCTAACCGTAGGGAAAACAAATCTTTATTTAATAAAACATGATTCTGCTTCATGCTGAATTTGCGATAAACCTGCAGAGTAAGACCTGATACAAACGAAATAGAGAACAAAGAGAAAAGCCTTGGGCTTTAACAGTTTTACTCTCATAATACTTACTGATACAGTCAGTTTGATCGTGTCATACAGTAGCTAAACAACACTTGTTTGTGATCATATTTGTGTGTGAGATGAATCATGACCTCAGAGTTATTAGTCTCGTTCTCTACCAGGCACTACACAGATAATTGGCAGTCTAAAGAATCTGCTGCTTCACATCACTCCAGTTGTCATAAATATATTTGTTTTTGCTCTGAACTAATTATCCTAAAATATTTTGCTGTACCATCCTAAAGACAGGCCTTCAAGCACAATCCCTATAGAAATCCACAAATCTGGAGACCAAATGCCTCATACATTAGGCCAAGTGAATGGGCTGTCTAGTACCGGTTCCAAACGTTTGGAAACATTACTATTTTTTTTTTAAAGAAGTCTCATATGTCTCATCAAGCCTACATTTATTTGATTGAAAATACATAAAAAACAGTAATATTATGGTTTTCTATTCTAATATACTTTAAAATATAATTTATCTCTGTGACGCAAAGCTGAGTTTTCAGCATCATTACTCCAGTCTTCAGTGTCACATGATCCTTCAGAAATTACTCTAATATGCTGATTTGATCCTCAGTTATTATCCATGTTGAAAACAGTTGTGCTGCTTAATAATTTTTTATAACCTGTGATACTTTTTCTGAGTTCCTTGATGAATAAAAAGTTAAAAAAGAACAGCATGTATCATGTATCATGTCACATGGAATCGCTCAATCAGTGTTTCAACCGTGGAAAGACGTCAGTTAAACAGCTTGTAAACAATGTCATGCAACATCACATTTACCTCAGAAAAAAACACATGTGACCATAAACTCGTCAGTCAGCTAGAAAAATTAACTCTAGAGAGGAGCATTTTGCTAAACATATGCACCATATTACATATTCATTATAATTTTAATGTTCTTCAATAGGCCTATATAATGCATGTTTGAATAAATCTGGCAAGTTTTTATGACAGCCACCATTTAAATGTTTATATTTCATATTACTTTCTTATTGTGAAAATGAATAAAAGTGTAATTTAAGTGTTTGTATAGCTACAAATCAAGTGTTTTACAAGTGTTTGTATAGTGTACAAAGTACATTTTTACCTTCAACATTATAGTAGGCTAATGAAGCCTTATGACTCCCAGAGTTTACAGCATTAGTTAAGAGATTTGTTTTCTTTGAGAAAATGTGCCATGTATTGTACCTGATATCCAAAATTATCAATATTGAATCGAATCGAAATCGAATTGCAAGCTTGTGAATCGAAATCAAATCGAATTGCGAAATTTGTATCAATTCCCAGCGCTATTATTAAGCAAGGATGTGTAAAATTAATTTTTAAAAAAAGTGATAGCAAATAGTGATAGCTTATATGATTTCTGAAGGATCATGTGACACTGACGACTGGCGTAATGGCTGATGGAAATTCAGCTTTGTATCACAGACATACACTTTAAAGTATGTATATGAAAAAAAAAAAAAAAAAAAAAAATATATATATATATATATATATATATATATGTATGATATATAGTACAGCAAAGAGCAGAGTGGACATTCTCCTAAAATCTGTAATGTTACTGTAATTAACTATCCACTAATCATTTTACAATCACATACTAGATTAACAGTGTCTTTTGGATTCAGCTTTCCTTAAGATTTTTTGCAGAGCTTGATTTCGGGTCTTGAGAGCTCTGCATTTTACACTGGGCTTTAGGGCAGCACTCATACTTTAATGAAGGCATCATTAGTCTTTTAAATTGTACCTTTGCTCCATCTGTCATTGTGAATGAGGACATGTTCACCTTGGAAAGTGGCGCGTATGAAGTGGACTAGGAACGGTCTAGTTTGATTGAAATGAGATTGGTTTGTGGTTCTAGTGAACATGTGGCATTGGTTACATGCCATATAACCAAGGCAAGGCAAGGCAAGGCAAGGCAAGTTTATTTATATAGCACATTTCATACACAATGGTAATTCAAAGTGCTTTACATAGAAGAAATTAAAATAATCAAAATAAATAAGAATAATTCAAGCAGTTTAGAATAAAGAAATTAAAGTAATCAAAAGAAATAAGAATAATTAAAACAGTTTAGAATTTTTTTTTTAATAAAATACAGTAAAAACAGTCGGACGAACAGTGGCACAGTGCTCATTCAGTGAATGCACAGCTATAACCTTAAAGAAGCTGAGTTCATTTTATATATTAATATATATTTATATTCAATTACATTGAATGTAGTAAGTTTGAGCAAGTTGGCTATGGTGCAGTATTTAGTTTTTCAGACAGCATTAGGGAATTTTTTTGCCCTTCCAGCACTAAAACAGAGCTAAGCTCAATATCCCAGAGCTAGCAAAGAGGGTGTCCCACATGCTTATTTTTAGTGTGCAACGCTTTCTTCTTGCCATCTTTCAGAGATTAGCAGCGCTTTCACTGATGTGCCACTGGGAGTCCATCACATTACTTCATTATGATATATCTGGTTAACCAAGGCAGAAAATTACAGCACTATAAGCCTTCTCAATCAATCAATGTGCTCAATTAAAGTAGGTTTGCAGCTTAGCGTTGTACAGTGCACATCCTCTCTGTACTACACCCTTGAGTATGACACAAGACCCAGATCAACAAATTAAGATACAAGTAAAACATGTTGAGCAGCTCTTAAATGGCATTGGAAAGTGGATTATTTCAGCAAATCAGTGTGTCGAAAATAAACCAGTTACATTTTTTTAGCAATTTTTCAAAAAATGGTTCAGAAGTCACAATATTTTTTTTTAATGTATAAAAATGTGTTTAGAGTATTTACTGCTATTGTTTATCACTGTGTTTTCAATTCAGTAGCATTTTAAATGAATGTTTACTATAATGTATCAATATGTGTATTTGTATTTATTGTGAAATTACTTAAAGAGGTTTAAAAAAAACTAAAAAGCTAAATAATCATTATTTCAAACTAACACTTGCTGCAGCCTACTGGATTTAAGATGTTTATTGCAACAAGTAAAATTCGGTAAAAATCTAGTTAAACAAAGCTTGTTTCTCACAGTGATTTTTCAATAAATGAATACAAGGAAGAATGATAGTTTGAACTCATTCACAGAAAATAATAAAAACCATTTTCTCTTGCTTGCAGGTCCTGAGACAAAAAAGCACTGCAAAACTATTGCCACATGACCACATACACGTGCATTTAAATTATTGTGATATTCACAATGTTGCAGAACTTAATATCACCAACAAAAAACATTGCTATATATCTCCCTGCTTTAATTAATGAAATAAAATTAGAAATACATGGCCAGCAAAGTATTGCAATATTACAATGTTATGAGTAGCTTGTAGAAATGAGCTGTCACTGTATAAGTAAACCGTATGTTCAGGGGTTGCTATAATACAATAATATGGGGCTTTCCATGTCTATTACTGTACATCCGATACATAAGCACCATAGAGAGAAAGCACTTCAATGTGTCAATCATGCAGGGAAGTGCGTTCAGGGTAGGCAGTGCCTCACCAAAGGAAATATTGACATTACATTTATTAATTCACCAAATTATTAATTGCATTAATTTTATTCAAAATATTAATTTTTGTAACAAAAATGTTCAGGAATACACATAATATACTCCTTTTGCCATTGTTTGCTTCTAAAAATCATTGTTTTATGCAGGAAATTCAAGGGCATGGCCATTGAGGCAGAGGTTATCAGTGCCTCTTTGGTCCATAGACCGTAGTTTACGTAGATTTGCGCATGCGCAGTCGGTTCTCATGCTGTCTTGAATTATCAACATTGAGGCAGAGACTGAGCTTGCTTCATGTCACGTGATCCACTCGCTCTCACTCACTCCGCGCTTCCCGATACTTACTAAGCATCTAGCCGTCACCTCTGCCACATTTGTACTGTATGTCTATCTGTGCGATTATGGTGCATTTCGTAAGGGTTAAAATCAGTGGCTTAACTTTGTTTTAAAAAGTGGGTGGGACAGGTGTGTGTGTGTTTGTGTGGGTGTGTGTGTGTGTGTGTGTGTGTGTGTGTGTGTGTGGCCTGGTAAACCCTACGTTATGGGGACAAAATGTCCCCACAAGGATGGCAATATCCGAAATCCTTGTTCGTGTGGGGACATTTTTTGGTCCCCATGAGGAAATGTGTGTGTGTGTGTGTGTGTGTGATCACTTGATTTAAAAAACGACGTATTTCAGCGCTATATCGCCTCTTATTTAACAAACAAACGAAATGAATGCTCTGCCTGCTGGAGATGTTTTATTTATTTCTATTGGTACATCCGTGCCGCCATGAGAGGTTTTAAATAGTGGTGGGGACAATATCGGCCCAGGCAAAAAGTCATTGATGTGTCAATTAATTTGATTATTAAATAAAATTGTGCATTCTTCACATATGACTGATTTTGCTGTATGCAGGCAGCGATGTGATGATGCCTGATATGAACTTGGGTTGCTACATTAACTGAATGAATATATATGCCACATTGATAGGTCACAGCCTACCCATGACAAGATGTCACCGCATGTTACTGCAATCATGAGCACTTGAGCCCAGCATATGTTATTCATGGACAGTCCATCTGATCTTCACACAGAAAATGAGCCACCGGGAGCAGGGAGTATCTGTCACATCTCGCCTCTCAATGCATATGATTTTTCACACATATTCACATCCACCCAAACACTCTAAGAACTCAAAGTGTCCATGTCTCATTGAAGTTGACAATGGACTAGAGTAATTCACAAAAAGCAATTATGAGGGAAACCGCATTGCCGCCCATGCAATCATCTATGTCAGCGGCCACGGTGCAAAACAAGAGGTCCTATTAAATACAACAGATCCACACAGGGAATATTAATTTTCGCTTACATGGTTCTGTCTCCCCGTGCACATTTTATCTTTTTAAACAGGAATTTGAACAGCAGACTAGTTACAAAAATGGTGGTTTTAAACGTGAGGTCATGGCCTACCATATTATTATTGTGTTGAGACATGGGGCACGAGACATCTTTTCAGTGACTCTTTTGGCAGTATTCAGAGACTATGCATTCATTTCCTCTATTTTACTTGCTCAGAAATGGCTCAATTTCAAGAACATTTTTGAAGTACATTTCAGGAACCTGGAAATGTCCAGGTCTGGAAAAGTCATGGAAATCTATACAATCTTAAAAGTAATTTATTTCTGTACTGAATACGTTTTTGTAAAACTTGCTAGCAATTTATAGTGATGTTGGATTTGGGAGTGGATTGGTCTTTAGAATAGATTAATTTCAAATAACTGTCCCACCAGTTTAGAAACTGGTTTGTGAACCATTGGTGAATTTGTTCAAAAACCAAATCAATTGCAACTCGCAGTTGCGAGTTTATATCGTGCAATTTTGAGGAACAAAAGTCAGAATTGCGAAATATAAATTTGCAATTGCAAAAAAAAAAGGCAGAATGGTGAGTTTATATCTTTTTCTTTTTGAAAGTCTAAAACAAACCTGAGTGATTATCTCAATCACGACAGCAACAGCTCAGGAAAAGTGTGGTTTGTTGATCCAAGTGGCAATTTCGTATAACAGAAGGACAGTGACTTCAATCAAAATACACAGATTGCCCTCCAAGAGCTATAATGCAACATCTCAACTGCGTAAAAACCCGTCAACCGTTCTCTTAGGATACAGGATGAAAAGAGAAGGATGAAAGTTAATCTGCTCATATTGAATCACTCAGTAATGCATATGTAGATTATACAGGCTCCTTTGTTTATTAATGCATGCTAGTTTAAAGTCACCATGGCATATTTTCGGTAACATTATGATGACATGAAAATGAATTACATGGAAATAGTATTTGAATTGGTTTGTTACACATCTTCAAATGTATAACTCATATAAAATTAAAATATAAAAAAGTAAAAATTAAAGCAAAAGTACCCAGCAAGATAAGTAAAATGCATCTATAGTATATTGCTTAAAGACATATTTGACCACATAAGTAATACAAAATTGCTGGTTCCCTTTCGAAGGGAACTCAACGATGCGTCGATCGACGCCATGGGAACGCCTCCAGCGTGACTGCGTCTGAAGCATCTATATCAACTAGTCCAATGGAAAGAATGAGCGTCACGGGGGGTGACGTCATGACCAGGAATTGATAAAAGCACATCCGGTGCAAGCCGGCATCAGCTTCTGTTGCCTCAGCAAGCAATCTGTATTATACTGTCTCTGTCGATTTATTGTTGTCTGTTGCAATTTATTTGGTTACGTTATGGCGAAACAAGTGTACAAACAGTGTGTTCCTCCCTGCCCGCGTTATTTAACGGGTGGGGACACACACGAGCTTTGTGTCATTTGTTTGGGAGTGGAGCATGCGGTCTCAGCCTTCGAGGGGGCTGAGTGGCAGCATTGCGAGATGCTGCCGCTTCGCATACTCCGCTCTCGCCTGTCACTCTTTGATGAGAAGAGTGGGCAGGCTCGCGATCCTCAGGGATCAGGACCCGCGTCTGCCGAGGCGGCGCGGAGAATGCATTCTTGGGGATCGCAAAAGGATCTTTCGGAGGGATTAGAGACGGGTCTGCGGGCCTTTTCTCCTGGGGCTGGATGCTATGGTGCAGACGTGGCCGAGGCTACGTCTGTACCCCTTTCCCCCTGTTGCTCTGCTCCCAGGAGTTCTGGAGCGAGTCCGGCGGTATGGAATAAGCCTACTGCTAGTAACACCACGCTGGCCGAGTCGGATCTGGTTTGCGGACCTGATCCATCTCTTAGACGGTCCTCCCTTGGAGATCCCGATCAGGAGAGACCTTCTGTCTCAGGCGGGGGGCACAATATTTCACCCCCGACCAGAGATTTGGAACCTGTAGTACCTGTAGTACTTTCTAGGGCTCCGTTCGAGCCCTTAGATTCGGTTTCAGAGAAATTTCTTACCCTTAAGACTATCTTTCTGCTAGCTATCTCATCCCTTAAGAGAGTTGGAGACCTTCAGGCCCTTTCGGTTTCCCCCACTTGCCTTGAGTTTGCACCGGGGATGGTCAAGACATTTTTATATCCGAAACAGGGATACGTCCCTTAGGTGCCGACCTTGATTCCGAGGCCTATTGTGCTGCAGGCTTTCTGTCCTCCTCCTTTTACATCTGCAGACCAGGAAAGGCTGAACCTCTTGTGTCCAGTGCGAGCACTGGATACTTATGTTCATCGGACATCTTCAATGAGGAAGTCCGACCAGTTATTTATTTGCTTTGGATTCCGAGGCCTATTGTGCTGCAGGCTTTCTGTCCTCCTCCTTTTACATCTGCAGACCAGGAAAGGCTGAACCTCTTGTGTCCAGTGCGAGCACTGGATACTTATGTTCATCGGACATCTTCAATGAGGAAGTCCGACCAGTTATTTATTTGCTTTGGATCACCTAAGAAGGGTCTTCCTGCTTCTAAACAGATGGTTAGTAAGTGGATAGTTGAGGCTATTTCACTTGCATACGAGTACTCTGACCAGCCGTGTCCTTTGGCGGTCAGAGCTCATTCTACTAGGAGTATGGCGGCCTCTAAAGCCTTATTATTTGGAGTTTTTCTTCAAGACGTGTGTGATGCGGCAGGCTGGTCCTCACCGCTCACATTCGTTAGGTTTTACAGCCTGGACCTGGATGCTGCCCCAGGTTCTCAGGTGCTTAGTGCTTAGTTACAACAGACTAACACTCAGGGACTTGGAATTCTGGCGCTTTGGGTATTCTCGTTCCCATGGCGTCGATCGACGCATCGTTGAGTTCCCTTCGAAAGGGAACGTCTCAGGTTACTATTGTAACCATAGATATAGATGCTTCAGACGCAGTCACGCTGGAGGCGTTCCCATGGCGTCGATCAACGCATCGTCTCGTTCCCTGTTCTCAGGGAACTATGGTTACAATAGTAACCTGAGACGTTTTGATTGTACTACATTAAAACGCACCTGTACATGTTACATACTAATACCGACTCAGGTAGTAAAGGTTCAGGAAGTAAAGTAACCCGCACCGATGATGATGTCATTAGCTGTAGGGATGACAGTGGTGAAGACCTTGGATACGAGCGAGAGTGAGCCTGCATAAAGCCTGCGATTCTGGATAAATTAAGAATCACAATTCTTTTGCTTTCGATTCTCCCACGATTCTGAACAGACAACTTAACAAAATAACAAGGTCGTGACAAAATGTTTAATTAATCTCAATAATTTTTTTTTTAATGATTCAATGACAAACTAATTTTTTAACAGTTACTTGTCGCCACCTTGTGGTGTAACAATGTAATTGATACCACTGATTTCGTCATGTTTTGTGTGAGCATATGGCTTCTGTTTCTAAGGGGCAATTTAGATGACACCGTTTTCAACTAAAAAGGGAAAACTTTGGATGTGTTTTGGCTGTTCATTTACATGACAACAGCCTTTTGGTGGCCTGGAAACGCAAACTTTTAAAAACAGGTTTCAAAGTGCACGTTCTTGAAAACAATACCATTATCATTTCAGTGTAAACTACAAAAACGTGAATCTGTGAAAACGGTGATGCACATGCGTATTACATGTTTATGTCTATGTCTATAGGCATGCACATTTGAATGCGTATGTGCGCATGTACGTAGTGTGTTTTTACAAAGTGACATCGCCACCCTATGCACCCTGGCATGCATAATACAGCGTTTTTAGTCGTTTTCGCAGATCCGTGTAAACGGGGATTGTTTTTATAACGTTGTCATCTGTACAAAGAAAAAAACTTCTCAGTTTTTAGTACATCATAGTCATGTAAACTTACCCGATGTGTTCCCCTATCTATTTGTCGACCCACCTTCTTGTTATCTGATATTAGTTCATTTACCCACCTGTTCTCCCTCGCTATCCTCCTTGTTTACTTCCCTATTTATTCTCCCTGTGCTCTCTGTCTTGTGCCAGATTGTCGTCTAATGTTCCCGCATGTTTTAGTGTTTTCAGCTGTATCCAGCCCATCTCTGCCTTGTTATGTCTGTGGATCATATATTTTCCCCTTCGGGGTGTTTTTGGTTTTTATTTAAATGTATTTTTGAAGTATAATAAATCCCATTGTGCTCACGTTGAGTCCTAACAATCCCTTGAACTAAAACCTGGCATAGACAAGTAGTTCTTGTCATTTTCATTTAAATGCACCTGTTAAACGGTTAAATCATATAGAAACAGACAATACATGTTTTTTCCCCCTCAACCTTTTAGGTTAATAATTTAGATTGTTTCGTCTCAGACTAGATCTCTTAAAAAAAAAAAAAAATCACTAACCAAGCAGTTTTATACTCGAGGTCATGTCATCCCTAATCATTATTGTGATAAGAAATGGACAGGTAGTTTTTGGCTTTGCCCCCTTTTCGTAATTAGGCCTCGCTCACACACACACACACACACACACACACACACACACACACACACACACACACACACACACACACACACACACACACACACACACACACACACACACACACACACACACACCTGTTTAGTGGAAATGACGCTGTATAACAGCCTGGTCTGCCATGACCATCCCATTAAAGTTCCTACAATTTAAACCTGCTTCACTGCTGCACAGAACCGGCCATTACTGCAAAGGTTCACACTGGAGTCAAAGCCATTTTCTTTCTTTTTGAAAAGAAAGATCTGAAAAGCAGATACAAGCACAAAATTTATTCAGCTTGAAAAATACAGACCAGACCACAACAAATGCTTTGCAACACCAGCAGTAAACTGTTGTGAAGATATATGACAACACCTGATTTACTGCATGCAAGATTTACACAATAAGGACAATTCTCTAAACTATGGAGGCTTGTTTCTGCCTCTGTATAACAAACAAAAACAAAAGGTAATTGTGACTTCATATTGCAGACTTTTTCCCGCAATGGCGAGTTTATATCCTGCAATTCTGCCTTTTTTATCCACATTGTGAGATATAAACTCGCAATTGCGACTAAAAAAAAGTTAGCTAACACTTTTGACTTTATAACTCGCAATTACGAGTTTATATCTCACACTTCTGACTTTAAACTTGCAATTGTTTTTTGTTTGAGTTTATATCATGCAATTTTTAGGAAAAAAAAGTCATAATTGCGAGATATAAACTCAAGTCAGAATGTTGAGTTTATATCTCACCAATATACACCTAGTTTATCTAGTTTATATCTCACTTTTTTTTATCAAATTCTGTTCCCATCATTCACTACGTGGTTTTATGTGAAATTTGTCAATGCCTAAAATTCCGCATGTCAAATACTGTATTCCAAACTTTAAGAATTCAGTTTTAGAGGGCTAGTTGAGTGTACTAAATGATTTATGGCATTTTAATTGAATGTTAAATTATGTTTCAGAAGTAGTATGCTATTGTTTATGTAGTTTAGGACTGAATTTAGGGGACACTGTCTTATACTAGCATCTTCTTCTTTTTGAAAGTCTAAGTCAGATCTCAAAACAAACCTGAGGGATTATCTCAATCACGACAGCAACAGCTCATGAAATTGTGGATTGTTGATCCAAGAGCCAATTTCATATAACAGAAGGACAGTGACTTCAATCAAAATACACAGATTGCCCTCCAAGAGCTTTAATGTAACATCTCAACTGCGTAAAAACCCGTCAACCGTTCTCTTAGGATACAGGATGAAAAGAGAAGGATGAAAGTGAATCAGCTCATATTGAAGCTTGTATGTAGATTATACAGGCTCCTTTTTTTATTAATGCATGCCAATTTGAAATCACTGGGCATATGTTCTGTATAATGTATAACATAAATGTATAACTTATTTAAAATTAAAGTATGTAAAAATAAAAAGTAAATATGTACGTAAAAAGTCCCCAGCAGATAAGTAAAATGCATATATACGGCTAAAAGACATATTTGAACACATAAGTAATACAAAATAATTAATAATTGCTGTACTAATTTGATTGTACTAAATTAAAATGCACCTGTATATGTTACACAATACCTACTTAGACCAGGCTGTCATTTCAAAAGTTCCCTCTGAATTTTGTTATTGCAGTAGAACCTATATAAGGATGTGTGTGTACAATATACACTCACCTAAAGGATTATTAGGAACACCTGTTCAATTTTGCATTAATACAATTATCTAATCAACCAATCACATGGCAGTTGCTTCAATGCATTTAGGGGTGTGGTCCTGGTCAAGACAATTTCCTGAACTCCAAACTGAATGTCAGAATGGGAAAGAAAGGTGATTTAAGCAATTTTGAGTGTGGCATGGTTGTTGGTGTCAGACGGGCCGGTCTGAGTATTTCACAATCTGCTCAGTTACTGGGATTTTCACGCACAACCATTTCTAGGGTTTACAAAGAATGGTGTGAAAAGGGAAAAACATCCAGTATGCGGCAGTCCTGTGGGCGAAAATGCCTTGTTGATGCTAGAGTTCAGAGGAGAATGGGCCGACTGATTCAAGCTGATAGAAGAGCAACTTTGACTGACATAACCACTCGTTACAACTGAGGTATGCAGCAAAGCATTTGTGAAGTCACAACACGCACAACCTTGAGGCGGATGGGCTACAACAGCAGAAGACCCCACCTGGTACCATTTATCACCACTACAAATAGGAAAAAGAGGCTACAATTTGCAAGAGCTCACCAAAATTGGACAGTTGAAGACTGGAAAAATGTTGCCTGGTCTGATGAGTCTCGATTTCTGTTGAGACATTCAGATGGTAGAGTCAGAATTTGGCGTAAACAGAATGAGAACATGGATCCATCATGCCTTGTTGGTATTGGTGTAATGGTGTGGGGGATGTTTTCTTGGCACACTTTAGGCCCCTTAGTGCCAATTGGGCATCGTTTAAATGCCACGGCCTACCCGAGCATTGTTTCTGACCATGTCCATCCCTTTATGGCCACCATGTACCCATCCTCTGATGGCTACTTCCAGCAGGATAATGCACCATGTCACAAAGCTCAAATCATTTCAAATTGGTTTCGTGAACATGACAATGAGTTCACTGTACTAAAATGGCCCCCACAGTTACCAGATCTGAACCCAATAGAGCATCTTTGGGATGTGGTGGAACGGGAGCTTCGTGCCCTGGATGTGCATCCCACAAATCTCCATGAACATTTCAACATTTCTTAAGAATGCTTTCAGCACCTTGTTGAATCAATGCCACGTAGAATTAAGGCAGTTCTGAAGGCGAAAGCGGGTCAAACACAGTATTAGTATGGTGTTCCTAATAATCCTTTAGGTGAGTGTATATAGCTTCATCTCAATCTCTGACTCTGAGCTCATTCTTGTGGAGGTGATCACAACCCAGAGCAGCACACCCCCACCACCAAACCCAGTGCCCGAAACATCAGTCTGACAGCCCTGCTGTGAATTAAATCAAAACCACAGTCTGCATAATACCAAGAACATTCTCTTCTGCCCTGAGGACACAAGCCAACAAATGCAGACCAAAACACAGCAAACAAAACCGCCACGAATTGAATGTAAAGATACGGTTCATCTATCCCTGACCTCAACACAGCAATACTATTTGAGTATGCTGACATAAATGTGACAGCATTTTTTTCTGAAGATCTGAACGCATTTTGTATTGTAAATCCAGACAGCCAACATTTTCTGTAAACTCTGAAAGGCATTAGCACAATAAACTCTGAAGTGGACTAAACATTTATTTCTATTATTGCGGAAATCAACTAGTGGTATACTCTAGCTGCTAAGGGAACAAATGCTAACTTTATATCACAACAAAAACATAATTGTACAACACTGACATAGTCAACAAGTGCTTGTCAGGTCAAGTCACATTCATTTATATAGCACTTTATACAATGCCTTCCTGTACCTCAAAAACAGTAGAGAATGGTGCTAGCAATGCTAGTCATGGGTTAATTCCCAGGGAAAGCTAGAATTGATCAAATGTGTACCTACCTTGAATGAAACAAATGCTGCTTTAGAAAACAACGCCTGCCAAATGTAATACATGTAAATGTACAATACAGATTATTTCAAAGCAGCTTTATAAACAAGAAAAAGAAAACAGCAGCAGCAACGCTAGGGAAGATAATAGTGTCATTATTCAGCTCAATTTAGTTTAAATTCAATTCAATATCAGTGTTGATGTTGCAAAGTTAGAGTCATTATCCAGCTCAATTCAGTTCAAATGTTGTTCTCATCCAATAATGTCAGTGTGGTTAAACAAGATGTAGATCATTTTTGGGTCCATAACCCAAATAGTAACCTATAACCAATGGCTTGCCTTCAGTACTGAATTTGATGAAAATCATATTTTCCAGCCATTGATAAAGTATGTTCATTTAGTAGGGGAGTGAATCTGCATTTAAAATAATAAACAAATTACAAGCATAGATAAATACAAAAGAACAAAGATACAAAAGAAATAAGTATAGTGCTTTATGTTTTTCAGGTAAATCTAACTGTATTCAGGTACAAACATTGAACAATCAAATGTAAAATAACTCTACATCTTCACTATATAAATTAAATATAATAAATATAATTAAAAATACAATTTATCTTTCTTAAAGGCCCACTGAAGTGTTTTGGAACGTGCAGCTTTGTATGATGCGTTGACGTTATTTCCACTGAAATAGGAAGCTAAGGCGGGACATATTGAATGGCTCCTCCCCCTTTTCAAATAGCCAATAGTGTTTAGTTTACCTCACAGACTGCAATTCGTACTGGACAGCACCAAGGAAGCGAACACGAGCGCTGATGATGCGTTGATAACCGTATAAACCGTATGATAATTCATAACCTTTAGGCTAACATATTCATACTAAAAGCAAAAGAACGTACATTTTGATTTCAAGGGGCCTTTAAAGCTACATAAGTGGTTTTGTTGTTTGATTATCATTGGTGGTGACACAGACTTCAGCAGGAATATTAGGCTGCTGTCACTTTAAGACAAATGCACAGATCCAATATAATGATACACATCCGTTTTCTTTCTCAGTTGTTTTCAACACATAACCGCCTGTGTTTACGTGGATACTCGCAGAGACGGGCATTTTGATTTATTAGGCCTGAAATCTGTGTTCACATGCTGTCTGCGCAGCTCTGCATGCGCACACAGAAAAAAGCATGCTAGTTGCAGTCTTCTTGTGCTTGATGTTTAAACTGACAGGACTTCAAAACATGCAAATGATAAACTTTCAGTCTATGATGATTAAACTTTGCAATGAATCGTCTCGGTTACGTATGTAACCCTCGTTCCCTGAGTAGGGAACGGAGACGTTACGTCGGAATGACGACGAAATGGGGTTTCGCTTAGAACACCTATCGACTTCGAGTATACAAAAACGAGCCAATGGCAAAGAAATGCCATGGGTCTGCGGAATTTGCATGACGTACTCCGCCCCACCTCGTGGGTATAAAAGGAGGATGCCGGCAACATGCAGATATGTTTCTTCGCTGAGGAGCCAAGACTGAACTCGGCGATCCCCGCGGCACAGCGGAGGTGGCAGGAAGACGTAACGTCTCCGTTCCCTACTCAGGGAACGAGGGTTAAATACGTAACCGAGACGTTCCCTTTCGTAGTCACTCCGAGTTACGTCGGAATGACGACGAAATGGGGTTACCAGTCTAATCACGCCACCTCACAGCTGTCTTCCAGCGCCCTGCGAAAATCTGAGCCCTCGAGATATTAGGACGAAGGACTCCTATTTAGCACAGGAATACCAAGGTACACTGGGAAGCATATCCCATGCTTTAAGGGGAAATATGCAATTATCACCAACCCAGTGGGGGGGGGGGGCATTTGAAAATACACATATGACCTGATAGTAACATATGGAGAAACTCTGAGGTGTCCAGCCGCAGGTGGAATATTTCAACCTCAGGGGTGGCAAGGTGGCTTGCCGAGGGAAAGACACATGCTCAAAGAGGCTTACAGTGGAAATACACGTGTGGGGGTAGCTCATGGGAGGGACCATGCACACGGAGGCACCTAGCCGACGCCCAGGCAATAGACACTGGCGCTAGCATCAGGGGTGCTGGAGGAACTCAGGGCTTTCGGCGAAGCTCACCTGAGCAGAATATCGCACGTATCCAGTCCGCGGAGTGGAATGGCGAGCAAGCGAAGACACCTGAGTGGGTCCGGAACTAGCTGTTTGAAGCGAGAACACGAGAGGACACTGGCTCCACTCGGAGATATAGAATCTGGCGAATGTGTTAGGTGTCGCCCAGCCTGCAGCTCTGCAGATGTCTGCCAGCGAGGCGCCATGCGCCAGCGCCCAGGAGGATGCCACACTCCGGATGGAGTGGGCGGTCACACCAAGGGGGCACGGTCGACCTTGCTGCTGGTAAGCCAAAGCAATGGTGTCCACGATCCAGTGAGACAACCTCTGCTTTGAGAGAGCCTTTCCCTTCAGCTTCCCACCATAACAGACAAAGAGCTGGTCTGAGGTCCTGAAACACTGCGTCCTGTCTACATAAGCGCGGAGAGCGCGTACTGGACAGAGCAGTGCCAAGGCTGGGTCTGCCTCCTCCGAGGGCAGCGCTTGCAGGCTCACCACCTGGTCCCGGAAGGGAGTGGTAGGAACCTTGGGCACATATCCAGGCCGGGGTCTCAGGATCACGTGAGAACCGGCCGGCCCGAACTCTAGGCACGCTTCGTCAACGGAGAATGCGTGCAGGTCCCCGACCCTCTTGAGAGAAGCCAAAGCAATCAGGAGCGCTGTCTTCATTGACAGGAACTTAAGCTCCACTGACTGCAGAGGCTCAAAGGGAGCACTCCGCAGGGCACTTAGAACCACTGAAAGGTCCCAAGAGGGAACGAGAGGAGAGCGAGGAGGATTCAGTCTCCTCGCCCCCCTCAGGAACCTGACGATCAGGTCGTGCTTCCCTATGGACTTACCTTCCACTAAGTCGTGGTGAGCGGCAAAAGCGGCAACATAAACTTTGAGGGTGGAGGGAGACAGCCTTCGCTCCAACCCATCTTGAAGGAAGGAAAGCACGAGACTGATCGAACAACTCCGGGGATCTTCTCGGCGAGAAGAGCACCAATTGACGAATAGGTTCCACTTCAACGCGTAGGCATGTCTCGTGGACGACGCTCTAGCGGAAGTGATGGTAGCCACCACCGGAGGTGGTAGGGTACTCAAACCTGTCTCGTCCCGTCGAGGAGCCACACGTGGAGGTTCCAGAGATCGGGACGAGGGTGCCATAGAGTGCCCCGTCCCTGAGAAAGGAGGTCCTTCCTCAGAGGAATTGGCCAAGGAGGTGCTGTCGCGAGGAGCACTAGTTCGGAGAACCAAGTCCGGGTGGGCCAGTACGGCGCAACCAGAAGGACTTGCTCCTCGTCCTCCCTGACTTTGCGCAGGAGCTGCGCAAGAAGGCTCACTGGGGGAAACGCATACTTGCGGCCCCTCGGCCAGCTGTGCGCCAGTGCATCCGTGCCGAGCGTGCCCTCGGTCAGAGAATAAAACTGGGCGCAGTGGGATGAGTCGCGGGAGGCAAACAGATCTATCTGTGCGTCGCCAAACTGGTCCCAAATCAGCTGGACCGACTGGGGATGGAGTCGCCATTCTCCAGGGAGGGGCTGAAGCCGTGACAGCTCGTCGGCAGCACGGTTCAGGGCTCCGGGAATGAAAATAGCACGAAGGGACCTCAGATGCTTCTGACTCCATAGGAGGAGGTGGCGGGCGAGTTGCGACATACGGCGGGAGCGTAGACCACCTTGATGGTTGATGTACGCTACTGTGGCGGTATGTCTGATAGGACTAGTACGTGTTGACCCATGAGCAGCGCTCGGAAGCGGTGCAGAGCAAGGCGTACTGCCAGCAACTCGAGGCAATTCACATGCCATAGGCGGCGGGGTCCTGTCCAGGAGCAAACCTGAGAAAACTGAGGTTCAACCACGGGGTGAAGGTCTGACGGCAGCTCGAAGTCACTGGAACTCGGAGCTTGCCTTGTTGCCATGCCCACCTCGGGACTCGGTCGCGAAGCCAAAGCTGAAGCGGTCTCATATGAAGCAATCCGAGCGGCGTGACCGCGGCTGCAGATGCCATATGCCCCAGGAGCCTCTGAAAATGTTTCAGTGGAACCGCACTCTTGCCCTGTATTTGTCTCAGACAAGTCAGCAGTGACTGCGCGCGCTCGCTCGTAAGCTGCGCGGACATGGCGACCGAGTCGATGTCCATACCGAGAAAAGAGATCCTCTGCACGGGGCAAAGTTTGCTCTTCTCCCAGTTGACCCGAAGGCCCAGACGGGCTAGGTGCCGGAGCACAAGGTCCCTGTGTTCGCAAACCTGGTCTCGAGAGTGAGCTAGGATCAGCCAGTCGTCGAGATAGTTCAGGATGCGAACCCCGTGAACCCGAAGGGGAACAAGGGCTGCCTCGACGACCTTCGTGAAGACGCGAGGAGACAGGGCCAGCCCGAATGGGAGAACCGCGTACTGATATGCCTGTCCCTCGAAAGCAAACCGGAGGAACGGTCTGTGACGAGGGAGAATGGAGACATGAAAGTAGGCGTCCTTCAGGTCGATCGCTGCAAACCAATCCTGGGGCCGCACACATTCGAAAATGCGTTTGGCGGTGAGCATTTGAACGGCCTCCTGAGAAGGGAGCGATTCAAAACTCGCAGGTCCAGGATTGGTCGTAACCCACCGGTTTTCTTGGGGACAATGAAGTAAGGGCTGTAGAAGCCGGACTTCATCTCGGCTGGAGGGACAGTCTCGATTGCACCCTTCGCCAGCAGAGTGGCAATCTCTGCTCGCATGACCGGGGCGTTGCCACCGACCAAAGTGGAGCGGACTCCCCTGTATCGGGGAGGAGACCGTGCGAACTGAATCGCATAGCCGAACCGGATGGTGCGGGCGGGACAGTTGGGGAAGCTTTAGCCAGGCTTCTAGGAACTGCACCAGCGGGGTCATGCGGACCACCGGCGTCCCCCCGGAGGGGCAGCGAAGCGGAGTAACTGGCCCCGACGTGGACGGCATAGCGATCCGGTGTGGGGGCGCAGTTAACATCCGCGCCCTGACAGAGGAGGCCAGGGAAGGACCAGCGTTCCACGGGGGCCTGCTCTGCCAGGGGTCTGGCGACAGAGTGGGACAGGACGAAACGGCCCGTGGGCGGCACGCCGTGTCAACCGACTCTGGGACAGAGGGGGACGAGGAGAGCACGGCTGGTGGGCGGCGCTCTGGGTCGTCCGAGAACTCTGTGTGCTCAGAGATGAGAGAGTCAGTTCTTTCTGAGTAAAGATTCTTCCCCAGCCCTCCACCGGGGAAAGGAGTGGCCCTGCTACCAACTCCTGGAAAGAACTGAGTCCCATCTCTGAGCAGCCCATCTCAAAAAGCGCCGCTTAACCCGGCGTGTAGCGGGGGGGCGGGGCTGGAGAGGGCTGAGGCATCCCCCCACGGTACCAAGCCAGCCCGGATGAACGGGCGGGGTTAGGACCGTGGGAGGACGCCTTCGGCGGTTGGCAGACTGAGGGGCCCTTTTTTCGAGCGGACGGCGGGGCCGTCGGCAGAACAACCTCAATCTGCTCCCGGGCGGTTAAGAACTATTGGGCAGAAGAACTCAACCGCACCGCCGAAGGGGCCGACCTGGGACGTGGGGGTGAGCAGACGAATCTACCGACCTCCAGCACATCAGACCGGTCAGCCCCAGAGTGGTAAACATCACCTGACTCGGAGAGCGCGTGGCCACCTTCGTCGCTCGGAGAGCAAGGTCAGCGGCGGCGCGCTGAGTAGCTCATGAAGAGCCTCGAGTCAGTCCCGCCCTCCTGCAAAACCGTGAGCATCTGGGCCAGGTAGACCACAGAACGGTCACGGAATGCAGTGAGGCGGCTGCCTGTCCTGTGGCACTATAGGAATTCGCCACAGATTAGTGTAGACGAAAAGAACTACAGGCTTCGGACGGGTGCTTAGGATAGCGCCGGGAAGTACTCTGAGGACACAGTAGCATCGCAACAGAGCGCTTCAACCGGGGGGACCCCAGTGTACCCATGGGCAGCGGCCCCGTGAGGGGGGAAAGGCGGATGAGACCAACGAACGGTCCTGAGAAGACACGGGGGTCCTTCAGGACATCGAGATCTCATCATGCACGTCCGGGAGGAAAGATATTGGGGTTTGCCGTGGACGCGGGTCGGCGGCCTTACCCAAAACCAATCGTCCCAGGAAAGCATGGCCGTCGTCTCCGGATCAGACTCAGGCACAGCATAACACACCAGAAGGTGGCAGCTGTGACGAGTCGTCACTTCCAAAAGAACCAAGCCCACCTTATGATGTTACAACAGACATAGCATCTTTCTCTGTAGCTTCAACCGAAACTCGCGGGCCACCCGAAGGTCGACTCGCGGGAATCGGAGGTTCACTAGCGGGCACCGTCACACAGGAGGAAGCTGGGGTCGCGGACAGATAGTCGGCGCCTTGATCCAGACTATAACCCTCAGGTCACCCTGGCCACCAGCCGAAGTAGCACTCCTCGGGGGAGCGCTAGATCGGGGTGTGGATGAGGGGACTCTCACTCTTGCGAGTTCATTGAGTCTCGACCTAAATGACGCGATGATCACGTTCCCAGAGAGAACATGAATCACCCACGAGCGCTGTACAAGCATGATAAAAGCCCTACACACTAGACAGTGCTCGTGCCCATCAGAGTCCGATACCAATCTGCCGCCACATTTTTTTTTTTTTTAAATGCACGGGCGAGCCGTCTTTAAAAAGACGTGCCGCGTGCGAGCTCTTTTGTGAGAGGAGAAAAAAACTCAGCGATGTCGAAGCGAGCGGGGAGAACACACTCACTGGCAGATCACTGCACAGATCAGCAGGCAATGTGAACTCGCCGCAGATCGCTACCACACCAACACCGGAGAGAATGGCTCGTCTCGTAGAGTGAAGTCATAAATGGCTGTGGAGTGAAGAGATACTCTTGGCTCCGAAGCGAAAACATATCTGCATGTTGCCGGCATCCTCCTTTTATACCCACGAGGTGGGGCGGAGTACGTCATGCAAATTCCGCAGACCCATGGCATTTCTTTGCCATTGGCTCGTTTTTGTATACTCGAAGTCGATAGGTGTTCTAAGCGAAACCCCATTTCGTCGTCATTCCGACGTAACTCGGAGTGACTACGAAAGGGAACCACAAATTACATGCGTCCCGAACCGGAACTACTAGGCTATACCTATACTTGACATCCCACATCGCATACCGTGCAGCCCTAATAGTAAGTATACTAAATACATATATATTACTAATTTGTAATTCTGGAGAGCTTTTATAATAATAATAATTAACACGAAAATAATTTGTCAGTTTAATATCTTGTCAGTTTAGAGCAGTATAGTGTGCACTTGTTTTACTTTTACCACAAATTCATCTATAACTATGGAAGCTTTTTCCACCAGAGAATACATATTAAAAAGGTAATTGCGACTTTCTATCTCCCAATTCTGACTTCTTTTCTCGCAATTGTAATTCCGACTTCTTGTTCTTTTCTTTTCTTTTTTTTTAAAGTCCAATTCTGAGGCAAAAAATTATCCCCCCCCCCCCCCAAAAAAAATTGCGAGTTATAAAGTAAGAATAGTGAGATATTAACTCTCAATCCTCAAAACACATACTTTAAAAAGAAAAGAAGTCAGAATTGTGAGAAAAAACAGAATTGAGTGATAAAAAGTTGCAATTATCTTGTAAAAATGTTTTATTCTGTGTCGGAAATAAGCTTCCATATATATAACACTACACCTACACTACACCCAGACTTAAACAACATCTCACTAGACGAATGTATTAGACTTTGCAATCATCCGTTCTGAGGGGAAATGTACCGGTTTTCGTCTCCTGGCTAAACTGACTAGGACTCATGCTCCCTTCTGATATGATTCATCTGCCTCAGCACCATCAATCTGCAGTCCTATCCTGAGAGCTGCTCAACACCTTCCCATCAGGCTCATAAGATATGGTCCTGTTGCCATCGTAGATCAAACATTACATAGCAGTGATGGTCTTCAATCACAAGCCATCCACTAGATGGAGAGTCCCTTCACATGATCGTGTACTGGCGCATTACATCCTGGAAGAGCCCATGTGTCAAGCAGAAAGGATATAGACACAGCACATCAAAATGGCGGTTAGGAAATACAAATCCATTTAAAAATGAAAACATTATCATAACACACAGATGTTTTGACGATGATGTGTTTCCCCCAAAAATTGAGGAGGGCCCTCAAAGCAAAACACATAAACGCTCACAGCTTAGCTTTCGTATCTCCCCTTTAAATGAAAAATGTCCTAATGGGAGTTTATGCACTTTAATTTAAGTTCCCATAAGAATTATACCAACCATTGCATGGCTAAACATAGCTCTATTACTCAGAGTGTTCCTTCTGCAGAAATGATAATGGTTAATTGAAACCTAAAGCTTGTGAAATAATCATCATTATGAGCTGAAGACGGCTGTTCGGCTTTACATCTTTTAGAACTCACTTGCAATGAGCTCACAATAGGAAGGATCCTGGTGAAGTGAAAACAGACTCGAGCTAAATGCACACCATCGGATTTTTGCCATACATTTTCAGATGGTAAAAGATTTTTTATTGTAAAGCAAAGTTGGCAGACTTAAACTGTGTGTAGACTGTGGTTGCACTACTTTAGACTGAATTCTGACAGTGTCAGCTGCTGTGACATCAAAGTGTTTTGTAGTTTATTTTGTTATATATTACAGTACCTTACCATATAAAGTGTAAATGGTTTAAAGTTACATTAAATGTCATTTTAATGAAACATACTATCAAATTTACGATTTTAGGACGTAAAAACCATACCATTTATAGTGAAAGTCCCTGCATCTCACAGATATTTTGTAGTTTCTTCTCTTTTTTTATATTGTACATAAAGGTGTTTTATGTTGCATTTTCAGTTATTTTTAGTTATTGTTTTGTTCCTTATACAGTTTTAAGTTGTAAAACATACAGGCATTCCATAATACATATATATATATATATACAGTATATATACAGTATATATTCAGTATATATATATATATATATATATATATATATATATATATATATATATATATATATATATATATATATATATATATATACATATAATAAACATTGTTGCAATTTCTGGCAACCACAGCTGTCAGTTTGTTTGTTTTTTACAGTAAATATTATAGATATTTTTACTGTGTGAAAATCAATAATGTCAGATTCACCAGTAAATAATGACATCAAAATGTTCTACTCCCTGGTGCACTTGTTTCTTTTTATACTTCACATTTCGTTTAAATGTAGGAGTGCATTAGCATTGCTGTTCAAGTGCCGATACCACAATGGAACCGATACTCGACTAGCACCCAGTGTTGGGAGTAAGGCATTACAAGCAGCGTGAGTTACTTTTAGTAACTAGTAAAGTAATGCATTACGTGTAAATTTACAACAAAATATCGGAGTTATTTTTAAAAATAAGTAACTCAAGTTACTTTGTTTTCTCATTTATTGACTGACAGCTCTCCTGTCCCCATGTTGATAGAAATCGGGAGTAAAGGTGCAGAGGGGTTGTGTGTAAACATGATGGTTATTGTAGTTCTAGACTAAGGGCCCTACTGGAACAATCTAAGCACATGGCCTAAAGTACGTGGGGCAAGTGCACTTATGGTGTGTCCGAATCCACTTTTGCTAGTTTAACGACGGGAAAAATTGGCTCCGCGTCCAGCGTATGGTTTAAATGAGTTGTCTCTATTCTCTTAATGAGTAATGGATGTGCTTTGGGCGTAACGTGCAATAAACCAATCAGAGTCTCATCTCCCATTCCTTTAAAAGCCAGTTGCACTCGCGCTATGGCATATTCGCTATTTACATGGCGGAATGTGCAAGCGGAAAACTCTTCTCCAGAGAGGAAACGGATCTGCTCTTGCGCGAGGTTAAAGTGCACAAGGAGAACATCTACGGGACAAAGTGTACACGCGTTGTGGACCCGTCTATAGGCGCATATTACTGACACACTCAACAAAAAAAATAATCCACCATTGACTTTAGACCAAGTTCAATTTCGCAGTCTATTTCAGTGCATCAATGTGCCTGAACACACCTCATTTTCAGACCAGCCCATGGGCGCACAGGGGTGCAAATGCATTTGCTATTTAAACAACATGGCGCAGGATGTGAAAATGATAACTGCGTCAGGCTGAAACTATCAAAAAACACTTGCGGCGTGCCTGGTGCTGGGTGTATGATAGGGCCCTAAATGTGAGAATGCATTTACATCTCACTAGCACACAAACGGATTCAGTACATCTTAAAATGAAGGACAACAGAAAGTGCCTAGCCAGCTTTTAACTCCATAACTAAAATAATAATATTAAACCAGTGCATCGATCACCACTCATTTCATCTGAACAACAGCGTTGGTGTGATGCCAAATGGATACTGAGCCAAACAAGACATTTCCTTTATTAATCGTGTCGTCTTTTGAAGGTGAGGGTGGAAAATCTGTCTCAAAATGACACAAAACCTAACACACATCTCTTTCTTCATCTCTTGTGAGGCTCAGCTAATTTGAAAAGACTCATTAGCCAATACTGTCTTCACCGAGTGTATCCATTAGACAACGAACCCGGCAATAAATCACTCGGATTTTTGCCCTCGCAGGCTGAGTGAGGGGCGGTCGAGGTTACCACTAAAACCCGTCAAGCTGCTGCAGTGGGAAGGGCCCGATGTCAGGAATGAGGGACCACACCACTGCCAAATGCAGACAGCCAACAGCAGGACAGATGCTGCGGCACCAACCTGGCATGTTCGTAAGACCCTCCGCCTCCCCTTCCATCCAGCCAGTACACATCTCAGTCTTTCATCACCATATATGATTACAACAGCAGAGAGTTGAAGTGCAGGGAGTACACAACGCTACTGAATTACAGACAAACCAATCAGCAAGCATGATCAGGACGGGGAGCGAGGCTGGTGCCAAGACCCTGGTGAGAGGATGCAGCATCTGTGTAATTGGCTGGGAAAGATCAGAGACAAAGCCATTCAGAACATCCACCTAGAGCAAACGCCTTGGGACAGAGATGAGATTTGTTTCACTGCAAAGAACTGTACAAAAGATTCTAAAGAACGGTGACGTCAATGGGACAAACAGGTTTACTGGAAACAAAAGAAAGGGAAACATGCTGCTTTGTGGAACGGCTTGAGAAGTTGTCTGTGTTTATTACCTGAGGGCCATGTGACCTGATTGTCGATTGATGTTGATGGTAAAAATTAAGCTTTTGATACACTTGAATGCAGAATTTTGAATAAAAGCAGGGTCTGTCAAGCTCCAAAAATAAGAAAAAGCACCATAAAATAAGTTCATATGAATCATTCTAAGTTTTCTGAAGTAATACAACTTTCAGAAGAAGAAAAAAACTTTTTTTTTTTTTTACTTTTACTTGTTTTGTAGACAGCATGTGCAGCTAGGGCTGGGCGGTATATCGAGTTTGTACAATATAACGATTTTTTTGTTTTTAACGATATGGAATGAGGCAATACTGTTTATCGATAGTACAGTAATTTGATACGAGTAAATCTGAAAAATAGCGGAGGACGCAGTGTGAGCTTCTGCAGTGAAAGTACATAGTACAATTTGTCCTAAACATGACACAAGCTTATATTAAGCGCTTCAAAATAAATGGTAAGATATTAGTTAACAAGTTTAAGCAGCGTGTCAGATACTCTGACAGATACTGTTGCTGACTGACAGATAAATACTTGCGCTGTTCAATGTGTTTGAGATGTGGTGCTTTCCTCAGTGCTTAACTTACATTACACAGGTATATTCTCCATCTGTAAAGGTTAGAAAGTCAAACAAATATGTCCATTTCACTGTGATGACGAGCTGCAAGGGAATCTTGAATCTAAAATTCAAGCTTCCGTAAATGACCAACAATGGGGTAATCAAATGCAGGCTAATATAATTAGTTTGTGCTTTTGTTTTAATTTTTAGTTTAACTTTTAGTCATTTTAAAAACAAAACAAAAGCATTATTTTGTTTTTAGATTTTAATGTTACAAAGTTAGAATGTAATGTGATTTTAACCACCTTTTTTGCACATAATATATTGCATAGCCTAGGTTACATTACATTCACTATTTGTTTCCATATCCTTCAATATCATCATTGTTTGGATATCATTGAGCAGGTTATGTAACCAAAAATAAATACAGATTTTCTTTATCCAAATAGAAAAATGTAGAAAGTACAGAGATATACGTATACCGTACATAGCTATTTAACCAAAAAATACCGAGATATGATTTTTTAGCCATATCGCCCAGCCCTATGTGCAGCAACATAACACAAACAATAAATATGCATAACAATCATCCATTTAAAAACATGATTTCTGCAAGAATAAAATAATTCTATTTGATTTACACAAATGAAAGTTTTTCAATTCAGACCAAAATTGTAGTAGTTATTCACTGAACATCTATCCCTCCGCCATACTTTAGCTCTCATTTCTTTTTGCACTTCCACATATTCAAACTTGCCATGTCATGATCGGTCACATGACACGCAAGAGCTAATACCATTCGACATCAATGGTGTGATATCTACCGTGCATATTTGTATATACAGTATGAAAATGTGTATGTGAAATGTATATCAGTATGTGAATGAGATTTTAGTACTGCAACTGAATTGAAGATTATATGGAAATAACAGCTTTAATCTCAGTCTGTTCCAAACAAAAAGCTGCAGTTTGGCTTCAGATGACTGGGAATAAAGTCACATGAACTTTTATGGTGCATTCTGGTCCTTTATGGTGCTTGACAGCCAGTAATCTGGATTAACAAATGGAAAAGCTTGAACAGTCTGCTAAATATCTCCTTTTGTGTTCCGAGAAAGTCACACACAACATGGAATGCCATGAGGGTGAGTAAATAAGGTGAACTAATCTTTAATTACTAACACCTATATAATTAAATAATAATAAAAAAAATATTGCAAACTGCAGTCAATATTTTTAACATCAACACACACACGCCTTACTTGTAGGGCCAAGCACTCAATCATTTCTTCCAATACTATTTAAAATTCTATGATCAAGGCATGTCACAAAGTGGCTCACATTTGATCAAATTGGACAATTTCACTACTGTGTCCTCCCATTTTTGACCCCCATATTTATCCCAGTCAAAAGCTCTCCATCCTTTTCGCGTACATGTGAACCAATTTCAAAAGGCAGACCCTGGAGGCATCAGTCCTGTCTGGTAATTGGGTCCCTTGTCACCCATTGAATGCAATAACAACATTCTTGGGCTCAGCCTTAATCTAAATGACATCGGTGTCCTAGTTTGCTTCCTGAGTGTTATATTCCTCGGAAAGGTTACGGCAGAGTTGCGGTCTATTAGAGGCATTTCATCCAGGAGAGTCACTAAGCTTAGAAAA
Organism: Meda fulgida; assembly: GCA_030578275.1. Lineage (NCBI taxonomy): Eukaryota > Metazoa > Chordata > Actinopteri > Cypriniformes > Leuciscidae > Meda > Meda fulgida. The sequence goes on along the minus strand of CM060635.1, from coordinate 27,296,898 downwards.
CGTGGAAAAAAAATAGCCATATGAAATTAAACCACTATCAATGATCACAGAAGGGAAAAATGTGCAAATGATGTTACAGCTGCAGTTTAATCACTAGTTTCTTTCTTCTTTTGTATATCCTCCCACACATTTTTGTCTAGGTAAATAACAGATTTATTGTTTGAAGTAAATGACCAATAAGTAGTATGGATGTTTATTGACAAAGAATTGACAATTTGACTTGACAGAATTTTCACAAATCAATTAGATTTCGAATCACAAGTTTAGCAAATTTATTTGCTAATGTATTTATTTTTAGATATAATATTTTGTTTCTACCTGAGCATACCTTGATGCTCATTCATGCTCAATTTGTGCTATAACCTAACTAGTGGTAAAGAGAAAGAGATGCCTTGATCGCATGCAAGACAAAGAACGTAACAACTGTATTTATTGTTGGAATTATGTGATAAAATTTACAGAATTTGGAAAATGAGACTTTGTTTCATATGAAAAGTAACAATGTACATAGCTTAATGTGATTATTGGATGGGATATGCGCACTACAAATTATGCTTATTTGCAGAAAAACAGAACAGATTAAAAAATTGCCTTGGAAGTTATGAATTTGTATTGGTTCATCAGAAAGAAGAATCTATATTATGAACCCAGCCCTAATACATATGCATTTCCTCAGACGGCTGTATCTTAAGGAACTCAGAAATGCCTCAAGCAGTTTCTTGTAAATCCCAGGGTTACATCTGACACAGAACAGAGCTGATAAATGTCACGACCCAATCTTAACTAAAACTTCCTGAGAACAAGAATACTTCAAACAAACTTTCATTCTAGGTATTCTCCCATGATAAATGATCTGCAGTTGAATAGAAACTGATTCAATTTAACAATGACTTGTGGAGCAAAAAAAAGAAAAAAAGAAAAGAACCAAACTTCAAGCTTAGTAACAATGATCACATATTCTCAGAGCTGGACCTGTTAGCTGCAGACTCAGTGTGCTCTGATAAGGTTGATGAAATCACATCATGCTATAAAGTCATTTGTCATAGGCATGATCTTAAGGCCAATTCACACTGCACCGACAGACACCGACCAATCACCAGTTTATAGTATGTCACTTCTCAGACATTCCACGGGCAATTGGTTTTTAAATAAGCTCCCCAACACATATGATTATTGTCTCAACTCCAGTTCAATCTGATTGGTCTTTTAATTTAATACTGCCATTGACTTTAAAGCTAGGGTATACGATGTCAAAGATTGTTCATTATTAATATCCTCGTTTAGATGCTGGTTATGGTTATATAGTACAATCCTAACAATAGGAATAGAAAAAAGAATGAAAAAAATCCATTCACTCTATTGGCTGTATAGCTTTCTATATTTTCAAATGGTAATAGCAATACATTCTGCACAAAGTCTTAAAAGCAACAGCATTGAACTTTTCCTCTTCGGTCGCCCTACTGGTTGGAAATGAAATTGTCCATTACCACTGTTGGAAATAATCCAACACACTCGCTGTTTATACAGCACCAGTTTTAGAATGAACGATGTCCACAGACAAGGTAGAGTATGTTACATGATTTCATGAAAGTATGATGTATTGCGACATCAGAAAGAAGAAAAATGAAATAATGACTATTGTAACGCTTGACGTAAAGCAAGTCAAATTTGACGTTTTCTTATGTCTCATTCGGACTACAGAAACGCAACCCGATCTGGCAAATTTGCATAGTGTGGTTATAGCAGATATAAGACCACAAAGCGAATCCAGAAGTGCCTTTCACCCTGTTACGACTTGATGGGCCACTGATAACATTTTGGAAACATTATTTTAAGGTAAAAAATGTTCCATAGTGTTGCTTTAAGGATTATGTGTAACCAAGCATTTTTGGTTGAGTAGTGTACCAGTTTATTACAGAGCAAATTGCAAATAGAAATCTCAGCAGAACAGGACAACAAAATTCAACTTTCGGATACCTCTATATAAATATTGGCACCAGAGGAAAAGAAGGAATGCATTAAATAGTTTGAGAAATTGAGCGGCATATAAAATGCTGTCTTCAATAACAAACACTTTGCTTTCCTCCTCTGCTCACACCCCAGGTCCATGCATTTGAAGTACATCAGTTAAGGACAAAAAAGGCCTTGAGCTAATAAAATGATGCCTATTGATTTCAAACTAACAGCAACTTGTTACACTTGAGGGGACATTCGCGGAAAACCATTGTGGCAAAAGTTACTTTATATTTGCGAGCCAATTATATTTTGAGGATCCTTGTGAGAGGTTCAAAACTGGTAGACATGCATAAATAAAGTATATTGTCACTGGACAGCGGCCACGATCAATAAAATCAATGCAAACTGTGTGACGTGATCTTCATGCAATACCTTCACAACTTCTTCAACTATCTTACCAACTATCTTTAGAGACTTACAGCAGATTCCAGAACTTTCAGGTAGTCAGAGTTATATTTATTAGTCAAACAGCAGGGTTATGTACCATTCAGGAATTGAAATGACAATGCCTTCGATTCCTGAAATGAGATAACATAGATGATAACAGAATTTGAATTTAAGAAAGTAGAATTAAAATGGAATGAAATTCAAACACCTTTTGCATGTGTATTTTTTAACATGTTTCAGAATAACTTGTCTATATATGTACGCAATACAGTTTGGGATATTTAAGATTTTTTAAATGTTTTTGAAAGAAATATCATATGCTCACTAAGGCTGCAATTATACAGTGAAAACAGTAATATTGTGAAATATTATTACAATTTAAAAGAACTGTTTTTACTTAAATATTTTAAAATGTAATTTATTCCTGTGATGGCAAAGCTGTATTTTTAGCATCATTACTCCAGTCTTCAGTGTCACATGATCCTTCAGAAATCATTGCAATATGCTGATTTGGTGTTCAAGCATAAATAACTCTGAGCTGGATTGGCAAGATTGGCAGGATTACAACCTCGCATGTGCATTATTTTTTTTTACTAATAATTCAATGGCCCATTGCCAATTATTCCTTAATTAATGCTAACATTCATGTTAACTAACTATTGTAAATAGTTACAATTGTCCCATCAAATCAGTTGAGAAAAGTGTATTGTACATATGGAATAAATAGGCATAGTTAATCAGAATTAATGATAATTTTAGATGTTTTGTTGTAAAACTTGTTTTGGACTAATGAAATATCTTTGTAGTGTGACTGTGAATGTTTTTGAATTGCAAATAAGTATTACATTTTTTGCCACTCCAATTCAAATTCAACGTGCCCAAATTGATTCAAATTTGCACTCAGCGAAGATAGATCTTCAATTCTAGATTCTGCCCTACCCTGGAATGCAGGAACCTGATGCCTGTATGTTTGTCAGAAAACACCAGAGCAAAAAAAAAAAAAAAAAACTCCAGGTCATGATGCTGTAGAAAGCAGATGGATGATCTGCGCTCCGTCCGTTTTCGTAATGTGACTGACTCAATCATGTTCCTTCTTCTCAAGCCTCTGCAGACTTCCAATGGCAGAGCTGCTCTTATCTCTACACGCAGCCACAAATGTCTCTTTCACTGAGGCTGCTGGTTTAGAGGTGAGCGTCTGTAAGCATTATCTCTGTTCTAAATGTAGGTAAAGCTGAGGTCAGGCTTCCGGTATATGGAGAAATTAATCTTCAAACAGGAATATAAGCAGTGCTCTCCCACTCTTCCACGAGAGCTGTAATGTGAAAGCCCTCTAGAGCTTCACCTTAAGAAATCCACAAAACAAAAAATTCTGCCATCATTTAATGTTGTTACAAACCTATTTGTTTAGTTTTTTTCAGTAGAAGAACAACTTTAAAAAAAAAAAAACACGATTCATATTGTTCATACATCGTTCATACTGACCACATCTGACAGGTTCTAAACACTGAACAATTATCATAATTAATTATATGATAATGATAATTATCATTATCGTGCTGTTTTTTGCAGTGTATGGTATTTTTGTGCTCTTTACAGACGTGTTCACTATGAATGTTGCATGGGAATGGCTCTGAGAAGATTCTTTAAAACGTTCTACTTTAAGTTTCACTGAAAAAATAAAAGCATATGGGTTTCAATGACACAACTGTAAGTAAATAATGAAATTTCTTTCAGTTTTGGCTCATTCTTAAATCCTTACCATATCATCATGGTGCTAGAAAATGAATAAAGTATGAAAATGTAAGGGCATTACAGGTAAGAGCATTCATGTTCTCCAACGATTGACGGAGAGTCTGCACTTTGTTACGCATCACGTCTGAAAGATTCCGTTTTAATAGAGACATCTAGGTTCTTGCAAGCTTGCGCGTGGGTGTAATAGCATCTGTTTGATGGGGTAACGCTGCTCTCCCTAGAGCACCAACAAGAAGCCTCACTCGCCGCAAAGTGCTGCGCTAACTGTCATTTAGCATCAAAGCACAAGAGCTTCTGCTTGCACCATGAAAGCACTGCCTCTCAGACATAATATTACATTTCCTTGTGGCTGGATGAAGCCCTGTTTTCCATGACGATGTGGTGAGAAGGATGTCTTCCAGAAACAGCCATTGAAAAGCAAAATCTCTCGATTGAAGCTAGCTGGCATGGTTTCCTTCCCATCTGTGACTGACACTGAACCAGAACAGGATCCCAGAGAACAGGGGCACATGAACACCTGTTTGCCTTCACCCAGCATGTTTTATGTAGGAGCATGATGCATTATTCATGTGCTGGAAGGAGAGGCGGGACTCCCAGGTACATATGCTGAGGGTTATAAATGTACAGCCGTAAAAATGTGTTGCCCTTATTTCACTTGAGACACAGAAGAGAGAGAGGGCCTTGGGTAACTCTTTCAGGGGCGTTTCTCATCCACAGCTCAATCGTGAATAATGAGGTGTTGGACATCTCCATCACACCTCAGTGCAACAGCAGATGCTGAGTCTAAACTTAAATGAGTCTGGGGAGCATATAGCTCAAAACATCACAGCATCTACAAGATGAAATACATCACGTTATTAAAGCTTGCTGGCAGGGCAAGATTACCGACTGGGCTCCGGGGCTCTAGACTTACATGGACCCCAAATGGCAAGACACTCCCCGTCCTGTTTGTTTCATATCTGAATGGACTAGACCCCAATTTGTAATGAAGAGTTCCAATCTCAGGGTGCCAACGATAGAAAACAGGGGCCCCTGAACATCCATTGTTGTTTCATGATCACATATGAATCAGGCGGCCCTTTTAAACTACACATTTTTGAAAAATCTCTGTTTGTATTTCACAGAAGAAAGAAAGAAAGCCATACACATATGTGACGAAATGATGAGATAATTATAATGTTTTCCGGTTTTGGGTATCTATTTAATATCCAGGGTTGTTAACATTGCACTTAACCAGCTCTCCTACTCTATTATGAGTCCCAGAGTATGATACAAATAAATAATTTTTACTGATTATTGTTAGAAAATGTTTTTAAATTTAACTAATTAAACTTGCTTTTAGTTTAATAATCCTTAAATGTGGTTAATGGACTGTTGGGAGGGTTGGCATTTTAATATATATTTTTTTATTTGTTAATGAAAAGACAAAGCAGCTTGAGGACATTACTGAAGTAATCTTTATTAATTTTTTTCATCTGTTTTCTTAAGCTGAGAGTTTATTATTGTGTAATTTGATTTTGTGTAATAACCAGCACTAAAGCAAACAGCATTTTTCGAAGAAAATCGATCAAGCACATTTGGACTGTCAGCAGGATTATAGACGGACAATGAGATTCATTGCAAATTACTCTGAACGATTACAATGCCAACTTAAACTGATTCACTCTCCTTATTTTTCTATGATTTGTTGTGCGTGTGAGTGTGCGTATGCACAATGCCTCTCAAACTGCTCATAAACAATAAACCGCGACCTTTGCGAGAGGGGGCGGGCAAATAACGGATAGAATGTGCTAATTCAATTACCCAAGTTGAGTAATTGCCTCGGTCAGTGTTGTGGATTGAGCCTATAGCTCAAACGTCCTTGGGATAAATTAAAAGCCGGGATAATGATAAAGATGGAAGGGGGAGGAGTTCACTGTAGAACAAAACAATTAATCTAGCATTTCTCTTGGAATGAAACACACCGTTAGCAAATTTAGCTTATTAGCACACACACACACACACACACACACACACACACACACACACACACACACACACACACACACACACACACACACACACACACACACACACACACACACACACACACACACACACACTGTGGCTAAGCACGCAATGGAACGGAGTATTGCGGACTTCATAAATAGGTGTTGAGTTGGCTGAAGACGGTGCCCTGGAGGCTGAGGTGTCTGCTTGAGCTTAGCTGAGCGTTTCTGTTGTGTTGCACGGTTAGCGTGATGAATACGCTGCCGTATTCACCTTCTATTCTCTCTGACTTCAGCGTAACACAATAGAAGGATTTATGAACATGGACACAAAAAAAAAACACACACAAAAAAAAACTGCAGAAAGCTTCTGGCTCAAACAAAACAATTTAAAACCTGCAGCTGAAATCTAGGTTACGGACTGCATCCACCATTTTTAACCACACACACACACACACACACACACACACGCACGCACGCACGCACGCACGCACACACACACACACACACACACACACAATGTTCTAATTTTTGCTCTGTTTCGCTCTCTCTGCCTGTCTGTCTACCTGATTAATTTAGGCTGTCTGTCTGTTGGACTGAGTCGGATTTGAGTTATTAAAGGCTGCTCTTTCTCCCACAAGCGTGCAGGGGCAACGACACCCGCTAATTAGAATCACCCTCACGCAGCGTTGCTCTTTCTCTGGCCACAAACACCACTGGCTCCAGTTCTGCAGTGGAGTGTGTCGGTCTTTGGCATTGTATAGTGTGCCGTTGTGTTTCTGGATGTCAAACAGAGTAAAGACATCATATGCCCACTTACAATGTTGACCGTTTATGTCGAAAGAGAGGAGGAGGAGCTTTTGACGCGTGGTGTGTGTGAGTGTGTGCATGTGTTTGTGCATGTGTCTGTGAACATGTATTTGGCAAAAGATGAAGACAGTGATGCAAATACAAGCAGAACTGATTGCATGCTCTGGGGATCGTGTTCCAGTTTGATCCTGCACTGCATGCCAGTGTCGGCTTGACAGGCGCATTGCTGCCATCTAGATGATATGTTTGGAATAGTGCTATACCAATTGCAGACTGTTATACCAATTTTTTTTTTAATTTTAAGTATGTAAACTAGGCATAGGATATACATAAAATACAAATGACACGCTACATTTGCCAGAATGCACACTGTGCAGTATCCCAAAAAGCACACTGCACAGACTCTCAATGTAATGTGCTCAACTTGACCTTCTATCTCCCATGTGACAAATGATCCATTAATAATTACAGTTTGCTCATTAATTGTCTAGATTTCTGAAAATGTCTGGAATTTAAGTTCATTTTTACACAAAATTGAATGAAAATTGTTTGAAATGTTAACTGTGTAATAAGTGTGTGTGTAAAATAGTATGTATACAGTGTATAAAGTAGTATTCTAGTATTACATTCTGAATGGAGCCACATTACAACTTTTTTCCCCCATATTTGTGCCTTGTTTTCCATAAAAATATTAAAAGATAAAAATTATATATATATATATATATATATATTATATAAAAAAATAATATTTATATATATATATATATATATATACGTATATCTATATTCTATATACTGTGTATATATATATATATATATATATATATATATATATATATATATATATATATATATATATATATATATATATATATATACATATATATATATATGAGCTTTTGTTTTTACTACACTGGTCATTGTTTCTTTAAAAATAAAACCAAACAATCGTGAGATTTAGTGAGGAAACAGTGAGGAAGATTTTTGAAGTGCAGAATTTCATCAAAAAAATAATTCTCCATTGTTCCAGAACAATAGAGCTTGATTATGCTTCATTAAGTATGGATAATTAAAAGAGGAATTAGTCAAGCTTAATTATGGATACAAAAAATCTATGCACATACAAATAAACTCCAAAACCGGCAATTGCCACCTGGCAAGAAAATTAATTTTTAATTAATTTCTTATTAATGTGTTATTCCAAGAACACAAACTTTTCACTTATGAATGATCTTGGCTTTAAAATGATGAGTCTACAAGGCTGTGGCACTCGTTATAACTTCCGTGACCCTACATAGAGTTGTCTTGCAAACTCAAGAGCCCATTTGAGGGGTGAAATTGAATTTGCCTCTATGATTAGAAATGTCAGAGTGATGAAACGGCGTATAACTGCCGGAGGTTAAACATGGGAGACATCATTAAAGAAACAGAAGCCATCTTATTCTTCATTTATGGAGACAGAAAAAGAGAGGGAGAAATGAAAAGAGAGACAGAGTTAGAGGAGAAGGATTTCTGCGTATGCTTTGCCATGTTTGAGAGGCTGCTGGGCTAATTTGACATTTGAACATTTACTGCACCTCATTACAACTGCTCACAGCCTATTAATCTGCTGACTGGATAGATGGACCACACATTCCTCACTGTCATTCCACTGTCTCTCACTCACTCAAAAACAATTTTACAAAAGTAGGAATTTGTCCTGAATCAGCATCCTTTGTTGTTCCTGGGGCAATATTTCTATTAGCCAGTCACAGCCCTTAACCCCGCCCCTTTTCAATTAGAGGGCGATGATTTGTTTGCCTGTTGTTCCAGGAACCACAAAGGATGTAAAGCCACTAACCGATTCTACTTGTTTAAATCTCATTAAGAGATTCCTAATACATTGAACAACACTAAAAAGCACAGACTTCAAACTTCAAAATCATTAATAGCACACAAAATCAAAAAATGCCACACTGATACTATGGGTGCATCCGAAATAGAATATATTAAAAGTTTCCTGTTTCACTATGAAATCAACATAAAGCACTTGTCAAATGGGTCTTTTAATGTAATAGGGTGTTCAGACCCTATTACATTCAACCATTTCTTTTTATTCATTCAACCAATCACAGAATTTTGGGCAACAAAATAAAAACATAATCATCTGCACAAAAGGATGTAAAAAAGTGAACTTGACTGTGCTAGTCAGATGCATAATTCCCGTTAACACGAGCAACTGAAGCACAAAGAACATGCCATTACAATAGTGTACTCATTATAATGTTATGAATGTGAAAGTTCGGAGCTGCAAAACTTGCAATTAAAGGTGCACTTGCACTTGCTCTGAGAAACACTGTTGATATCTGAAATCAACCCAAACAAACACACCCCTCCCTTTATTGCTCAGCCCCCAAAATTTAACGAACACACAATGCAAGAGTGGACGTCTCTTTATCATAGTTGAAGTCAAGCAAAATAATGCTTTGGGAAAAATAAAACAAAGATGATGAACGACGACAAGGAAGAACAAAAAATGAACATACAGTCCACAAGAGTATATAAAAGCAAGAGTTGGTTGTTAGTCTCCAGCAGCTCCAGACAAACAATGACACTCAAAACTGTCCTGTTACTATAGCTAGCATTACAACGACAGCATGTCTTGCTTCTGTGAAACACAGCAAAATATTACCACGGGTCCTAAAGCTCTTGCCTAATCATAACCCTTCTTTTTCCAGTGAAATTCCTCTGACCTTTTCTCTTTTGTAATGTCTCCCAGCCATCTCTCTTTCTACAGTCTTTCTTCAAATCTCCCTCTTGCTCACTCTCTCTCCTCCCCTGTCATGAGTGGACACTGATGATTGGCCCGCGATAATAGTGTTGTGAAAATCAGATCAGACTTGATCAGACACATCCCCTTACCCCAGACACTGTTTATCTTTATGCGTGTGATTCTACAACCAGCTGTAGGGAAGTGTAAAGGGGTCACTCACGGTCGTTGCACTGGGTGCCGGAGTACGAGGTCATGGAGCAGTCGCAGGTGAAGTTCTCCCACTGCTGGATGCACACACCCATGTTGGCGCACGAATCCTCCTGGCATGTAGTGCTGGGCCCTGACATGGAGGAGACAGGAACAGTGTGAGTCAATAGTAATGACACATTTCAACAGGCATCTCTGTCAAAGGCAGCACAGCAAGACCAGCATGCATGCAAGGTCATTCACGGGTCAGCATCACCGCTGGGTAAACAGATTCATGGTGGCGTATCCGTCCTGAATACTGAACCACACTGTAGTAGTGGTGGAGCATTCAGACAAGCAAACAAACAAAACTAAAAAAAAAATCAGTACGTTGGTCTTGTTTCTCCAGTAAAATTATTTAAAATATTTATCCTTAAAACCAGATAAATTAATTTAGGCAGCAGAGGGATTTGCACTTTTTTCTTTTATCATTGGCAAGTTTTGTTTGATACAGTAAATTGATTACACTATAATTTAAGGTGTTTTATTTGACAGTGTAATTATCAGATTTAATATAAGCTTAAAAACTTCACAATAGCTGAAGTTGTCACATTCTGTTATTGTTTCAGTTTCGTTTTCATCATTGGTTACCCTGATTTTTGATTACTCACACTTGTTTCTTTTTTAGTTCTTTAGTTCATTCAGTTCATTATCTGTTTTTGTTTGTGTTGTGTTAGCGCACTGTTAGCAAAATATTAGCAAATTTTGTTGTTGGATTATTGTCCTGCTTTTGTATACTAATGTGGTGCAATTAGATCCACCTTGCCTTGCCTTCATTTTCTTGCCTGATCCCGCTGAGACAGAAGTATGGTAACATGGAAATAGTTTTTGCTATTTTTTTTAATTTTGCTATTACAGTTTTTCTCAGTCGCTTTGGTACATTTCTTAGATCAGAATTGAAATTCTCAAAACTATCTGTTCAATCTTTACATCATTGTGTCACTTGTGCACATGTATAAATAAGTTTCTCATTTCTTTGAAAAAGTTGCAAATGCTTTGGTACATCCATGCAAATGTTTATGTATAATTCTCTGCAGTTTCCTACATTATCAATGGCTTATGTCATGTTGATCAAAATGTATTATAATGGGTCTCTGTTGAATAGTCTCACCCTCCACAACATTTAGGCATTAGTTCAAGCATAAGTCTTTACATTCAAAATGGTTGAACAAGTTGTCATAATATATCAAGCACATTTCTATACATTTCCATTAGACTTTTTTCTAAATCTGTCCTGTTCACATTTCTAATTCTTTTTTTTCTTTGTGCTATGCAGTGCTGTCTTTTCCTATCTGTATCACAATGACATGGTCTGTCAACAAATTACAGTACAAACAGTAAAAGTGTAAATGTGAGTCTCTTGCACTCAAACTAAAACATACACTAAGGTGTAACCTACAATTTACAATAATTGTCATCAAAACTTTAGCCATAGTTGACATCAGAACATCCCTCCAGAGAACACTGTTATATTGACAACATGACTAAGCCATTTGACTGTCTTATCCGTACACAATGACACAATGACACATCATTCTGATGGCACAGGCATGTTCATTGACACAGATATTTACTTTTTAGAGATGAACTAAGGATTTTGAGCAAGAGACTGGCTTTTGCAGGTATCCATGGTGTTTTGCTATTTGTACAAATTGTTTTGAGAAATGCACTTACTGTTTTGCAAATGTCGAGGATGATTCGAGAAATGTACCAAAGCGACTGAGAAAAACTGTAACTAGTTGCTCATTAGCATGCATATTACTAGGATATTGGCTGTTTATTAGTACTTATGAAGCACATATTAATGTCTTATTCTGCATGACCATATTATACATCTCTTAATTCTACCCAATACCTAAACTTAACAACTACCTAACTAACTATTAATAAGCAGTAATTAGGAGTTTATTGAGGCAAAAGCCATAATAAAAAGTTAGTTAATAGTGAGAATTGTACCTTAATCTAAAATGATACATGAGCCAGAGCAACCTAGAAATGCAATTGACCCAAAATTGCAAGTTTGAGAATGACATAACAAAAAACGAGTTTTTTTCTCTGACTGTGCATAATCTACTCAATATTTATGAGCTAATGCTTTGCCATTATGTGACATTCCAACTGTTCCCACACTTCCCCCAGTAAAGCTTGTGGTAAGGTTTATACCAACAACACAATTTAAAATAGAGTAAGAAAAATAAGCATGTATTATCTTAAGCAAGTATACTGTTGTATGATTATGTATATATTCACTGGGAAACAAGACAAAAAAAAAGATTTTTTTTTTTAGCAGTGGCAAATATCTCAGATTTATCTCATATATCAAATGGACACATCCATTTCAAGACAGAAATGCTAAACACTGCTAGAAAAAAAGGAAAAAGAATTATGACAAAAAAAGTGATATGCGATGTGAATACACCATCTCCTCACATTTCACTTTTCAAAATGTGTTCACATTCCAAACTTTATAGACAATTAATGAAGGAATGCAAACAAGTGTGTTTACACTCTATCTAAATTCATTCAAGCCATATTGACAAGTTAATTCCAGCAGCTCAGATCACCAACAAGAGAAACCAAACAGAAAAACATGCATTCAAAACAAAGAGCGAAGCCCTGAGTACGGATGTATGAAAGTGTCCTCTGGCTGAAAGTGCTTTTATTGAGTCGGGGAAGCAATAGAAGAATTCTTTCTTTTCTCTTGCTGGTTTCCGCCTCTAATGATTCCCCTACTGAACCACTCTTGGATGTACTCAACACAATATAAATGAGTAATTGCCAAAACATCCATTAAAAGTGCTTCAGTAAGGGAGAGAACTGTGGCCAATTGCCGTAGAACAGCGGGACACTAGACAATGTCTCGATTTTGATGTGCCTTCAGTGGAAAGCTTTGAGCTGGAAGGTTCTTAAGGAGGATATTTATAGGTTTTGGATTTATTCTTAGTTTCCCTCAGCAACTGCATGGGTCAGCGATTAAATAAATGTAGAAACGCTGCAACTTTCTATAATTTTAATGCAGCAGATAGACAGACAGACAGACATATAGAAAGACAGACAGACAGACAGACAGATAGATAGATAGACAGATACATAGATAGATAGATAGATAGATAGATAGATAGATAGATAGATAGATAGATAGATAGATAGATAGATAGATAGATAGATAGATAGATAGATAGACAGATGGATGGATAGATAGATAGATAGATAGATAGACAGACAAAGAGACAGACAGATATACAGGCATATAGACAGACAGACAGACAGACAGATAGATAGATAGATAGATAGATAGATAGATAGATAGATAGATAGATAGATAGATAGATAGATAGATAGATAGATAGATAGATAGATAGATAGATAGACAGACATATAGAAAGACAGACAGACAGACAGACAGACAGATAGATAGATAGATAGATAGATAGATAGATAGATAGATAGATAGATAGATAGATAGATAGATAGATAGATAGATAGATAGATAGATAGATAGATAGATAGATAGATAGATAGATAGATGGATGGATGGATAGATAGATAGATAGATAGACAGACAAAGAGACAGACAGATATACAGGCATATAGACAGACAGACAGACAGACAGACAGATAGATAGATAGATAGATAGATAGATAGATAGATAGATAGATAGATAGATAGATAGATAGATAGATAGATAGATAGATAGATAGATAGATAGATAGATAGATAGACAGACAGATAGATAGAAAGACAGACAGGCATATAGACAGACAGACAGACAGACAGACAGACAGACAGACAGAGACAGACAGACAGACAGACAGACAGATAGATAGATAGATAGATAGATAGATAGATAGATAGATAGATAGATAGATAGATAGATAGATAGATAGATAGATAGATAGATAGATAGATAGACAGACAGATAGATAGACAGACAGACAGGCATATAGACAGACAGACAGACAGACAGACAGACAGACAGACAGACAGAGACAGACAGACAGACAGACAGACAGATAGATAGATAGATAGATAGATAGATAGATAGATAGATAGATAGATAGATAGATAGATAGATAGATAGATAGATAGATAGATAGATAGATAGATAGATAGATAGATAGATGTGACCGGTGTTATAGTATTTGTTTTGTGGAGAAACATTAATGTTAAAGCTCAGTGCAACTTTCAGCCAGGTGCGTGTGAATGAGGTGAAAAGGTCGAACCCTCTACCTTGCAGGTCAGCTTTGGTGAAACCAACTTTGTTAGCAGGAAATTTCAGAAAGAATTGGATCATAAAAAAGGGTTGGTTAGTGGAAGAAAGGTCAGCCGAGAGAGAGAGGAAAAATGTATGAAGAATAGAGAGAGAGTAACATGGGTAATGATTTTAGTAAGGAAGGGATAATGATGAGGTAATTTAAATTATTTTCTACAGTTAAACAAATGCACCTCATTCAAATAAAAATAAAAAGAATGTGGATGCATCATACATCATACATTACTGGTAACTACTGTTAACAGGCCTTTGGTTAAGGCGCCATCTAGTGGTTACAGAGGCTCTCAATATATCAGCAAAACAAAAGTTCAATAAAACAATCAATACATTGCAAACATCTGATTAATATATACAATTTAGAAAGACAAAAAACAACATGTGCATAGGTTAAATCAGGTTTGAAGTGAATGGTTTAAAATACTAATTATGAATCACATATACCTTCACAACCCCGTTCAATCTGCCCGCTGCGGAACAGAGCGTCATTGATGAGGTCTGGCAGACGCCCGTTGAGATCCATGGATGCTAAGCAGCCCTGGAAACCCTCGCGGGACACCACGAGCTTCGGCAGGATCTGGTACATGTTGGGCCCCAGACCGGCCACAAACAGATCACCTGCAAAAGAGTGGAACAAGACAACTCCAATACATGTTTTGATATTTAAAATGTCAAACGTTAAAAAAAAAATGTCATAAAAAGGGCAAGCTGACCTTTCAGGTCCAGATTTTTGGCTCCGTTGACCACCTGGCTGACAGACTTGGCATCCACCTTTAACGTGTGTGTGTTGCTGACGTCTCGAGTGATCACCACATTGTGCCACTGGTTGTCGTTAAGAGGACTGTCACTGTTTCCCTTCAGAAGACTCGGTCCGTTTCCCAGGTCAAACACATAGTGGACATACCTGACAAACAAACACACACACACACACACACACACACACAAACACACACACACACACATACTGAGCTCCACGTCCCAAAACCATCCAAGTGCACTTCACTGAAGAACACTCAGCAAAAGTACACACTGAAGCAAACTCAGATGATCAAATGAGAGGCTCTCTATCAGATGACCATAAGAGTGGACACTCATTTTAAAGAGGGAGAGGTTTTATATTCTACTAGACAGGCCAAAGACCAAGAGGATCAAGCATCTAGATGGACAAGGCTAACCATTCATGTCACAATCCAAGCCTATGTTTCCTTTGTAGTTTTTCTTGTTGATTAGTTATTATTTTATTGGTTAGTTATTATATTATTATATTTTATAATTAAGTGTCCACAACTAAGAAAGCCAGAGGTGACAGTGGCAAGGAACCCAAACCCAATCAGGAGACAGAATGAAGAAAACAACCTTGGGAGAAATCAGGCTCAGTCTTGTTTCCCTCATCTGCCCCTTGTTATCTTGTGTATAAATACTATCCCAGTGTTTCTCGTGTTCTTTGTCTTTTGCATGAAGCAAGTTGAACAAACTGTGAATTTCAGAGTAGGGTTGGAGTTGCCAAATCCATATAAATTCAACCTGGTTTTAAATACAGCCAATTCATACATGGGGAGAGGCTTTATTGCATCAGATACATGTCACTGTACAATGAAGGTCCAGTTCACTGTACTGTACTGATTTGTCTCAAACCCAGAATAAAATCCGGTAAAAAACAATCCACCTTCTTGAGCCCGACAAAATGAACTTTGCTCAAACTAATCTCAAATTTACCTGGGGAGCAACTGAAAGCGACGGGCCACTTTATGTGGATGCACGGTATTTGTTTAGTTATTTCCAGTTGTTTTGATTTATCTTGTTCCGGCCTGGATTTACTTCTGTAATTATGTTTTAATAAACCATCTGCTGCATTTGGATCCAACGTCCTGTTTTCACTAAAACAGCCACCATTACAGAGGGACTCGATCTTGACCTTGATTTGATTAAATAAAGTAGGTTTGATTTTATTGGGTCAACATTATTTTTCCTCTGCCTGCACAGTCCTGGTTAAAAAAAAAAAGAAAAAAAAGTTTGTTTTGAAAAAAGCCTGTTTGGTGGACAGATTTAAAAGATTTATGTCACTAAGATGAAACAAAATACCCACTCCTAGCTTTTCCACATACTTATGTAATGATATATATTGCAGGAAGACTCAATGAATGAAGCAGTCAGTGAATATGAACAAATCATTTCAGTGAACATTTTCAAAAGATCAAATTCCCCAACATTAGCTATTCAAGGTCTTCTGGGCCGTGTAGTAGTTTGAAAATTCACAGAACATCTGCATCCCTCCGTTACCCCGGCTCCTCACTCTCGACTGGTTCCTATTCCCAGCCGGGGATACGGGGGGAGAACTCTAGGCCTTGATCCCTTGATCCCGTCGGACAGCACGCCAAAATATGCTTATTTTCCTCTTTTACTGTTCAATCATTTGTAAATGTGAACTAATGAAACAACTGCCAAAGGTAATATTACATTATTTAAAAAAAAAAAAAAAAAATCGGGCCAATCTTGATGTTTTATTCTTCAGCATTCAATGCATATTGCCTGTACATAAATGAACATGTATATTATGTCATCGCAGATTAAAATCTATAAATCTAAATATTTAAATGCATTTAATCTAGAAGAGATTAGAATCTGGAAGCAGAATAACTTCCTGGAATTGAACAGCTCCAAAGCTTATTGGTACAGTGGCGGCTACTCGCAAGGCCGATCACATTAGTTTGGTTGTTGATTCTAAAATGGTACGTACATTTTTCTATCCTCAGTTAACATCTGATGCACACATAAATCACATTTCAAAAAACGCGTTTTACTATATCAGGAAGATTGCACGACTTAGACCTTTTGTCTCTTTTGCTGATGCAGAAAGGCTTATGCATGCCTTCATTACGTCAAGGTTCAATTAATGCAATGCCTTGTTCTCCAGCCTTCCAGCTAAATCTCTAAGCAAGCTACAGTATATTCAGAATTCTGCTGCTCCTGTGCTAACTCGTACCTCTCCTCTGAAACATTTTGCACTGGCTTCCTATAAATGGTAGGATTGATTTTAAAATTTTAGTTTGAACATATAAAGCACCACATGAGACTGCACCAGCGTATCTTTGCGATCTTATTAGTTTATACGCTCCTTTTTCATCTTCGTTCTGCCAACTCTCTTTTACTTCATCAGCCTTCATGTTAACTTAAGACCGTGGGGGAAAGAGCATTTTCATTGAAAGCCCCCAAGTTATGGAATGAGCTCCCTGTCACCATCAGAAATGCATCAACTCTGGGACACTTGAAAAAGTTGGTTAAGACAGATATTTAAGGTTGTATTTCACTTACTTTTGTATTCTTCTTATTCTTGCCTTTTGTTTTATGTTACTGCTTTGAGTTTAATGTCGGGGACACACTTAACGACTAGCTGAAACATTCTAAGGCTGACCTGAACAAACTTACAGACCGTTTCCAATGACTGCAGCAGATTTTAAACACCGACTGTGAACACAGACTGAACGCCACTGTCTCTGGCGCGTTTTGGCATGATCAGTCGTACACTAAGTATCAAATTACATTCATAATCGGCCTTACATTTGTTAAGTGTGTCCCCGGCTTAAGAAAAGAGCATTATAGATAAAATGCATTATTAACATTATTATTATTATTATTAAGAAAAGGCTCAGCACCCAAGGCCTATTACCTATTGCCTCAATGGTGTACAGTGTCTGTGGGCAGATTGCTAAGGCGGCAACAACAGCCATTTTAGGATTGTTTGTCATTTAGTGACTTAGGAGTCCTCTTATCAACCCCTAACTTTTCACAGATTTAAGAGCTGGATTTAGCGCTAAAATGCTTTGTGAAATAATCTTAGAGAAAAAATGTAGGAGTCCAAAAAATTAGGACTGATAAGCCCAATATTTTTAAGTGTCTCCTAAATCAGCCAGTTAGGTGCTACTTTTAGCCTTAAGATGTTTTGTGAATAAGGCCCCTGGATTCTATAAAATGAACACACTTTTAGCCATGTTCCTCCCAACTCCTCAGAATGGATTCTTTATGGGATCGATTCCAAGCCTTACCTGTCAATCTCAACAAGATAGCCATTTGGTAAAAACTGGAAACTGGTAAAAACTTGAACCCTCTTCTTCCACTCACCCTTTAACAAGCTCCACGGCAATAAAATCATTCCCGTCTCCACTGTTGAAGAGAATGAATCCGTCACCCGAGGTGGTTTTGAACTGAAAGAACAGGTGCATGGTGCTATATGCCTGGAGCGTAGCAAGACCCAGATAGCTTCCTTTGGTCTTGAAGGTAACAGGATCAGCCACGATGGAGCGCATGCCGAAACGAGCATTTAGCTCACAGAATTCGATGTCCCCGTTCTTGCACATGTCGATGTAGAAAAGGCCGTTGAACTTCAGGCCTTGCAGGTGACCAATGAAGTTGGATGGAGCCGTGGACGCAAAGCGCCGTTCTGTCAGAATTCCGGTCTCAATGTTACTGAACTCCAGCCGAGTGTGGTCACCATTCATCTGACCTGTGAAAGAAGAGTAGGAGGTTTGGGTAAAGTGATTAGTAAGTGTTGGACTAATGCATTATATAGGGGGCAGATGCTTATGGTCTGTTAAGTTTATACTGTATTCGTACCTTCTGCCACATCATCATCCACCATGAGTTTGAGGTTTTTACCACGCCGCATCACTCTGACCGAGTGCCAATCATTGTCGTTCACTTTCTGGCCAGCATACAAAGTCTCTGGGCCTTTACCTGAGAATGATGTGTGTCAGTTAGTGTTTACACACACTAGCATTGTAAATCAAATTTCTGGCTTCTCATCATTTTAATAAATCATACCATGTGTAAAGGTCTCACACTCGTATGTGCGAAAAAAAAATATTTTGGTATGCATTTTCAAACTTCTGTCATAAAGATGATAGACCACGAAAATATTTTAATTGAGGTACATTGAGAAAGTCAATTATTTAGTGATAAGTCAGTCAAGTATCAAATCAACTATTTAAACTGCTGTTACTCAGAAAAAAGGCCAAAACATGAAACGAAACCAAAGTATAGCTGAGGTATGTGTGGAACAGCATAACCATTCTACAGAAATGTTAAATATTTAAAATGTAATTTACTCACCCTCAAGTCAGCCGAACACAATTGGAGTTATATTAAAAAATATCCTGGCTCTCCCAAGCTTTATAATGGGAGTGAATGGTACAATTTTTTTTAAGCTCAAAAAAGTGCATCCATCTATTATAAGAGTAATCCATACGACTTCAGGGGGTTAATAAAGACCTTCAGAAGTGCAGCGATGCATTTTTGCAAGAAAAATATCCATATTCATAACTTTATAAACTATAATCACTGGAGCTTGAGTTTGTTGCACAGCATTATTTGTTTGAACCGCAAGAGGTGATTACTCAATTACAGTTTATAAAGTTATAATTATGGATATTTTACTTACAAAAATGCATGGCTTCACTTCAGAAGGTCTTTAGAAGGTCTTAATTATATTATTTTAAATATAACTCCGATTGTGTTTGGCTGAAAGAAGAAAGTCATGTTATGATATGTTATGACAAGTTATGGGATACTTTTCATGTTTGGGTGAACTAACCCTTTAAGTATACCAGTATGCTGGTAATCTGTGGTGCTATCTGCCCTATATGTGCTATATGCTAGTAATCCATTCCAAACATAGTCGTAAGAATTTATTTTTAAAGAGTGCACTCATACAAATATACTAATAAAGAATGAGTAGAATTAGGCCAAAGCACTGATTGGTGTACAGGTTTATTTGGCACCATTAACATAGGCTGCTCAAATATATTGAGTTTTTAGAAATCAAATTATCGAGCATGAGGCAAAGTACCTCTCTAAATGCACTGTAGAATTAAAATGGTTAATCAGCACTGTATTACCACTTTCTGTACAGCCACTGTGCCTTTAATTGAAACAATTTCTACAGAGATGACTCTCTAAACGACCTGCCCTGTGTGTTTATACACATCTACACAAGTTTAGAGTTTTTATAGTTTAAGTTAGTTTAAGGTTGATGGTGACGTAACACTTGAGCAATGACAGTAATTCACCAAATACAACACATTAAGACAGCAATTTAACAATAAATTAGTTTTTCTCTGTCATTTATAGAGACACAGTCTTTTCCCTTCATTATAACAATTCAACTTAATAGTGTACAAATGTCTTCAATGAGACCTCCTGAGATTTGAATGAGACTCAATGGAAGATGTGGTGCTCTGAGGTCACAAGCGCCCCCTTGAGGAAGACTATTTTGATTCACACAGAACACTATCGAACTGTTACTCAGTGGAGTATTACAGTATCGCTGCCTTGATTCTAGACCTAGATGTTCTCTATAGATTTAAAAACAATAAAACATATTTAGTGTCATGTCATGAACTACGCAAAACAGCTTTAAAAACTGATTAATGTTACACCATTTGATTAGAGCAAAATAAATAAATACATAAATAAAATAATAATAATAATTTAACAAATGTGGTAACACTTTACAATAAGGTTCATTAGTTAACATTAGTTAATGTATTAACTAACATGAACTAACCATAAGCAATACATTTGTTACTGTAATTGTTAATCTTTGTTAATGTTAGTTAATATTAATATAGTTGTTGAATGTTCATGTTAGTTCACAGTGCATTAACTAATGTTAACAAATACAACTTTTGACTTTAATAATGCATTTATTAATTGCAGTTCATTATTAGTTCATGTTAACTGTAGTTAACTAAGTAAGGGAGAATGTACATCCAGCCGGTGGTTCTCTCAAAATAACCCCCCGACAGGATGATGAGGGGCTGGCGGATTCCATCAGCAACCAGCTGGATGTACATTATCCTGCTTATTACCAGAGGCGGACAGAGTACACAGCTTCATTACTTGAGTAAAAGTACAGATACCCCTTGCTAAATTTTACTCAAGTACAAGTACTACAGTCAGATGTCTACTTAAGTAAAAGTACTGAAGTACTTGTTTTTAAAAGTACTTGAGTATCAAGAGTACAAGAGTACATTTTCTAAATATTGCATTACTACTGCCACAGTGCTTACATTTATGTACAGAAACGTCCTACATGGAGTTATGAAAAATTTTAATGTTAATACCTTGGAGATTGTAAAAGGAATTGAAAGTAATATCTAGTCGTTTTCATCTTTTTACCATGTTGCTTTATTTAACATTTAAGAAAATTTCAGAAAAATCAGAAAATTTAAATAGTCTGGCTAGGTGGGGCCACTGGCTGGCACATTCCCGGCATAGACCAACGCTATCATCGAAGATTAACGCCCCTTTTTGGGGGAAGACAAACGGATTTCCCTGAGAACAGAACTCGCTCTAGATCTGCAAAGTTTCTTGATAGCAGAAATGACACAAATATACACACTTTGCCGGCCGAGGACCCTGAGCGGTATTTAAAGAAGCTACTGGATACGGGGTTACAGAAGTGTCCCTTTGAAATGGTTGAAAACTGGATTAATGACCCCACGCAGTGGCCAAATATGGACTATTCAGTCATCTACCACTATCGTGGAATCACCAAGTATGTAGCCTATATTTTGTCATTAACACACTCAAGGTATGACAAACTAGACGATGAGGCCATGTCACTTGGATCACATTTAACAACAAAATTATGTCATAGCTTAAATCAAGTTAAATTGTGACATAAGTGACATGGCCTCATTATCTAGTATCATACTGTGATTCTCTGTGAGTGTGTTAATGACAAAATATAGGCTACTAACTTGGTGATTCCACAATAGTGGTAGATGACTGAATAGTCCATATTTGGCCACTGCATTGGGTCATTAATCCAGTTTTCAACCATTTCAAAGGGACACTTCTGTAACCCCGTATCCAGTAGCTTCTTTAAATACCGCTCACGGTCCTCGGCCGGCAAAGTGTGTATGTTTGTGTCATTTTTGCTATCAAGAAACTTTGCAGATCTAGAGCGAGTTCTGTTCTCAAGGAAATCCGTTTGTCTTCCCCCAAAAAGGGGCGTTGCCCTTCGATGACGCAAAAGTAGCGTTGGTCTATGGACCTGCTGCGTCTTCATCCATGGTTTCGTCTCTTATCTAAATCTGACCAGGGAGTTGACTCCGGCGGAAAGCTGAAGGTGATTGCTGATAGGCTGTCTCAATCAGCGGCGCCTGCACAATCCAATCACGTTTGAGAGGGAAACAACAAATTGAGAATTTCCGAGATTTTTTTTTTTTTTTAGAGGTAGTAACGGGTACTCACGGTTATGGATAGAAATGTAGTGGAGTAAAGACTACAATATTTGCCTCTCAAATGTACTTGAGTAAAGTCATGAGTACTCCCCAAAAATGACACTCGAGTAAAGTACAGATCCCTCAAAATTGTACTTAAGTACTGTACTCAAGTAAATGTACTCCGTTAATGTCCAGCTCTGCTTATTACACGGCTACTTGCCACATAAGTAAATAATTAGACACAAAATATTGATCTGAGTCTTTTAGTATTTTATTAGGACTTTAAACGAAAGCTTCCGTGAAGAAAGCAGTTTTGCTAGCGCGGCAAAACTAGACGGACATTTAAGAGATGCGGTATACAGTCATATCACTCAGTTATTACACAGCATTTCGCCACATAAATAAATATGGAGATGAGAGATATTGATTTCAGATTAAACTGTTGGATTATCAGATACAAACAGGTACGATTTTAAAACAGTGTACAAAACAATAGTCACAAATAGGCAGCAGCCGAGTTTGTATGAAACAAGAGAGAGCGAGTCCACGATACTGGATGGCATAATTAAACAACTGTACACAAAATATTGATTCGACTGAGTTTTAATATTTTATTAGCTCACCAAACGCAAAACTTCCACGAAGAAAAACTGTTTCTAATAAGCGTATAGCATATGGACCCGGATGAGCCTGTGTTATCTGTTTTCAGTGGTTGTTATAACTTTACCGCTGGATGGCGCGATTGACCAATCAGAATCAAGTATTCCACAGAGCCGTGTAATTATGTTAACTAATGGAACCTTAATGTAGTGTTACCAATGTAAGTATATTTAAATGTTAGAACTTAAAATCTTAAAATACTTAAAATCACTTTTATTGACAATAAATGTTTGATTAAGGGCGTAGAAATAGTACCTTGATTATGTATTTTGCAATGCTTTACAGAAGTAAACCATCACAGCTGAGACACTTTTTTTTTGTTAACATTTTCAATGTTAACAACAATCTGATTGCTGGGTTGTTGAAGATAAAATCAAAACAACTTTCTCTTTCTACAAAACCTCAGAGCTTATGGTAGGTATGTATTAATTTGATTAAGATCAATTTCTTTCTGGAGAAAATTAATGGGGGGGGGGGGGGGGGGGGATTAGGTGTTCATAAAGTGTTGTTGAACAACCTCACAAATCTCTGCTAAAGAATGGGATGAGGAACGGGAGACTTTTAGATGAGTAAGAGCATTTTTCCAGAAGAGCATTATAATTTTTTTAAATGCCATTATTTAAAATAAAAGCTTAAATATTACCATTTAACAGCATTTAAAACATGGACAAGGATATACACTACCAAACAAAAGTTTGGACTTTATTAATTTAGCTTTCTCCTTTGATTTAAAGGCTTAGGCTGTTTGTCATGCTTCATTTGTGTTCATAATCATTAAATACTATTAAAATCTGCAAACAAGAATAACACACATTAACACGTAATTTTATGTATTTATTACTGTTAGTCAAACTCATTAAACTTTTAATAATAAATAATATAAAACAGAATTAACTTATTTATATAATTTCATTTAATTTTAAAATGAAATTTTAAAATACATCTTTATAATATTTTCTCTCTATATTTTAATGTGTTTTAATCAAGTAATTATTAATAAAAAAGCTAAAAACTAGAACAAGTGTAGAATAAATGTTATCTCTCGTTCAAACTCGCTCGCTTCCACTCTCTCTCCATGTTGGATTTTGGCAAATAGTGCTTCAGCGAGTGGGAAATCAGAGTGCATTATGGGTATAAACGAGTGAACAAATAGGTAATATAAAGCTGTTCACTCAGAATTCGAACACCACAACAAAATGTTCGACACCTGATGCAATGCATTATATTTAGTGGATAGGGAGCAGTTTCAGACACAGCTTAAGACAATAAAATTTGAAAATTTTACATTCCAAGAAAGTTTAAGCTGTGGATGGGTGAATGAAAAATGTTGAGCACACGAGAGAAGTTATTTAGGGCTGTTTAAAAGCATCCCATGATACACCTCATGAAGCTAGTTATTCTGGGCAAAGAGTTGCCCAACTTTGGAGAAATTCAAATAAGGTATTTTGAGATTTTGATTTATTAAACACTTTACCATACTTCTATTTGTGTTATATCATGGCTTTGATGACTATACTATTAATCTAAAATATGGCCAGATTATAATAAAGAATGCATCCGATTGAGTCCAAACTTTTAACTGGTAGTGTAGGTTAGCAACACTGTTTAAAACATTTGCTAATACTTTGACTGTAGGCTATATGGGAAATAACCAACACATAATTTCATTAGCTAAGGACTAAGTTTCTTACAGCATTCATCCAAAAGAAAAAAAAAAAAAAATACAACAGGTTAAGAAATGAGTAGAACAAACTGAATAAAGACTTACTGGTGTTACAGTTTATCCTGCCACAGTCTAGATGGGAAAGAACAAGTGACAGATGAAATCGCGTCCTTCAAGGATACAGCTGCAGACATCCAACAACAGAAACACCACCTTCTGGGGACGAGCACATGAAGCGGCGGCCATTCTGGACTCTTTTCCAACATATTTTCTGATATACTGTAACTCGTTTTGCCAATTTAATCCAAGGTATAAATGTGTATATTTGTGTTATTATTAACATGTAGCTTAACATGTAGAGACAATTACAAGTAAACCATTCTTAAGAAGGATTTCTACAAAATTCTAAACATTTTGGCTGTATCTAAATATTGTTCTTTTTGTCTCTCATTTTGAGCATCCAGACTAGCCAGATTTTAATGTATATAGTAATAATCCATTTAAAATGGCTGCATGCTTTAAGCCAAATGGATTCATCAACCTGGGTATTCTTTGTCTTTCTTTGTTAATTATCTTCCAAATTACTGGTCACCAACTGTAAGAAGAATTAGACAGAGAACAGCAGATTTTTATGACAATTGGAACTGTTATCCGGGCTGGAATCCATATGGCCATTTTTATCATGTGCCGTCAACCGCAACAGAAAAGTGGGAGCAAACAGCCTCGGTCCAAAAAGCACCAGCAACACACAAACTTGTACCATGTTCTTCATATAAAAAATATAAAAAAACAGACAGTCATCTCAATTAAGACAATATACTGAACTAGAGCAATGGATACTGAATGTTCTGGTTGTTATTTACACTAAGTGTATGAATGAAAAATGACATGTTAGCACTGAAACTAATTGAATTGACTAATATTACTTTGAATTTTGATGCTGCAATATATTTAAAATATGGATCATTTGGCCCTTTCTTCCATCTGGACATGGTATGGGTGGATGTTAGTAGAAATGACTATGTGTGTGTGTGTGTGTATGTGTGCGTGTTGTGGCCACGAGCTGCAGGTGTGCTGGATGCTCTGGTCTCGGGCTGTTTGCTTACAGGGCCGCAGGCTAAAGGCCGTTGAAGGGGTGAGTACCATCTTTAAACAAGGCATGATAAATGCCGTTAAGAGCGAGGGATGGGGATGGATACATATTTTCCTGATAACGTGACAAAAATTGTTGTACAGATGTGCACCTGACTGTTAAAATCACCTTACCATAAGAAAAACAGCAGACACAAATACTGAAGAAGTATCACAAGAGACAGTCCTGTCCACAGTATATAATTTAGGGCTGGGTGATATATTTTATATTTATATATTTTTTGCCATTTAGTTTCTTGTCTGTGCCAGTAGGCCAGTTTCACACCCACTCATTGTGTCAAAAAGTTTACAAAGAACTTTTTGATAAATCTTTTATGTTTATCATTTGTAGGGTGGACAAAATTTTTATTAAATTAGAAAAATGCAAAATAGAATAATTTCTCAGACTTTTGGACACCAATGCATAAAGGTATATTTTGTTGTTTATTACTATGTATTGTCATGAAGTCTTTAAGTTAAAGTGATTAAAAATCTTTCTTGTTTTCATTTTGAAAAACAACTTGATTATTATTTAAAAAAAAAGATTTTCACAAATTTTTTCACAGAAAAAAAGACAGACAGACATATAGATATCGATAGATAGATAGATAGATAGATAGATAGATAGATAGATAGATAGATAGATAGATAGGTAGATTTATTTAGCTATATCGCCCAGCCCTAATATAAATGCTCCTTTCATTTCATAAGATTTTAAATAACCAAATTACTCAGATTTTTAAACCATTGTTTCTACAATGCGAGTAAATCAATGAGCATGTATATGAGAATGATTGGCGCAGATGTGTTGCTTCGCTCATGAGGTCAGAGGTTACGTGAGACAGTGATGAGAGTTCGTCCACATCACCCGCAGACAAAGATAACGAAAAACAAACTGTAGCAATCCATGCAGATCAACAAAACAACAACAGTTAAGTTGTAGTGTAAGCGAGATGATAACATCCAGTAACTTGCAAATATAATAAATAATGGACGATCGAGGAAGAGAGAATGGTAGAGAGAGAGAGAATATCAAATATAGCAGAATACAATACCTAGATTGACGGTCAGTCTGACCCGGCCGCTGTCCAGCTCTAGTCGCAGTGTGTCTGCGGACTCACGTGATGTGGCAGCCATCAATAGGCCAAAGGCACGCTGGGACATAAACCGCAGAGACACGTCCTCTGCTTCTGTGTGTATTACCGTCGGCATAACCACCTTCATATACATACTACCATCGTAGCTTAGGATAGACGCCTCTGTGGAGAAAACAGACACACAATAAATAAAAATCAAAAGATCAAAGATCTTGCAAAGATGACTTTAACTGGACTTTATTCACACCAAGTCAATTCAAATGTGTTCAGTTATTTAAACAAAACAATGCATTTCTATGAAGTCTTTCACACTTGAGTTCAAAATATCAAACTTTAATGATTTGTTGTTAACACCAACTTGGTGTACTAAAGTTTTGATATGAAAACGTGTTCCCTTTCGTGGTCACTCCGAGTTACGTCGGATGACGACGAATGGGGTTTCGCTTAGAACACCTATCGACTTCGAGTATACAAAAACGAGCCAATGGCAAAGAAATGCCATGGGTCTGCGGAATTTGCATAACGTAACTCCGCCCCACCTCGTGGGTATAAAAGGAGGACGCCGGCAACATGCAGTTATGTTTCCGCTTCGGAGCCAAGAGTATCTCTTCACTCCACAGCCATTTCTGACTTTGCTCTACGAGACGAGCCATTCTCTCCGGTGTTGGTGTGACGGCGATCTGCAGCGAGTTCACATTGCCTGCTGATCTGTGCAGTGATCTGCCATTGAGTGTGTTTCTCCCTGTTCGCTTCAACATCGCAGAGTTTTTTTTCTCTTCTCACAAAAGAGCTCGCATGCGGCACGTCTTTTTAAAGACGGCTCGCCCGTGCACTTGTGGTTGCGGCAGATTGTTATCGGACTCTGATGGGCACGAGCGCTGTCTAGTGTGTTTGGGCTTTGATCATGCTTGAACAGCGCTCGTGGGTGATTCATGTTCTCTCTGTGGGAACATGATCATCGCGTCATTTAGGTCGAGACTCGGTGAACTCGAAAGAGTGAGAGTCCCCTCCTCCACCACCCGATTTTCGGCTGGTGGCCAGGGTGACCTGAGGGTGATGGTCTGGAACAAGGCGCCGACTCTGTGTCCGTGACCCCAGCCCCCCTCTTCAATGACGGTGCCCGCTAGCGATCAGGTGATTCCACGAGTCTACCTTCGGGTGGCCCGTGTGTTTTCATTTGAAAGCTACAGAGGATGGTGCTATGTCTGTAGTAGCATCACTAGGTGGGCTTTATTCTTCTGGAAGTGACGACTCGTCACAGCTGCCACCTTCTGGTGTGCTATGGCTGTGCCTGAGTCTGATAAGGAGATGACGGCCATGCTTTCCTGGGACGATTGGTTTTTGGGTAAGGCCGCCGACCCGCGTCCACGGCAAACCCCAATATCTTTCTTCCCGGACGTGCATGATGAGATCTCGACGTCCTGAAAGACCCCCGTGTCTTCTCAGGACCGCTCGTTGGTCTCATCCGCCTTTCCCTCCCCTCAACGGGGCCGCTGCCCATGAGTACACTGGGGTCCCCCCGGTTGAACACTCTGTTGCGATGCTACTGTGTCCTCAGAGTTCTTCCCGGCGCAATCCTAAGCACCCGTCCGAAGCCTGTAGTTCTTTTCGTCTACACTAATCTGTGGCGAAATCCTATACTGCCACAGGACAGGCAGCCGCCTCACTGCAATCCATGACCGTTCTGTGGTCTACCTGACCCAGATGCTCATGGTTATGCATGAGGGCGGGACTGACTTGAGGCTCTTTAATGAGCTACCAAAAAGCACGCCGCCACTGACCTTGCTCTCCGAGCGACGAAGGTGGCCGTGCGCTCTCCGAGTCAGGTGATGTTTACCACTCTGGGGCTGACCGGTCTGATGTACAGGATGTCGGCGGACTCGTCTGCTCGACACCCCCATATCCCAGGTCGGCCTCTTCGGCGGTGCGGTTGAGTACTTCTGCCCAACAGTTCTCAACCGCCCGGGAGCAGATTGAGGTTATTCTGCCGTCGGCCCCGCCGTCCACTCAGGTCCCTCAGTCTGCCAACCGCCGAAGGCGCCCTCCCACGGTTCCAACCCCGCCCGTTCACCCGGGCTGGCTTTGGAAGACCGTGGGGGGATGCCTCAGCCCTCTCCAGCCCCGCCCCCCGCTAAACGCCGGGTTAAGCGGCATTTTTGAGATGGGCTGCTCAGAGATGGGACTGAGTTCTTTCCAGGAGTTGGTAGCAGGACCACTCCTTTCCCCGGTGGAGGGCTGGGGAAGAATCCTTATTCAGAAAGAACTGACTCTCTCGTCTCTGAGCATACAGAGTTCCGGACGACACGGTGCGCCGCCTCCGAGCCGTGCACCCCTTGTCCCCCTCTGTCTCAGAGCCGGATGACAGTGTGTGCCGTCCCTGGACCGAACCGCTCTCATCCCCCTCTGTCGCCAGACCCCTGGCAGAGCAGGCCCCCGCGGAACGCTGGTCCTTCCCTGGCCTCCTCTGTCAGGGTGCGGTTATGACAGTGCCCCCACTTTGGGCCGCTATGCCGTCCACCTCTGGGCCGGTCATTCCGCTTCGCTGCACCACCGAGGGGACATCGGTGGTTCGTTGACTCCGCTGGCACAGTTCTTGGGAGCCTGCCTAGAGCTTCCCTGTCTGTTTCGCTGGGTCCCGCGAACCATCGGCTCGGCTATGCGATTCAGTTCGCACGGTCTCCTCCCCGCTACAGGGGAGTCCGCTCCACTCTGGTCGGTGGCAATGCCCCTATCATGAGAGCAGAGATTGCCACCCTGCTGGCGAAGGGTGCAATCGAGACTGTCCCTCCAGCCGAGATGAGGTCCGGCTTCCACAGCCCTTACTTCATTGTCCCCAAAAAAACCGGTGGGTTATGACCGATCCTGGACTTGAGCGTGTTGAACCGCTCCCTTCACAGGATGCCGTTCAAGATGCTCACCGCCAAACGCATTTTCGAATGTGTTCGGCCCCAGGATTGGTTTGCAGCGATCGACCTGAAGGACGCCTACTTTCATGTCTCCATTCTTCCTCGACACAGACCGTTCCTCCGGTTTGCTTTCGAGGGGCAGGCATGCCAGTACGCGGTTCTCCCTTTCGGGCTAGCCCTGTCTCCTCGCGTCTTCACGAAGGTCGTCGAGGCAGCCCTTGTTCCTCCATGGGAACACGGGGTTCGCATCCTGAACTATCTCGGTGACTGACTGTCCTAGCTCACTCTCGAGACCAGGTTTGCAAACACAGGGACCTTGTGCTCCGGCACCTAGCTCGTCTGGGCCTTCGGGTCAACTGGGAGAAGAGCAAACTTTGCCCCGTGCAGAGGATCTCTTTTCTCGGTATGGACATCGACTCGGTCGCCATGTCCGCGCAGCTTACGAGCGAGCGCGCTCAGTCACCGCTGACTTGTCTGAGACAATTTCAGGGCAAGATTGCAGTTCCACTGACATTTTTTCAGAGGCTCCTGGGGCATATGGCATCTGCAGCTGCGGTAACGCCGCTCGGATTGCTTCATATGAGACCGCTTCAGCTTTGGCTACGCGACCGAGTCCCGAGGTGGGCATGGCAACAAGGCACACTCCGAGTATCAGTTACTCCGACCTGCCGTCAGACCTTCACCCCGTGGTCGAACCTCAGTTTTTCAGGGCAGGTGTCCCCTGGAACGAGTTTCCCAGCATTTTGTTGTCTCAACAGATGCCTCCACCACGGGCTGGGGCGCCATGTCCTATGGACATGCTGCCGCGGGCTCCTGGACAGGACCCCAGCGCCTATGGCATGTCAATTGCCTCGAGTTGCTGGCAGTACGCCTTGCCCTGCACTGCTTTCAGGCGTTGCTCAAGGGTCAACACGTACTAGTCCAATCAGACAATACCGCCACTGTAGCGTACATCAACCATCAAGGTGGTCTACGCTCCCGCCGTATGTCGGAACTCGCTCGCCACCTCCTCTTATGGAGTCAGAAGCATCTGAGGTCGCTTCGAACCATTTATATTCCCGGAGCTCTGAACTGTGCAGCCTACGAGCTCTCATGGCTTCAGCCCCTCCCTGGAGAATGGCGACTCCATCCCCAGTCGGTTCAGCTGATTTGGGACCAGTTCGGGGACGCACAGATAGATCTGTTTGCCTCTCACGACTCGACCCATTGCGACCTGTATTTTTTTCCCTGACGAGGGCACGCTCGGCACGGATGCACTGGCGCACAGCTGGCCGCGGGGCCGCAAATATGCGTTCCCCAAGTGAGCCTTCTTGCGCAGTTCTTGCGCAAGGTCAAGGAGGACGAGTAGCAGGTCCCGTACTGGCCCACCCGGACTTGGTTCTCCGAACTGGTCCTCCTCGCGACAGCACCTCCTTGGCCAATTCCTCTGAGGATGGACCTTCTTTCTCAGGGACGGGGCACCCTGTGGCACCCTCGTCCCGATCTTGGAACCTCCACGTGTGGCTCATGGACGGGACGAGGCAGGTTTGAGTACCCTACCACCAGCGGTGGTGGCTACCATCACTTCCACTAGAGCGTCGTCCACGAGACACGCCTATGCGTTGAAGTGGAACCTCTTCGTCAACTGGTGCTCTTCTCGCCGAGAAGACCCCCGGAGGTGTTCGGTCGGTGTCGTGCTTTCCTTCCTTCAAGATGGGTTGGATTGAAGGCTGTCTCCCTCCACCCTCAAGGTTTGTTGCCGCTATTGCCGCACACCATGACTTCGTAGAAGGTAAATCCTTAGGGAAGCACGACCTGATCGTCAGGTTCTTGAGAGGAGCGAGGAGACTGAATCCTCCTCGTTCTCCTCTCGTTCCCTCTTGGGACCTCGCGGTGGTTCTAAATGCCCTGCAGAGTGCTCCCTTTGAGCCTCTGCAATTAGTGGAGCTTAAGTTCCTGTCAATGAAGACAGCGCTCCTGGTTGCATTGGCTTCTGTCAAGAGGGTAGGGGACCTGTAAGCATTCTCCTTTGACGAAGTGTGCCTGGAATTCGTGCCGGCTTACTCTCACGTGATCCTGAGACCCCGGCCTGGATATGTGCCCAAGGTTCCTACCACTCCCTTCCAGGACCAGGTGGTGAACCTGCAATCGCTGCCCTTGGAGGAGGCAGACCCAGCCTTGGCACTGCTCTGTCCAGTATGCGCTCTCCGCGCCTATGTAGACAGGACGCAGTGTTTCAGGACCTCAGACCAGCTCTTTGTCTGTTACGGTGGGAAGCTGAAGGGAAAGGCTCTCTCCAAGCAGAGGTTGTCTCACTGGATAGTGGACACCATTGCTTTGGCATACCAGCAGCAAGGTCGACCGTGCCCCCTTGGTGTGACTTCCCACTCCACCCGGAGTGTGGCATCCTCTTGGGCTCTAGCGCATGGCGCCTCGCTAACAGACATCTGCAGAGCTGATCTTATTCTCCAGAATCTCCGAGTGGAGCCAGTGTCCTCTCATGTACTCGCTTCAACCAGCTAGTACTGGATCCGTTCAGGTGTCTTCGCTTGCTCGCCATTCCACTCCATGGACTGGA
This sequence comes from Meda fulgida, assembly GCA_030578275.1. Lineage (NCBI taxonomy): Eukaryota > Metazoa > Chordata > Actinopteri > Cypriniformes > Leuciscidae > Meda > Meda fulgida. The sequence goes on along the minus strand of CM060635.1, from coordinate 27,264,437 downwards.
TATGTGCGATGTTCTCCTCAGGTGAGCTTCTCCGCAAGCCCTGAGTTCCTCCAGCACCCCTGATGCTAGCGCCAGTGTCTATTGCCTGTGCGTCGGCTAGGTGCCTCCTGTGTGCATGGTCCCTCCCTGGAGCTACCCCCACACGTGTATTTCCACTGTAAGCCTCTCTGACCATGTGTCTTTCCCTTGGCAAGCCACCTTGCCACCCCTGGGGTTGAAATATTCCACCTGCGGCTGGACACCCCAGTGTTCTCCATATGTTTCCTTCGGGTCATATGTGTATTTCCAAATTTTATTTTATTTTTGCCATCGATACCATGGGGAAAAAATGGCATATAGATTTTTTAAATATTGACTCATAATTTGGCAGCAGGTTTATTAGGATGCTTTCACTTTAAGACCTGACACACGGATCCATTATACTGTTACACATGCGTTTCTTTTTCAACTGTTTAAGTTAACTTAAAACATAACTGACTGTTACGTGAATAAGCGCCAAGACCAGCATTTTGACATTATTTTGTTGGTGTCGTTGCATTCTTTGGTTTATGAGGATTCCTACAATATCGATAATTTTGCTTGGCCACAATTTTAAAATATATGACAAACAGCTTTGTTGCTGCTACTCCTATAAATGTTGCCCAGTTTTATCCAAATTACCAAACAGAATTTTGATATTTGCTACCATGACAGAGAAACACCTTTCTGAAATCAACCAGGTTTGCATTTGTTGTCTTATGCTATGTTAGCTTAGCATGCTAATCGGTTGACAAGCTAAACATTTGTCATTCTTGTTAATGTGGCTCTTCTGCTAATCAGGCTAACAGTGAGCATTAGCGGTAGCTACGTTGGCTTCACATTCTAATCGGCTAACCTGCAGACTAATGCTTTTGTGAGTGCATTGTCACCCTGGAAGCACTCCTTGCTATCAAGTTAAATATGTATCCTCTGCCTGGCGCTCCGTGATAAGAAATGCACACTGGTGCAATGATTTGCAGCTATATTTCTTGTTAATTATTTATTTATTTGAATGAAAAAAAAAAATTGTGTGTGTAAATTCTCTTACGTATGCATAAATTATTTTAGTGACATGGGTAAACATTATTTTTATTCTCATGCCTTGATTCTTATCCTTGCAATCCATGCAAATCCTTTCAACCACCTTAATACACACATACACAGACACACATCAACCCCACCAATATACATTTACTAGTGCTGTAGTGTAATAAATATACTGCATAATGCCCTCTTTTCTTCATATGCATACCTTCCTACAGTATAAAAACTACTGATAATTAGGGCCGGGACTTTAACGCGTTAATTAAGATTAATTAACTACAGACTTTAACGCATTAATTAATTCCACAATTTATTTTTATTCGCACATTTTTTTGCGCCGCGGAACGTTTCTCACTGGATGAGTTTCGGTGGACCGATTATACTGTCGCACCAACTAGCGTTCATGACGAAGAAGCTGACGAGATCGCTTTGGTTGGCCGGTGGATGGGAAATTTTGTTACAAAAACGAACGGATGGAAGCGTCGATAAGAGCATGGTTGTGTGCCAGCTATGCAACAAGGAATTCGCTATTGCTATTAGTGCTGCACTTAATAGCAAAAAATACTGGTCTGCTGGACTTGGTTGAACAAAAATAAACAATATTTTGTTGCTTTAGCTTATGTATTCAGTCATTATTCAATGGTATATAAAAATCCATGGGAAAAAAATTACTTCTCACTGTTCCCAGGTCAAATATTTATGCAATTAAAATGCAATTGATTTCGATTAATTAATTACAAAGCCTCTAATTAATTAGATTACTTTTTTTAATCGAGGCCCTACTGATAATATGATAAAGATCTCTTAATGCAACACTTTCACCTCTAATCCACAATTGTTTGTTTTTGTGCCATCTGCTCTATCTATCAGTTCCTTCTCTGACCACAGAGGCGCTCTTCACACACACACACGGAACATTTCTAACAAAGGCTCCCATTTCCATTCACATAACTGGACAAAACGCTACCGCACACAGCTGAGAGGAGATTCAGGGGAAATGGATTTAAAAAGGCAACCAGCCGTGAAATACCTGCCTGGAGTTTTAGAGGTGAAGAAAGAAGAAAGGCTCTTTGAATGAAAGAGGAGCTGACTGCCTTTGTGTAATGATGAAGGAGCCTGCATTTAACGCAGGAGTCATTGTGCGGAAAATAATGTGCGTTACACGCATGTACAGCTGTCATGTTATATGTGATCGGACACGTAAAACAAATCCGTCAGGCTGGCAGCGCAACAAGGAGAGGAACGTGACATTACAAATATTAAAACATAATTACTTTAGGATCAATCAAAAAAAAGTAAATGATGACAAAATTTCCATTTTTTGCTGAACTGAAAGATGTATAATTTCTGCACCACTAGTATCACCAAACGGAACTGCAGATCTATTATTTCTATTATTATGCCATGTCCCTTCTTGGCATCCTGGAATGGATATCATTGTCATGGAGTTGAAATTCGGATGTATACATACATTCACCGCCACTTTATTAGATACATCTTACTAGTTACTGGGTTTGCCTAGCCTGACGTCATACTCATACTCATATGTCATTCTAGTCAGAATGTGAGTCTGATACTAGTCCATTGGTCTTTGTTATAGGGTGTGTTTCAACCGAACCAGGAAAGAAAATGCCTCTGCACTCAATTGTATAGACCGAATCCCGTAGGAAGGACAGCAAAAACATATTTCAGATCGATAAAATGCCTTGATCGCGGTTCTCTGTTCCTCTTTTAAAATGAATGCGCTGTCTAGAACTTCTATACCGCGATGGCGGAATCTACACATCTCAATTCTCCAGCAGAAGCCTTCTTTGTTGTAAACGAATTCAACCCAAGCGCTCTTTGGTGATGTGGATGATTATGTTACTTTTGATCATCTGTCCATCATCGTATAAAGCCCGCCCTGACAATTTGATTGGTCCGAACAGCTTTGGTTTGGGCATACTTGCATCACAACGGATCAAGTCCAGACTGAACTTCCCGACCTGTTGTGGGCGGGGCTAAGTTCGGCTGGCATCCAGGCTAGGGTTTGCCTTCAGAACTGCTCTAATTCTTCGTGCTGGAAACATTCCTCAGAGATTTTGGTCCATATTGACATGATAAAATCTCACAGTTGCTGCAGATTTGTCGGCTGCACATCTATGATGTGAATCTCCCGTCCTTTACATCCCAAAGCTGCTCTATTTGATTGAGATCTGGTGACTGTGGAGGCCATTTAAATATATTGAACTCATTGTCATGTTCAAGAAACCAGTTTGAGAGTATTCAAGCTTTGTGGCATGCGTGTTATCCTGCAGGAAATATCTATCAGAAGATGGTACACTGTGGTCATAAAGGGATGGAAATGGTCAGCAACAATACTCAGGTAGACTGTGGTGTTTAAATGATGATCAGTTGGTAATAAGAGACACAAAGTGTGGCGGGAAAATCTCCTCCACATCATTACAGCACCAGCAGCCTGAACCCCTGATACAAGGCAGGATGGATCCATGATTTCATGTTGTTTACTGACCCGATCATCTGAACGTCACAGCAGAAATCAAGACTCATCAGACCGGGCAATCTTTTCCAATCTTCTATTGTCTAATTTTGGGTGGTCCGGTATGAATTATAGCCTCAGTTTCTGTTCTTATCTGACAGGAGTGTCACCGGTGTGCTTTCTGCTGCTGTAGCTCTTCTGCTTCGATGTGTTGTTCATTCAAAGATGTTCTCGATCTGCAGACCTCGGTTGAGACGAGTGTTTTTTTTTTTGAGTTTCTGTTGCCTTCTATCAGCTCGAACCAGTCTGGCCATTCTCCTCTGACCTCTAGGCATTTTCACTGACAGAAATGCCACTCTCTGGATATTTTCTATTTTTTTGGAACATTCTTTTTAAACCCAAGAGATGGTTTTGCATGAAAATCCAAGTAGATCAGCAGTTTCTGAAATACTCAGACCAGCCCGTCTGGCACTAACAACAGCCACGTTCACCTTACTTCCCCATTCTGATGCTCTATTTGAACTTCAGCAGATTGTCTTGACCATTGCTGCATCTGAAATCATATACTTCGCAACAATATAGTAGGTCAAAACAGTATGTGACAGAAGAAGTATGTATATAAAAGAAAATACTATTTTAGGAGTAGGCAAAAAGTACTTGGATTACTTACTTGGGATACTATCCCATGAGGCCACGGGTGAAGATTTATGAATGGTAGTAATGCGACAACTGACTCTGGTAGGTCGCATGATAATGACAACATGGCAAATTGTATTACGTATTAATTGTATTAAGTTATATATATATAAATCTATGTATATATATATATATACTGTATATATAGGCTTGTTTGAACTACTATCTTTTTACTAAGGTAGTTCTGACTTTTTTGGTGAAAAGGTTTGTTTTTTTATTTACAGATAAGGACAAATCTCTATCCTTTGCATATAATTAATGTCTTTGTTCATGTTGATGCACTCTGAGAACAACAGGGTTGCGTTCAGGCAACTCTATTAGCATGCATTAATTCAAAAATAACAATCAATTCATCATATATTAGAAAACTAGCTTCCCTGCTGACACTGTTACACACCTGCTGAGTGTCGAGGGAACTCTTAAGCATTAATGAAGAGCGTATTAACCCCCTGTATTAAACTACTAGCCTTTCTCGAAACAAACTGAGCAGACACTATCGACAGGATGCTGTCTTCCACATCATATCGAAGTGTGTGTGTGTACTCCTCAAACACACACACACAAATATTGCACAGCACAGCTGGATGTTTTGGGGGGATATCAACAGCTCCAAAGCTCATTTTGAATGGTAATGAGATGTGCGTTTCCAAAGGGGCTTGCTGGAAATGAAAGTCAGCAGCACTTTACATAATTACCAACCAAATTGCCAGTGACGACGGGAGGGGGAGGTTATTAGCATGAGTGCTACGACACTCCACTGTATAGACTACAGAACAATCTGTGTTTACAGGTTACACAAAGACTGTCTCTTCCGTGACAGTGCAGAATTTTAATAACCGATGAATAGCAAATTACATGACCAAAATACATGTAAATAATATAAATAAAATAACAAGAAATAAAAAGGAATGTATAGCAAATATAATATAACAAATATATTATACTATATATTAATTGTTGTAAGTATATATAATTTATTCTTTAAATAATTTCAAGGCACCCCTAAAAAATAAATTAATGTTTTTTTAAATACATAAATGACCAGAATAGATAAGTAATCATAATATATGCAATAAATAAAACTAATAAAATGAAAATGACTAAAAACTAAAAACAAAATTACTAAAACTTTTAAAACTAAAGTTAAAGTAAAAACAGAAAAATATATATATATTACATTCTAATTCAAAATATTAACAATAAACAAAAAAAGAACAAGGGGCAAAAAAACAAACAAGAACTAATTGGTGGCAAACAGTAGCGCTTGACATTTTCAGCATGTAATCCAGGTCATGTGACATATCCAGAGCTTTACAGGGCCAAATGGAGATCTACAGTCAACCTCTCCATCCATCCATCCATCCATCCATCCATCCATCCATCCATCCATCCATCCATCCATCCATCCATCCATCCATCCATCAGAAAGCAGGGCGCTAGTGCTTAACCACAGAGGTCGATTGCTCGACTGGTGCATTCATTTTAGACTAGGAAATACATATGAATTCAATAAATAATAATATATATATATATATTGTACATCCACAAATGTTTTCTAAAGTTTTTGGTCATTTTTAATGCACATTTTGTAAACTCAATGGCTCTTTGGTCAAAAGAGGTTCCCCACCCTTTTTAGGGCATGCATATTTTCTGTGTATCTGGCACTATTGTTCAGGCAGTATAATATCATGTTTGCCTGTGTTTTAGCATGATGCCAGTATGTTAAATAGAAGACAGAGAGGGAAAGCTGTACCTTTTCCAGAAAGTATTGATGATAGTGACGGCAGTGCATCAGAAAATAAGGTCGTAGTAAGAAAGGAAGAAGTTGAGATGAAGAATAAAGGTCATAGATTGTTGTGGAAGTTAGGTAGATTGTCATATGGCAGTTTGGAAGATGTGATCCATACTACAACCAGAGGTCAGGAAAGATGCCACTGCCTATTGGTCTCATACGATGACTACAGTTATGTGAAAAGTGTGGGGCTACACTGAAAAAGAAGAGTCTTGTTGATTTTCACTTGTGCTATGCTTTCACTTTTTAATGTTTTTTTTAAACACTAAGCCATGGTTTCACTACTTTCCAGGCAGCTAAGTGGCATTGTGTCAAGTTTTTGACATCTTTACATGCGAGTTTTAAATGAAATGTAGTAGCTCAAGATGAAATTAAATGTTAAGACAAAGATCTTTTCACTGGTTTCCAAATATTGAAAAAGCATTTGAATTTGAAGTTTCAGACAATTTGCCAAAATTAATTTACCGTAATAGCACAGTCAATTTTAAATGACTGGACCCTACAAAAAGGTCAAAGATCTTATGTAGAAAACAATTTTTGTAAAAAGATTTTAGCCTTAAATATGTAAAACATAAAGTCATTTATTTTTTCTAGCTGTGATTTCATAATTAGTCCCATATAGGGTGATATGTGTGAAAAGGATGGATAAATACTCAGTAAAGTCCACTTTTGAGAGGGGCAACCAGTCAACAAAACAATTTGCCCTAAGACTATAAAGGACAGCAATTTTAAAATGTCGTCCCGAAAAAAAAAATACAAGAAAAAAAATCCCTGGCTGTTTGGGCTGTGAACAGTAGAGGGCAGAAGAAGACTGCCCAGAGGATTTGGATGCTTTCAGCGCTGTTCAAAAATGAACGAGAGAGAGAGAGAGATAGAGAGAGAGAGAGATAGAGAGAGAGAGAGAGAGATAGAGAGAGAGAGAGAGAGAGAGAGAGAGAGAGAGAGAGAGAGAGAGAGAGAGAGAGAGAGAGAGAGAGAGAGAGAGAGAGAGAGAGAGAGATCAGGAGATTGACTGAGGGCAGATATTTGTGTCATAGTGTGAGCACGCATGAGTGTGTTTGTGTAGGTATGAAAGAAATCTCAATACAAGGTCTGTTACCATAACCCTGCCATGCACATCTCTGTCTCTCTTTCACTCTCTCTCTTTACATTCTGCTCTGGAGCTTTGTCAATTTCCCACATGACTGCTTTCTGAAGCCACATTTCCTCGGCCATGTGAAGGAACACGTGTTTGTGTGTGGGTCAGGTTTTGACCGGCTGTCCTTAAAATCATAGTAAACCTGCCATCACCAATATTGTGGGGAGGAGTCAATTGAGCCATTAGGATAATAGCATAATAAACATACTAAATTAAAAATACAGAAAGGTTCATGACAGGGTTATGTTAGGGGATAGATATGATAAGCTCAATACAAGAACAACAATGGAAAGTCCTCTCCTCTAATAGAAATACAAATGTGTGTGTCAGGATCAGCTAGTACTCTCAACACTCAAACCTGAAATAATATCCACAGTCCGGGGATCTACATTGTAAATGACTAAATTATGTCTCATGGTCTGATGATGATGTTTGTTTTTATTTACATTTGTTCACTGTATATGTGTCAAACGTCATAGTCGGAATAGAACAGTCACATGTAACCATGCAAATTGGAATGAATTGGCCAAATCCGAATAGGAAAAATTTTGGTCCCACTTTATATTAAGTGGCTTTAAGTACTATGTACTTAAATCGAAAAATAAGTGCAATGTACTTATTGTGTTCTGTTCATGTTGTATTGTAAAACACTTTTATTGAGGTGTGATACGGGTAAGGTTTGGGACAGGTGTGGTGGTATGGGTAACTTTAAGGGTGGATTAAGGTGTAATGGAAGGGTCAACAGTGTAATTACAAATATAACAAATTGATTACAGCTGTAATTACATGCAGGTATTTTTCAAAATATAAGTACAATGTAAAAACATGTATGTACACAATACATCCACTGTATCAAATTATTAATTTCAATGTAAGAACATAGTAATTAAAGCCACTTAATATAAAGTGGGACCAAAATTTTATTCAGATTTTAAGTCGTTGTTTAAACCTTTTCTAATCTATTCAACAGGATATGTAAACACTTGATCGGATTGAAAACTGACACTGGAAAGTTCTGTGCATGTACAATGACAGAAATGGCGTAATGACGCAAGACTCACGGAACGGGCTGTCTTTATTGTTAAATAAAGTGTCATAAATGACTGCAATTTCATTCTAAAATTCTCCTCATTAGTCTTTACTTCAGACACATGGATATTAAGGCACGGGCGCCTTGTTTTAGGCACGGGAAGGGGCTTTTTTACTGCATAATAAAGAAGCACAACAGAAAGCTCGGCTCATGTGCTCGTCGTCTCCTAATCAGGACCCGAAAATAAATGAATATTAAGGGCCAGATTTACTAACAGCTTGCGCCAGCGCAAACTACTGTCAGGATTTACTAAAGACACCTTTTGTTTGCGACTGAAACAAATGGTGTGCATGTAAACATTACTATTGATCCTTGATGTTACACGCTGAGGCACTTTCTAAAGCCAGTAGATATGAGGAATTCAATCATCATTATCTTTGTCCTCCTCTTCTTCCTTTCAGTGCATCTGGTGATAGCATGTGTTTATTTAAGACTTGACTTTACACACATGAATTAGAGAGCTACACTTTAACTTCCAATTCATCTAAGCATCAAACAAACAACGCAAAGCTCTGATATTCCTGTGTACATATATTAAACAAACCCAATCTGATGATATTTGTTTCAGTCAGTCACATCCGCTCACTGGTTGGAACCAGTTACTATCAGTGTACAGCTAAATCTCGAAGCTTCTGGAGCAGCCCACATCAGTTACCATCTCCTACCTCAAACGAATGTAATAGCCTTCTCCGATGGCAATATAGGATTTATTTGTGATAAATGCAAGAAGACAGTCAGGCTGACGGAGAAGATTTCAGAGCTAGAGAAACGCATCCAAACTTTAATTGAGGATAGTAAGGATAGTACTAAAGCTTTAGATACTATTTTGGATGCGCCTAGCATAGTGAACTCTGTACATGATTCGGTTCCGGCTGAAGTAGAGCCCACGCAGCAGGGCAGATGGGTGACCGTGAGAGATCGCTCTAGTCGGGGATTAAAAAAACACTCTTCCGTTCCGATTACCATAACAAATCGATTTGCCCCACTCAGTGAAACACCCACTGAGAATTCTGTTGATTGTGCCCTGGTAATTGGTGATTCGATCACACGGAATGTGAAAATAGAGACACCAGCCACCATAGTCACATGTTTACCGGGAGCCAGAGCGCCTGACATCAAAGCAAATTTAAAAGTGCTGGCTAATGCTAATCCTAAATTCTCTAAGATCATTAGTCATGTCGGTACTAATGATGTTCGACTCCACCAGTCGGAGATCACCAAAATTAATATTAAAGAGGTGTGTGAACTCGCAAGTACGATGTCAGGCACTGTAATTTGCTCTGGCCCCCTTCCTGTTCGCAGGAGTGATGAGATAGTTAGCAGATTGGCCTCACTCAATGGATTGTTGTCTAAGTGGTGTACGTTGAATAATATAGAATTCATAGACAATTGGAAAAGTTTTTGGGGCAAGCTTGACCTGTTGAAAAGAGATGGTATTCATCCCTCCTTGGATGGTGCTGCTCTTCTCTCTAGTAATTTGGCACATAGTCTTAAAGCTAAAACATGACAATCTGGGGCACAGGTCAGGAAGCAGACAGACTGGCTAAACCGACCATCTGCTTGCGGCCTCACGTCACCAAGGTCAGATAAATCCCATCACATAGAGCCTCTTTCACCTAGATATCATCATATAGAGACTGTGTCTGTTCGCCGACTTTGGAAATCCAAAAAACGTCCAAACCCATCTAAGGTTAAAAATTTAATTGATGTTCAACAAATAAAAAACAGATATAATACAGATGAGGAAATGATAAAGCTTGGGTTGCTGAATATTCGATCCCTTAAAATCGCTCATAGTTAATGATATGATTTCAGATTATAATCTAGATGTGCTGTGTTTGACAGAAACGTTTGAGATTTCTGCTGGATACAGGCCACCAGGGCACGTTTGAGATTTCTGCTGGATACAGGCCACCAGGGCACCATAAAGATTTTATCAAAGAATTTGCGGACTTTCTATCAGAATTAGCATTGGCTGCCGATAAAGTACTAATTGTTGGTGATTTTAATATACATGTAGATAATGAAAAAGATGCATTGGGATTGGCACTTAAAGACATTGTAAACTCAATTGGAGTTAGACAACACGTGTCAGGACCTACTCATTGTCGTAATCATACTCTAGATCTAATACTATCACATGTAATAGATGTTGATGCCGTTGAAATTCTGCAGCAGAGCGATGACATCTCAGACCATTATCTAGTCTCATGTAAATTACATTTAGCCAAGGCTGCAAAGCCGACTCGTGTTATAAATATGTTAAACCTATAACTTCTGCCACTAAAGATTGCTTTATCAATAATCTTCCTAATCATCATCTCAGCATCCCAGATAGCTTAGAAGAACTTGATATTGCAACAGAAACTATTAACTCTCTCTTTTCCAGCACTTTAGACGCAGTTGCTCCGTTGCTTTTAAAGTAGATTAAAGAAAATAGTCCAACGCCGTGGTGCAACGAGCACACTCAGGCCCTTAAGAGAGCAGCCAGAAAAATGGAGCGCAACTGGAAGAAAACAAAACTAGAGGTATTTCGGATTTCATGGAACGAGAGCACGATTGCTTCCAGAGAGGCCTTAAAAGCTGCTAGATCTGCTTATTTTTCAACCCTATTAGAAGAAAATAAACATAATCCTAGATACTTATTTGAAACAGTGGCTAAACTAATGAAAAAGAAAGCTTCAAGCCCAGAAGTTTCCAAGCAGCACAACAGTAATTACTTTATGAACTTCTTCACTTATAAGATTGATAAAATCAGGGACAAAATCATAACTATGCAACCGTCTACTACAGTGTCGCATCAGGGAGTGCATTGTAGTCTCCCTGAGGAAAAATTTTATTCATTTGTTCCTATAGGAGAGGAAGAATTCTGCAAACTTGTTAATTCATCTAAATTGACAACTTGTATGTTAGACCCTATACCGACTAAGCTACTGAAAGAGATGCTTCCAGAGATCATAGATCCTCTTCTTAATATCATTAATTCGTCTTTGTCTCTAGGATACGTACCAAAAACCTTTAAGCTGGCTATGATAAAACCACTTGTTAAAAAAACACAACTTGATCCTTCAGAATCAGTCAATTACAGGCCGATCTCAAATTTGCCTTTTCTGTCAAAGATATTAGAAAAAGCAGTATCCTCACAACTGTGTTCCTTTCTTGAAAGAAATGATATCTGCGAGGATTTTAAGTCAGGATTTAGACCGTACCATAGTAATGAGACAGCTCTCATTAGAGTTACAAATAATTTGCTCTTATCATCCGATCGTGGTTGTATCAGTTACTTGATCTTAGTGCTGCATTTGACACAATTGATTACAACATTTTAAATAGACTAGAAAACTATGTTGGCATTAGTGGAATTACACTAGCATGGTTTAAATCATACTTATCAGACCGTTATCAGTTTGTAGCAGTAAATGAAGAGATGTCTTATCGATCACAAGTTCAGTATGGCGTACCACAAGGCTCAGTACTAGGACCGCTGCTGTTCACTCTGCACATGCTACCATTAGGAGATATAACTAGGAAACAAGGAATTAGCTTTCACTGTTATGCCAATGATACTCAGCTGTATATTTCTTCAAAACCTAACGAAACTTACCAATTCACAAAATTAACGGAATGCATAGCTGATATAAAAAATTGGATGACTAGTAATTTCCTACTACTAAACTCTGAAAAAACAGAGATTCTAATTATTGGACAAAAAACTTCCACACATAATAACCTAGAATTCTGTCTAACACTTGATGGCTGCTGTTAAGTCTTCGTCGTCCGTTAGGAACCTGGGTGTGCTCTTTGATAGCAATCTTTCATTTAAAAGTCACGTGTCTAGTATCTGTAAAACCGCATTTTTCCATCTTAAAAATATATCTAAATTACGACATATGCTCTCATTAATAAATGCGGAACAATTAGTTCATGCTTTCATGACATCAAGACCAGATTATTGTAATGCTCTACTGGGTGGTTGCCCTGCACGCTTAATAAATAAACTACAGCTAGTTCAAAGCGCATCAGCTCGAGTTCTTACTAGAGCCAGGAATTATGACCATATTAGCCCGGTTCTGTCAACACTGCATTGGCTGCCTATTAAATATCGTATACATTTTTAAATATTGTTGATTACTTACAAAGCACTAAATGGTTTAGCTCCGCAGTACTTAGGAGCTCTTAACGCATTATAGTCCTTCACGTCTGTTGCGACCTCAAAATTCGGGCCAGTTGATAATAAGTAGCATATCAAAATCGACTGCTGGCGGTAGATCATTTTCCTATTTAGCACCAAAACTTTGGAACAGTCTTCCTACCAATGTCCGGGAAGCAGACACACTCTGTCAGTTCAAAGCTAGACTAAAAATACATCACTTTGACCTAGCATACACATAATACATTATAGACTTCTATAATTCAATGTTAGGCTGCATAGATTAGGTCAGCCGGAACTGGGAACACTTCCCTTAAATCCTGATGTACTCGTTACATCATAAGAAGAATGGCATCTACGCTAATTATAGTGTCTTTGTTTATCCCGAGGTTTTCCCGCAGCTTGCCGGATCCAGGTCGTATCCAGATCTGACTAGGAGCTTTGCCTGGACCCGATGACAATGCAGTGCTGAAGTGCCGACTAGCCTCTCCCTATGGATGATCCCTTTCCCACTCTACAGATAAAACGTTGTGATTACTGTTCGCGTACCCACCCCGAAGTGATAAAATAAAACAAAATTCTGTATCAAATTACAGTTACTGTAAATCCGGCCTCTAGTTCATAAACGCCAGAGGAGAACTGGCCCCCGACTGAGCCTGGTTCTCCCAAGGTTTTTTTTTTTCTCTCCATTAAGTCACCTGATGGAGTTTTTCGGTTCCTTGCCACTGTTGCCTTTGGCTTGCTCAGTTGGGGATATTCAAATTAATTAACCAAGCATTAATACCATTGATCAGCCGTACCAATCGTGGATGTTTTTTTTCCCACTAAGAAACAAACATTATGTTATTTGATTGATACTGTGAAGCTGTTTGATACAATTTATATTGTGAAAAGCGCTATATAAATATACTTGACTTGACTTGACTTAATAATGGACACCAATTCCACCCGTACCAGTGTAATACAGATCTGTCAGCCTGGTCTCATTGTTTATACGTAGTAGGGATGTCACGCTACCAAAATTTCATTAGTTGGTTCCAATAGCAGAAACATTTTGCTGTCCTCAGCACCAATTTCAGTACCATTAAATTGGTCTTAATTGTACAATGAATCTCCTATTTAAATTGTGTTTAAACTTTGTTGTTTATATTGAAAGGATTCATGAGTGTGTGGCTCGTTGAACCTTTTGCGTTTTCAGCGGTGTTAAATGGATTCTGACTAACTTAATAATTGATGATCTTTATAATGCGGATCTGACCCAACAATGAACAAACAACGAACAAGCCATGAGGTCACAAGAACTGCCTGTAGAGATCAGAGACAGGGTTGTGTCAAGACACAGATATGAGGAAGACTATGAAAATTATAATCTGCTGCATTGAAAGTTCAAAGAAGCATGTAGCCTCCATAATCCTTAATTGAAGAAATTGGAACAACCAGGACTCTTCCTAGAGACAAACTGAGCAATCGATGCAGAAGGGCCTTGGTTAGAGTGGTGAGAAGCTGATGGTCACTCTAGATGAGCCCCATGATCATATATGGAGATGAGAGAAACTCATAGAAGGACTAACATCACTACAACACTCCACTGATCTGGGCTTTCTGGCAGAGTGGCAAGACTCAAGCTTCTCCTCAGTGAAGAGATGAAAACCCATTTGGAATTTGCACAAAAAAACAAACAAACAAACAAACAAAAACCTCCTAAAGGACTCTATCAGACTGTGAGAAACAATTTTCTCGAAAGCGTCATGCAAAGAAGGAAACCAGTGTCTGCTCATCACCTGCACAACACCATCCCGACAGTAAAGTGAGGTGGTAGCAGCATCGTGCTGTGGGGGTGTTTTTCAGCGACAGGGACTGGAGGACTCGTTAGGATAGAATAAAATTTAATACAGCAAAATAGAGATCGATTTGTCTTATGGACAAATTTGTGAATGTCCTGCCAGAGCCTGAGCTTGAACCCAATCGAACATCTCTGGAGAAACCTAAAAATGGCTGTCAACATCCAACCTGACAGAGCTTGAGAGGATCTGAGTAGAAAAATGGCAGAAAATCGCTAAATGTAGATGTGCATAGCTTCTCACATCATACCCAAAAACACTTATTGACACAGAGTATTGAGTTAAGGGTACAAAGACTAATGCAAAGTACTTATTTTTATTCTTAATACATTTGCAAAGTTGTCACAAATATTTTTTTGGTTGCTTTATTTATTATGGTGTATGGAGTATTGCTTGATGTGGGAAAAAAAGTACATAAGGCAGTAACATAAAATGTGAAAATAATTAAGGGGTATATATACTCGCTAGAAAAATGTGTAATAACAATCATTTAATCCAAAAATAGCAAAAAGCAGTACCAAAGTGGTCCAAATGACAATGAATTCCATTCAAAGAACTGTCTAGTTGAGGTGTGAGGTACAAAATTAATTTTAGTTGTTAGTCATTGAAAATCTTATCCTGAATGGCTAGAAATCTCATTCAAATGCACACATCACCTGACACATACGCCTGGTCTCATTGTTAATACGTTAATATCTAACATTTACAGGAACAAAACATTTTTTTACCTTTGGATAGATCTGAAATGTACAATATGATGTATTGACAACATTTTACATTTTTACATTTTACATTACATTTGACAACTTAAACATTATTAATTATTTACTGCTACAGAAACCTAAAATATTTAGAAAACTTTTATATCATAAAGATGTTTGTATAATTGCACTTTTACACTTTTCTAGATTAATTTTAGATACTTTAACCCTTCCCCTAAACCCAAACATAACCATTTTATAGAGAATATAAAATCAATATACAAAACATAATTTACAGAAATGTGTAGGAAAAATAAATTTTAGCAACAATATAGCATTACAAATATATTTTGAGCCACTAATCCCACTCAAACCCATCTCTGACGGTATATAATAGTTCCCTTTCGAGGGAACTCAACGGCATGTGAGATGGTGCAATGGGTACGGGTCCTGCAGGTCTGAGACACGTGTACCAACTATAGATGATGTCTTTATATTATGTTAGCTATATTAAACCCTTAGCTTGTATGCGCACACATTTCATAAGCAAAATGTGAAGATGGAATGCAGAAAGTAAACAAGAATAACAATGTCAATTGTATGTTTTCTTATGGCCAAATTAAAATTATGAATTTGCTGCTGCTATAGATGACAGCCTTCAAATAAAGGTAGCAGTGGTTTGTATTCCAACACTACAAACAATTAGAAGACAACTAATGTAAAAGAAGAAATAAAAATATTTCTTCAATAAAAGCCAACATTATGCTGCATGGGCACCTTATGTTACTGACAACAATTAAATAAAAAATAAAATAAAAACTCTTGCTAACACATTATTTTGATGGTCAACTTTAGATATACTAATAACTATAAGTAACTTTGCAAGTTCATGTCAACTAACTCTCATTAGAGTATTAGTAGACTGTCTTCTTAATATCTGCTAACTCTTTATTGTGATACTCCCAACAGACATATAATTAACTTTGCAACTACATGTCAACTTATTCTACAAACCCTAACCTTTAAAAATATACTAACAGTCTAAATGTCTAAAATGATAAAGTGGACCATCAAAATAAAGTGTAACCAAAATTTTATCCAGAATTAGATACTTGAACCAAATGATTTTCATGATAACTGGATTCAATAACAGTTCAAGAACATTTGCATTCATGGGCAGATGTGAACAAAGCACTGCTACAAAATGTTCAATGCACACACTTCACCGACTGTGTGCTGTGTACGAGAATAAACAACATAGAGCGTGTGATTCATGGTGTGTCAAGATTAGAGCCTGTAAAAACACCTTCTGCAGTAAAAAGACACCCATTTTTCCCACGCGCCTCACAGACAAATTAAACACGAGCTGGTCTGTTCTCATAATTATTTGACAAGGCTGCCATGTGAATAAGAATTGTTTTTCAAACATTCTCTTTTTGATCTTTCTCAAAATTACAACAATCCTGAGTGAATAAATAATGGAAACATTTTCAATAGTGTGAATTATTCCTTTAAAAAGTTCAATCTTCCACATGAGGTTTAAAAATGCTAAAAGATTGATTCTCTAAACCCTCACAGACAACTGCCTACAAATGAGCCCGATAACATTGTAGATACCCGCTTCATTATTCTTCTTTGTTCACTTTTAGCACTGTGTAGAGTTTTTGTAGAGTAGATGACATGTGGAACAAAAGCCAAATGGCGGTGAATGAAGATGAAGCTTTTTGTTTGCAAATGTGCTGGCCTTTGCATTTTTCCTCCCAGATAACTGCATCTCTGCCCTTGATTCAAATAAGAAGCTCTGCTTTACTGCTCTGCCTCTGTCGTGCTGATCTTACCACATTCCTCACCCTAGAATAAAGGCTTGTCCTTTAAACTATTATTCATGTGCTCTACCTGAACAGCGGATAGAAGATAAATGAGCATCCAAATATTGAACTGTTAGCTAGATTTCATCATTATTCTAGACTAGTGGTCTAGAATTGTATATTTTTTTTATGAAATACGATGACTTAAAGGGGTCATATCGGGGAAAACAGTATTTGTCTTGCTCTTCTGAAGTAAAATATATTGAAATACTTTATATGCAGACATAATGGTCACAATGAGAAGCTCCTTCTCCTGTCCACCCAGCCAATAATTTTTTGTCTTTTTCTCCACTAAAACATCTAAAGATATATATATATATATATATATATATATGTATATATATATATATATATATATATATACACTCACCTAAAGGATTATTAGGAACACCTGTTCAATTTCTCATTAATGCACTTATCTAATCAACCAATCACATGGCAGTTGCTTCAATGCATTTAGGGGTGTGGTCCTGGTCAAGACAATCTCCTGAACTCCAAACTGAATGTCAGAATGGGAAAGAAAGGTGATTTAAGCAATTTTGAGTGTGGCATGGTTGTTGGTGCCAGACGGGCCGGTCTGAGTATTTCACAATCTGCTCAGTTACTGGGATTTCCACGCACCACCATTTCTAGGGTTTACAAAGAATGGTGTGAAAAGGGAAAAACATCCAGTATGCGGCAGTCCTGTCGGCGAAAATGCCTTGTTGATGCTAGAGGACAGAGGAGAATGGGCCGACTGATTCAAGCTGATAGAAGAGCAACTTTGACTGAAATAAACACTCGTTACAACTAAGGTATATGCAGCAAAGCATTTGTGAAGCCACAACACGCACAACCTTGAGGCGGATAGGCTACAACAGCAGAAGACCCCACCGGGTACCACTCATCTCCACTACAAATAGGAAAAAGAGGCTACAATTTGCAAGAGCTCACCAAAATTGGACAGTTGAAGACTGGAAAAATGTTGCCTGGTTTTGATTTCTGTTGAGACATTCAGATGGTAGAGTCAGAATTTGGCGTAAACAGAATGAGAACATGGATGCCATCATGCCTTTTTACCACTGGTGGTGGTGGTGTAATGGTGTGGGGGATGTTTTCTTGGCACACTTCAGGCCCCTTAGTGACAATTGGGCATCATTTAAATGCCACGGCCTACCCGAGCATTGTTTCTGACCATGTCTATCCCTTTATGACCACCATGTACCCATCCTCTGATGGCTACTTCCAGCAGGATAATGCACCATGTCATAAAGCTCGAATCATTTCAAATTGGTTTCTTGAACATGACAATGAGTTCACTGTACTAAAATGGCCCCTACAGTTACCAGATCCCAGCCCAATAGAGCATCTTTGGGATGTGGTGGAACGGGAGCTTCGTGCCCTGGATGTGCAAATTTTGGTATATCAATATATTGGCCTACGACTAGTCTAAAATCTCAATGTTGACTTTTTTCTTAATTTAACTGTTGTATATAGCAATACAATACAATACCTGTGTTAACTTTGCTCAAATAGCACACTTGGCCAGCTTCAGAGAAACTTTAGCCAGGCAAAAGACAAGTTACCAATCCCGAGTGCGGCTTTATTCATAAACCACTTGCAAACCAGTTTAACTAGATTCTGCAATGTGTGCAATGGATTCTTGTCTGATCATATTTTAAAATGCACAGTGTTGTCTATTGGACTTTTAAGTCTAATCAGTCTCTTAAGGCCTATTCAGGATTCTAGATTGCAGTTGTGGAGTGATGCTGAACAGTTTTAATAAAGTATGGCAGATCGTGTTAGTCTGTTTCATCAACAGTCAAGAATTGCACCCTGCAAACTGCATTCAGCACCTGATTTGCATAATTACTCGAGTGAATCGTGCACTAAAATACATAAAACCAACAGGTGCAACCCAATCTTAGTGAATGATAGCCACTTTAAGGTAAACTATAGAGGTAATGAGGTTTAAAGTATAGTTATTAAAAACGGACTCCTTTAAACAACAGCACACATTGTTTTCTAATGATTGTGTGCTACAGCTGAATAATAAGACCGAATAATAAGAGGGATTGCAAAGAAAGGAGCACAAGAGACAGAGGAAGAGATAAACTTTGCAGTGTCAGTGTGGAGAGAGAGAGAGAGAGAGAGAGAGAGAGAGAGAGAGAGAGAGAGAGAGAGAGAGAGAGAGAGAGAGAGAGAGAGAGAGAGAGAGAGAGAGAGAGAGAGAGAGAGAGAGAGAGAGAGAGAGAGAGAGAGACTAGGGCTATTTTTACTGAGAAAATGTGAACGACCGTTTATGGTTTACCTTAAGTTCCCTCTTCCAGCTATTCCAAAAGTAACTTCTTCTAATATATCCAATAATAAATTCACAATGATTTCTCGATGATAAAGAAGCAGTTAAGGCTGGTATTTGCATATTTATATGGCCTGATCAGCTAATTAAATTCATAATTTAAGAGGCTGTAATTTTCAGTGCATGCTATTCATTAATATTAGTCATTGGATGCCCTTATTTGCTATCAGAGCAAATTAATAAAGAAACACAAATCTAATCTGATAGTACACAGATATATCTATATTACCTGGGGAAAGCAATTTCCCAGGATGCTGCTGTGATTAGTCAACGACATGACTATATTTGTCATCCTAAAGCAATTAAAGGAATGTTCCAGGTTAAATACAACATAAGTACTATCGACAGCATTTTACAAACTGAGCATGTTGCTAAGGCAAGCATCATTACTAATGCCAGAACTTGCTAACCTCAGGATTTTCTTAAATGAATGCTAAATAAAATAATGTGGCTTGCTGTTTGTAAAAAAAAAAAAACGAAAAGCTACAATTGTGCTTGCCAAGTCCCCTCCACAATGCTCAAATACTGTACATTATTTTTATTTTATTTTTTTTATGGTAGTGAGGCTGTTTAGTAGAAATTTGTCACTCAATTAGTCTGAATATTATACTGTCACTGACATGTCACAACTCTGTGGTGACACTAAAAGTGGAAATATGGGGTAACACATGGGTAATCATAGGGTTACCTCATGATAACACAATCAGGTATCTTCCCCTTTTTGTGAAGGGAACAGTTTTGCAGAGAGCGATTCATATATGATGCTGCAAGTCAAAAAAATTGGACTCTAGGTACAAAATCAGAAAGTATTTCTGTACATATTTGAACTTATCAGGAGATGTTATGAGTCAGCGGCCAGATTTACAAAATAGAGAGAAGTTGAGAAGTTCGTAAGATAAATTCAAAGATTGTAAGATTGTTCCGAAATGCAATTAGTGAGAAATTCCTAAAAAGTTCTCAAATATTTCCTTACGAACAACTTACTCTTTTTCTAAAGAAGAAAATTAATTAAGTTTTATCTAATTGTATGGCGTTCTTGCTGAAGACTCACCGACCAACAATAAAAATCACCTCAAAGCCTTTAGATTACGTAATAATTGTGTAATATTTGTAATGCAGCTGGCTTGATGGGAGTTCTGCACTTAACATCACATTTTTTAATGGGCTATGTATTTTAAATAGTTATTTTTAAGAGCATGTCTCATGATGAAGCAGTCAGTTTCATTCGTGCTCCATCTTTCTTGCGCTCAGTCTGGAGGAAATGCGTCCTGTGTGTGTGTGTGAGTGTGTGTGTGTGTGTGTGTGTGTGTGTGTGTGTGTGTGTGTGTGTTTCTAGAGTGAAGACAGGTGGTTTCATATAAGCTGAATGCTGCTGAAAATTCCCTATTTGACTTGTTTTTGTAGACTTATAACCGATTTTTGAATTCAGCAAAAAGTCACTGCTTACAAAACGCTGGATCCTTCACTGAAAACCAAAAGTAACTCACTCTCGCTCAATGTTTACTCTTTGACTGGAGCAGATTTTAACCACCAGCTGTGAACAGCGACTGAACGTGACTGTCTCTGGCGCGTTTGGGCATGATCATTCTTAAGTATCAAATTACAATCATATAATTGGCCTTACAGTCCTTAAGTGTGTCACCGGCTTAAAAGTTTGCTAAGAAGTATTTCCTACTAAAGCAAGGCAGATTTGAATCTGGTTTAGCGTATCCATAGCAGACTGGTAGGAGAAGCCTTGGACAGCAACATGCCCAGGGCATCATGGGTGTTTAAGGTTTCCTACCTATTTCCTACCTAAAAAGGAAGACTGCAAAAAGCAAAAAAGTTTTCTCTTGTCAGGTAGCTCCCCCTCCCCCCAGGTTTTATTGAAAGCCCAATCTGCTGGCGGTAAAGTACCCCTCGAAGAAGAATTGCATTTATTAGAATGATTTGTGAATCTGGCCTCAGATTCAAGCTTTACCCTCATGAGCACCACTGCTCAGTGTGTTCTAACTTATAGACTAAGTGACAATACGTTCATCACATTTTTTTTTTCCACACACAAAACCAGACTGCATACAACAGCAGTATAGCATAAAACTATTGCACACAGACTTCATTCTATGAATTTACATAAATAAAATACACATTTAAATGCATATTTCTGCATATTTTCAATTGAATGTTATGCAACTTGTCAACTCTTTTCAGACCAAGCATACCCTGATCCCACCGTGACTATTTTATGAATCCAGCTTTGGGGTAGGATTAATAAACAGGAGAGAATGTCTAAGAGTGTGTGTGAAATAGTTTTCTGCCCTGTGTTGGTCTATTTACTATTCCAACAAGACATTTAATTTACATCATAGCTGTGAGCAATGATATGTTAGTTGCTATTGTTCATTATAGAGAAAATGTTAAATAATGAGAAAATAACAATCTAAGACATACCCATGATGAGTGAATAGTATTTTGCTCTCTGTAAACTTTCTGCTAAAAGCTTATGTTGTAAACTTTTAAGAGCGCACTAACATATGATGTTGAGACTGTTTAGATTGTCAAGACTTTAAACTTGATAGATAAGCCGAAAAAGTGAAAATATGAGTATGAGTACCTTATAACATTAAGAACCTCCATAAAGCCATACTGTAACCATACTATAGCAAAATGCAAAATAAGCCCACTGCAAATGAACTTTGAAACACAAGTGTGACACTTCCAGCTCACATCTGTCGGCCCCAGGCCACAGACTCCCCTGCAGGAGTCCCCTGTTGCCCCAGAACAATCCCTGCAGGGCCCTTAAACAAGAGAGGCTGCAGTAGTCGGGAGAGGAGGCGGGTGGGGGTTTGGCATTAACATGTGACTGCGTGTTCTTGACTGCAGGTGGAATGGCGGAGACAGCAGTGCAAGAGGCATGTTAACACATCTACATGCACACACACAGTGAGAGAGAGAGAGAGAGAAAGAGAGAGAGAGAGAGAGAGAGAGAGAGAGAGAGAGAGAGAGAGAGAGAGAGAGAGAGAGAGAGAGAGAGAGAGAGAGAGAGAGAGAGAGAGGCCTCCGAGTGCTTCAAAAATAGAGTGCTCTTCAGGACTCAGGCAAGGTTAAGAGGATGAGACAGCGTGCTCTCCCTCTGCAGCAAACCGCTGCCCGAGCGATTCCTCTTTACATTTGCTTCTGTGCTTCATTATTGCAATGCATTTTTAATGCACCACCCTTCTCCACTGCTTTCAGAGTGCTGTGGATTTCTGTAAAAGCCTTAAAAAAAGAATTCTAAAAACATTTAGCCTTACTTCTGTTAATGCCTTTCTTGTGTCAACGGTTGTGAAATACAGTAAAAAAAAATTTTAAGGGCCTTGTTAAAGAATAGTGAAGATTAATAGCTAAAAATGAAAATTGTGCCATTTTTTGCTCACCCGTATAACCAACCCCGTATTGTCACGTTTAGTTTAGCTCTTGATATATACTTTCCTTGCTTTTTTTTAACCTGGTCACTTGTTACCCTGGGTACACAATGGTTTAATTAAGTCACACCTGTTCCTTGTTTTACCCATAGTTTATGTGTATTTATAGCCCTGTGTTTTATTCCTTGGTTGTCCATTCTTGCTGTTTTGCTTATGGTTTCCTTCACCTGCATGTTCCTGCTCCCCTGAGCCTCACTGGCCCTTCTTCCTCTGCTGGTTCTGTCCAATTCCCTGGTTTCGTCTCTGATGGTTCAGCCCATCATCTTGGCTACTTCATTTCAGCTGGTTCTGTCCAGCTCCCTGCTCTGCCCCTCAACTAGCTCTGTCCTGTTCGTTGGCTCGACCCCCACCTCTAGCCCCTTCATCGGTTCCACCAGATAGCATCGTCCTTACGGCTCCACTGGGCTTCCTTGTCCCTCCAGCTCCGCCTTGGTCAGACGTCACCCGGCCTGCGCCATGGACTTACAAGCCATCCGCTGTGCTCCATGTCTCCACCCCTTTGGCTCCGTCTGGCTCCGCCTTCCCTCCGGCAGCACCTCTGCCCTCAATCCCACCGGTTCTACCTCAGTTCTCATGCACCCACGCTCATCACTGTGGCTCCACCTCAGCCTCCATGACCATCGGTGTCACCTGGTCTTACCTGCTCTCCACCTGTGCATAGGGCTATTCCTCCATCTGCCTCATCTCCGTCAGTCATCTCACAGGTGTCATCAGCCAATTCTCCACCATGGCTCCTCTCTACATCGACTACACTGTGGGCTATCTTCCTGGCTGCTCTCTGGGTCCCCGCCTGGCTCCTCCTGCTCCTGGATCCTCCCTGGCTCCTCCCACCTTCATCGCTGCCCTGGTCTCTCCCTCTTTCATCACCTGGTTTCCTGCCTTTCACCTGCTCCATGTCCTCCTCCAGAGCCCCCACCCTCCTCAGTTGGCGTGTAATGTCATGTGTAGTTTAGTTTTGTTTTTGTTTTCTGTGCTTTGTTCCTTTTTTGCCTGTGTTCCCTTTGTTTCCATGGTTATTCATTGAGTTTGCATGTGTTCCTAAGTTACGTCAATCATCCTCCATGTATTTAAGCCCTGAGTTTCCTTAGTTCATTTGTCCGGACTCGTTTACGTTATGTTGGAAGTGGTTGTGTTTTTCCATGATTCTACTGCATATTCATTATTAGATTGTTAAATAAACACTTTCTGTTTATTCTCCAACGTTGTGCGCTCATTGCAGCAACCGTAACCGTTACGATTATTGTTATTATTATTATTTAGTTTTAAGTATTTAGGATAAATAAAATGCTAGCTATGAAAACAGTATATTCATGACATAGAAGATGTGGTACTTATTGTGGTTTAGAAAAACGACAATTACAGAATTCTCCGGTGATGTATCATTGCCAATGAACAAATTAAACTATTGTGTGGGTGTAAAAACGTATACATGTGTTTATTTTATAAACATCCAATAAACCAAAAGTGCCCATAGGTGAAAATAACAACAACAATTTTTTTATACAATTATTATATACAAAAATAAATGTTTATATATTTATATTATTAAATTATATATTAAATTATATTACATTCTATTATATTTACTACTTTGTCTGAATTAAAATATATACATATTTTTTGTGGTTTCTGTGGTTTCCACAACTGAGCCAGAACCATCTGCTAACACTTGAAAATTCTTTGTAAAATAATAAAAAAGAGGCAATCCACCCATGCTGTGTAAAGATTGCATCCCCAAATAGCCTGAGGAGCAGCTATCTACAAACTGTCATAAAAACTTAATGCGAGTTTGCTCCTAATTCTGAACACCATGGGAACATTTTCTTGCTCCAAGCCTTGTTCAATTTAACTTTCGGATGCTCCTGAGCGAAGAGAGATAGTCTGTAGAAGTGAAAGAGAAATCCTATTAAACCTCCAGAGAAACATTACACAAAAACTATAAAATCTCCTCCTCAGCTGTAAATCAGAAACTGCTGTCCACTCAGTGTCAGTACAGCCGAAGGCTCATGGATTCTGTCATTTCTGATATAAAATCCAAAAGCTTGTTGTGTAGAAGAAGCTGAACTCAGTGAGATTGAGCCTTAACCCTAATTTGTTCTAAAGAACTTAGGTTTAACTGTGTGCTTTGTATTTAGGCAACCATGTTCTTGAAAAATGAGACAGTATATATATATATATATATATATATATATATATATATATATATATATATATATATATATATATATATATATATATATACTGGAAAGCAAGGTTTATGAATTACAGGTATTTTGGGGTGTCTGACTGGGCTTAAATAAATAAAAATAATAATAAAAGAGAGGTTGGGCTGCAGTCTTAAAACAAAATGTCTCCTAAAGACATTTGTGCTCTTATGTCACCCTTAACATTGCATTAAAGACTAAATTATAATAATTCGAAATAATGTTTCGTCCGATTTTTACTGATTGCTTGAATTGAATTCCTTTCAAGTAAATAGAGTTTTATATTTTCGTTTTCTTATGTCTGTAAAGGTTCTGTCAACTATAATAAACAAACAACCCATTACATCTACAAATGGTTTATCACAACACCATGAGGCCAGCATCATGTCATTTTATGTTAGATATTTTAAAGACATGATTGTTAAAGTCTTCTAATTTATTTCAATATTTTTTCAACATTAATGAGTGTAATTAGTTGGCTACATTGTTATGTTTGCAATATTTCTATGATTTCAATTCAACTGTATATTAAAATCCTGATTAAGAAAAAAATATGGTTTGGTTGGCCAGACAAAGCCTGACATTGAAATTGAGTCAAAATAGAGACAATGTCAACTATGTTACCCTGTAGAGCCAACTCCTGAATAACATATTTGTCATGATCCTACTGTGTGACTGTGTCCATAGATGATAATGAATTGTTTGCCATAGTTTTTTTTAAATATTAATTCAACCTTCCATGTGCCAGAGAAGACTGACTGAGTGTCAAGTGCATGAGCTAACAATGTGTGCAAAAGTTAATGTGTCCAGTTAACTATGATACTTGTGAATTATTATTATTATTATTTTAAATTTTAAATAACTAGAATGCTGCTTCTGTATTCTGTATTTTCTATGCACAAAGGTTGGATTTCTCTTTAAATTACCAAAATGATCTTTAGGGCAGATTTCTGATCTAAAAAAAAAAAAAACAGTTATGTCCTGTGTGACCGTTTTTATTGAGAAAGCATATTGTTTTTGTACTTTTTATGTGAAATGTACACCCAATTATAGAATGAGCTTTAATATTTCTAAAAAAAAACATTTTGATTGAAAAGTTATCTTGTGCTATATTCTTTAAAATAAATGTTACTATTTTGTTACTAAGACTTTTTTTAGTGCAGCCTGTGTGTGCAAAATTGTTATGAGGTCACTGCACAAAAAAGATTTTACTCTATATATAAAATAACAAACATTTCCACGTTCAAACATAGCCCCCGAAAGTTACATTATTAATCAGAGGCTGCGTCCAAATTACCCCCAATACCCTTATATAGTGCACTATTTGAGGGGAGAGCCATTTGTAGTAATGTCCACAACCATGGTGGACATTATCGAGTGCATTCCTTCAACCCCATGATGAATTGCGATAATGACTATACAACCAGTGTACACTCAATGGCTAAAGAATCTCTGTAATACACTATGGTTATGCTGAATGATTCCCGTCTCGCCAGAAGATGGCATTCACAGAGCAATCCCACAGGTGTACAGTAAGTTCCTTTGTCATTATTTTTTAAATTAAACTGTTTAATTATGGTTTACACAAGCATGATAAACAATCACACTGTCAGCTTTTTTGTTGTTGTATTCCCTCCCGTACAAAAAAAGAAGTTTATTCAAGTGTGCTATTATCTTTTAAACAAAAAAATTAGAACGTATACTTTCAGTCTAATTTTTATGTACTTCTCAGAAATATACTCACAATTGGGTTTCTCCAACATTGTGTGCTCATTCCAGCAACCGTGACCGTTACAATTATTGTTTTTAGGATAAATAAAATGCTAGCTATGAAATTAGTATTAGCAGGACAAAAAATACTTAGACTGACAGAAAAGTCTAAGTATATTTGGCCTATAATTGAATTCAATCTTTTGATCAAGATATACTTAAAATTATAATTAAGTATTCTAAGCATCCGTGGCTTTTAGTTGTGTTTACTCTTTTGATTGAGTAACCAATTAAATACTTTTTCCACATAGTTTTACATACTGTCTTACAAACTGATTTATAAAGAAAGCAGATATGTCAGATATGAGTATCTGAATTTGTGTAGGTTATTCCACTGGTAGTGTACATAGTAATTTACTTCAAATCTACTTTACTCAAGGGGGTAATCTATCAGCCGGAAACTGAAGCCTCCCTCGGGGCCGCCATTGTAGCAGAACTTCACCGGCTGGTAGCATTCCATTGACTCCCATTCATTTTGGCGTCACTTTGAAAGCGATTAACTTTACATCTGAGGCGTCCAAAGACTCCATTTGTCCATTATTTATTTCTAAAGAAACACAACAATGTATAAAAGGCTCCATTACTTTGTATCTTACGTTATGGGCCTGTAGAAGCTGTTTTTGTACAAATAGGCAAACGATTGCTGTCATGATTCTGCCATCATGTCCCTGATTTTCTTAGTCTTGTGGCAGGATCATGGCAGAACCATGTTTTGTGTACAAGCGCATGGCCTGTTGTTTGGGCCATGTGCTTGTGTTGTCTCGTTACTATACCCCGCCCCCTTGTTATCCTCGTCTTGTCATTATTACCTAGTCTGTGTCACCTGTTCTCGTCTTGTCATTACCTAGTCTGTCACCTGTCATGTCATGATTAGTCCTCTTATTTAATCCCCTTGTGTTTGCTGTCTTGTGTTGGTTCATTGCCAAACGTTACTTGTGAGTATCCTGTAAAAGTCTTGTCATTGAAAGTCTAGTCATTGTTAGTATCTCTCGTAGTGTTGTTTATTTTCTAGTATTTTGTCAGTTTCATTGTCTAGTTAGTCTCCATATAGTCCTGTCCTGTTTTGCCCCCTCGTGGGTTTTGTTTTCCTGTTTTTGTACAAATAAATCCTGTGTTATCTGCATCTGCTGTCTGCGCTTGGGTTCTCATCCGCCACCCCGTGACAGAATGAACCGACCAAAACAGAACCCAGCAGACTGTATGTCTTCTCCTGTTATTCGTCAGTTGACTGACCAGGAATTATGGTGGCAGTCGGCTATCACCGACAGCAAGTTGGGCAAGCTTCCTTTCCCTCCCCAGGGAGGGAGGTCCCTGAGGAGATATGCCCAGGCCGTGGAAGCAAGGAGGCTTTTCTTACCTGAGGTCCTCGTCAACCGTTATCTCATCGCGGGTCTCAATGTTCCCCCTCCTCTGGCCGAACGGGAGAGGCTGGTCCACCGCCCGTTCCGGGACATGGTGGACTGTTTATCTCGAAAGGAGCCGCAGGGTCCCACCGTGTCGTCACCTCCTTCTTCCACGCTACCAGTTATCCGGGAGGGTCGAATGATAGGCGTCGCGACGCTTGGGGACCAGGTTGGTTCTCCCACGACTCCAGAAGGATCTTCCACCCCCGTTGACCTCCGTGGTAAACGAGGGAGACGGGCTTCTTGGGATTCCCCCTCGGAGTCATCGTCGTCTGAGCTCACCCTACCAGAAGTTGTCGTCCCTGTTTTGTCTTCCGCTGAGCCCGTCCAGCCGGTCACGAGTCCTGCTGTGACCGTTGCTTCCCGATCTAGGAGAAAGAGGAGGAAGAGGGGAGCCTTCCATCCTCCAGCTAGCGCCGTCCCAGAGCCCGCTCCAGCTAGCGTCGTCCCAGAGCCCGTTACTGCTGGCACTGTCCCAGAGCCCGCTACAGCCGAAGGTACCGTTCCTGAATCGGTCGCTGAGGGCGCGGCTCCAGGTTCTGCAGCGATAAGGGCTTTTCGCAAACCTACAGCCATGAGTCCTGCAGAGAGGGAAGCGGCCGATTCAGCTGCTGAGGCTGTCGTACGCTCTGTTTCAGCAAAGCAAGAGATGCCGGTCGTTTTTGCTGCAAAAACCATGTCGGAGTACTTGTCTCGTCTGGTCAAGATTCTTTAAGTTCCTGTTCGCCCTGTCTTGTCTTCAGTCCCTGTATCTGAGAGCGCGGCACCCGCGCCTGCCGCCGAGAGCGCGGCACCCGCGCCTGCCCCTGTGAGCGCTGCATCCAGTTCTGCTCCTTCGCCTGCCATGTCCCCCGTCAGGAGTCCCGGTTCCTCATCCTCTGTGTCCTCTATGTCTGAGTCTGTTGCTGCTGCCACCAATTCAGATTCCCGGTCTGTTTCCCCGTCCGTCCCTGTCTCCACCAGCCCCCGGACTGTTTCCCCGTTTGTCCCTGTCGCAACTGGTCCCCGGACTGTTTCCCCGTTTGTCCCTGTCACCACCAGTTCTCGGACCGTTTCCCCTGTCTCCACTAAGCCCCGGACTGTTTCCCCAAAGACCTCTCCTCGTGTCTCTCCATCTAAGCCTGCCCAGAGTCCTCGTCCTCAGCCCTCGTCCCGTGGACCCAAGACCCCCAGTCTTCCCATCTTCCCTGGACCTTCCCCCATGAACTCTGTGTTTCCTCCACCTCCTCTGCCTTGTATGTTGTTTTTGATGTTTCACCCTAATCCTGTTATTGTTTATTCATGTATGCCGTTGTTAGTGTTTTCCGTGTTTTGTTGGTTTTTGTCGATGTCTTGTCTTGTGCTTAGTGTCCCTTTTAGGAGCGTCTGGAAGCCGCTCCTTAGGGTGGGGGTTCTGTCATGATTCTGCCATCATGTCCCTGATTTTCTTAGTCTTGTGGCAGGATCATGGCAGAACCATGTTTTGTGTACAAGCGCATGGCCTGTTGTTTGGGCCATGTGCTTGTGTTGTCTCGTTACTATACCCCGCCCCCTTGTTATCCTCGTCTTGTCATTATTACCTAGTCTGTGTCACCTGTTCTCGTCTTGTCATTACCTAGTCTGTCATGTCATGATTAGTCCTCTTATTTAATCCCCTTGTGTTTGCTGTCTTGTGTCGGTTCATTGCCAAACGTTACTTGTGAGTATCCTGTAAAAGTCTTGTCATTGAAAGTCTAGTCATTGTTAGTATCTCTCGTAGTGTTGTTTATTTTCTAGTATTTTGTCAGTTTCATTGTCTAGTTAGTCTCCATATAGTCCTGTCTTGTTTTGCCCCCTCGTGGGTTTTGTTTTCCTGTTTTTGTACAAATAAATCCTGTGTTATCTGCTGTCTGCGCTTGGGTTCTCATCCGCCACCCCGTGACAATTGCGTCATAACCGCTCTACGCTCTGTCGCACAGTCGAGAAATAACCACATAGACAGGCGGAGAAGCTCGCAAGCAATCGGGGGACGTGGAGGCCGATAAAGTCCGATAAAGTCAAGGGAGAAGCCCATAGAGAGTCATAAAGTTGCTCCTGCAGCTAGCTCATGGACAGCTAATACTCACACTCTCCGTCTCTGTGAGATTCGTAAGGGAATGATTCAGATTTGTCTTGGCACAGCTACTAGAAGACAGACAGGTTGCTCACGTCACATCTACATCGTCAAGCTCAGTTTGAGCCTGCGCAGTACGCTCAGCCATCAGGAAGTGAGTGCTTCTAAAGGGCGTCAAATCTCTCCGTTAAAATCAAGGGGGTCGCTGTGTCCATTTCTTTTACTGTGTATGACTTTACTCTTTCCCCGCCATTGACTGTTGTACTGTCACTGTCGACATCACTGTTATACTGTAGGGGCGCTATTACACATCTTCTGAAATAGTACAGAATCTATGGATCAAAAGTGAAGAAGAAGCTGAAACAAGTAATAGAAGATTGCTGACGCTAATGTAAAATGAAACAAGCTTTGAAAAGCATATAAATCAAAACTGCTTAATATTAAATTAAATGTCACCCCAGGAAGGGTTTAACTATCGTGAAGCTTTGTGGGTGTTGATGGACTCGATCTACTCCGTTTTGTGACAAAAATGCGATTTTCTCAGCTTTTTGCGTAAAATGTTTGTTTTATTAATGAAACTTACCAACATTCAAGTGTTGTTAAAAAAGGATGCATGAAGCTATAAATAAAATGCTTTTATAATGGAAAGAGATAAAGTACAGCTAATGGAATATTTCAAGTATAAAAGGTAATAATTAAATAGAAGTTTACTGAGAGTACACTTCAAAATGTATTTTCATAAACTAAACAATGCGCTACAAGTATTTGACTTAAACTTACAAGTATACTACTAGTACATCAATCTTAGTATACTTACTACAACTTTACTTTAGTATACTTAATAAAATTAACTTGAAGTATACTTAATTTTTATTAACACAACAAGCAAAAACTACGCAAAAGCAGGGGAGCCCATCTAGTATGCTCAAGTGTCTGAATTTGTTCACTCGTTTCCATTCACTCTTTCAAGTGGACTGTAGTAGTTAGGGTTGCCAACTGTCCCGAATTAGCCGGGACGTCCCGTATTTTGGACCTAATTTATTTTTCACGTATGGGACCTCCCTAGTCCTGATTAAATAGACTG
This sequence comes from Meda fulgida, assembly GCA_030578275.1. Classification (NCBI taxonomy): domain Eukaryota; kingdom Metazoa; phylum Chordata; class Actinopteri; order Cypriniformes; family Leuciscidae; genus Meda; species Meda fulgida. The sequence goes on along the minus strand of CM060635.1, from coordinate 27,233,307 downwards.
CTACGCTGATCTAACCACTGATTGATCAACAGCAACAAAGACACTTGAGAATGATCACGACACCGGTCATCATCCAATCACAGCCCACACTCACGCGCATCAGACCATATGAATAACAAACTCTAAATTGAGAATTAATTATTCTTTTGGGACAAATTGTTTGATTTGCGAACAGAATCCTCTGCTGACTCGCTCCCGGTTCGATCCGGTCTCGCGCTAACGGCTAATCCCTTTCACTGTCCGGCCGGGTTTTTTCGACAAATCAGTTTTGGTGAATTCAAACAACGTGATTATTGTTCATGTCAAGTCAAGTCAATTCAAGTCAAGTCATCTTCATTTATATAGCGCTTTTAACAATGTAGATTGTTTCAAAGCAGCAGGTAAACATAATTTAAGGTAACAGAGATTGTTTTGGCTTTATAGCGGTTCTTGAATAATGTTATTTACCAGCTAAAGTTAGTTTTGATTCACTTCCGTCAAAATGATCATTTATTAAATTAGGGGCCGCTAAGACGACACCGTTCTCTCTGAATGATGGCGTTCACATGCGCATTAAGAATTAATTCTATAGTTATATGCAATGAGTCCAACAACTAGCCACGCAAGAAAATATGAAATATTCCAGAGGGAATAATATGCTGATGTGATTTGCTGCCCAAGAATAATTTCTGTTTATTATTAATGTTTTCTTTTTAAAAAAAGTCAGGATTCCGATGAATAGAAGATTCAAAGAAGATTTATCCGAAATAAAAAAGCTTTTGTAACAATGTACTTTAATGCATCCTTGCTGAATAAAAGTAGGCTATTACTTTCTTTAATTTCTTTAAAATGTAGTGTATAATGTTACAAAAGCTTTCTATTTCAGATAAATGCTATAATTTTGAACTATGGTTTGTGTGTACCGTAATGTGACTTTTTTGTGTGATCTTAAAATTCATTTTAAAATTAAATTGTACATAAATAGGTTCAGCAAAACAAATGTGTTTATGTCAGAGAACATTTTAAACACATACAAACCTCAAATTACATATACTGTGTGATACAGTACAAATATTTTGAGTGTCCCTTATTTTCCTTATTATATTGTGTAAAGAACAACAATTGTCCCACATTTTTCTTTTCTGAAGTTGGCAACCCTAGTATTAGTGGACTAACGTATGGAATAGTGAATGAGGGTATAGGGGGCGTGTGTAGTGTATGTTCATCTGCTGCTAAATAGACACCTGCTAACTAATGTTCACATGTTAATGTTTACTTGGCAACAGTAAGACAGTTTGTGTTTGGACATTTTGATAATGCATCGATGACAACCTGGTGCCAGTTCCAAATTCAATATATAATACATATTTTCCAGATAAATAACATAATATTCATCTGAATCATTTTAGCATGACAATGTTAATGTTTGTTAATGCGTTTGGTCTGGGTGGAATAGATCCAATAGATGCACAGAAACATTGCTGTGAGCATGCGAGATATGCTGCTTCATGAATAGTCACACATAAATCCCATAGCAGATCTAGGCAAGTGGAGCTGGAGGAGGTGGAGGGTTTCAGAGGATTTTTGATAGTGCGCTGCAGGTTTAGCTTACAGCGAACACTGAACCAGACTATTTCAATTGTGTTATCCTACTCTTAGTCTCAGCCTCTGAGGGTAAGCCCATGGGCTGCCTACAGCCAAATGGCAGGCAAGAAGTCAGGCTACGCAAGACTACCCTGCTCTCGAACAATGGCATGACTCACCTCTCTCACAGGTTCGCTCCCAGTATCCCGTCCCAGTGCAGTCACAGATGAAGCGATTCCAGCCCTCTTTGCAGATGCCGTTGTTTTTGCAGGGGTTGCTGTCGCACTGTTTGCCTGTTATTTTGCTGCAGGACGACTTGATTCCGACTCCATTCTGGGCCTCGGCGATCTGACGAATGTCTTTACTGCGTCCATCTATGAAGAGATCACGGATGCAGCCCACAAAGCCATAGTTCAGCATGGCGGTCCAAAGTTCGGTGGGGAGAATCAGGCCGGCGCGGTTGTCCGGGAGTCCTCCGAGATATAGGTCACCCTCGAGGTCCAGAATCTCATTCTCTCCGCTGGCGGTGAATGGAGTCCGACGGCTGTTCACAGAGATGATACCTGTTCAAAACAAAAACAGGCTGTCAAGTTTGACAAAACAACCTCAGCCAAAAGAAGGCGGCTCACTGTAAAATATATATATATATATATATATATATATATATATATATATATATATATATATATATATATATATATATATGATACAGCAGAGACATTTCGTGCGCATTATAAAAATTGATATTTGACCACAGAATGCAGCTAACCAAGCAAAATCAAGTATTCCAGAGAAGTGTAATAAATCAAGCATCGCGTTAGTTCAGGCAGCCAAGCTCGCATCAGCTGATAGCCAGCTGTTCCTGACGTGTTCCAATCCAGTGTCGACATCTATGACAGCGGCACATATAAACTCCCATTCCTTCAGCATTTCCTGCATAGCATCGCTGCTCGCATTTAAACTCCCTCCTCCAACCCCAACTCCACCCAACCGAACCTTTAATCATTCTGACTATTTTGTTTTTCCCGTACAGTTCAGTTCATTGCAATCTTTTTCTATTATGTATTTGTATTTTCACAACTCATGTAATTGAGAATTGTAATTCTGTATTGTAGCAATGTTCAGGGAAGAAGGAGGCGGGAACCGGCGAACCATCCAAATATAATTTATTAAAAATAAAACAAACAAACAAAAATACCGCCAGCAGCCCCTCGCGGACGACTGCTGGCTACCGAAAATAAATATAACTAAAGTAAAATACAAAAACAAAACACAACTAAAATACAGGCCTGTTCCTCTCTCGATCATCAACGTCGTCGCTCCTCCTTTATGCTTCCGCTCCTCCGTGAGAGATGCGAGACCGGTGTGCCTCACATGTGATGCTCATTAGCAATCGCACCACCGGCCTCGCGCCGTTCTCTCACGTCCCTCGGCCGTCCTGTTCGCCACATACCCCCATCGCCCCTCACAGGCCGGGGGGTACCCACGAGCCTGTGCCAACTCCCCCCCCGGCGGCGGCGATCCCTGGGGAGTATGGACAGACAAACCGAGGGAAACGGAGACGGAAGCATGAGGAGCGACAGATCGAGAGAGGGGAGAGAGGAAAAAAAAAAATTGGTCCGGTTCCCACAACGCGCTGCCATCTGGTCCCCCACCAGCTAGGCGATCTCCTCCGCGGTGCCTGGCGGTGACGCTGGGTAGCCCTCGGTGGACGGCTCGACGCTCCTCCGCCGCCCGGTGGACGGCGACGGCTCCTCGGGTGCCTTGGGCAGACGGTAGGAGTCCCCCGCTCCCTGCTCCTCCCCTTCACTGGTGGACGGCAGCAGGCTCCGGCCCACGGCGAGCGGCGGCGACTCCTCCTCTCCCTCCCGGATGGCAGCCGCCCCTCCAATACCCAGGCGGCCGGCAGCGAGCTCGACCGTCCCACCGGCAACTCACTCCAGCGCCCCGCCTCGAGCGTCCGTGGCCGCGAGTCCCCCGCTCCCTGCTCCTCCCCTCGCTCGGCGGATGGCAGCAGGCTCCGGCCCACGGCGAGCGGCGGCGACTCGCGCACCATGCTCGATGGCACCGCGGATTCCCCACACCGGCGAGGACTCTCTGACAGCGCGTTCCTCCCTCTTCCCGGGTTTCGGCACCAGTGTAGCAATGTTCAGGGAAGAAGGAGGCGGGAACCGGCGAACAGTCAAAATATAATTTATTTTAAATAAAACAAACAAACAAAAATACCGCCAGCAGCCCCTCGCGGACGACTGCTGGCTACCGAAAATAAATATAACTAAAGTAAAATACAAAAACAAAACACAACTAAAATACAGGCCTGTTCCTCTCTCGATCATCAACGTCGTCGCTCCTCCTTTATGCTTCCGCTCCTCCGTGAGAGATGCGAGACCGGTGTGCTTCACAGGTGCTGCTCATTAGCAATCGCACCACCGGCCTCGCGCCGTTCTCTCACGCCCCTCGGCCGTCCTGTTCGCCACATGTATATACTGGTTCTGTTCTGTATCCCAGGGGGGTTTGACTTGCTGCTCTCCCCGCTCTGTCCAGGCATAGCTGCATGGACAGGCGTGGGAGTTTTGCCCAGAACAGAACCATACCGCTAACACTAACTGTATGATATAATTGTAATAAATGTATATACTTGACCAAGTGGTTCTGACTGAGATACAGATATAGATAGATACGTACATTTGTGTGTGTATGGATGTGAGTTAAAGTGTTCTGACACAATTATGTTCTAAAGGATACTGGCAGGCAGGAGGTTCAGAATAGAAACATCAATATAGTCCAGTGTGGAGGCAGTGGCAGATTGAGGGGGCATTCTGAGTTCTTCCACTGTTCTGTATTATGTAAGTATTCTTGGTCACTCAACACCCACATGTCTATATATCTGTCTCAGCCCTTTGTTGCTGAGAAATACAAGTTTCAAGGGACTTCCATTACTGCTATTAATCAGACAAGGAGTCACATTGCCATCTCTGAATAGATATACAGTAGGGTCTGGGAAGAAAAGTGATTCAAGTGCGGAGTCTAAATTATCATACCATCATTCTACAAGATAATTTTTAGTTAATCTAAAAGTTTCAGAACCAGAAAGCTTCCTGTTCATTTCCAGGTTTAAAAGAAAGAAATATCAGATTTCCAGTGTTGTCTCAGACTTTTAGACTACTGAGTATAACATGACCAGAGGCAAAAAAATAAGAGCCACCCTCTTATGACTTTAATGTGAAGTTTCCGTTCTCCAATATGAAGTTTGTGACAAAATAAAAACAATTCTGCACTGTAATATTCTACTGAACAGATTCTCCTCTGCTCAAGAAGTAATAATAAAAACATCCACACATTTATGCTGCTAGATGATTTTTTATAGAAGTCTTTGAGAGGACACATTTTCGTCTGCTGTGAAAAGGATTTGGAATCAACCCTAATAACGTCTCAGGTTATGACTATAACCCTTGTTCCCTGAGAAGGGAACGAGACAGTGCGTCATCGAAAACGACTCTTTGGGGACGCTCCCTAAGCGTGCGCCTCTGGAGTATGAATGAAACTATTTTAAATCCTGATTGGTGTTGCGTCATGACGTAACATGTGACGGCATAACCGAATGTTAGGTTATCACTCAGCTAGGATGAGAGCACATGTGCGCCAGGCGTACTAGGGAGGTGCAAACTATAAAATCTGACAAAGGTGTGTGGGGTAGCCCAACCGGCTGCCTCACAGATCTCCTGGAGGGGCACTCCCAAGAGGAGGGCCCTAGAGGACGCCATGCAAGTTGAATGAGCCCTCAAAGCTAAAGGTGAAGGCAAATAGTGCACCTTGTAGGCCGAGGCAATTGCCTGAACAATCAAATTACTAATAGTCTGTTTGGATGCAGGGACCCCCTTCTTAGGTCACCCAAAACACACCAACAGATGGTCCGACCTCCTCCAAGAAGCGGACCTCTCAAGGGACACACTCAAAGCTCTGACAGGGCAGAGTAAGTGAAGCCTCTCTTCTTGTGCCGACACATGAGGTGGAGGATGAAATGCCTGCAGGACCGTAGACCGTGCCATGTTGGAAGGCACCTTAGGCACATAACCAGGCCTAGGGTGCAAGATAGCTTTAACTCCTCCAGGGGCAAACTCCAAGCAAGTTGGTGTTACTGCCAGGGCTTGGAGATATCCCACTCTTTTTAAAGAGGTAATAGCCAAGAGAAAAAACATCTTAAATGTCAAGTCCTTTAGCGAAGCCGACTGAAGGGGTTCAAAGGGGGCCAGGGATAACCCTTGGAGAACCACCGCCAGGTCCCAGGCAGGAACCCTGGACCTGGTAGTCGGTCTCATCCTCCAAGTACCAAGTAAAAAAGGATTTATCTCTCTCCTTGATGCCGGATAAATTCAGCCACAGATGACTCTCCATGGCTACCAGAGCTGCCATAGAGCGGCCGATAGCATGGGCCGTCTCTTTAGTAGCCCGGAGAGACAAATTTGTGGCTTTACGCAGTTCCGCTATATCCTGTGTTGTTGTCCCTCGCCTTCTTCTAAGTCTTTCAGGAGGTCGGCCTGGTATGCCTGCAAGATAGCCATCGAGTGCAGACAAGAACCAGCCCGACCTGCCGCCATATAAGCCCTGCCAACCAATGCAGAGGTATCTCTGCATGGTTTGCTGGGCAGCGCCGGGGCTTTAAGGGAAGATGCCGCTTCAGGAGAGAGGTATCCAGCAAGTGCCTCTTCCACCTGCGGCATCTTCCCATATCCCATATCTCTTGCCCCTAAACATTGCTATAATCCACCACTGATGGTTTATATATACAGGACGAATGGGGTTTTTCCCACGATTTAGACAACTCTTTATTGAGTTATACAACTCTATTTATGCGAATCGAGAAAAAATGGTAAGCCCCGGCGCTGAGGTTGTGACCTGTGCTGCAGAAAACGCTTATCTAATTTACTTATATTTAGCGTTTCCTGCTCATTATGTGGCCAGCTGATGTTGAGTCTGGCCACAGCATGAGTCACAACCTCTACGAGCTCCTCATACGCATGACCGCGAACTGGCGAGTCTTGTTCACAATCATCCACCTCGATGTTGAGCACATCTACTTCCTCGGAAGCAGACAGCTCAAGCATTGGGATGAGATCTCATTCTCATCTGCAAGATCCCTTTGCGAACCCCACGAGCTCAGTCGCCGCGCCGCCTCAACTGACACGGGACTGGAACCGTGGGGAGTGCGAGCCTGGCCATGTTCATCAAATAAACCCAGGCGGGAGCGCAGCACTCTTATAGGAAGTGCTTCACAGTCGCCGCAGCTCCCTCAAGAGCTGCCCGGGCGTGCTGCGCTCGCAAACAGTTAACACATAGCAGATGCGTGTCCCCACCCGTGATGTATCTAGGGCAGGGGTGCACACATCTCATGAACTGTTCACTCGCCATGCTTTCAGATATGAAAGCTTTAGCATAAGTTCTGCCAGGAAGACTCAATTACTGCATCACTCGTTACCTTCAAGTTATCCAATCACGCCCTCATTCTTATCGTATAAAAGATCGGTACTTACACATGTTTGAGTTCGCAGATGCCGACGCGACAACAACCTCCACCCTCCCCACCACCACCAGGATGGTCCCGTCTATACTTCCCTGGGGGGTCGGTTGCGCCCCTGCCTTCGTCTTCAGGCAGGAGATGCTGATCCGCTACCCTCGGATTACGATCTATGGACGGGGCCTACGCCAAAGAACGTTACAAATAAATTGCTTACTGGGCTACCAATAAATTAATGCTTGTTACTTAATTTTATCTCCCGAGTCTTTCTGGTAGAAATATAATTAACTCTTTCTCACAGACAAACAACACCAAATAGAACAGTACACAACAGAGAGCGCTTACTGAGCGAAAGCTAATGTGTGAGTGTGCCGGCATCACTTTTATGACATCCGGTTATGCCGTCACGTTACGCCATGACGCAACACCAATCAGGTGTAGCGTATCTGGGTAAATCATGGTTCGTTCATCTGAACACAAATGCACATTCCTTTTTAAATCCAAAGCTTTTAGACTCTGTCATGAGTCAATCTAAATCTAAAATGGTGCCAACATGTCTGGAACTTAGATTGCCTTCTGACACTAATGGGTCCGTAGAGACTCACCAGAACACCCAACACATTCTCTAACTCTGGGTCCGAGCTTCAAAGAGATCCTTATCAGTTCTCGAGGCCGAGGAAGATACACACACACACACATACATGAACCTTTCGTTAATTTCCTCATATAAAGACTTTACTGAGATTTGATATTTGATATGTTTTTATGTGTCTGCCTGTCCAAGTCATATGGGAATATATCTATGATTTTATCATAGTATTAAACAAACTATAAGTGCTTGTAATTATGCAATAAGATGTATCTTGGCATTCCTATCGTTTTTTCATGTCTTTCTTGGTACCGTTATAAACCTCTCGGTTTGCCTTAGCTGAATATATGTATTACGATAAAATGTATTTTGCTATGTTGTACCATTTTTGGAGTGATTCTGACCAAAATCTGACGCGGTCATAAACCATGCAAATTAGGCGAAACAAAAAAATGAGAAGAAACAAAGAGATCAGAAAAAAAATGAGAAGAAACAAAGAGATCCTCTCCCGCGCAAAGTTTCCGAGTGTTATTGGTCAGTTCACCCAGAAGAGGCGTGAGCTAAGCTTTCCTTAAAGCAAGGTGACTGAGATTAATCTTCGTTCTAGTATCCTCTCGTCCTTCTTCGTTCTAGTTCCAGCTTCCTTTCCTTTTTGTGTTCAGTCTTCTCTTTTGTTTTCTTTTGTAAAGCTTCATTTTCCTTTTTAGCATTCTCATTGATTCATTTCTACTTTCGAGTGAAAAGAACTTAGTTTGAATCATTTCTTTGGTAACTTTATCTTCAACGGACATTCGAAGCTCCCGCGACGACGTGCGCACGCCGGAAGAGCAGCTCTGACCGGCACACGCCTTTGCTCACCCACTAAGAGAACCATTTGCAAGTATTATAATTTCATACCAAGATCCAAATGCTGCTAAGATTGCCTGCCCTAATTAGGGTATGGTTTGATTCTTGTTGTCTCTCTTAAAGGTTCCGTTGTCTATAATTTGCCATTCTGTGATCCCTGTGATCTCTCTCATTTTCTCTCTTCGTTATGCTTTTTTTTTTGCATTGTTTTGTTGTTTTATTGTGTGTATATACATTTTATTCCATGTAATTGTAGTCACTGGTATACATAGTTCCCTTTCGTTGTCACTCCGAGTTACGTCGGATGACGACGAATGGGGTTTCGCTTAGAAAGCCTATCAACTTCAGTATTTAAAAACGAGCCAATGGCAAAGAAATGCCATGGGTCTGCGGAATTTGCATGACGTAACTCCGCCCCACCTCGTGGGTATAAAAGGAGGACGCCGGCAACATCCAGTTATGTTTTCGCTTCGGAGCCAAGGGTTTCTCTTCACTCCACAAGCCATCTCTGAATTGTCAGCTTCACAAACGAGTTCCTCTGGTGTTGGTGTGATGGCGTTCTCCAGCGAGCGCGCGCTTCCTGCTTATCTGTGCAGTGGTTTGCCAGAGAGTGCGTGTCTACCCGGGCGCTTCAACACTCAGAGTGTTTCTCTCATAAAAGAGCTTGCACGCGGCACGTCTTTTTAAAGATGCCCCGCCCGTGCACTTCTGGTTGCGGCAGATTAGTGTCTGACTCTGATGGGCACGAGCGTTGTCTAGTGTGTTTGGGCATGGATCACGCTAGAGCAGCGCTCGTGGATGAGTCATGTTCTCTCTGCGGGAACATGACCATCACTTAGGTCGAGACTCAATGAACTCGCAAGAGTGAGAGTCCCCTCATCCACACCCCGATCTAGTGCTCCCTCGTGGGGTGCTACTTCGGTTGGTGGCCAGGGTGACCTGAGGGTTACGGTCTGGAACAAGGCGCCGATTATCTGTCCGCGACCCCAGCCCCCCTCCTCTGTGACAGTGCCCGCTAGTGAACCTCCGATTCCCGCGGGTCGACCTTCGGGTGGCCCGCGAATTTCGGTTGAAGCTACAGAGAAAGATGCTATGTCTGTAGCAGCATCACAAGGTCCTTCCGGTGTGCATACGGTTGTGCCTGAGTCTGATCCGGAGATGACGGCCATGCTTTTCCAGGCATGCTTTTCCAGAGCATCGGTCTAGAGTGGATGCCTCCACCCTGTCCTGAGCGCTCGCGGCTGGACGATTGTTTTTTGGGTAAGGCCGCCGACCCACGTCCACGGCAAACCCCAATACCTTTCTTCCCGGATGTGCATGATGAGATCTCGAAGTCCTGGAAGACCCCCCTGTCTTCCCGGGACCGCTCGCTGGTCTCATCCGCCTTTCCTCCCCTCGATGGGGCAGCTGCCCGTGGGTACACTGGGCTTCCCCCGGTTGAATGCTCTGTTGCGATGCAACTGTGTCCTCAGAGTGCTTCTTCTCGGGGCAAGCCTAAGCACCCATCCAAGGCCTGTAGATTTTCGTCTACTCTAGTGGCGAAGTCTCACAGAGCGGCGGGACAGGCGGCTGCTTCTTTGCATGCAATGGCCACTCTGCAGGTCTACCAGGCCCAGATGCTTAGAAACATGCACGAGGGTAGGACAGACCCAGGGCACTTCGATGAGCTGTGCGCCGCAACCGACCTTGCCCTCCGGGCGACGAAGGTAGCCGCGCGCTCCCTGGGTCTGGTGATGTCCACTGCGGTGGTCCAGGAGAGACACCTGTGGCTGAACCTGGCTGACATATGGGATACCGAGCGGACTCGTCTGCTCGATGCACCCCTGTCCCAGGCCGGCCTCTTAGGCAGTGCAGTTGAGGATTTTGCCCAACAGTTCTCAGCTGCACAGAAACAGACTGAGGCCATCAAGTACATTCTGCCCCGCCGACCCGCTGCTGCCTCGACGTCGGCCGGGAAGACGCCTCAGCCTGTTTCCCGCCGAGGGCCCCCTCCTAAGGCTCCCGCCCCTCCCGCTCGGCCAAAGCAGCAGCCTTCACCCAGGCCCAGCCGCGGAGGAAGCCGTAGGAAGGCGCCACAGCCCTCTCCAGGCCCGCCCCCCGCCAAGCGCCGGGCCAAGCGGCGCTCCTGAGATGGGCTGCTCAGGGATGATGGTTGTTTCCCAGGAGATGGTAGCAGGACCACTCCTTCCCCCGTGCGATTCAGTTCGCACGGTCTCCTCCCCGCTACAGGGGAGTCCGCTCCACATTGGTCGGTGGCAATGCCCCCATCATGAGAGCAGGGATTGCCACCCTGCTGGCGAAGGGTGCAATCGAGACTGTCCCTCCAGCCGAGATGAGGTCCGGCTTCTACAGCCCTTACTTCATTGTCCCCAAGAAAACCGGTGGCTTAAGACCGATCCTGGACTTGCGCGTGCTGAACCGCTCCCTTCACAGGATGCCGTTCAAGATGCTCACCGCCTAACGCATTTTCGAATGTGTTCGGCCCCAGGATTGGTTTGCAGCAATCGACCTGAAGGACGCCTACTTCCATGTCTCCATTCTTCCTCGACACAGACCGTTCCTCCGGTTTGCTTTCGAGGGGCAGGCATACCAGTACGCGGTCCTCCCTTTCGAGCTAGCCCTGTCTCCTCGCGTCTTCACGAAGGTCGTCGAGGCAGCCCTTGTTCCCCTTCGGGTTCACGGGGTTCGCATCCTGAACTATCTCGACGACTGGCTTATCCTAACTCTCGAGATCAGGTTTGCGAACACAGGGAGCTTGTGCTCCGGAACCTAGATCGTCTGGGCCTTCGGGTCAACTGGGAGAAGAGCAAACTTTGCCCCGTGCAGAGGATCTCTTTTCTCGGTATGGACATCGACTCGGTCGCCATGTCCGCGCAGCTTACGAGCAAGCGCGCGCAGTCACTGCTGACTTGTCTGAGACAAATTCAGGGCAAGAGTGCGGTTCCACTGAAACATTTTCAGAGGCTCCTGGGGCATATGGCATCTGCAGCCGCGGTGACGCCGCTCGGATTGCTTCATATGAGACCGCTTCAGCTTTGGCTTCGCGACCGAGTCCCGAGGTGGGCATGGCAAATAGGCACGCTCCGAGTATCAGTTACTCCAACCTGCCGTCAGACCTTCACCCCGTGGTGGAACCTCAGTTTTCTCAGGGCTGGTGTCCCCCTGGAACGAGTTTCCCGGCATGTTGTTGTCTCAAGAGATGCCTCCACCACGGGCTGGAGCGCCATGTGCAATGGACATGCTGCCGCGGGCTCCTGGACAGGACCCCAGCGCCTGTGGCATGTCAATTGCCTCGAGTTGCTGGCAGTACGCCTTGCCCTGCACCGCTTTCGGGCGTTGCTCAAGGTTCAACACGTACTAGTCCGATCAGACAATACCGCCACTGTAGCTTACATCAACCATCAAGGTGGTCTACGGTCCCGCCGTATGTCGCAACTCGCTCGCCACCTCCTCTTAATTGAGTCAGAAGCATCTGAGGTCGCTTCGAGCCATTTACATTCCCGGAGCCCTGAACTGTGCAGCCGACGAGCTCTCACGGCTTCAGCCCCTCCCTGGAGAATGGCGACTCCATCCCCAGTCGGTTCAGCTGATTTGGGACCAGTTCGGGGACGCACAGATAGATCTGTTGGCCTCTCACGACTCGACCCATTGCGACCAGTATTATTCCCTGACCGAGGGCACACTCGGCATGGATGCTCTGGCGCAGAGCTGGCCGCGGGGCCGCAAATATGCGTTTCCCCCAGTGAGCCTTCTTGCGCAGGTCTTGCGCAAGGTCAAGAAGGACAAGGAGCAGGTCCTTCTGGTTGCGCCGTACTGGCCCACCAGGACTTGGTTCTCCGAACTGGTGCTCCTCGCGACAGCACCTCCTTGGCCAATTCCTCTGAGGAAGGACCTCCTTTCTCAGGGACGGGGCACCCTCGTCCCGATCTTTGGAACCTCCACGTGTGGCTCCTGGACGGGACGAGGCAGGTTTGAGTACCCTACCACCAGCGGTGGTGGCTACCATCACTTCCGCTAGAGCGTCGTCTACGAGGCACGCCTACGCGTTGAAGTGGAACCTCTTCGTCAACTGGTGTTCTTCTCGCCGAGAAGACCCCCGGAGGTGTTCGGTCAGTTTCGTGCTTTCCTTCCTTCAAGATGGGTTGGAGCGAAGGCTGTCTCCCTCCACCCTCAAAGTTTATGTTGCCGCTATTGCCGCACACCACGACTTTGGGTAAGGTAAATCTTTAGGGAAGCACGACCTGATCGTCAGGTTCTTGAGGGGGGCGAGGAGACTGAATCCTCCTCGCTCTCCTCTCGTTCCCTTTTGGGACCTCGCAGTGGTTCTAACTGCCCTGCAGAGTGCTCCCTTTGAGCCTCTGCAATCAGTGGAGCTTAAGTTCCTGTCAATGAAGACAGCGCTCCTGGTTGCATTGGCCTCTCTCAAGAGGGTCGGGGACCTGCACGCATTCTCCGTTGACGAAGCGTGCCTGGAATTCGGGCCGGCTTACTCTCACGTGATCCTGAGACCCCGGCTTGGATATGTGCCCAAGGTTCCTACCACTCCCTTCCGGGACCAGGTGGTGAACCTGCAAGCGCTGCCCTTGGAGGAGGCAGACCCAGCCTTGGCACTGCTCTGTCCAGTACGCGCTCTCCGTGCCTATGTAGACAGGACGCAGTGTTTCAGGACCTCAGACCAGCTCTTTGTCTGTTATGGTGGGAAGCTGAAGGGAAAGGCTCTCTCCAAGCAGAGGTTGTCTCACTGGATAGTGGACACCATTGCTTTGCCATACCAGCAGCAAGGTGGACCGTGCCCCCTTGGTGTGACTGCCCACTCCACCCGGAGTGTGGCATCCTCTTGGGCTCTAGCGCATGGCGCCTCGCTAACAGACATCTGCAGAGCTGCAGGCTGGGCGACACCTAACACATTCGCCAGATTCTACAATCTCCGAGTGGAGCCTGTGTCCTCTCATGTACTCGCTTCAACTAGCTAGTACTGGACCTGCTCAGGTGTCTTCGCTTGCTCGCCATTCCACTCCACGGACTGGATAAGTGCGATATTCTCCTCAGGTGAGCTTCTCCGCATGCCCTGAGTTCCTCCAGCACCCCTGATGCTAGCACCAGTGTCTATTGCCTGTGCGTCGGCTAGGTGCCTCCCGTGCCACCTCAGTATTCTCCATATGTTTCCTTCGGGTCATATGTGTATTCCCAAATGCCCCCCCCCCCCATCTGAGTTGGTGTTAATTGCATATTTCCTCTAACTATGGGATATGCTTCCCAGTGTACCTTGGTATTCCTGTGCTAAATAGGAGTCCTTCGTCCTTACAAGTCTTACAAGGGCTCAGATTTACGCCGGGCACTGGAAGACAGCTGTGAAGGTGGCATGATTAGACTGATAACCCCATTCGTCGTCATCCGACGTAACTCGGAGTGACAACGAAAGGGAACATCTCGGTTACGTATGTAATCCTCGTTCCCTGAGTAGGGAATGGAGACGTTACGCACTGTACCTCGGGGATCGCCTGAGTTCAGTCTTGGCTTCTTCAGCGAAGACACATAACTACATGTTGCCGGCGTCCTCCTTTTATACCCATGAGGTGGGGCGGAGTTACGTCATGCAAATTCCGCAGACCCATGGCTTTTCTTTGCCATTGGCTCGTTTTTAAATACTCGAAGTTGATAGGCTTTCTAAGCGAAACCCCATTCATCGTCATCCGACGTAACGTTTTCCTTTATTAAATCCATATTCATTTATTGACTCTCTGCTCATATTACGACGTCCCTGAAACGTTCGATTTGAAGGAGAACTCCGGTCAATTTTAATATTGAGCTCATTTTTTGTACATTTGGAGTGCTGTCAGTACAGACAAAAACGACAGAAATCGGTGTTGCCTACACCGTGTTATCCTCTTTTAGAATTCACACCCTGTTGACTTCAATGAGGCAAGTTCTAAACCTGCTTTTAGCCTCTTAACATCCTTGATTTGTCATTACAAGTGCACAGCCATGTGAGTGGTGTTATTAAGAGTGACCACGGTCAATCTGACTGCAGTAGATGTGAAAGATATTCATAAAAATGATGTTAATTCGGCCAACTCACATACCAGTATTTACTTCCTGTTTTCGGTCGAAGTCCACAGTAGTCGATTGTCGAGTTCGCGCACGTGATCATTGGTAGCTAAGCAACATCATATCATAATGTCATAGAATATCATAATATCAGAACACCACACAGCACCGTCATCGGCTGACAGCTGACAGTCTGAGTCTCCACTGTTGCTTAGTTACCAATGATCACGCGGGCGAACTCGACAATTGACTACTGTGGACTTTGACCGAAAACAGGAAGTAAATACAGGTATGTGAGCTGAGCACTGAATGTAAATACAGGTATGTGAGCACTGAAGGGGGCCTCATGTGTAGAAGGCCCAAATGTATAATGTTGGATGCCGCTATCATGAGGCCCAACAGTCTTTGAAACTGCTTTACAGTGATGGCCTGGCCTAGCTTTATCCCGGACACCATGGCTAGGATAGATTCGATACGAGCGGGAGACATACGTGCCTGCATTGTAACCGAATTCCATTTCATGCCCAGAAGAGCAGTCTTCTGAGCTGGGTCCAACACATTTTTCTTAGTGTTGAGTCTCAACCCCCGATTCTAATTTTGGCCAAGGACGACATCTCAATGCCGAACTGCCATTCCTCGAGACTGGGCCAATAAGAGCCAGTCGTCGAAGTAATTCAGTATACGGATGCCCTGAAGCCTCAGTGGAGCCAGAGTCGCATCCATATACCTACAAATGAACATGCGCGGAGAGAGTGCTAGGCCGAACGGAAGAACCCGATCTAAGAGAACCAGCCTCTCGAGACTGGCCTCTGGTGGTTTTCGAGCACCCTTCTCGACTGCCTGAAGCGGAAGACCGGCAGGCTGTAGTCGATACGGTTTTCGTGACCATTAATGATGCTCGTTTTTTATTTTTAGAGGAAAAACGACGCAGAGTGTGTTCGCTGGAAAATGATGCGGCCCGAAGTGTCATTGACGTTGGGCAATACACATCGTTTCCGGGCCCCGCTGCAAGAACAACATCGGTTGCCCTGCAACTGAGTGGACAGCCCCAACTTTTAGATCTACCATGCCAAACCAGTCCTCGGATCTGATTTGGTTTCCGATAATGGGAATCGTAAGCATTTTGAACCTGGATCTCCTCAAAGGACAAGTCAATATCCTTAGATCTAAAATTGGCCTCAGTCCACCGTCCTCCTGTGGAACTAAAAAGTAGTGGCTGTAAAACCTGGACTTCCTGTCTGGTAGGGGAACACTCTCTATGGCCCCTTAACTCCAGTAGAGTCTGTACCTCTTGTTCCATAACCCGAGCCTGTTCTGGAACCACTGTGGTCGGTACGACCCCAACAAACCTGGGAGGTTGGTAACCGAACTGCAGTCTGTACCCATATTTAAAAATATTCAGGACCCATATAGATAATTGGAAGGAGTTGCCATTCTACAAAATCTACTAAGGGAACCGGCAGGAAAAAGTCTAGTAAAATTTTGTGACCATAGTCGGTGCCCGGTTGCAAGCTCTTGGGGTGAACGCCACGGTGTGCGTTCGCTGGAAATCGATGTAGCCCGAAACGTTCAAAACGGAGGGACAACATATATATTTTTATATATATTTATTTATTTATTTTATATATACATATACCTGTTCAGAAAAAAACCCAGAAAACTGGACTTGTTTTAACAAGCTAGATAAAAGGTAATGCCCTGGCAGTGGCAAATAGCTTTGTTTAAATATTTGATTTGATTACATTAATGTTTAAGTTGAGATTTACAAGAAATATTTTATTGATACTGTGTAAAGGGAATACTGCTGGTATAAAAGCACCTTATTTGTTTAAAGTTTTTGCAAACCACATGTTATTGCACTTTTGTGTATATAGCAGTACATTTAAATCAAAAGTGCGCGATACACTACTTTAGAATTCATTATTCAATTTTGTGCACAACAATGCGATTAATCGCGATTAATCGCAAGGAAATTATGCGATTAATCGCGATTAAAAAATGTAATCGTTGCCCAGTACTAATATATATATATATATATATATATATATATATATATATATATATATATATATATATATATATATATATATATATATATATATATATATATATATATATTTTTTTTTTTTTTTTTTTTAAACCTGTCGACGATTGAAGTTACATCGTCGGAGAACAGGCCAGAAGGTGATAGCAGAGCTATCAGCAGAAAATATTTTTCTTTCCCTTTTTTTATACCAGACAAATTTAGACACTGATGTCTCTTCAAAGCCATCACAACTGCTACAATAAGCTATGGTACGTTTAGTGCCATGGTACGCCTGCAAAATCGTCTTAGAGTACAGGAACGTACCAGCCTGACCAACCGCCATATAAGCCCAGCCAACCAGTGCAGAGGTGTCCCTGCACGATTGTTGGGCAGCGCCGGGACTTTAAGCGAAGATGCCACATCAGGAGAAAGACAGCTCACTAAAGCTTCCTCCATTTACAGCTTCTTGCCATAACCCGCCTCTCTCACACCCACCACATTCAAATAATCATTTAATGAATGTGATGAGATATGAAAAAGAGTGGGTTTTTTTCCCAGGAGAGTTTCTATCTCTTTATGAAGATTTGGGGAAAAACACAGTTAGCCCACCGCTGAGGTTGTGAATAGTGCTACAGGAATCTCTCGTCTAGCTCTTTTTGCTTTGACAAGGATCATCCTGCTTATTTTGTGGCCAGCTAATATATATACACATATATATTTAATTATTTATTTTAAGACTGGACTCCACAGTATGCATCACAACCTCCACAAGCTCTACATAAGCAGAAACATGAGCCGGCGAGTGTGACTCATGTTGCTCGTTCCCGATGCTGAGCATAATCTACTTCCTCAGAAACAGATAGCTCGAGCAACAGGCACTCGTCACGGGCAGAAGAAACCGTCTTCTGCGTCATGAACGAGTGTTCTAGAATCAGCAGATGATGAACGAAAAAGTGCCTCAGCAGTCTCGTTTCTCATCCACGAGATCCTTCTGCGATCCCCGCGATCCAAGCCGCCGCGCCACCTCAATGGACGCGGGAGCGCAGCACTCTATTAGGAAGTGCTTCACAGTGTTCACAGGCAGCCCTCTCGAGAGCTGCCTATGTGTGCTGGGCTCCTATAACTATACACACACAACTGATGCATGTCCCCGCCCGTGAGATATACAGGGCAGGGGTACACACACTAGTGTAATGTTCACTCGCCATATGAAGAGCTTTGTCACAGACAAACAACACCAAATAAGACAGACAGTTTCACAGAGAGAGCTTGCTGAAGAGCGAAAGCTAATGTGTGTGTGTGCCGGCGTCACTTTTATGTGCCGTCATATGTTACGTCATGACGCAACACCAATCAGGATGGGATTAGTTTCATTCATACTTCAGAGGCGCACGCTAAGGGAGCGTCCCCAAAGAGTCGTTTCTGACGACGCAGTTCAAAGTTCCCTAGAAAGGGAACAAGTGTAATAGTATATTATTTAATATCATATATTTGAGTATAATAATCAAAATCAATCATTAAAAATATATTTTAGTAAGAAAATCCATTAAGTATCATGCAGATCTAAAGGATCAAATTTCTTTGAGCAGAAGAAGAACCCTTTATTTTTAAGATTTTTAAGTTCTGGAGAAAATTACTCTACTCACCTGATCTTCCATCTCTCTGAATGTCCACGTGGTGCCAGGCTCCGTCATTGACCTTACTCTGTGTGGCTTTGACTTTAATCGTTCCTGATCCCATGTCCAGCAGAAGATAAAGATTTCCATCTAGAAGCTCCACAGCGAAGAAGTCCACTTTGTTGCTCCTCTGACTACGAGGATCCTTCTTGTCCTGGGGTTTACCTTGTGTAAAGAGGATTAGTCCATTTGGCTCTGAGGTGCGAAAGTCAAAGGAAATAGAGCCCACACGCTTGGTGTTCCACTTGGGCAGGCCGAGGAAGGATTCTGGCGTCTCAAAGGAGATGGGGTCTAAGGTGGGGACATTCTCACATTTAAACACCACATCCCCTTGTAGTTTCATCTTGGGGTCTGCAATGCGGGCCAGACGAGAGAGTTCCAGTCTTATGTCGTTGTTTTTGTAGACCACCTAGAATTCGAGAAAAAACAATATTGGCAAATGCGATTGGATCTTGGACAACCTGAAAACTAGAGCAGTATTTATAGTAGAGTGGTATTTATTTTAAAGATACACATTTATCGAGCTAAATATTTAACAGGTTGTAGTACTGAGATGTTTTCTGGATGTCAAATGTTAGTGAAATATGTTCATAGTTAATATGACAAAATACACCTATTGTTACTCTGATAGGACAAATGTATGAACTGAAGTGGTAATTATTACTTAATCCATTAAAAATCCATTTGACACCAGTTGGCTAGAAGTCATTGGAGAAAAAAATGTTTTTCCCCCAAAGTTAGCTCTTTTTTGCTTGCTTTGATAGTTTGTTTGTAATACAATGCATTTTATGCATTATGTAAGTAAGATATAAGGAGCCACTGATATATGTAAATAATTATCCAAGCTTAAAAAAAATATATAGGCTATATAAAAATAAAACATCTCTCTCTCTCTCTCTCTCTCTCTCTCTCTCTCTCTCTCTCTCTCTCTCTCTCTCTATATATATATATATATATATATATATATATATATATATATATATATATTGTAGTAAAAATAAATAAATCATTTTATTATTTAAGAACATAAGACTTTGGAATAATACTTTTTGGGGAAAAACAACATAATTTGTAATATTGTAAATGTGTATGTAAAATGCTTAACAAAAAAAATCCATTTGCATTAAAAATCGAATACACAGAATATCTTCTAATTCCTGTTTTAAAATTACAGTATATACCCTGGACCTATCGGTAAAAATAACACAGCTATTGAAGAGAAAAATCCCCCAATACATTAGAATACATTAAAAGACATTCAAAGGATGTGCTGTGATATTGTACCTATTTACCAAGGCAAAGACTCATATATAGAGTCAGCTATGCATTATAGCCAAATACAACACAATACAAACCGAGAAGAACTGTAAATTGAAATTCACTCAAGCTGAAAATTAAAAGGCTTTTTCCTTCTTTTCCTCCTTAAAAAAGAGCTCTTACAGCTATATAGGACGCTATGTGCACAGCAAACAGCAGTTCTGTTAGAGAACACAACTGCCAGCAAACAGATTTTTGAAGCTCCAGGATTACAGATAATCCTGGAAGATTTGACTGTAAATCAACACAGGTGCCCTGCGTTACTAACTACACCAAAGAGAGAGAGAGAGAGAGAGAGAGAGAGAGAGAGAGAGAGAGAGATATGAACTCTGGGAGGATTTCTTTACTTCAGCGACGCTAACATTATCACATTTATTTTCTCTACCTCTTTTCTGGCACCAGCAAAACTCCAATTATCATACACTTCCTAATCATCTGTGTTGCAGAGATGTGCCGGTAGAGCAGGAGGTTTCAATGAAGTAAACAATTCTATTGATTTTCCCAATTGAGAGATTTTAGCGTGTTAATACAGTATATAGGCAAAATAAAGGCCATTGCCCAAGCACTTGGCTAGCCTAAACTTCCAATAGGATATATATCAACAAAAAAAAGGAAAACTGCACTGGCCAAGACATTGCACTGGGTCTTCAAGAATACTAGGGTTACTTTCAGAAATGAAATGGCATGGTATGCGTGATCTTAATAAAACCCATCTATAAAGCCCAGACTACATCCTGACACCACAATCCCAATTTTAAACCACTACAGTTATGCTACAATGTAGGGGAAAAAACAAAAGCGCAAATCCCCTTCAAAGCAGAAACCCAGAATACGTTTCCTCGGCGCTTCTGTTACTTTCCTCCAATCAACTTTTCCTGCCCTGGAATGTAGTTATGCCTTGGGTTATGATTCCAGTGGCCATTACCTCTAGCCGATCGATGGCAGTATAATGGAAAATAATCTGTAGAGAGATGGTGTGGGTAGGGTAGTCCACAGACTCAGATACATTATCTAAAGCTACACCTTTGCTTTATCACCTTATCTTGGGGCCATCCTCTGTCCCCAGGGTGCCATTTATAATCAAAGCTGGCCTTTACGACTCTATAGGCTCTCTGTCTTGACTCTCTCCCTCTGTGAGCAGGGGCTGCAGAGTATCGATCAGGATTGGGGAGTGGTGAGTAGACCCAAATCTATCTGGGCCTAGTGTCTTAGCATGTTATAGGGCATCTGGTTGCTGTATTAGGCCTGGTATAATTGAGAAGTGGTACAAGTAGAAACATGTAGACATGTAAGGATAAGCGGACACTGACACAGATGGAGAGACAGGTCAATGGAGAAAATCAATATTTCAGAGGAGAAAAAAAGGAGTTGTTACAATGTAACACTGAAAACATTTTAGAATACAATAATCTAATTGTAATTGTAATTGTTAACTAATCCTATCCTTTTAATCAGTACATCACAGATCTTAGTGAGCAAAAATCAATTATTGAGCAAGCAAAAAACTATCTTCTTGACTTATAATAATTATTCACAATTTTAGCTGTCAGATTGGATATTGTGGGAAGTGTCAGTTTTACGTCATTTGCCTTTGTGTGGTTATGTCACATCTGTCAGCAAAGAAGAGAAGGTCTAGCTATTACAGAGCATGCATGGTCCGTCGAGCCATAACTAATGAACATTAACATAATGGATCAATCAAAAAGGAAACCATCTGATGGCACAACAAAGAAACCTTGTTCAGAGAAGTCAAGGAAGTGACAGGCAAAGCCCGTAATACAACTCGTATCATCATTGTACTGTCTTTTCAAAGATGTCATCGACTCTGAGACTTAAATGATATAAAACAACCCAGAGATGGCCCTTTTCTTGTTCAACAAGTAATATATCTAGCAATCGTTATGTCAAATGCCAGTGTCGCCTAACTTTTAGTAATTAATTCCATTGAGTCAAAACAACAGCTGAAGACAAAAATTAATGGAAGTTAATGGAAACCAAAACTGCCTCAAAATCTCCTTTTGTGTTTTGCAGAAGAAAGAAAGTCATACAGGTTTGGAATAAACGAAGGTGAGTGACCCATTCATTTACCCCAAGAATGACACACTTTTAAACACTGATCTAACTCTAGAACACCAAGGTCCACACCACAACTATTACAATATCTTTGGAATCACTTTAGAGATTTTTAGTTAAAACATTTGTAATCAATCAAAATCCTTGCTATTTTTAAGTGTGCACTCCAATTATGTTCACAGAACATGAATGAAGCAAGTTAGAATAAAGAGACTGTTGGTATCAGCGATAATATAGTTATCATTAAAGCTATCATTCTTGGTGTGACTGACACTTTAATCATGACGTCTGTGCGTTCACATAATGTAAAACTCATTCATTTGTATACATCTCTCATTCATTTGTATTTATCTGTAAGCGTAGAATGGTTTAGGCTGTTATCGGGATGCTGTTTAAAAGTCAGGTTTTGCTCAAACTAAGATTCATTTAACCAAAGTTATTTTTTTTATAATGATTTTCCTAGTCTCAATGGGTCTGTGGATGCTGAATTATGTACAAAAACTTGATTTGGAGGTCAAACCTTAAAACCTTTTTTTGTCTGTGCTTCCTGTAATTCATTCTCTAATAAAAAATAAATAAATATATATATATATATATATATATTGAAAGGCCCTCTGTGTGCCTTTAACTTCTGTAAAAAAAGCAATAGCAAACTGAAGATTGAATTTCCCATATGTATTATGAGATGCAGTACACAATGCCATTGCCTCGTCTAGAGTAACACTAAAATTATCTGCGCAAAAACAAACATCATATTTGGTGTCATGGTAGAGATTGTTCATCTCCTGCTGTCAAATGTGCAGACAACATCGGCAGCCACAAGCTCATCACTGAAACTCGAGCCAATAATCATCACCCCAGACTTCCTGTTCTCCACTGTCTGCTGTCACATGACCACTGAGACACATGACCACACAAAGGCCATGAGTGCATCTCGCTCAGGGCAGAAACAACAAGAAAATATAAATGGCATCAGAAACTCTGCTTTCGTTAGCAAATTTACCCTGCATGCACCAGGAGGGGGAGATTCCAATAGTTCTTTATTTTGTGTGGCTTCAATTTTGTACTGATTTTTATGTAATCTTGGCTTTTGTGGATGTTATTAGGAAGTTCATATGAAGTTCTGGGTGGTTGCTTACTAGCCCATATCAATAGAGCCCACCCCTAAGTCTCTCTCTCTCTCTCTCTCTCTCTCTCTCTCTCTCTCTCTCTCTCTATATATATATATATATATATATATGAATTATCCTACAATATCAGAGCATACTTTTTTTCTTTACCTATTTTATCCGATGGGTAATCTTGTCAACACCTTTCCATAGTAAACCTCTCTTCAACAAGCCATGTGGTTTCTAAAAAAAAAGGTCCCGCAACATGGCTTAAAGCCAGATGTTTGTTTGTTCCCTTTCAAGGGAACTTCGAGCTGCGTCAAACGCTGTGGCAACGCCCCTGCGTTGTGCATCATGAAGCAAGTATGGAATCAGCCCAATGGAGAGACAAAACGTCATAGGCGGGTGATGTCATCGACCAGGAAACTATAAAGCACCCCAAAAACACAAGCGCATCAGCTTCTGTGCCTTCAGTCGCGCTATATGTGAATCTGTCTGAGTGTAAACACTGTGTTTGTCTTTAGTATTTGCTAGGCAGGAGTTATCACATTTACACCACACAAATAATTTTATATGAGAGACTATGACGAGCGAACAGCATTTAAGAAGTGTGTCCCTCCCTGCTCGTGCTATCTATCTTTATATATTCCGATTTAGGGGGGCTAGCTTTTTTGAAAAGGAAAGACGGCGCTTTGCCGCGGGTATAAGAGACGCTCAATTCAAGATGCTCACTATCAAGCAGGTCGTGTCACAAATCAGGTCCGAGGGCTGGTTTGTCACGATAAATGTAAAGGACGCTTGCTTCCACATTTCCATCCTTCCACAACACAGGAAGTTCCTGAGGTTTGCCTTCGGGGGCGAGGCATTCCAATATAGGGTTCTTCCGTTCGGTCTAGCTATCTCCCCACACTTTCACGAAGTGCACGGATGCAGTACTAGTGCCTCTGAGGCTTCAGGGCATTCGCATTCTCAATTACATCGACGATTGGTTGATTTTAGCTCAGACGGAGCAGATGGCGGTTCGGCATCGAGATGTCGTCCTCGCGCATATCAGGAAGTGGGGGTTGAGGCTGAACGCGAAGAAAAGTGTTTTATCACCTTCTCAGGAGACCACTTTTCTGGGCGTCGTTTGGGATTCGGTCATTCGGATCGCTTCGATTCTTCAGCCTTGAAATAGTAAAGCTAGGCCAACTACTCACTATAAAGCAGTTTCAGAACTGTTGGGTCTGATGGCAGCAGTGTCCAACGTTATACCTTGGCTTGTTGTACATGAGACCGCTGCGGTGGTGGCTCAGGACCAAGGGATTCTCCCCGAGGGGAAATCCACTCCGCACGATCAAATTCATGCGGTGCTGCCTTCGTGCTCTGGTCTTTTGGAAAGAAACTTGGTTCCTATCCAAAGGTCCTGTGCTGGGGGATTTTTTTCATCGCGTAACGCTAACGACGGATGCTTCATGCTTCAGCCCAAGGTCTGTGGCAGGACCATCATCTATCATGGCACATAAAGTTGGCCCGTCAGGTCCTCCTGTGGTCCCATGGGAAGTTACTATCACTGAGAGCAATGTATCTTCCTGGGTATTTGAATGTGGTAGCAGACTCCCTGTCGAGGCAGGGGCCGAGGCCGGGGGAATGGAGACTCCACCCCCGAGGTGGTGGAGCTCCTTTGGTTGAGTTTCCGTCGCGCCGAGGCAGACCTGTTCGCTTCCAAGGAGATATCGCACTGTCGTCTGTGGTTCTCCGTCAGTCATCCAGCCCCTCTGGGGTTGGACACTATGGTGCAGCCGTGGCCGAGGTCACGTCTGTACGCTTTCCCCACGATTGCTCTGCTACCAGGAGTTCTGGAGAGGGTTCGCCGGGACGGGGTCAGCCTACTATTAGTAGCCCCGTTCTGGCCGGCCCGAGTTTGGTTTGCGGACCTGACTCCTCTCCTGGACGGCTCTCCTAAGGAGCTCCCGCTCAGGAGGGATCTACTCTCTCAGGCGGGCGGCACGATATTTCACCCCCGCCCAGAGTTATGGAAACTGTGGGCTTGGCCTCTGAGGGGGCCCAGCTCTTAGATTCCGGTCTCTCAACCGAGGTTGTTGAGACCATCCTTCACTCCAAAGCTCCATCCACAAGGAAGCTTATGCTTAGAAGTGAAAACTTTTCACTTCTTGGTGTGGAGAACACCTGCAGGACCCAGTTAACTGCCCAGTGGTGCAGTGCTGGAATTCCTGTAGGACCGTTTCTCCACAGGGTTATCCCCCTCCACACTAAAGGTGTATTTGGCAACACTGGCTGCTTACCACGTCCCTTTCAGTGGAGTTTCTCTTGGGAGACACCCGCTTATAACTCGTTTCCTTTGTGGCTCTTTGAGGCTGAGGCCAGCAGTTCGTACGAGGGTGCCGACCTGGGATCTGTCCATTGTACTAGAAGGTCTTTCCCTAGCTCCTTTCGAACCTATCGAAGAAGTTCCTGAGAAGTTTCTCACTCTGAAGTCTATCTTCCTTCTTGCTATCTCCTCAGAGAGAATCAGAGATTTGCAGGCTCTGTCGGTTGCACCCTCGTGCCTGGAATTTTTGCCTGGTATGGTTAAGGCTTTTCTATACCCTAGGCCGGGTATGTTCCTAAGGTCCCTACTAATGTTGTTAGACCTACAGTTCTGCAGGCTTTCTGTCCTCCTTCATTTCTGTCGTCAGACCAGGAGAAACTTAATTTGCTCTGCCCAGTGAGGGCGTTAGAAACTTATGTCCACAGAGCTGCCCTGTGGAGGAAATCAGTACAATTATTTGTATGTTTCGGGCACCCAGGAAAGGGTGTCCTGCGTCTAAACAGAGAATGAGCAAGTGGGTGGTCGAGGCCATCTCACGTGCTTATGAGTTGGCTGGTCAGCCTTCATCCTTGGCTGTACGAGCCCACTCTACTAGGAGTATGGCTGCTTCCAAAGCTTTATTGTCAGGAGACAGGAGTGATATTTGTGATTCGGCTGGATGGTCTTCACCGCATACTTTTATTAAGTTCTATGATTAGACTTAAGCTCTAACCCTGGAGGACAGGTGCTCTCGTCCTCTGTGCGCTAGTTCTCACATGACGGTCACTTGCTCCTATGGCGACGTGGGTATTCATGTTCCCACAGCATTTGACGCAGCTCGAAGTTCCCTTGAAAGGGAACGTCTCGGTTACGAATGTAACCCTAGTTCCCTGATAGGGAACGAGGCGCTGCGTCGTTCTGCCATACTCCCGGCATTCCCATACTCCCGGCATTCCCATCCCGCTTCCTTCAGGCCTATCAGAAGCTGATGTGCTTGTGTTTTTGGGGTGCTTTATAGTTTCCTGGTCGATGACGTCACCCGCCTATGACGCTCCGTCTCTCCATTGGGCTGATTCCATATGTGCTTAATGACGCACAACGCAGGGGCGTTCCCACAGTGTTTGAGGCAGCGTCTCGTTCCCTATCAGGGAACTAGGGTTACATACGTAAACGAGACGTTTTTTGTGGTATTAGCCATGTCAGATAAACTCATTCCTAAACAACCTATAAAAACTAAATGAACAATGAAAGGCCACTTTCAAGTAACTCAAATAAAACCAGAATAAGATACAAAGTGGACAAGACCGAATACAGAAGTCATGCATAAGACTTTATGTAAATAACCTCTGTTATGTTATGATCGGCTGGGGGTTCTAAACTTAATTTAGAAAAATCAACAGACTGCACAGAAGGTTATAAGCACCAGAAAGAACAATGTCGAACATCTGCAAACACAACAGTGTGGGATGAGTTATGCATCATTGACAGTGTTAATGAACTGAAATTAATCATCATTGAACATTGACTTAAGCTGAATAATGATTCTATTGTCTTCTGTAGAGCTACTTATAATAACTGAACTTGTTACATAATTGATGAACTTTGATTTAGAACATAGATCTGAACTTAATTAAATCAACATTGAACTAAATTGATCTGAATAATGACTTATTCATTAATAATATTCATTAATAATTAATAATGACTATATTCTGTAGATCTGCTTCAAAGCTGAAATTGAATTTGTTGTCAGCTTTGACAGGTTTTCTTTTTCTTTTTGTTACTGCAAAGCTACTTTGAAACAGACTGTACTGTATAAAGCGCTTTATAAATAAATGACTTGTGCTTCGGATATTTCAGATATATCAGCTATTTTGGAAAACCTGCCCCTAACTGCTTCGTGTGATTGGTCACTGTCAGTTAAACAGAGTAAGAGTTACCTTTCCAGAGTAAGTGAGAACATTCTTGGCCCGATTAAACTGGAAACTGGACCAGGCTTTAAGTAGATTCTTAAAAATCTGACTTGGCAAAACTATATGTAAATTAAATCGGTTTTGATTGGCTATGGGGATTGTTAAAATTAACTCAGTTATCAATCTCATACAACTCTTAAATTGTGCACAATTGTGGCAGAATAATGACAAACCACACACAGGACTTAATTACTCCAGGGATTACTGAAACTTACTATCTTAAAGGGATAGTTCACTAAAATAATTGAATTCGAACATCATGAACATCATTCACATCATGAACATCAATGAACATCTTTCATTTGCCTTCCTGTCATTCCGAACTCATAAGAATAAGCTCAAAAGTGAGAGGTTTGTTTGAACATGTCAAGAAAGTATGGTTGAGATTCTGTTTACCATACACTCACCGGCCAATTTATTAAGTGCTGTACACCAGATCATCTGCTTGTTAATGGAAATATGTAATCAGCCAATCACATGGCAGGAACTCAATGCATTTAGGCATGTAGACATCAAGACGATCTGCTGAAGTTGAACAATGGTGATTTAAGTGACTTTGAACGTGTCACTGTTGTTAGTGCCAGACGGGCTGGTCTAAGTATTTCAGAAACTGCTGATCTACTTGAATTTCATGCACAACCATCTCTAGGGTTTATAGAGAATGGTCCGAAAAGAGAAAATATTCTGTGTGCATCAGTTCTGTGGGTGAAAATGCCTTGTTGATGCCAGAGGTCAGAGGAGAATGGCCAGATTGGTTTGAGCTGAAAGGCAACAGTAACAACACAACCATTACAATCGAAGTCTGCAGAAGCAGAGAATAGGGCTGAACGATTTTGGAAAATAATCAAATTGCATTTATTTTATTTTTTTTACCAATATAGTGATTGGGTTTTAATATGCAATTATATTTTAAGCTATTTATCTTCTGTATTATTTAACAAAGACAAGCAATAAATCATTGTATAGTAGGGCTGCGAATCTTTAGGGACCTCACAATCCAATTCGATTCTTGATCTACATTTTATTCTTATTAATTAATCTTATTAATAAAAAATAATATTTTTTTTATTTCATATGTATTTATAAGAACTTTTTAAAATAATTACACATTAAAAAAATAAATAAAATGTTAAGAATTCTTCAAAAAACATAAAAGCTAGTAAATAAAGAGGAACAAAGAACATATTACACACAATAAACATTGAGTGCGTTCAGTATTCAAGAGTATATCTGAACGTTTTCCTTTCAAGAGCTGTGAGTGATTTTTCTCCTCCTTCTCGTCTTTACTGTTGTTTTATTATTAATGATGACATCATAGACAGCGGGAGATCTGTTAAGCTGCATTCACACAATGTACATTTCTCTTGTGAAATATAAGATGTGGTCAGTCCCGTTTTTTTACATTTACATGTATGCACTTGGCAGACGCTTTTATCCCAAGCGAGTTCAAGCACATCTGCATCGAGACACAACTGTACCTCAGACATCAGGAGTTCAAGCACATCTGCATCAAGACACAACTGCCCCTCAGACAGCAGGAGTTCAAGCACATCTGCATCGAGACGCAACTGCACCTCAGACAGCAGGAGTTCAAGCACATCTCCATCGAGACACAACTGCACCTCAGACATCAGGAGTTCAAGCACATCTGCATCTAGACACAACTACACCTCAGACAGCAGGAGTTCAAGCACATCTGCATCGAGACACAACTGCACCTCAGACATCAGGAGTTCAAGCACATCTGCATTGAGACACAACTGCACCTCAGACAGCAGGAGTTCAAGCACATCTGCATCCAGACACAACTGCACCTCAGACAGAAATGGTTACAAAACATGGTTATTAAACAAATAAGATACAATACTATAGCTGGGATGTTTCTGTATTACAGGCCTTGCAGAAAATCACAGGATGTTTTGTGGTACATTTGACATTCAGCCAAAAAGTTTAGACCCTTCATCAACGTTGTCATAAAATGGAGCGTGTAAATGAGGGACAATCTCTGTCTCAGAGGACGCTTTGCTACACTCGCCCTAGCTTTAACTGAAATAAAGTGCCTGCCCTTTTTAGTACTCCTTGGGTAATTCTAACTCTGCAAGTCTTTCATCATGTTGGCACAGACTGTGTTTCAGAATGTGGCAGGGACAGGCACACGGGCATCCACAGCTACGCAACTGATATTAATAGCTGGACTGGGGATAAAGAGAGAGAGAGAGCAGAGGAGAAACCAGTGGCAGATTAAACAGCAGAGACAAGGTGACCTTTCATTATGATGGTTATTATAGACCACCCGTGTGTGTCGGGTGAGTGTCTGTTTGTGTGTGTCTCTGCATACGTGTGTGCATTTGTATGTGCTGGCAACTACTAATGGAATCTACTTCTGGAGGTGGAAAACTTCATGAACGCAGCCATGAATGACCCTTTAGAAGAGGGAGGGTGTTTACTGCATGAAACATCTATTTGGCCCTGATGACTACAGTCGGTTCTACAGTCTCTGTTTCATAATTACATCTAAGGATGGAGCCAATGGTTAAAGTCAGTAAATGAAAACAGCCACTGGCAATAGCAACAAAAAAGACACCACAGTACATTCAGAACATGAGTCTACAGTATATACAGCATCAAACAATGACATAAAGCATGCACATCCAAACTAATGAGAATCATATGGAGCGAATTATGTGCCATAATTAAACAAACAAATCCAGCATTTGGCAAACAAACTCGATCTGCTTGGCAAAGGAAAACGTCTCGGTTACGTATGGTAACCCTAGTTCCCTGAGGAGGATGACACTAGGGATCACGCTAGGGAGACCAATTGCCTTCGAGTGAAACTAAAACAAGCCACTGAACACTGGTAGGTGGGGCGCAGAATGCAAGTCCTGCATGAAAGTGTTAATTGGCTCGTTTTAGTTTCACTCGAAGGCAATTGGTCTCCCTAGCGTGATCCCTAGTGTCATCCTCCTCAGGGAACTAGGGTTACCATATATGTCCAGTCCTCCGCGAAGGTACAGCAAGCATGGCGACGGGACGACACTGGATTTGGATAACACTGGGGAAGCGTGCCCAACCCGTAGGAGGGAACGCTGCGGAGCCCCTGCCTGCCCGAAGGGAGGCACTGAAATGCACGTATGTACTAACCCGTAGGGTAGTTAAAAATAGTAGAGTGTACCGTCAACCTAGGTGGGCAATAAGCCCAGATGATAGCATCCACTAACCAGTGGCCTTCCCCTTCTGCTGGCCTCCGAAACAAACAAAGAGCTGATCTGAGGTCCTGAAGCTTTGCGTTCTGTCCACGTAAAACCGCAAAGAGGGGGCGGGACAGAGAAAAGCTAGGGCTGGATCTGCCTCCTCCGGGGGCAGCGCTTGCAGGTTCACTACCTGGTCTACAAACAGAGTGGTAGGAACCTTGAACATATATCCGAGCCGGGGCCTCAGAACAACGTGAGAAAGGCCCGGTCCGAACTCTAGGCACGATTCGTCGACCGAAAATGCCTACAGATCCCCTACCCTCTTAAAAGAAGCCAAAGCCAACAGGAGTGCTGTCTTCATAGACAGGATATTTAACTCAATCGTAGGAAGGGCTCAAAAGATGGCCTCTTGAGTGCTCTGAGCACCAGAGTTAAGTCCCAAGAGGGTACGGGGTGCAGATTAAGAGGCGGATTTAGCCTCCTGGCACCCTTAAGGAATCTGATGACCAGGTCATGCTTTCCCAATGACTTAACTTCTACTGCATCGTGATGAGCGGCTAATGCGGCAACATGCAATTTGAGGGTGGAGGGAGACAGCCTTCGCTCCAACCCATCTTGCAGGAAGGAAAGCACGACTCTGATCGGGCAAGTTTGGGGGTCTTCCCGGCGGGAAGAACAACAATCGATGAACAGGTTACACTTCAACGCATAGAGGCATCTCGTAGAGGGGGCTCTAGCGGAAGTGATGGTGTCTACCACAGCCCGTGGTAGGCCACCTAGAACCTCTGCGTCCCGTCCAGGAACCAGACATGGAATCTCCAGAGGTCTGGACGCGGGTGCCACAGGGTGCCCGGTCTCTGGGAAAGGAGGTCTTTCCTCAGAGGGATCGGCCAAGGAGGGCCTGTCACGAGGAGCATGAGTTCCTCGAGCCAAGTCTGGTTGGGCTAATACGGCACAACGAGCAGGACCTGCTCCTTGTCCTCCCTGACCTTGGACATAGTCTGCGCAAGAGGGCTCACTGGGGGTAACGCATATTTGCGAAGGCCCTGGGGCCAGCTGTGCACCAGTGTATCTGAACCGAGAGATCCTTCGGTCAGAGAATAAAACCACTGGCAATGGGTCGTGTCCAGATAGGCAAACAGATCTATCTGAGCGGCTCCGAAGATTCCCCATATACATAGGGGCTGTAGAACCCAGACTTCATCTCGGCTGGAGGGACCGGCTCGATCGCGTCCTTCGCCAGCATGACGTCGATCTCTTTCCTCAAGACAGGGGCATGGACGCTCCGCACCGGAGTGAAGCGGATACCCCTGTACTTGGGAGGCCGGCGAGCAAACTGAATTGCATAGCCGAGCCGAATGGTACGGATGAGCCAGCGGGACGGCCTCGGAAGCGCTAACCAGGCTTCGGAAGACCGTACCAACGAGCCCACCCGGACCACCGGCGCACCCGCGGAGGGACAGCGAAGTGGAAGGCAGGGACCAGACTCCGGAGGCATTACTGCGGCTAAGAGAGAAGTCTGGGTGTGCGGGGCAACACCTACCTGCTTCCACCGAGGGGCAGACGGCAGGGAAGGCCCGGAGGCGTTCGACTGCTGGCTGTCCCGAGGCGAAGGAAGGAGGGGAAACAAAGAGCGAGGTCTGGGAGCGTCGGGTCCAGGTTTCTGCGCCTCCTTGCCCAGCGGGGGACGAGAGTGACGAGGCCGTGGCGGCGTCACTGACATCTGAGCGCTGGGGTGAGGGGAATGAGAGCGGCGAGGCAACGTGGCGGCGCACACTGTCATTCTGGCCCTCTTGGACGGCGGACACTGATAGCGGCGAGGCAATGGAGCGTCGACCTTGACTGCCAGTCTCGACCGTGAGTGACCCAGAGGAAGTAGAAATTGCTCTTTTATTGACCATTTGGGTACCGCTAACCGGCTGGTCAGCGGCGGAACAGAAACAAAAGAAAGATTCTCCATCTGGCCCTCCTCCAGGGGAAGGAGGTGTGCAGAGGCACCCTCCTGAAGAGCAACCAAAACATCCTCTGGGTCGCCCGTCTCAGGGTCGCTTACCTGTCCTCTTGCTGGGGGGTTTGGCCGAACCCCGAGCGGGCTGGGCAGCTCTCTTGCGGCCGGCACCCTGCTGCCTAGGGGGCTGCTGCTTAGGTTGGGCAGGGGCGGAGGCGGCGGCAGGAGGGCGCCCTCGGCGACGAGCAGACGGAGGCGCAGCCGAGGGAGACCGGGCAGCAGCAGCCTGTCTCCGGGGAATGATGTGTTTAATAACCTCCGACTGCTTCTGGGCGGCGGAGAACTGTTGGGCGTAGCTCTCCACCGCGTCGCCGAAGAGGCCACCTTGGGATATGGGGGAGTTCAGGAGCCTACTCTTGTCCGACTCCCTCATATCGGCCAGGGTGAGCAACAGGTGTCGCTCCTGGACCACAAGCGTGGACATCGCCCGGCCCAGGGAACGTGCAGTGACTTTCGTCGCCCAGAGGGCGAGGTCCGTCGCCGTACGCAGCTCTTGAAGCACCCCTGGGTCGGTACCACTCTGCTGGATGTCAGAGAGCGCCTTGGCCTGGTGGACCTGAAGGAGCGCCATCGCATGCAGGGCAGAAGCAGCTTCTCCACACGCACTGTAAGCCTTCCCATTCAGATTGGAGGAGAACCTACAGGCGCGAGAGGGGAGCGTAGGAACACCCCGCCAGGTGGAGGCGGTCTTAGGACACAGCTGCATAGCAACTGACCGTTCCACTGGGGGTATGCCCTCGTATCCCTTCATTGCCCCGCCATCGAGAGTGGTAAGGGAGGAGGAGGGAGTCGACCTGTGTCTGGCCG
Organism: Meda fulgida; assembly: GCA_030578275.1. Lineage (NCBI taxonomy): Eukaryota > Metazoa > Chordata > Actinopteri > Cypriniformes > Leuciscidae > Meda > Meda fulgida. Next base: position 27,200,273 of record CM060635.1, on the reverse strand, counting down.
CCAGAGGGGCCGTCCACGATCTCGTCACCTCCTCATGCACCTCCGAAAAGAAAGGTACCGGGGCGGGGTGCTGAAACCAATCGTCGAGCCACGAAGGTTCGGGACATGGTGGAGGGTTCCACACGAGCCTGACACCTGCGGCCGCCCGGGAAAGCATAGCGGTCATTTCCGGGTCCGGCTCGGACAACGCTGCCACACCAGAAAGGGGCAACGCAGCCGAGTCGTCATCCCCAGAAGATGACCGCTCTCCCTCCGATGCAGCGATCGACATCCGGTTTTCCGGCGGAGCCCCGAAGGAAAGGACTGGGACCACCCGGGATGGCCCAGCACGCTCCACCTAGGGCTCCAATGGCAGCGATGCGGAGGAGTGAGGGGCCCGTGGGGGTCTTTCACCCGGCGGGTCATTCCTCACTGTAATCCTCAGACCACCAATGGGATTAGCCGAAGTAGCCTTCTTCTGAAATGAACCAGAAGAAGAACTAGATCGGGGAATCTCCAAAGGGACTCCCCCTCGGTTGAGGGTTCTTAGTCTTGATCTAAGCACCGCGATGGTCATGTTCCCACAGTGAGAACATGACTCATTCATGAACGCAGCCTCAGTGTGCGCGAGGCCCAAGCACGAGAGGCAGCGATCATGACCATCAACCGGAGGCAGAGTCTGACCGCACCCAGAAATGCACGGGTGAAACGTCATCCTGAAAAGGACGCGATCTTCACCCGTGTTGCTCTTTCAGAGAAATGCTCTCTTTATTGTGCTGAAGCACACAGGGACCAACGCAATAACACAGCGGGGAAACTGCAAGCCCGCTGTGTGCACTCAATCGATTACCAGCTGTTAAAACAGCTCTTGAAATAAACAGATGGCGTGTAGCAACAGCCGGCACTCGGGAGGTTGCGAAGATCGCTGAAGCGCCGTCACACCAGCACAGAGAGATCTCAGGAAGAAGCAGCTCGTTGAGCGTGAAGAAAACACAATTCTAAAGCTCATACACTCAGAGGACACAACTGGTCGGCTCCGAAGCAAAAAGCGTTTGTGTATTCCGCTTTTATACCCGCACTGGTAGGCGGTTCGCGGAATGCAAATCTTGCATGTCAATGTTTATTGGCTCGTTTTAGTTCACTCGAAGTCGATTGGTCTCCCTAGCGTGATCCCAATTCGTTGGAAACTCCTCCGACGAGACGTAGGAATTCCCGAACGAAAGGGAACTGAGATATTAGTGATTGGCTCTATTGCCTCAGTCAAAAGGATGGGCCAGTCCTTTGATATTGATGGAATTCACGTTAAGCCTTCGTCATTGATTCGTAACCTTGGTGTCTTATTCGATCCAACTCTTTCTTTTGGCTCTCATATTTCTTCTCTTGTTAGAAACTCTTTCTTCCATCTTCGCAATATTGCTCGTCTACGATCTTCTCTCACTTTAGCTGATGCTGAAACCTTAATTCATGCATTAATCACATCACGCCTGGACTATTGCAATGCCTTATTCCTTGGTCTTCACAAAACACTTATTGCAAGATTACAGTATGTTCAAAACTCTGCAGCAAGAGTTCTCACCTCCACTAGGCGTTCTGCTCACATTACTCCTCTGCTTCATGACCTTCACTGGCTACCCGTGGCATCACGTGTCCACTTTAAGGTATTGCTTCTAACGTTCAAAGCATTAAATGGTCTTGCTCCCCAATATCTGTCTGACCTACTCTACCCTTACCGCCCTGCCCGGTCCCTTAGATCAGCTGAACTTGGTTTATTGTCCATCCCTCGTTTCCAGTTGTCTACTGTAGGTGGAAGGTCATTTAGTATTAATGCTCCTCAAGTATGGAATTCGCTACCTCTTACACTACATAATACCTCATCTGTGGCTACATTCAAGACCCAGTTAAAAACATAACTATTTAACATGCATTTCGGATAATGTGACCATATGTATCCTATGTGACTGTAATGTATGTGTGGGTGTCTAAATGTATTGTAATGTACAATGTAAAGCGACCTTGAGATATGGAAAGGCGCTATATAAATAAAATCTTCTTCTTCTTCTTCTTCTTCTTCTTCTTCTTCTTCTTCTTCTTCTTCTTCTTCTTCTTCTTCTTCTTCTTCTTCTTCTTCTTCTTCTTCTTCTTCCATAGAATCAGTCTATGTAGTAGATCAATTGGAATATAGATATATAATATATAATTTATATATTTATACATCTCATCCCAAAGTCTTTTAATATATATACTGTATATCCCAAAGTTGTTTTCCTTGAGTTTCTCCTTCATTGTGCGCTTTGTTACAGTCACCTACCCGTGACAGCTATAAGGCTGTTACCAATCAAATTAAATTATTTAAACTGAAAAATTACAACTGAGAAATCTTGGGGGTGAAAATTATACTTTTAAACATGAAACTAAACCGCCAGTAGGTGGCGGCAAGTGAACGTCTTAATGAGTGAGTCATTGAGTCATTCATTCAAACGGCTGATTAATTCAAGAATGAGGCAGTTGTTTAAGAATGGGTCACTGACCGTTTTGTTAAAAACGCTGAATCATTAAGTAATGAAATGAGATGCACGATGGTTCTGCTGTGATTGTTCAATGGAACTACTTTTACTGCTGAAATATAACAAAAACAGTCAATATTACATTTAAAATGTAAGTGTCTTAATATTAACTACTTGTTTATTGAACTGTTGTATGAAATCAGTGTCACATTTACAGTCGTGATGGTTTTAAGGGATACAGCACTCTTGGTTGTGTGATGTTGCTTAACTTTACCATATGTCATAAATATATATATAAAAAAAAAAAAATTCCGCAGTATGTTAATGGAGTTTCTTTGTGTGTGCTGAGCTCATTTGCTTCGATTTCTCCTCAATAGCACAAACCTGTTACCATCAGTACAATTACATTATATATTATTATCCACTATTAGTCACCACGTTTTGGTGATTCCCTCGTTAATATTTGTTATGTTATTGGCGTTTTAATCAGGCTACATATCCCGTAATCAAATTAATTATGATATGCTGATTAATTACCAAATGAATCACAATTAATGTTTTCTGAAAAGCCCCCAAATGAAGACAATTCAAAGACACTGCATTATTGTGGCAGAGGAAAGGATTGAACAGACTTTACAAAAGTGGCTTTAGAAATCAATGGATTGTTTTATTTATTTATTTATTTTCTTTCACTGAAAATAAGCCAATAACCTGCCTACAGTAAAAAGAAAAATCAATTTTTATGTCAAGTTTGTGAGTCTGTTGACTCTCTTTACCCAGACCTTTACCCATATGCAGTCTTTGTACAACTTGGAGCTATATGCCGAAAGTCAGAACCAGTCTGCAGAGTTTGAGCAGTCAGAGCACTGGGCCAGCTGGCCAATCAGAGCACTATAATATTCTATTCTATCTTATTCTATTACACCCGATAACAAAAATAATTAACTTTTAAAATAGCATTATATGACCACTTTAATATGTTGAACAACCTGTGGTTACACTGTTAGGACACCTTTTTGAACTTGACAAAAAATGACATTCACTAAAACCACATTGAGACCCATGGCTTAAAAGTGAGGTCAGTTCTGCTAAAGCATTATTTGCATGCAGATGCCACTTTTTATATTTTCTTATCTAATGGAAACATTTTTAAGCATAAGTGTGTACAAAAACTTTTTAGGGTCTCTGAATCAAATTAAAGGCAATAACCTCCCAAAGGCTTTTTCGTGATGCCAATTATGCAGTGTGCATGTGTGTTTTCCTGCGTGCACTCACAATTATGCACATCTTATAGGACCCACCTCTTTCAGGCAACCCATAAAATTATTGCTGACGGGAGATCCAGGCAGGTCGGCTGTGCTTGGGCTTCCCCCCACATAGAAGAAATCATCTGAGCCCAGCATAGTGTAATCCTCCTGAGTGTATCCAGTGGTGGTCAGTATACCATCCACTGATATAGTAACCTGTGAAACGATGACAATATAGAAAGACAACAAATTAGAAACTCATTTGAAGATGTGCTTGAGCGATAACCTTTCTTTTTTTTCGGATTTGCCCTCATTATGGGCTGCTTACTGCTAACACTCTGGTCCATTGGTCTGGTTAAGCTTTATTGGTGATAGTTTAGTATAGGTTCACGGGACAGGTAAAGAAAATATTTCTGATGAATATTTTCTTCATCTTTTGATGGGTTAAGAAAATGAATTCTTATCTGGTTTGGAGTATTACTAATTAGGGTTAGTAAATGTTAAAACCAAGGACAAATTATTTGTACTTGTTTTACTTTTAGGAGGGGGTAAACTACTTTTTATATTACAAGTTCAATCATACACATAAACAGACATTCAGACACATACTGAAACTTGAAAATGCATGCATTAAAGGAAGACATTAACCACTGGGAAAATCAAATGTTTTATCCTTTTTCAAGAGGTCATACTGAATAAACATGAGAAATGATTCATTGGTTCAGTGGAAAGGGGGAGGAGCTAAGCTAAAACAGCCAATTAGCAAGCACCCATGCAGAACTTCAAATAAAAAAGCAGCAGGAAAGCCAAGCAACAAGACACACGGCACAGAAAACAATGTGCAGAATACACACACAAGGGGACTTGGGTGGAAGTGGAGTGATAATCTGAATGTAGTGTTAGTTGTGGTGATACATGAGGCTGAATGAGACGGTGTAGATGAGGACATGCCATGACTGGTGTTGGACGTATCAACTGCCAGAGTTCCCAGAGTTCTTAGGTTTCTCTTGAATGTTAGTTTATTTTTGGGAGGCTCTGCAGCGTGGAAATTTCCCTTCTGGACATTCTTGGAAATCCTCTGTCAGTTATTGCTGACAGTCCTCGCAAAAAATGTGGAGGTTTGGTGTGTGGAGAAAAAAAAACACTTTACTAGTTCCTGTGAGAGTCCCAGTGAGGATGTGAATCTCTACGTAACGTTAACGTGAGGACGTAAAAGCCAGCCTGATAAATAAAACAAACAAAAACAACAAACTGTAAAAGAAGGGAGGGAAGTTTGAGAGGGGGGTAAAGGGGGGAAATGTGAAAAGTCCTGGTAATACAAACCCATTTCCTCATTTTTTGAAAAGAGTGTCTAGAATGAAACTCAAAAAAAAGAAAGAAAGGGAGAGGGACACACGGCAAACCAAAAAAAGGACAATAAGAATGATATCTACCAGACAATGTAGTTTGTTTACCATAGCGTGTCCAATGCCTGAGTGCTTTCAGGAAGAAGGGGGAAGAAAGGAAATCAAAACAATAGTGAACAAAACGGTTGTTAATAAATGGACGAAATTAAAAGAGAAAGAAATTAATGATGAAGATTCAGGGTGTTAGTACATTAGTTTGGTTAGAAACAGGTTAGTAATAAAAAATGATCCCATGAATGAATATTGTTAGTCTCAAAAACTCTCTTCCCAACATCTGAGAAACAGGAAGGGACAGATAGAAAAGAGGAGGAGTATAATGAGAGCTGTTATTTTTGTTATTTATAGTGGGGACATGTGACCAATAGACCAATAGACATGGGTCCCGATGGTTGAGAATATGACTAGTCGTCAAAGGACCGACTAGACAATTATTTAGGTAGATTGTTGGGTAACACTTTATTTTACAGTGTCCGTGTTACATATGGTACATGTACTTACCATAGTAATAACAGTAAATTATACATAAATACATGCAACTAACCCTCAACCAAATCCTAATCCTACCCTAACCCTATAGTAAGAACATGTAGTTAATTAATAGTATTCAGTACTTAAATATATCATTACACTGTAACAATAACACCTTAAAATAAAGTGTAACCGATTGTTGACTAGATTTCAGTGGCAGAGCTTTAAGCATGCTGGTGGTTTGCTCTCCTTTAGCTGTTATGCGCTTAGCATGATAAAGACTCTCTATACCTTTAGTCTTGCACGCCATTGCGCCATAGAGTTTTTGAGCATTACATCATGATTGTTACCTTTGCAAGTTGGTTTGTTAACTTTTGAAAATGCAACTCCAGAATTTGTCTGATGTGAACGCCCCTTAAAAATGTCATCAGCGGCTATTAGATTTAGAAAATATCCAGTTTTTTGTGGCTCACTGTACTTTCTAGTGAAATCGCTACACAAACTGCAAACAAATTGGGCCAAAAGCAGCTGAAGTAGAGATAACGTTTATCAAAATAAATATTCTGTAGCTTAATTTGAGTCCTCAAAGTGATCTGGAAAAATGATCGCTCCCTCAAACTTCAAAACACAGCAATTCTGTGTGGTATTGAGATTGTGTGAAAAACAATTCTAATCATAATGTTATAGTTAATATTTCATTGTCTATTTGTCTATTTGTCTACTTTGCTTTGTGAAATAGGTAGTTACATTACCTTTTTCCAATTTTAATTAATTTACAAAAAAAAAAAAAAATGAAAACAGTTTTTCTTAACAGTGAAAACGTCTCGGGTTATGACTATAACCCTTGTTCCCTGAGAAGGAAACGAGACACTGCGTCGAGAATCGACACTTTGGGGACACTCCCTTAGCGTGCGCCTCTGAAGTAAAAATGGAACTAGTCCAATCCTGATTGGTGCTGCGTCATGACGTAGCATGTGTGACGGCATATAAAAGGGACGCTGGCACACACACACATTTGCCTAGCGATGAAGCAAGACGCTCTCAGGCCCCTTTTATATGCCGTCATATATGCTACGTCATGGCGCAGCACCAATCAGGATTGGACTAGTTTCATTTTTACTTCAGAGGCGCACGCTAAGGGAGCGTCCCCAAAGTGTCGATTCTCGACGCAGTGTGGAGTTCCCTCGAAAGGGAACAGATATTTTAACACAACATGTACTAGTGGTGTAACGATACCTTCATGTCACAATTCAATACATATCACAATACTGAACTCACAATATGATATTATTAAAATTCTCCAAGACATATGATAAAAGGGTAAAAAAAATTTTTTACTGTTGATTAAAATGGTAAATTTGATATTACATTGTGGTTGTGAATGAATAGGCTTGGACTTGGTGCTGGAAACCCAATGCACAGGACAATAGTGACACCAGAAGAAACATTTTCATGATTGCTGAAAATCCAGAATTATTTTAGACGAATATGCTTGCACTCTGTCACTGACTACATATAAAATAATGTAGGCCACTTTTTACCGGTAACATAATACTTTTTACATTATCAGGATCCACAAATATTCCCCCATTTCATACATTTTATTCAAAATTATATATAGTAGTTTAAAGCAGTACTGACACAGCAACACAGAAATTACTATACACAATGCATATTGTCCCTATCCACGACACATATTGTTGCATTTTTATATTGCGATATAGTGTGACAAAATATATCGTTACACCCCTAGCATGGACTGATTCATAAACTGCCCAATTGAATTAGTGGTAGTATGATGGCGCACATTTCTTGAACTTCACAGTTGAGTTATAGTGATTTTTTTTTATTTTTATGAATAATAAGTATAAAATTAATTTGTAAAATTGATTGGGTTCTTAATAAGGTCTTAAGATTAAAAAATAGACCCTTTTTATGAATACTGATATGATACATTTATTCACTGGCCCCAGCAAGCTGTATTTTCTAAAGGTTTAGTCTAAGAGTATCCCTGACAGAAACTTTTTTAAACCGTAACAGGCATTACTAAATTATTAGACTATAATCTAAATATCATTCATGGCCTAAGGCTGCAAAATTTTGAGACATAAAACCAGAACCCCCCCCCCACCCCACCCAAATGTCCCCACCATTCTTTAAAACAGTGACGCCCATGAAGGAGCGAGAGAATGAAAGAGAGAGAGAGAAAGATATATATATAGAAAGAGAGAGAGCTCCTTCAGTCTGTCAGCTCAGACACTAGTCTGAAAACATCACATGAGGGATGTACTATGTCTTTTACCAGTCTGAACAAAGTAGTGACATGAAAAAAGCACTTACTTGTCAAGCCCTCATCATATTTTCACTCCATATAAATCTGCCTCACCTGCCAGTGAAGTTTAAGGTCAGCCAAACAAATCAAGCATGATCTCACTGAAGACTCGCACTGAATCCATGAAAATATGGCTGGCCAGCAGATACAAACACTCTTACTGATGCTGATTTATCAAAGGCTTCATGTACAAGAGAAACACTACCCAGATAGCATGGTGACATTGATACAATGTTGAGTTTTGATCCAAACCATAATTTTGGTTGAGATTGACATTTCAATGTTTAAAGTGTGTTGGATCAGCATTGAAATTTTGATGAAAGCCAACAGCACACATGGGTGGCACACACAGTGACATTGACCGAACAGTGATTAGTAGTTGATGAGCACAAGATCATTCAGGCATGTATCTCTGCAGAACACTAGTGTGGGTGTTTCTCAATCAGAGGGAAGTTTTCAAACCACAATGGGCTTTTTCAACCGCTTTACCAGATTTGCTCTAATCCACTGGGGGCGTGGTTTGGGGTGGGCCTTCATGATTTTAGCAAGTCTTTTGAAAAATGGTTGAAAAACATTAGGCTTGTTCGACTTGAACCGGTGCTGCACAGACCGATCGGTTTATGACATCAAAGCACAGCGAGAGCGATAAGAGAGCAGACGGCTCACACGCTTTTGAATCGCTCTTGCGGTACTTTGATGTCAGAATCCGATAGATCTGGGCTGCGTTTCCCAAAAGCATCATTAGCCAACTATGTTCGCAAGTTCCATCGTTATCAACATGGTTCAACAAGTCAGTGTTTCCAGAAACCATCGATCCAACGAATATTCGCAAACAGCATCGCAAAGTTGTGTGTTTGGAACGACAGCTCTCAACCTGTGGTTAGAAGCATAGTTTCTAATTTTTAATTCATGTAGACTTAATAAATCCTTATCTTGAGCAATATAAACAAGCTAACATTCAGTACAATCAGTATCTTTTATTTGGAAGACATACACGTCTGCATGTGCGTACGTGCTCTACTACGTAAGAACGAGCATATGCATCTGGAAATAAAGCAAAAAACTGAGAACAATATGAGATAGTCCTCAGATGACATGTGCGTAATTTATATTAAACCATCTAGCATTAATTCGATCTCAAACAGATTCATTAAAAGGAGTTATATTACTCCACCACCTGTGTGACATCATTAACCAATGCAGTTGAACTACCAATTTGCAACCATATGATTTCAGGAAACAGTCGTGACTAGCTAGTTGATTTCTTCAACGATGCATCGCAACATGGTAGTGAAGCAGCGAGTTACATCACTGTGTGGGAAACGCACCCCTGTGCAGCGCCGGTTTAAGTCGAACAAGCCTATTTATTTTAGTTTGAAATTAGCCACTGATTGGTAAACGCCCATTTTGGTTTTGCATGTGCATTTCTCAGTAGTCTAATTGATGCTTCCTCATTAGAGAGAAAAAAGGGTGCATCCTATTCAGAAGTCTTGTTTGCTGAAGCACCTGACATACTTACATGACTTCTCTAGCACAGGTTCAAACAATGGTACATCTACCTTATTTCTCTGTTCCCTTGTTTTGCATGCTTATTAAAAAAATGCATCGAATGCAAGTTTATTAGGAATTTCCTGAATAAAGTTCTAACGTCATTTAACAGATTTCTGTTTAGTGCAGAAAACATGAACATGAGCAAGAATATTACACTGCAAACATAGCCCATGTCTTGCATCCATCAGTGCTTGCAGAGCACAAAAAAAAGAGAAGCACCCTCCTGATAATGCTGACATTGATTATACATTGAGTTGTTGTCGACAGCATAATCTCCTGATCTGGGACTTATCACTGCTTATTCAGGTAATAATTTATATTCATGAATCTGTGTTAAACTTGAGAAATGTAACTGATTTCCATTCAGTTTAACTTGTTTCCACTGAAACACAATCACAAAAAAATAACTTGTGTTTATTGAGAAAGTGACTGACATCGCTATTTTGTGATATTTAAAGAGATTAAGGTCTATATAAGGTGATTCTGCAGCTTCAAAGGGATAGTTCAGCTCAAAATGAAAATTCTGTCATCATTTATTCACGCTCAAGTTGTTGAACAAAACCTGTATGAATTTCTTTTTTCTGCTGAACACAAAAATAGTGATAGTGAAGAATGTTGGTAACCAGACAGTTGATGTTAGCCATTGACTTCCATGGTATTTTTTTTTTTCCTACTATGGAAATTAATGGCCACCATCAACTTTTTGGTTACCAGCATTCTTTAAAATATCTTCTTTAATATTCAACAGAAGAAAGAAACTCATACAGGTTTGGAACAACTTGAGAGTGAGTGAATGATGACAGAATTTTCTTTTTGTGGTGAACTATCCCTTCTATCTATCAATTATTGATATTGTGATATTATTCTATCTATCAAAAACTATACATTTTCATTGAAAAAAACCTACGCTCTTTTATTCTACAAGATAAACTTGTTACTTGAATGCTATGTAGTCACAGAAAATGAACTGAGATTTACAGTAGTTAATGGCTATAGCCCAGAGGTGTTTGTTCCTCTTCATGAAGAGTTTAGCTCCAACACTGCCTGGATGGTTTTATTGATCTAATGACCTTGATTAGCTGTGTCAGGTGTGTTTAATTAGGGCTGGAGATAAAATCGGACACCCCTGCCATAGTGCATTCTTTTGATATAGAAGCATTAATAGATTTTAGAAAAATAAATTAAATAAACAGAATTTATGTTCAGCGACTTCTTTTTTAAAAGTGAATCATATTGTGTTTAGTATATTGATATTCTTGATTGCGACTGTATGTATGAAAACTGAATTGGTAACTAATTCTTAAGTAACATCATGCTTTCTTTTTCAGATGTCAGAGAACCCAAAGGAAAAGAGGCAGTAGTCTGATGTAAGGCATTTTTAAAAACCTGAACCATTGAACCACCTGTAGTTATGACATCAGACTTCTGAAGCCAATTATATTTTTAAAGGTTGAAATGCTTTTGTCCTATTTCTTCCCTTTTCTTTTTAAAGAATGATCTTTTAATATATTTTTGTCATTGATTGATTGAATAAAATAAATTGACTCAACTGCTGGAAAGGTTTCATTTATATTTTAAAAGGTTTTCACCAAACTTTGAAATGGTCAGGAATTTGTTGAAACACCATTGAAGTGTAGTTGAAATTTTAATGTTGTTTCAACATTAACTTGGTACATCAGATGGCAACATTGTTTGACATTCCTTTTCAGTTGTATTTTCAGTGTTTCAACAAAAGTGATTTAGAATCAACATCATAGTGTAACGTTGATTCAACAATATAACCATTGATTATTTTTGTTAATTTCAATATTGGCTCAGCTTAAATGATCATCATCAATCAATCATAGTGTAATGTTGATTCAATAGCATTACCACTGATTTTTTGTTTACCATTGTTTCAACATTAACTGAGGGGGGCAAAAGTGATGTTGATAAAATATCACTTTGTAATGTTAATTCAATGTAATTAGCGTTGACGCATCAACACTGAATCAACATTGTTTTATTGATTACATGCTATCCGGGTAGGGGCTTCATTTATAAAACCCACGTACAATCCAATTCCATTGATTTCAAGACAAAAACAAATCTGAGTTAGAAAGGCTATTTATTTTAAAAACAAAAACTAACAATGTTTAGTTATTAAAAATATTAAATGTTAACACAATAATTCTAGTATTGTCAGAGGTCGCGTTAGAGTGTCGCATTGTAACAATTCTGCCGTAATCTGTTATTATCTGTCATTTTTACTTTCATATTTTAATGATAATAAGCCATTTAATAGGCTCTGTTTTTGTTCACATTTTCATTTTTATTCACAAACTAACAGGACAAGCATATAGGCAAGTTTATGCATTTATTTAGGAGGGAAACAATTTATGTCTAATATTACGACAAATATTTTGCAGAAGGGAATAGCATAAAAATAATGAGCATGTATTACATTGTGTCCTAACCGGCTGGATGAAACAAGTAAAACTAAAAGCTCTTTTTTGAAAGTTGATTTCAAATTAAAATTATTGTACGTTCACATTTAAAATGATTAGGTGCATCTTTATAAATGAGGCCCATAGTCTCTTGAGTGAATAAATGCATTAAGGATTCACTGCAAAGCTATTTGTAGCTGCGTACCATATGTAAATGTATTGAAAATAACTGTCGACCACTGCCTACAGAGTTTCAAGGTGATACAGTATCTAAGCTAAAACTTTGAAAGTTTGCTGACACTTGTAGAGCTTCGGAGGATAGACTGAAAGGATTTGAAGTCAAGAATTTTCAGAAGCCCTTAAGGGTAAACCACGTCAAGTAACAGAGAAAAAAAGACTTCAAGATTTGAAAACAGAGGAAGAAACAGAGGAAGAAAATAAGAACATAGGCTACCCATTCATTATTCATTATAAAATTACAATGCAAAGTCTTAATTGAGTAGGTCTAATAGTATTATCTGATTTGAAAGCAAATGCTACATAAATACATGTGAGCTAAAACATGAACTAGTTCTCCAGCTATCTGTGAGTAGTCTCAAGAGCGGCCGTGGTCTCGTGATTACCTGTCTCAGGTTGCGTGTCACTTTGATGTCATGCCAGGCGTTGTCATTGAACTTTCCGTTGACAGGCTCAACGATCGCCTCGAAGGCCCCAGAGCCCAGGTTGATGACCAGCGAAACGGCGCCGTCCTTCAGCGCTAGGTTCACGTAGTCCGCCGACTTGCCCGTGTGGAGGATGAGACCGTTGCGCTGCCAAGTTTTAAAGGACAGAGTGATCTCATCACTGCTACTCTGGATGGGATTCTGAGACAAGTCATAGCAGAAGTATTCCGAACCCCGGAACGTCGCCACATTCTCCTCACGAGCTGAAAACAAGAGAGACAAAAAACATTTATTTGTTTCTTATAATTCAATGTTGATTGGGCACATAACCAATTAACAGTGTTGTTGGTTTTTTCAGGAGGTGGAACAGTCACCGAATTAGTCTTTCAGAAAAACATAAACTATCATAAAAGATGCGATAATATACAATAGGGATGCACAGATATGAACATTTTGGTCGATAACCGATAATTTTCCTTTATTGAAGTGATTCCAATCATATTTCAAGCAATGCAAAACCATCACGGAGAACAGTACGCATCTGAAGTGCCTCAGCTGAAGGACATAATCCATTATTTATCAGCTTTAATATATCGATCAGATTTTCTTATCAGGCCAATAACGATAACATTAAAAATCAACATATATTGTGCATCCCTAATAAACAATAATGATTACAGTAACAATAAATATTACAGTTGGTCAATCTAAGAAAGTTCTGTCAGAGTTAAAACCAAGATTTCCGTGAAGTGCCTTTCTGAGGTAAAGGCGGACAGAGTGGGATTGTGGGAGCTTTGTCAGAGTGCTAAAATGAAGCAGCAGACCATGAACCCTACCAAAGACCCTTCGCTTTCACCTCACATCTTGTCTGAATTAAGGAATCAGAGAGTCCTGCATTGATGTGTTTGATGAAACTCTTTACGAGACATTACATTCCCTATATTATTTTTCCAAATGTCCTACTGATGGGTCCTCAAGTGCTTTTTCATGATTCGAGTCCTAGTGCCTCTTGGCAGAGGCTTATTTCCGTATCCAACATTTGAAGTGTGACATTGCTATTTGCAAATTACCCTGCAGTAAAGGAAGAACAATGGCGAATGTCTTCATAAATCTGCGAGGGCTTGTTTCTTTCATGCTAACTGTTCTCTTCCTCTAGAATTTCAGCTTGCCAAAGGATGTATCAGAACTCACTGTCAGCTCCCCTCTGGGCAAATTACAGGGACAGAAAGGAAAAGGAGGAGAGAGAACAAGTGAAAACAAGATGGGAAGAAAGCAGAGGAGTACGAGATGGTTGTGGGAGTGACAGAGAGAGAGAAAGGAAAAAGAAATGTAAAGCTTAAGATAAAACTGCGATGGAGAGGGCAAGAGAAGGTTATTGTGAAGGAGGTTTTTAGCCATGATACAATGAAATCCTAGCAAATCACGCTCAAGAAGCAATTAAATCATAGATTTTAAATTCAGATTGGATGTCACCACAAATTCGTATTGTGCCAAAGAATACCCTTAGTTAAAATCAATGTATTGCACAAATTAGTTGGTAGCCACCACAGTCATTTAATATACAAAACAATACAAAGTGAAAAAAACATGGCATTTTGGGGTTATGGAAACGACGGTTACTATAGTAAATATACAAAATACTGTTAGACTGAACTGTTAATTAAACATGGAAACTGCTCCTGAATAGAATGAACATCAAACCTGCAAATCCTTCCCAGGTCCAGCTAACACACCAGTTATGTGATCTATTGGTACTTTACTTTTATTTCATGACTCACTAATTTACAACGTAGCTACGACTTTTCATGCTCGTAGTTTCTTTAGTGAAGTGATATACTGTACAGTGCGCGCCACCGCATTTGAGCGTGCAATTGAAGAGTGAGCGCTACGAATACAAAATAACGTCTGACAGGACAGGAAAGTTATTTTAGGTGAGAGACTTTTTATTTCGTAACAAGTTACTTTAACTACACTGACAACATCTTACAATATCTCATCTGACCGCAGGACAACACGTTTTCCTCATGCATCTGACAGAAATGTCATCAGGTTTCAAGCATGTCTTTCAAAATCAAAGTCTTGCATCAGAAAAACGTTTAAAATTGTGCTTTTTGACTGCACGCTGAAAATGTCTGAAAATGCAAGGTTGCAGAGAAAAAATATTAAAAGCAATAACTTATTGATATGCAAGGTGTTAAGGGAGATTAATTTTCTAATATTTGCTCAGACTGCATTCAGAAATACTAAACTAAATAATCTGAATATTCTCATAAGGTGATGTTAGATTTCCCACAGCTTTGATGTCTCAACACAGGTATCAGTACCTTGCTGTTGTTCCACAGCGGTCTCTATTAACGTCTGATCTCATGTGATCTCACAGGGTCTTTTGGAGGGACAGAGTCTCTCCAGCAATGCTGTATCACAGTTACATCTCAACTCAGCCTTATCAGGGTCATCTTCAGAGGGCCTGATCCGATGTCACTCACTCTGAGAGCTCTTACACAAGTTATTTCCATTGAGACACGTCCACATGCAGCTGAAGTGCTGGTGAGTGCATGGGAATCATGGCTTACCATAGAAATGAATAATTAATATTATACAATATACAATGTACTGAAATCTGTAACTGAACTTTTTCTCCTTGCTGCGTTCATGCATTCATTTTCAAAGCATTCAGTTCCTTATATAAGAAACAAAATAACAGAATAATGTATCGAAAATGTTTAAAATAATAGATTGTATTCTGTAACACTGGCTGGGAGAAAATGAAACGTAAATGAGTTCATAGCAAAAATGAACACTAATCACAACAACAGTGACGTCAAACGAAAATATAAACACTATTATCTTACATAAAAGTTTTTTTCAGTAAATCCAGTTAAATGTTGTAAGATCATGGCAATATATTTACAGTACAGAGTGGAAAAGCAAATATTAGCTTTATTACCTGTTGAAATTAATGAATGCAATCGGCTTATTGATGCAGTAAATCAATGTTGAATTTCCTCACTGTCCAGAACAACACATTCCCGCAGCATTTGAAATAGAATAATGATCTGCTAAAGTGGAAGAGAAAGAAACAGTGCTTGCTTTGCATTCTGTTTCATTTTATATTGATTGTCACTCGCTGGGGAAGTTTAATTTTCTTCACTGCTCCGTTTGCAGCTCAGTGTACCGAGCTTTGATTTTAAAATCCAATGGAGGCAATTAGCTACCTCATTTACATGTCCCTGATCCGCATCAGCTCTGACATTTGGCTTGGAAGCACTAAAGCCATTCCTTACACAGGGATGACCCTGCTACCACTAGGGAGAGCTCTTTCACCCTGATAAACCTCAAACACTGAGGCCAAATTATTTGCTTGCATATTTGATTTGCGGCCTAGTTAAGCTGTGAAGCTTAAGTGACTAGTGAAAGTTTGAATCAGGCCTGCAACATTGCCCATTCTTCCTTCTTCTTGCAGTAATCTCACCTTTGTCTTAACACAAAGTGTCAAAAATTCCAGTCCAAAAATAAGCTGATTGACTTTCTCTGACATCTCAACAAAAATGCAACAGTGACTAGATTTTTTACGGCCTTGGTTCCAGACTCCAGACAAATACCAGGAGGTATTTTACAAAAAAATAATAAGCAACAAAAACGCTAAGAAAATTTAACAACAAGAAGCAATTATCGGGGTTCAAGCACTTTAAGGCCTTTAAGCACATGTGATAACAGGTATTATGTTTTATTTAACAAGCTAGATCATAGATGGAAAAGACCATTTACAGGACAAACAGGCAATTTATAAGGAAATATATGTGTTTTAGCGATTTTTAACAGTTACAGAGGTTGAGCTAGGACTAGTTCACGAAAGTAGGTTTTTCATGCTGCTAAGTACAGTGCAAAGTTTCTGGATTGACAACCGCACTTAAATGTGTAAATAAATCAGAAACTGCAATGGTTGACAGTGATAACCGAAATTACAAAGTACTTAATTCAACTGTTTTTGATCAGGTACCAAAATTGATACAGAGAACCGCTAAATTTCACTGGTTTTGGCACCAACTAGACAAATGTTGGTACCGTGACAACCTTAAACAGGAATCAATTAAAATGTAAAATATATTAAAATAGAAAAAACATTTAAAATTTTTATATTTTAAACTGTATATTTGATTTAAAAAAGGCAGCCTTATGCTGGGTACACACCAAAAAAGATAATCGGGCTGATTTTGGGCCGATTTCCCCCCTTCCGAGTCCCGACAATCATAGCTATGTCCCGATTATCTTGATGGTTCTACAGATTATCTTATCAGATTTTCCCTTGGCGTGAGGTGTGTTAATAGTGTCCGAACCTGCTCGGAAGAACATCGGAGCCGCTCTGATTGCGAAACGATCAGAAATCCTGATGTGTGGGGGGAACCCCGAGTACAAACGCGCGCACGCTCTGGAGATTATCACGTGAAACGAAACAATATCCAATCAGAAAGCGAGATGATGGAAGATGGAAGCATAACAAACGCAGTCATGGTGCAGCACAAAGTGAAAATGAAGTGGACAGCAGAGATGGAGGATCAGCTTGTTGATTTGTGGCAACAGCACGAATGTTTGTATAACGTGTTGCGTACAGACCATGTTCCCGCCATCTCCACGACTTCACCCAAACCCTTTTCTTTTTTTTTCCGTATATTTTCTGTGAAAATCATTACAAACACTGTCATCACAATTTCTTCCTGCATATCATCCGTCATGCTTATTCTGAAGTCTCACGAGAATTCCTGTGTTCAGAATCGGGACTCTGGTTGAAAATCTGTTCGTGTGTGGTGTGCTGTCTTTGTCACATCATGGAACATCACACGCTATACGACCAAAACGGTTAAATCTAGGACTTTTTGTCCACATGTTTGTGGTCCATCACATTTTGAAAATCTTATAAGATGTAAAAAATCTTTTGGTGTGTACCCAGCATTAGTGAGCATAAAATCGTAACGATTACAAACTTTTGAACTGCAACTTTTGCGGTTATGTATTAACTATCTATTAACATTCAAACACTGTATGTGAGTAGTTTGAGACTGTAGGGAGAGTTTGTCACTTGTGTTTCCATGGTAACATCGACTAGAATTATGGTTAGTGTAGTTATTCAGCTGTTAAACACGAGTTGAAATCTTGTGGCTTCAACAGACATCTATTGGCAATCTGTACAAAATGCAAATTCCGTCCAAAAAGGGGTCACAGTTTGAAGCTAGACACTACATGCGCTCTTTGTCTGGATGCATTTTGAGTCTGTCAGAGGGTTATTTTCGCACCCTTAATGCTGCTTCAGATTTAGTCATCAAGGAAGCAGGCCTGCTACTGGCTTGGGTAATGTGGCGTGAAGAATCCGCAGTGGCAGCAGCCAGCGGTGTAACGTGCCCCACCGTGCCTCCAAACTGCATCCAGCATCCTCCAACACAAACACTGCAGATATCAGTCTAAAAATAGAAGGCTAATTTCTGCACGACAATGCCGGAGCAAAACTTAAGAGTGGGAAGCGATTCTGGAAGCCTCCTACATGCTGATGAATCAGGAGCGGAAAAGCGAGCTTAGAGTCATTCATGTGCAGAAACGGTGTGCTGTGAATGAGAGTGGGCAGGTCTCAAGGGTTATGCTACACCAACCTGCCAGCTAATTCAGCCTTAGTAGGAAACAAGATGTGTAGAGGCAGGAAGAAATGATGCCGGTTGTGATTTGTTGTGTCAAATTCAACCGTAAACAAACTGGTAACATCTCTGGTGTTGTGTGGAGGATTCCACTCAGGTGAGAATACGAGGCATTTGGGGTCTGCATTTAAAAATTCATACTCTATTAAAGCTGGCTGATGTTCTGTAGTTAGAAAAAAATATGGTAACACTTTAAAATAAGTTTCATTAGTTAACATTAGTTAATGTATTAACTAACATGAACTAACCATGAGCAATACATTTGTTACAGTATTTATTAATCCATATATTAATCCATGTTCATTATCTGTTCGTGTTAGTTCACAGTGCATTAACTAATGTTAACAAGATTTTAATAAAGTATTAGTAAATGTTGAAATTCATATTAACAAAGATTAATAAATACAGAATCAGTGCAGTTCATTATTAGTTAGCTAATGTAGTTAATTAATGTTAACTAACGAACCATAGTATAAAGAGTTCCCAAAATTATTATATATTAGCAATGCATTTGTTAAAATATTTATGAATCTTTTTTTACGTTAATAAAAATTCAACAGTTCATCATTAGTTCACATTAACTTCAAATCAAAATATAACTTTACCCAAACAGTGATTGGTGCCAAAGTGTAGGAAGCATATGGTAAAAAAAAAAAAAAACTTAGTAAATCTAGTTTTAAATCTACTTAATCAGAATTTTATTAAATCATTATTTTTCAACAATATATCATTACATCTGGTGTTTGCTTTTATCCAAATAAACGTACATTACATTCAAGGTATACATTTGATCAGTTTATGCATTCTCTGGGAATCAAAACATGCTGTTTGAGGTACAGGAAGGCATGGTTGCATAAAAGGATCAAAATAATGATATGTCAGTCTGTTTCTTACACAAAAACAATCACGTGGCTTCAGAAGACTTTGTGGATCACTTTTATGATACTTTAATGGTCTTTCTGTATTTTTCTTCTGTGCCCAAACTGCCCATTATTGGAAAAGTATGGAAGCTCGTTTCAGCCACAGAATAAAAAATCTAAAAGGTAATTGCGACTTTTTACCTCACAATTCTGACATTTTATCTCAGAACTTCATGATATAAAGTCACAATTGCGAGTTATTATGTCAGAGTTGCAAGTTATAAAGTCGTAATTGCTTGTTATAGAATAGTTAAAAAAGAGATAAACTCGCAATCGCAAAAAAAAAAGTCAGAATGGCAAGTTTATTTCTCGCCATTCTGACTTTATAACACGCAATTGCGACTTTATATCACACAATTCTGAGATAAAAAGTCTTAATTATATTTTAAAATGTTTTATTCTGTGGCGGAAACAAGCTTCCATAGAAAAGAGCAACAAGCACAATCTAAAAATGTTCTTATTTTAGTGTTCCATGGATAAAACTAAAAGAAAGCTTAACCAGCTTAAATCCACATGAGGGCGAGTCTGTAATTTTTCGCTTTTGGGTGAAACGATCGTTTAACATTGAAGAAAAATGCAGACTCAATTTAATCAGACATAATGTCAGAGAAATGCTCTTTATGGTGATGAGCTCTGATTTACTCTGATGTCATATTATAGCAGCGCTTCCTTCAGTGCAGCATTCTGGTCTGATAGCTCATCACCTCAATGTCATTTGGTTGGTTAAAGACAGGCGGCCTACCTGTCCAGCTTTGCTCAGCCATTCGACAGGTGTGGGGGGTGGTGGTTTGCAGGGTGAATGATGAACGTGCGTCTGACAGGGGAAGGGTGGGGGAGTGCAAGGGTCCCTGGAGTCTAATCCTGTCGAAAGAGGCAGCGATGCAGAGAGCTGGGAATCATGCAGGGACGGTCAAGCATGGTGTAAGACTGATAGCAAAGAGATTAGGGATTTCAGGCTGTTAACACACTCAGTGGTGAGCAAGCTTCGACTACTGTATTTTAGGCTGCAAAAGAAGTCCCTGCCTACTGCCAAAACTCCTTGGTCCCTATTATACGGCCGTGTAATGCAGCTCCACGCAAGTGTTTTTTGCAAGTTTCAGCCCGACGCAGTTATTATTTTCACATCCTGCGCCACGTTGTTTTGAGGCAACTGAAATAGACTGCACCATTGACCAACTGTAACCTGGTCTAAAGTCAATGCCGCAATATTATTTTTTTTTTTGTTATTTAAAGAGCGCGATAGTAAAGTGTGCCTATAGGCGGGTCCACGGCGCTCAAACACTTTGTCCTGTAGAGGGTCTACTTGTGCACACAAGCAGATCCGTTTCCTCTCTGGAGAAGTGTTCAGTTTTTCCGCTTGCAAATTCCGCCATGTAAACTTTTAAAGGGAATGGGAGATGAGACTCTGATTTGGGCACGTAACGCCCAAAACACACCCATTACTCATGAAGAGAATAGGTACAACCCTTTTAGACCATGCGCCGGGCGCGCTGACCATTTTTCCCGTTGTTAAACTAGCAATGACCATGCGCTTAGATCCTTAAAATAGGGCCCCTAAATTCAACTCTACAAAATCAGACCAGTGGCATTTATTTCCTCAAATAAATAAATAACCCTTTATATATCTTGATAAGAAAAGCTTAGGGGAGAATGATTTTCATGAGGATGAACATCGCTCTGAACTTCGAAGACAGCATTACTGTTAGAAATATTAGTGCACAGCATCTACAGTTGAGCCTTTTTATACTCAAACTGTAAAATTAAAAAGAGTTAAAAACACATCTCAACACATACTTTGTTCCATTTCCTCTAGCTGTTGTTTAATGCAAGAATTAATCTTGTGTGAGCAGCTCCTTTCAACTCATTCAGTGCCGGTAAGTGTCATTTGGCGCATTGGTAGAAGTAGTAGAACTGGCTGACTTGCAAATACAAGCTTGAAAATAATCAAATGTTAAGAAAATCTCCAATTACGATATTTGGTCAAAGACATGTATTCATTGTTTATCATGTTGAAGGCTGTTCCATATACTAGAAACCATATAAACAACAAATGAAACATGCAATTACATTGGATTATGCAGAGAGGTCACTTTTCTTCCTCATTTCAAAAGTCCATCACATGCCACTGCATCAGACCAAACCCCTTCCCAGCAGCTTCCATCTCTCTCTCTCTCTGCCCTCAGACACCTCCCACCAACCCCACACCCCTCCCACTCATGGCCTTGAGGGTGAAGCAGAGCTCCCTGGAGCATGACTGACAGTGCTGAGAGCCAATCACTCATCTAGAACTGTGCACTGCCTTATTGGCCATTATCTCTGCTGTCAGCACGAGGCAGAGACGTGAGCGGTGTCTATCCCAGCAGCCCCTTTGTTTTTGTCCTGTCTCCTTCCAGCCAAATACTTCCATCCACTGACAAGGACGCGGCTAAAGCCAAATGCTAAAGCTTGTGGCCCTTTCATGTTTTAAATCTGTGACAAAAGCCCCATATTATAGCTAACTTGCAGTGTTCATCCATCACAGTCTCTTATACTAGTGTGCACTCTTGTGAGATATGGCGCTACAACAAATGTTGCCCATGTGTAAGCTGTGTGCAGTATGTTTGTGTTATTTCCAGTAAAAATATATATTGAACATAAAACCAGCCACACTCAGAATGAAGAAATCAAAAATGATTGGAGCTAACAAAATCTGCCTTTTATTTGCCAACTCGTTTTGGTGCACAAACACTGGTTTCATACTGGTTTTGTGTTCAATAAATACTTTTTTTTCATGTACCTTGCTGGTTCTGTGAAGTTGCACCAGCATAACTCATCAGTAAAATCATTAAAACAATCATTGACAAGCTAATTTAAAATTGTCCTATTATGCCCCTTTTTACAAAATGTAATATAAGTCTAAGGTGTCCCCTGCATGTGTCAGTGAAGTTTCAGCTCAAAATACCCCACAGATACATTATAGGATGGTTGTGTTGCTGACACACATTTATGTTCAAACACCATGTAAATGTGAATTTTGCATAATAGTTCCCCTTTAAGAAGATAAAACATAATATCTTAAATCTGTTTTTTTTTCCGTTTTTTTTTTTTTACTGGATAAACTTAGAATTTAGCATTGAATGTTAGAATTTTGCTGGATGTAAGGCATGCACATGTAACAATATCGGTTATCTGCCGACATCACACATTTGACACCCTTACTTTGGTGGATATAGACTGAAAGCAGGAAGGAGTTACAATTTATATTATACTTTCCCTCAACAGTAGGGAAGGAATAATGAGTTTAAATAGTAGACGAGTATTTAAACGTATTATTCTAGTAAGAAATATGAACAGAGTGACAAGCTTTAGTAGTGTGTAGTGCATGCTTAGAATAAACTGAAAAAAAAACATTTCCTTCACCCTCTTCCCTGTCTATACTGTACCTGTTCTGAAACACAGACATGCTTGACCGCAATCAGTTGAATATTTATCACCTTAAAGCAAGCTGTCGTGACGGGAGAGGTTAAAGGTGAACAGGTAAATGTGGGAACTACACAGACTTCGAGCTGCCAGACGATAGGACACAAAGAGGGTGAACTACATCTCAGATACTGACACTTTCAGTCTGAACTTTAAAATGTATTTTCACATCAGAAAAGTCAATGCAACGAACCCAACAAGTGTTGCATCATTGAATTGCATCTCATACTATTAAATATTAAATATAGTAACTATTAAATATTTAATATGGTGTCAGACAATGCAATTTGTCTATGCAAAACTAGGTGGGTTGTTACTAAGGTATTCTAAGCAGTTCTTAGCATTTTTTAATGCAGTTGCTATGGTGTTCAGAATCTTACTTGACCTGACAACATAACAAAAAATGATAAACTATCATCAATAGCAACGTCTCGGTTACATATGGTAACCCTCGTTCCCTGAGGGAGGGAACGGAGACGTAGGTCATGACTGACCAATAGGAATCTCGCTAGAGAGGCCAATCTACTTCGAGTGAAACTAAAACAGGCCAATGCACATTGGCGTGCAATCATTTGCATCAGTTGCGCGGCCTCGTTAGCGCGGGTATTTAACGAGCAGGTGAGCGATTGCACAGTTAGTTTTTTGCTGAGGAGCCAAGCCTGAGAAGCTGGCCGCCCCGGCGGGCGGCAGCAGATGTGGCGACGGGACCTACGTCTCCGTTCCCTCCCTCAGGGAACGAGGGTTACCATATGTAACCGAGACGTTCCCTATCGGTCAGTCACTACAACGTAGGTCATGACTGACCAATAGGAATCCCTACCAAAGCGCCACAGCTGCTGCACCCCATCCAGCGCCCACGTGCAAGCCTCTACACCTTCTTGCCTGGAAGGACGATAGGAGGAGGCCTACACAGAGAGTTTGACACTGTTGTTCCATGATAACCCATACAGTGACATATTGGATAACACTGGGAAAGCGTGCCCTTTCTGTTTAGGAAGGAACGCTGCGGAAGCCACTTCTTCAAAGAGTTATGTGGAAATACATATGGACTAGCCCGAAGGCTGTACTGCATATGAAATAATGGGTGACTTAGCCCAAGGGAAAGACACGGGCTTCCGATAGGAGCAGCCGTGGAATATATACACATATGGGATCCCCGTAGGGTCACACATATGGAACCCAGCCCAGATCCGGTTCTCAAGGATTCAGCGGATAAGGGCCTGGCGCCGGACGCTCCGCCAAGTCCAGGCCGAGGGGCTTTGGAGGACTCGACAGGTTTTTCACTCTGGAGCAATAAGGGTGCACAGTAGGGTGCAGCAAGCCGACAGAGCCAGACCTCTCAGTGCTTCTACCCGTTTAGGGTGAGAACACGGGAGGAGACCGGCTCTACACGTAGGCTATAGTATCTAGCGAACGTGTTAGGTGTCGCCCAGCCCGCAGCTCTACAGATATCTGTTAGCGAGGAGCCACGTGCCAGCGCCCAGGAGGATGCAACGCCTCTCGTAGAGTGTGCATGCAACCTAAGCGGGCAGGGCACGCCTTGTGCTTGGTAAGCCAAGGCGATGGCATCCACTATCCAGTGGGCCAACCTCTTCGGAGACAGCCTTTCCCTTCTGCTGGCCTCCGTAACAGACAAAGAGCTGATCTGAGGTCCTGAAGCTTTGAGTTCTGTCCACGTACATACGCAGAGCGCGAACGGGACAGAGCAAAGCCAGGGCTGGGTCTGCCTCCTCCAAAGGCAGCGCTTGCAGGTTCACTACCTGGTCTTTGAAGGGAGTGGTAGGAACCTTGGGCACATAGCCAGGCCGGGGTCTTAGTACCACGTGGCCGTCACCCGGCCCGAACTCTAGGCACGATTCGTCGACCGAAAATGCATGCAGGTCTCCTACCCTCTTGACAGAGGCCAATTCAACCAGCAGCAAAGTCTTCATGGAAAGAAGCTTTAAGTCTACTGACTGCAGAGGCTCAAAGGGAACATCCTGAAGTGCTCGAAGCACCAGGGAAAGATCCCAAGAGGGTATGGAGGGGGGTCGAGGAGGATTTAATCGTCTCGCCCCCCTAAGAAAACTGTTTTGCCATCTATGTGGTCATGATAAGCAGAATTAGCGGCAGCATGTACTTTGAGGGTGGAAGGGGACAGTCTACGCTCCAAACCCTGCTGCAAGAAGGAAAGCACAGACCCTATCGAACATCTTCGGGGGTCTTCTCGGCGAGAAGAACACCACTCGACGAACAGGTTCCACTTCAGGGCGTAAACACGTCTCGTGGACGGCGCCCGTGCTGAAGTGATGGTGTTAAGTACCTCTGGGGGTAAGTCACCTAGAACCTCCGCGTCCCGAGGGACCAGACATGGAGTTCTGGGCGCGGGTGCCATAGGGTGCCCCGTCTCTGAGTCAGAAGATCCTTCCTCAGAGGAATGGGCCAGGGAGGGACTGTCGCGAGGAGCATGAGTTCCGGGAACCAAGTCCGGGTGGGCCAATAGGGAGCCACCAGAAGGACCTGCTCCTCGTCCTCCCTGACATTGCACAGTGTCAGAGCGAGATGTACTGCTAGCAACTCGAGGCAATTGATGTGCCAATGCAGTTGGGGAGCCGTCCACATCCCTGACACTGCATGCCCGTTATACGTGGCACCCCAGCCGGTGGCAGAGGCATCTGTGAATACCACAGCATGCCTGGAGACCTGTTCCAAGGGGACTCCTGCCCGAAGGAACGAAAGGTCTGACCACGGGCTGAAGGTCTGACGGCAGGCCGGTGTGATTGACACCCGGTGAGTGCCGTGATGCCACGCCCATCTCGGGACTCGGCCGTAAAGCCAGTGCTGAAGCGGTCTCATATAAAGCAAGCCGAGCGGGGTTACCGCTGCTGCCGCAGCCATATGCCCCAGGAGCCTCTGAAAAAATTTCAGTGGGACCGCTGTCCTGCCTTCGAACGTGTTCAAGCAGTTCAGCACTGACTGAGCACGCTGCTCTGTGAGGCGCGCTGTCTGAGCGACCGAATCCAACTCCATACCGAGAAAAGAGATCCTCTGCACAGGGGAGTTTGCTCTTTTCCCAGTTGACCTGAAGACCCAACTGGCTGAGGTGCCTGAGCACGAGGTCCCTGTGTTCGCATAGCTGATCTCGAGAGTGTGCTAGTATGAACCAGTCGTCGAGATAGTTGAGGATACGAACGCCCTTTTCTCTCATGGGAACAAGGGCCCCCTCCGTGACTTTCGTGAAGACACGGGGGGACCGGGACAGCCCGAAGGGTAGGACTTTGTACTGATATGCTCGACCCTCGAACGCAAAGCACAGGAACGGCCTGTGTCGAGGAAGAATCGAGACATGAAAGTACGAGTCCTTCAGGTCGATCGCTGCAAACCAATCTTGGGGACGGATGCATTTGAAAATGCGTTTCTGCGTGAGCATTTTGAACGGTAGCTTGTGGAGGCACCGATTCAAAACTCGCAGATCCAAGATCGGTCATAACCCACCACCTTTCTTGGGTACAATGAAGTAGGGACTGTAGTGCCCTGACCTCATATCGGCTGGAGGGACCGGCTCTATCGCGTCCTTCGCCAGCAGGACTGCGATCTCCGCACACAAGACATTGGCATCGGCTGCTCTCACTGTAGTGGAGTGGATGGCCCGAAACTTGGGGGGACGCCGGGCGAACTGAATCGCATAGCCGAGCCTGATGGTCCGAATGAGCCTGCGAGACGGACTGGGGAGCGCTAACCAGGCTCTCAGAGACCGTGCAAGCGGGACCAAAGGGACCGCAGGCGTACCCGGAGTGGGGAAGCGAGGTGGAACACAGGGACGCGGCTCGGGGGGGCTCTCTCTGGGAGGCGGCCCGTAGCGGGGTCTGTGTGCGCTGTGCAGCACTTACCTGGTTCCACAGGGCAGGAGGTGCAGGAGTTGGCTCGGTGGCGTTCTCAAACTGCACACTGCTGCTCACTGGCGATAGAGGAGGCGGATGAGAGTGGTGAGGATTCTGTCCTCCCACTGCTCTCCGGGTCCCCTTCGGACCCAGAGATGGTAAAAACTGCTCTTTTGAAAATTTGGGTACCGCTGGTTTTAAGGCCAGCGGCGGAACAAAAGGAAACAAAAGATTTCCCACTCGGCCCTCTTCCGGGGAAGGAGCGATGCGGTCATCGTCTCCTGGAGAGCAGTTCCTTCCATCTCCGGGTCGCCCGTCCTAGGGCCGCTTACCCATGGCTTTGCCGCCCTTCTTGGCGGGGGCCTGGACGGGCGGGGCGCCCTGCCTGCAACTGGCTCCACGGCGCCGCTTAGGTGGAGGCTGCTGCTGCGGCGCGGGAGCAGGGGCAGATGCAGGAGGACGCCCTCGGCGACGAGCAGACTGAGGAGCCGCAGGCGGTGGGGTGGAGGCAGCAGCTGACCGCCGCGGCAGGATGTGTCTGATCGCCTCAGTCTGCTTCTGTACAGCCGAGAACTGCTGGGCAAAGTTCTCGGCCGCGTCGCCAAAGAGGCCGGTCTGGGACACGGGGGAGTTAAAAAACCTGAGCTTGTCGGTTTCCCTCATGTCGGCCAGACACAGCCAGAGATGGCGTTCCTTGACCACCAAAGTGGACATCGCACGACCCACAGACCGCGCGGTAACCTTCGTCGGACGAAGCGCGAGGTCTGTCGCGGAACGAAGTTCTTGGAGAACTTGCGGGTCGTGACCACCCTCGTGCAGGTCCTTCAGTGCCTTAGCCTGATGAACCTGCAACAACGCCATAGCGTGTATGGCAGAGGCAGCTTCCCCGCAGGCCTTGTAAGCCTCGTCGGTTAAGTCCGACGAGTACTTACAGGCGCGTGAAGGAAGACACGGTTCTCCACGCCAAGTGGAGTTAGGGCACAGTTGCATAGCAACGGCCCGTTCCACTGGCAGGATACGCGTGTATCCCTTAGCTGCCCCGCCATCAAGGGTGGTGAGGGAGGAGGAGCCACCGGAACGGTTTCGGGCAGTGAAAGGTGCCGTCTACGTCCCCGTGAGCTCCTCATGCACCTCCGGGAAGAAAAGCACTGGGGTGGGTTGCTGAGAACCAGCGCGCGCCACCCCGAGATACCAATCACCATCCACACGGTGGAGGGTTCCACACGAGCCCGATCCTGTTGGCGGCCCGGGAAAGCATGGCCATCATCTCCGGGTCCGACTCGGGCACAGCTGGCACACCCGAAGGAGGCAGCGGCTCCGAGCCGTCGTCCGCGGAGCGGTCTGACCCACCCTCCGATGCAGCGATCGACATCTGGTCGCGGGAAGCGCCAAACGAAACGACCGGTACGCATCTCGAGGATGGTCTGGCTCGTTCCGTTGGCAGCTGAACTGGCTGCGGAGCATGAGAGGAGTGAGGGTTCCTAGGGGGTTGGTTCCCCGAAGGAAGCGCGCTCACTGAAATCCTCAGGTCACCCGTGTCACTGCCGGAAGCAACCCGCGAAGGGGGGTTGGACCGAGGTGCAGGCACGGGGACTCTGCCCCTTTGCAGGAACGAGAGTCTCGACCTCAGCTCCGAGATGGTCATCTTCCCACAATGGGTACATGACTCATCCACGAAACGCTGCCTGTGCGTGTTCGAGGCCCAGACACACAAGGCAGCGATCGTGACCATCCCGCGATCCCAGGTAACGACCGCATCCAGAAACACACAGATAGAATGTCATCTTGAAAAAGACGCGAACTATCTGTGTTTGCTCTTTTAGGGACTACTCTCACTGGTGCTGAAGCACGCAGGGGAGCAGCCTCAGCGATCACAGGGGAATGTGCACCCGACTGTGCGCTGGGAGATCTTACCAGCCGTTAAAACAGCTTTTTTGTTTGCTCTTTAATAAGAGGAGGCTGCTCACGCTGCCGTGCTGTCGCGCCCAGCACCAAAAAAGAGAGAAGTCCAAAAAAGCCTGTAGAAGTTTTCCACTGCAGTAGAGGCATCGAAGTGTTTGGCTCCGAAGCAAAAAGCTAACTGTGCAATCGCTCAGCTGCTCGTTAAATACCCGCGCTAACGAGGCCGCGCAGCTGATGCAAATGATTGCACGCCAATGTGCATTGGCCTGTTTTAGTTTCACTCGAAGTAGATTGGCCTCTCTAGCGAGATTCCTATTGGTCAGTCATGACCTACGTTGTAGTGACTGACCGATAGGGAACAGCAATTTCATACATCATAGCAAAACACCGACATGCTTGACCGCAATTAGTTGAATCAGTTGGTTTGCAAGGCATTAAAAACATATGTACATCAAAAACAAAATGAGATATATCAAGAATGCAGTGTTTAGCATTTTATCTGCCGGGAAAAACGCTTTTTTCAAAACTCTCAAACCTAAGTATGAGCTACAATAATAGTGATGATTGTCTCATCTAACACCACTAATTATTACAAAAGCAGAAAGGGTGTTATGTAACATGCATGCCAGCTGATGCAAAAGGCTCAGTTTAACAGCATGTAATTGCAGGCTAGAAACAGGTTTGCTGTTGATTCAAAACTGTGTCCAAATTCATGTTGTAACCCACACACATGGGTGAGCAGAGAAAACAACAAATGACAACAGACTCAGCAGACTCTTGCATGCTCACTTCAGGCTCTATTTTATTATAGCTGATGGTCTGAGAGATAGTGACAGGGAAATGGAAACAGTAACGCTAGAATGTAGAAGAATGTTACAGAGAGAAATTGTAAAAATCTACAGCTGTGTTTTCAAAGCCGAATCACTGCAGCTTTGAATCCAGCTGGAACTAGTTGTCGCCAATGGCCACAACATTGTGTCTCTCTCTATGTGTGTGTGCTAATGCAGATGTGGAAAGATGACAGTGGTGTTTGAAAGAAAAAGAACTGAAGAGAACTGAAGAGCGTGTGTGTGTGTGTGTGTGTGTTTGTGTGTGTGTGTGTGTGTTTGTGTGTGTGTGTGTGTGTGTGTGTGTGTGTGTGTGTGTGTGTGTGTGTGTGTGTGTGTGTGTGTGTGTGTGTGTATGTATGTGTGTGTGTGTGTGTTGGGGGGACATTAAACCATCTCCACGAATTAAATTTCTTATTAAACATACTATATCATTTCTTAATAAAATGTAAAAATTAGTTTAAAACAGTGTAGATGCAAATATACGTTTTTGTTCTAACCAGCGAAAGGTAATTTTGTCGATTAATTGGTTTATTACAGTATTTCTGCTGTGTTATGCTGGATATCTTCATCCACTGTGACATATCATTGGCTTAAAATCCCATCCAGATAAATGTATCAAAACATCATATATAATTATTGTGTGGCATGATATAATTTAGATGAAAAAAATCTTATTGTGTGACACCCCTTCACATGTAAAAAAAAAAAAATAATAATATAAAGATTTCAGCTGCTGACTGAAGGTTCAGGGGTTCAGTCGCACACAAGGGGTGACCTTTAATTTGTTCATAATTCATCACTGCTCAGAGCACCTGGGCAATTTAACTGAGGTTAATCATGGGGCCACCCTATCCATCAGTAATGGTTAAAACATGCATTAGACTTTTTTTAATATGTATTTTAATGTTAGTATTATTGTCATGTCAATTTGAATGCGTTGAATGCATATAAGATGGACACTGGTTATGCTCATCTTTGCTCTACCCTGAGTAAACAAGATATCTATATATAACAAACATACAAAAGAGCCAAACTAAGCGATGCGGCGTGTTTTACAGAATATATAAAAGTTAGTAGCACATAACCCCCATTATAGAGTACATACTTTACTACTGTTTATTAAACGGCTCTGTGGAATTCTTGATTCTGATTTTTCAATCACGCCATCCAGCGGTAAGTTATTCCCAGATAACAACCACTGAAAACAGATAACACAGGCTCATCCGGGTCACTGAAGTCAGCAGTGCTTTACGCCTGCTAGGAACGTTTTTTATTCTGGAAGTTTTGCATTTGGTGAGCTAATAAAGTAACTCAGTCGAATCAATATTTTGTGTACCGTTATTTAATTATGCCATCCAGTTTCGTGGACTCGCTCTCTCTTGTTTCATTCAAACTCGGCTCGGCTGCTGCCACTGTTGGATTATGAGATACAAACAGGTACGAATTTAAAACTGAAATCAATATCTCTCATCTCCATAATTATTTATGTAGTGAAATGCTGTGTAATAAGTCATATGACTGTATACCGTATTTTTTAAATGGTCGTCAAGTTTGAACTTGCCGCGCTGCAACTGCTCTCCACGGAAGCTTTTCGTTTAAACACCTAATAAAATATTTAAACACAGATCAATATTTAGTGTCTAATTATTTACTTAAATGGCAAGTAGCCGTGTAATAAGCAGGATAATGTACATCCAGCCGGTGGTTCTCTCAAAATAACCCCCTTCAGGCTGATCAAGATCCTGATCACACTGTCTGGGGTTATATTGAGAGAACCACTGGCTGGATGTACATTGTCCCTTACATAATGACCTGTTCAAATGACACATTTTGACCAACTGACTCTGCATTATTGCATTTATTATTATTATTATTATTATTATTATTAGATTACTTGCAGAGACTGCAGGGAGAGATAAAACATAGGTAGTAAACAGGTAGGATATAAGTGGTCGGTTATTACAACCTTGCCTTAGGAGTAACAGTCATTATTTAGAAATATGACCATTCAGAATCAAGTAATCCAGACAGGGTATTAAACTGCTTTTAATAATAAAACTAAAACATAATAAAATATTGTGTTGCACTACAATTTACTATACTATACTGAAAACTATAGCACAAGCCGAGTACATCTCTATATACTGTTCTTTGTTATTTTTGTGGCTTGTATTGTACAAAGTGCAGAGTCAAAGTGCAGTTTGTGATTTTTGCCAGCAGACAGAAATATTAGCATTTAGGATTCATTTCATATGCACAAGCGATTGCACCAATGATTTGATGTATATGGTACACACACAACTGTTCTCAAGTCAGTGTGCTGGAGGACTGTGCACACTGTTCACACGTGACTCTGCCCTCTTGCTTGGCAAATGAGGGGTAGGCTGTATCTGCCCCCATGTTTCTGAAAAGGGTGCAGTGACCTCCGGGCCCTAGAAAGGCAGAAGAGCCCTGCATTGTGGCTTGACTCTCTCTCAGCCAGGTTTCTAAATTTACAATAGTATACAGAAATGACAAATAGTGTGCAGCAGAGTCAGATTTATGGAAGATCCTACAAGGCTTTTGTCTTGGCCCTCATGTTCAATACATGCTGTTCTCGTGCTTTATCCAAGTGCTTTGATTTTTTTTTAAATTGTTGTCATATAAATGTATGTATGCAAGTACACTGTAAAATCTAACAGTTGTTCTTACTAGCACTTTTTAGTTAACTTTACTTAATATCTAATGATTTTTTTAACTTACTTACAAACATTTAGTAATCTGTACTGTTTGCATGCTATGCCTTCCTTACTCAGAAAACCCAAGTAAACATTACTTGCCTGGTTTGAGGACCATTTTGCCAAAGCAAACAAATTAATAAAAAAAATAAAACATGCGGGGCAAATGGTTTTTGAGGCGGGATAATTCTCAATAGACTTTTCACTAATTTCTTCCACTTCTGCATTCACCATTCTTCTTAGTTGCATTCGCTCATTTTCCAGTCATCTTGAATGTTATTGTCAATACAACAAAAAACTTTGGGAGAACGTCACATAAGTTGACTCCATAAATTCATGCTGATTGCCTAAAATTCCTCACCATTATTGTGATTAGTGTTCTCTTTGGTTGGGCACTTGGAACTTCATTTATATTATTGTAATTCTCTTCCAATTGATGCAGCGATTCAATATGAAATCACAGTTATTTGATGTCAAAGGAAGTGAAATAATAAATATTATATATGTATATATGTATACTTAAATAATTTACATGTATTGAAAGAATGTATTAATGAATTATAACATAACTATTTAATGTATAATAATGATCTTTTAACATTTTATTGCTAACACTTCTGGCATAGACTTTTAATTGGGTTGATATAATCCCTCTATATTTGTGACAATATCTTGCAATTTTGCTTGAGTCACACACAGATTTCAACATTCAGCATGCAAACCACAACAATGGTAACAAGTTTTTGTTTGTATTCATTTAATTAATTAGACTAAGTAAAATACTAAAACAAAGCAATTAATTTATTCATTCCGCAATAAACTCTGGGAGTGCACTTCCTCAGATCACAGATAGAATTAAGTTGACAAAACTTAAACAGATAAAGTAAGAAGAATTTGATGCAATTAATTTATGCTTAACTAAATTAGGACAATGAGTGCACAATTGAATGACGTAAACTGAACAAATTTGCTTTTAAGGTGTATAATAAAATGTGTACTTATGTAATTTCTGCACCGCTAGTATCACGAAAAGTAATGACTGATTTTGTTCCCCTCATTTAAATGTATGTATGCAAATAATAAAAAGATGATTTGTGTAATTTCTATGCTGCTAGAATCACCAAAAGTTTGATACATTTTTTTTCATCATTACAATCTGTGCATTTAGTTTTGTTTTCATGAAATTTTTGTTTGTTTATGTTCAGTCACATGTTTCCCTATCTTCCATTTCCCACCACTAATCTGCTACCATGGACATTCATTAATAATCACAGCTGTCCGGTATTGTTCGTGTGTGCGTTACACACCCTGTTATGTTGCCTTTGCCACTTTTGGATTATCTTATTTATTACTTTAATTAACTGAACTTTGATTATTATCTACCTTCGTCATCCCTGTACTTTACAGAATACTGGACGTAAAGAAAAGCTGGAATATGCTGTGGCATTTTCTGCCCTCGCCCAGGAATGGCTTCCTTATATGGAATATTAATTTAAATTTTGCCAGCTCGCCCAGTGGACTAACTTTAATGATGAGACCCTAAAGTCTCTATATTGGATAGGGAAAAATTACCACCGCCCATTAGACCTCCAAGACATTAAAGGGGGCAAATTGAGGGAGGCCGTCCTCAAATGTCAGGTGAGCATCTACCCCCACCTGGAACCGTCCGCCACGCAGCCAAGCCCAGAGGCAGACCCACACACATGGCAGTTATGGATCCTAAACCCACCACAGACTGAGAGACCCAGCTGATGCCCACTACGAGCCAAAGCCAGACGCCACATTAGTCCTGGAGGAGAAGTCTGAGGACTCGGCTGAACAGGTGTGTGAGCCGGCCATAACATCTGTGCCAGTGGGAGAATTGGTGGAGCTTGACATTGATAAGTGGCTGATTGACTGGGAAAAGGAGGTAGTGTTTCCCACCCTGCCCACCCACAGACCCTCTTTACTCCTAGTTCCTTCCGGTAAAGGTGTATGTTCGTCACTGCTGGTCCTGCCAAGTACTATGTCATCACCTTACATGGATATTGTGTTTTTTGATTGTGTGAGATTGTGTGATTTTCACCGATCATGCTCAACCTCTCTCTCCTGCCAATTCTTCAAAATCCAGCCAGTCCTTCAGCCCCATCTTCGCTGGATCCCTTTAGGCCCTCGTCTTTTACCCTGACACATTTAGCAACCACAAGGACCACCTTGGCTCTTCCCTCGGCTCTACCAGATACCATCAACCTTACGGTCCCACCAGGCTCCCTCGCCCCGCCGGCTCCACCTTGGTCAGCAGTCACTCTGCCTATGCCACAGACCTAAAAGCCTTCCGCTGCGCTCTGTCTCTCCACCCCTTCAGCTTCAGCGGGCTCTGCCTTTCCCCATCTCCGCCTGGGTCCTCAGGTACTCTGTTTCCACCTCGGACACTCAACGCCACAGCTCTGCCTTGGTCTCCAGTACCATCGGAGTCATTTGGTCCCATCTGCTCTCGGTCTGCGCCCTAGGGTCCACAACCAGTGGCTCCATTGCTGTCAGTCGTCCCCTGGTGTCGTCAGCCAAGATTCCACCATGGTTCCTCCCTCCATCTACTTCACCCTGGATCCTTCTGCTCACTATCCTGCCTGGTTCCTGCCCTTCGTCTGCCCCCTGTAATATCTCCTTAGCCATTTTACGGTGCGAGACCACTCAGGACTTTTAGTTTGTTTATATTCAGTCACATATTTCCCTTTGTTCTATTTCCCACCACTAATCTTTTACCATGGACATTGATTATTCATCACAGCTGTTTTTAGTTGTCTCATTATTATCCTGTGTATTTAAGTTCCTCTTTAGTTCTCTGTCTTTTTCGGTATTGTTTGTTTGTGCTACGTTACGTTATGTTGCCCTTGCCACTTTTGGATAATCCTAATTTACTTTGTTTAATAACCTGATTTTTGATTATTACTTACCTTTGTTATCCTTGGACCCTATATCTTACAATATATGTATGTATACTAAAAGGTGAATTGTGTAATTTCTCCATCGCTAGAATCACCAAAAGTAATGATTGTTTTCAGAAAGGTTTCCCAAACACTCCCCCATCTGGTCAGATAAAACACTTTCGCCCCAAACACATGCCATTGGCCAGTGTTGTGCTGGGGTGTTCTAGATGCTCAAACAAACAGAACAACTTTATTGGAAATAAGTGCATGACCTTTAATAAAAGCATACAGTATAGAAAGCATACTATCTATTTCTCATGAGGTATAAATAACTATAATTCCTTTCTTTCTTTAGAATATAATGGTTGCTTTCAGGAGCATTCTCTGAGTTCTCATGAATTCAACAGAATGACATTAGGGTGAGTAAATGATGACAGAAGTTCAGAAGAAAGAGGAAATATAGCTGCAACACTTCTCACCCAGCACATACACACCATTAAACACAAAGAAAGAGAGAGCTCTGGAGACCTGTGCACTGAGACACACTGAAAGATAATAATGAAGTCCAGCAAAAGAGTAGTAGTGAGTGACCTCAAAGCTAAGGATATAACCTCGAGAAAACTTCCACACAAACAGACAGTGCCAACAGTCCTTCTGAAAGTAGAGTTAACATATAGGCAGGAGTTTGAGAAAATGCCACTTCTAGTTACAGTACAGCAGCAGAGCACAGAAGAAGTTAACATCTCATTATTCCACAGCACATTTTCCATTCAAAATCCATCTTTGAACGCAGAGCATCATTGAGTGATTTAGAGCCACTGCACGCTGCTGAGGTCACATTTTATGATCAACCATCTCCGTTTATGTCCTATTAAATATCATTACATGCTTTACGTAGAAGCTAAAAATGGAGACTGAGTTAGTCGTATAGTCGTTGACATTTGGCAGATTTAAAGACAATATGAAATGACATTCACAACAAATTTCACATTATAGCATTTTTTGACAGTAGATATTTCACCAGTGACTGATTTTGGAGGCTCTTAACAGCGTGAAATGGACCTACATTTTTCCCGGTCTGTTGCTAAAAGAGATCTAGACATTTACAGCTCATTTTTATTAAATATAATTGAAATATTTTTTTTTTTTGCTTAAATTATTGTGATGAATTGTCTATATTTTAGAAAACATTAATGTACAATTGACGTGTACAATTGTGTGCTAATTATGCTAATGAACTGTGAACTGTAGGTCCAGGCACATTTCAATAACTAGGGCCAAAACGTCCTCGGGTTACGACTGTAACCCTTGTTCCCTGAGAAGGGAGCGAGAACTGCGTCGAATGACACTTTGGGGGAACGCCCCTCAGCATAGCGCCTCTGAAGCATGAATGAAACTAAGCCAATCTCCGATTGGTGCAACGTCATGACGTAATGTGTGACGACACATAGGTGGAACTATACGTTTTTCTTCTGTGGCTCTCAACGAAGCCGGTCGCATTTTCTTCCCCTCCTCTCCCCTACCTCCCCTGCTTTGCTCCTCTCGTCTTGTTAGTCTACTCTCTTGTACTTTGAGAGACTCTCTCCGCACTGTTCTCCAAACTAAGAAATTATGGATTTGATCAACTGGTCTCTCAACGCAATTGACACCATCTTCTCGACGAGAAGCTTGGGTTCGGGGGAACCTGACTGCCCTGCCGGAACGTTCGCAGCTGGCTACATGATGCACGAGCGGGAGGTGGCGGGTCGTGTGTCTGGCGGCTCTTTCCGAGGAGGACATTGAAGATATCTACCTATTCGGAACCATGATAACAGGTTTTCTGCTGATTGGATCAGGCATTGCCCTGGTTTATCGAGGAATTAAGAAGTCTGCGACAGCTGTCCAAAGCTCCACAAGGCTGCCCGTCATGATTGAAGCAGTGGGCAGAGCTGTCAGCACTCAGACTGTGACTATGAACAACTATATGGATAACATCATGGAGAAGCTCACAGCTTTGCAAAGGCAAATGGATCGTTTCGGAGACCAAAATGGACCAGGAGCTGTGTAAATCGGAATGCGGCTCCTCGTCCAAGACCAAACAATCCCAATCTTATCTGCTTTCGGCCCCCCTTATCCAGCACTGGCCTTGGCCAAGGCTGCTGTTGGAACAACAACTCCCCCGGAAGAGCACTGCAGCGAGACGCTCTTGTGTTCCTTCCCCCACTCCCCACAGACACCTGCTGATTGTTGACTTTGTCTAGGACCTGATCAGGGTTGTCTCCATGGCAACTTGCTGTGTGTCGCTACGACAATCCTGCGGACTTGAGGCACCTAGATTATGATACCAGGCGTAGCGACTCTCCAGGCCTACACATACACAAACTCTTACATATATACAGATATGCAATCACCCAACCACCCCCACATCCCTCGCCTTAAACGCTTTGTACCACCAGTCTGACAGGCGGGTCTGTGACCAGCGCCGAGAATGGCTGCAGGACCGGATGGCTGCCTGCCTGTGCTGGGCTACCTCCATCCCCCACTCCCCTCCCCTGTTGCAAGTTTTGTGTGTTCATGTTGTAGAGTGTACTGATTATGTGCTAATATTGCTGAGGTGTTTTTTTACTGTTCCCAAACTGTACTCCTCACAGGACCATAGTCTGGGGGTTGCCCTTTTTTTCTCCTCACCTCTCATGTTATGCTGTATTTTCGTCCTCAATGCCCTGTCTTCCTGTCCTGTCTACCCCCTTGTCATATTGTATGTATGTCTGTATGGACAGGTTGATGGCAAATTTCACTGGTACTTGTGACTAAGTGACAATAAAGGCTACTACTACTACTACTAAAGGGACGCCGGCACACATGAAATGTCAGCATCTGTGATGAAGCAAGCGCTCCCAGGCAGGGGAAGGCGTGGTCAAGGGACGCAGTTCTCGTTCCCTTCTCAGGGAACAGGGGTTACAGTCGTAACCAGAGGACGTTCCCTTTCGAGGGAACTCCAACTGCGTCGAATGACACTTTGGGGGAACGAATGCCCACTACGCCACAACGTGCCCTGCCTGCCCTAGTGTGAAGCTGCTCACAGGCACACTTAGGACAAGAGCACAAGAGAGCCGGGTGTTGACGGAATGTCCAGACTATAAAACCTAATAAAGGTATGAGGGGTAGCCCATCCTGCTGCATCGCAGACCTCCTGGATGGGTGCCCCCGCGAGAAGGGCTCTAGAGGACGCCATGCCTCTAGTAGAATAAGCCGTCACTGCCAAAGGTCAAGGCATACCGCGCACCTGGTAGGCCGTGGAAATCGCATGGACAATCCAGTTGCTGATGTTCTGTTTTAAAGCGAGAAGCCCCTTCCTGGGCAACCCGAAACACACCAGCAAATGGTCCGACTTCCGCCATGAAGAGGACCTCTGAATGTAAATACTTAGTGCTCTGACAGGGCAGAGCATGTGAAGTCTCTTTCCATCCACAGTCACGTGAGGTGGAGGATAAAAAGCCTGCAGAACCGTAGGGCGTGCCGCACTGGACGGCACCTTATACCCTGCACTGGGTCGACTACAGTCCAGACCACCCGTTGAATCTGGGTGGGCGGAAACTGAACTGCAGCCTCTACCCATTTTGAATGGTGCGCAGGGCCCAAGGAGAAATATTCATCAGATTTTTCCATGCATCTAAATATTTTATGTCGACGACGGTATTTACGGTGTCGCCGAACAGGCCAGAAGGCGAAATCAGGGCATCAAGGAGGAAAGCCCTGTCCTTCCTGATGCCCAACAGAGTTAACCATAAATGTCTCTTCGACACCACCATTACCGCCATGGAGCGGCTGATAGCATGGGCCGTCTCCTTGGTGACTCGGAGAGACAGGTCAGCGGCCCTCCTCAACTCTGCGACGTCATCGGGAGTTGGACCCTCGCCCTCACCGATATCTTTAAGAAGGTCGGCCTGGTACACCTGAAGCAGAGCCATGGTGTGAAGGCTCGCACCAGCCCGACCCGCACCCATATATGCCCTGCCCACTAAAGAAGATGTATCCCTACAGGGTTTAGTGGGCAGCACCGGGGCTTTCAGGGATGATGCCGATTCGGGGGATAAATAATTAGCTAGTGGGTGTTCCACCCATGGCATCATCCCATAACCATTTTCTCGTGCCCCCAGGATGTTACTATAATTAAGTACTGGGGGGTTGGACACACGAGATGAATGTGGTCTGTTCCACGACTTACACAACTCGTTGGACGGCAACTCGTTGTGTAAGTCGGGAAAAAACGGTAAGCCCCGGTGATGAGGTTGCTCTCTGTGCTGCAGGACGCGCTCGTCCAACTTGCTTTTAGTAAGCGCTTCCTGCTTCTCATGTGGCCAACTGATGTTCAGACGGGCCACAGCACGAGAGACAACCTCCACCAGCTCCTCATATGCGGGGACATGGGGTGGCGAGTCATCCCCAAATCCATCCTCCTCAGAGGCAGACAGTTCAAGCATCGGGTCCTCGGCTCGCACAGAAGAAGCCGCCGGGCGGGCTTCCACGCGAGGCTCGCGGACATCGGAACTGTCACAAGAATCCCGAGAAGGTGCCTCAGCAGCCTCGGGATTCCCTGACAGATCCCTTTGAGAGCCCCATGAAGAGCGTTGACACGCCGCCTCAGCGGACGCGGATCCCGCACCACGGGGCTCGCGAGGCCGGCCATCTTCATCAAAGATAGCCAGCTGGGAACGCAGCACACGGATTGGCATTTTCTCACAATCCTCGCAAGCAGCTCCCTCGAGAGCTGCCTGCGCATGCTGTATTCCGAGACAGTGCGTGCACAGTCGGTGTGTGTCCCTGCCCGTGATGTAACGAGGGCAAGGATGCACACACCTCCTGAAACTCGCGCTCGCCATTTCGCCAGAGATATGCTCAGTTTGACAGACAACAATAAATAAGACACACAGTCACAGATAGCGCTTGCTGAAGAACAGAAAGCTGACATTTCATGTGTGCCGGCGTCCCTTTATAGTTCCGCCTATGTGTCGTCACACATTACGTCATGACGTTGAACCAATCGGAGATTGGCTTAGTTTCATTCATGCTTCAGAGGCGCTACGCTGATGGGCGTTCCCCCAAAGTGTCATTCAACGCAGTTGGAGTTCCCTTCTCAGGGGACATGTGGAGTTCCCTTCTCAGGGAACTAGGTCTATTGGTTTCCATTCCTAGTGAGTCTGAGAATGGCTGCAATTTTGGTCGTTTTCTTTTCACATAATCGTCTACTATGACACATCCTTAGTTTTGCAAAGTTCCTTCTAAGAGAAAGATAAAGAGAAAGCCAACAGTTCTCCATGAAGAGTGCTATTGACATCCATTGGTCTCACCAGGGCCCCTCACACTATATGTTATTGATAAACCAG
The DNA here is from genome assembly GCA_030578275.1 of Meda fulgida. Taxonomy (NCBI): domain Eukaryota; kingdom Metazoa; phylum Chordata; class Actinopteri; order Cypriniformes; family Leuciscidae; genus Meda; species Meda fulgida. The sequence continues at coordinate 27,160,054 of CM060635.1, read as the reverse complement.
GGAGAGAATATAGATCCAGTGGATCATGCACCATAAAAGCCTTTAACAAACTGTCTGGGGAAAACCTTTCTTTCTAAAGTTCTGAACTGAAAACGTCCTCGGTAGTTTTCACGATGTTGTATTTTGGATATGGAGTGTCCTTTGTAAAATCTAGTTTGGGCTTAATCTCTGTCTCTGTGGCACACAGAGCCAATACAAGATATTCCAGAGCCTGTTCCTTTCCATCATGGTCTTAATCTGAGTGTTTGCCTGAACAAACAGACTGAGCAAATGCCTCAAAGGAGGAGAGACAAAGAGGGAAAAAAATCAAATATTTGTTAATCAGCAAACTTGAAACATGCAGATGAATATTGCCATCAGCCCCAGAGGCCCGCTGCCTTTTTCTCTTCCTCTGAATCACTCTCTCTCTATCTGGTTCATTCTCTAACCCAGCTTCAAAAACCAAGAGAAAACAGAAAGGAGTAAATGCAAAATATGCAGTTTTGAGCATACCCAAAAACCTATTCTGTTTTATCTCTTTGCTCTGCAAGGGGGGAAATTTGCAGCACTGGGACTAGGAGGTGAGTTATAGTGATGAGAATTTGAGCAATACGGCAATAAATCTTCGACATGTTGTGCGGTACTAAATGTGGGAACTATGGTCTATAATGATACACTATGCAGTAATGTGTGTATGGGCTCATAAAGATGACTGTAGAATGTAAGGGAGGAACTCTAGACACCAGAAACAGTCAAAAAGTTGCAATAAACAGTTTAGTTTTAGACTAGATCTGGTAAAAAAAAAAAAAAGAGTCATATACCTATTTGTATTTGTTTGTTTGGGTGGCAGTTCTGGCTCACTTGGATCCATTGAGGAATAAGAAATAACCATAGAAAACAAATGCTATTTAATAATCTCACTGACCAATATACAGTAAATGTGTACAAAAGTCAAAAGGTAAAGATTTGGTTTACATTTTCATTGTAGAGCAGATTTAACATCCATTTCTTTTGTGTTTCACAAGGAAAAGGTTTTCATGACATGAGGGTGGGGAGATGATGACAGAAATTTTTGTTTCAAGAAAATTATCTAGACAAATACTATCTCCATAATAATCTTGCAAAAGAATTATCAAAAGATATATCATTTTTATTTTAGAAATTGTGGCTTAAAAATCAGAAGGGGGATGTTTAAGGAAGCAATAAGGAGACGTAAACGGCAATGAAATCTAGAATTTAAACCTTTTAACCTCTTCTTCTCAGGACTAAGATGGTGACCCAGCACAGTATTATAATTGTTTACTGTACCAAAGCAAACAAAAATTACCCTATATTTATACATTTTAGTTTTTGTTAACATACTTTTTAGAAAGAAACAATTTTCACTCAGAAATTGCTAGAAAATTTCACAATTAATTACAAAGAAATGGCATGTAACACAAAGAGATAAACATGACATTTTGAAATAGAAATACAAAAATTGTATTTTTATGTAAAACTTACTACAATAATCTTTATTTTTTATTTATAACTTTGAAAAAACTATCTGCCACTGTCTAAAACCAGACTATCTACCATGTTTCGTTTATGTTTACTTTACTTTCTTTCATAACATGTCCACATAAGCATCTACAGTTCCTAATCTGCAAAGCTTCTCCCAAGTGACCAATGTATTTGCTCCAAAATGGTAAAGAGTTTGATTGGTTGACCAGCTGACTCTTAAAATCAACAACAAAAGTCATAGAAATTGCTATCTCATCCCTTTAAAGGCTGATAAGCCTATTAGTTGGTTAGTTTCTGGGTTGCAGCAGTTGAGAACCACTGTTTTAAACTTTCTTCTTCTCCATTGTTTTCCTGGAGGATGAATCTCACGTCAGCATTTCAATCATCTCTAATCCCGCTTAGTGCTCCCACAGCATCAGCCAGGGGACGAGGGAGGCGTATGTCTCCATGGAACAGCCTAACAGTTTTTTTTTTCCTCTACTAATGTGCTTTAGCAATATAAGTGATGTAATGTGTGGAGTAATGCGTTATTTGTACACGTCCACACGTCGGCCGGGCATCTTGCAGCATTGACAGCACAGCTGTTGATCATTTAGCAAATGTTTCCAGGTGAGAAGCAAGCTGAGAACTGACCTGGATTCAGCAGTGCTGCTTAAGGCAAGGCATGTGTTTTATGTAAAACGCCACCTTTCCTGTGTCCCAGGCACTGCGGTTATCACTGCGTACTGCACTGGTGTTTACTCTGTTGGCAAGCTACCAGAGTATTAACAGAAGGAACCATTTGCCTCCGGGTCTGCGTAACACCCCCGTCCCTTTCATTTCCAATTTTACAAAACTGATGTATGTGATATTGTTTCCTCCAGCACAAGCATATTTAAAGCTACAAAATGCATACAGATTTACAAATGAAAAAATTCAAACGCTTGCAACTGACACCATGCTAGCATGCCAGAGACAGGTACAGTCAGAAGTACATAATGAGAATAGACTATTGAGAAAATTTTTATTCTAGTCCACATCCCATTTCCCATAGTCTTAAAAAAAAAACTATTGTTGCGTGAATATGCGGTTTTGTAGTCTATTATCAACAGATAATTTGAGCCCAGGCTGAAATCTGAATAGGTTGAGTCTGAGTCTCAGTCACTTGCGTGGTGCGCTTTAGACCATGAGCGTAGATCGTTAAAATAGGGCCCCATGGGTCAAAGGACAATGCCAAGATTGTGGGTCTTGAATATCTGGGAATGTATTTATATGGCATATCAAAGAATGTACTTTATAAACAGTGAAAAAGTATGCTCATTATTGAATTCTGTACATGCTCTCAAAATAGAGGAATTTGGCTGTAGCCGATATGTTTGTTAGGAAGAAGGTCATCCAGCCGAGCTGCAGTGGGATTAACATAGTAATAACAATCTTCATAGGATTAAGAACACGAGTGGCCCAGACCTCTACTTGTCCAAAGTATTTGAATGCGCACCCCAAAAAACACACACAAATAGACTATGAACGTTGGCTGGTGGCCAGGGAAGTGGAGGATGTGTTAGGACTGTGGTCGAGTGATTACTGTGTACTGCACTGATGGGCATTGGGATGGGATTCACAGTGTAATCGGATGGGGTGAGAGAGGGATGGGGGTAGGGTGTGGGGATCAAGCAGATGGAGAGGAGAGATCAAGAAAAGAGGATTACACCACGTCAAACCATCATTGGACACAGAATCACACTGCAGTCACTAGAAAGTATATCCACACCCCATATTCATCTGGAGCACCACTGCTGCGGGAGGAGGAGGAATCTTATTTAGGCCAGTGCAGCCATTAGAGGAAGTCCATCTTCCTCTTGTGAGTGAGAAAGGCAACATAGAGATATGATGCAAAGCTGAATGCAGCTAAAGCCAAGTAAAACCAGTTCAGACAAGCACTCCGTTTAGCTGTTTTTAAAACACAAGACTTAAGTAAACATCTGAAGACTAGCTTGAGTAGGATACTTAAGAATTCCCCAATTTGGAATGCTTTACTTTAACTGTAGAGCATTCCTCAGTATCTGGAATCCAGGCACCTACATTTAAACAAGTGCACTTGATTACACCACACATCTGGATGAGTTACTGTGCACTAAAATGATACAGAATCTCCAGAGCTCTTTAATTCAGCACCGTGGACAGCAACATTGCTCTGGAACCAGCTCAGTGGCTCAGCACCCCGGAAGTTCCCCTGTTGAGCATCTGCTGAACTTCACAAGCAGACACGGCTGAACTCATATATGCATTTAAGTCAATCCGGAAGAGCTCTAAACATAGGTTCTAAACATGCATTGGTTTCCTCATAACACAACAAGTTTCCATGATGTGTAATGTTATAAAAAAAAGTGCTTTACTTAGCATGTTCTAGCTACATGACTGCCTTTGATGGCATGCCAGTGTGGAAGCGACTCAGTCTCATCAGATAATTAGTGAGTGCTCTGGAAAGCCTTCCCAGCTGTGATGCAGCAAAATGGAGGGAAAGCATTTAATCCATCTGTTGTAGGAGGTTCCTAATGAAAACGACACAGCTTTCCATTTAGACAGAAAGTGAATGAGCGAGTGCGAGCGAGAGAGCGAGAGAGGCTGAGAGAAAGGCTTTTTCCTCCATGTCAGGAACACTTCCAAAACATGACATCAGATGCTTTATAGACACACTAAACTGCACTTATCTCACCACAAGGCATACCATTTGTATGGCTTTTCTTTCTTTATTGGAAAGATGCAGAAGAGAAAATGATTGGAGAGAAAGCAAAAAACAAAAAGAGGACACATTCAAATCTGTGTCAACCATATAAAGGACATGGCTACAATGTGTCAAGATCAAAATTCACTGCACCAGCTAAGCCTGGTTGTGACTAAGTTAAATCTTACGCACTACTAAATATTTCTATGTTGTAAATTGTACTATTAAATTTGAAACTTAACTGTACACAAAAACAACATTTTTAACGAAAACCTCTGAACAGGAGTAACCTTTGAAATAAAACAGCAGATTGATTGAATTGCATCAATAAGCTAACGATTTATTCAACAAACATCAATATTTTGGAGATGTCATATTTAATGATATTTACGCTTTATTTGTTTTATTTTTAAAGAGAACATTTAGCAAAAAAATGACCAATCAGCTCTTCAACACACGCCTGATCTAAACAGTGCACCTATGTGTGCATGTCAGATAAGATTCTTAAGATAAAACAATGCTTCATCTTTGATAATCAAACTGAACTAGCGCCTACAGACGAGTGTTGCAGAAAGCATTGCCTCTCTGACATGGGTGCAGTGCTGGTACGAAGATGAATGACAGAGTGCTAATGTGTTCTGGCACTGAAGCATTGCTTGGGGTTTGGAGCAATGAAACTCCCCTTGTCATGCAGCCAGATCCATTGATGAAGGTTTGACTGGGCATGGCGTCACATCCCTGCTGACAGCACAATCATCAATTTATGATGGCATGCTAAGCTAGTGAACCAGTGTGCTACCACATTGAGACTGAAAAGAGTCTGATGTTATGATCATGATAATGATTTTCACTGAGTGTTTCTTCTGTCTGCCTCTCCACCCATCCGTCCTTACGTATTCAATTATTTATCTCTTTGGGAAGATGAAAAATAATGGAATGCTTATCTTGATGTATGCAGCATGTGTCATGCCCTCAATGCTTTATGCCTGTACAGAAAGACACCCGCAAAAACATGTAAACGACACAGCAGGTAGAAAAAAAGGCACCCAAAAGAGTTATATTTTTTCAAACTAATATTTATAGTACATATTTAATTTGCACTAAGTAGTTTTCAAATGCCCGAATGACTTGAACTTAATTCTATATTCATTAAAAACCATGTGATGTTCAACACTAATGCTGAACTGATTTTAAATTACACTAATTTTTTGTTGTATTGGTTACTCAAATATGACCTGGAGTTCAAACTAAATCTACTGATGCATTCTGCACTCACTATGTGCATTTACTTCAATTCAATTCAATTCAGTGAAACACACTGCCAAGCAAATTAATGTCCAGTATTTTTCATAGATGATATATGCACAATTTGAAACCAACTTAAAAACAATCAAGGTTTTATTGGGCATTCCACTTCCTTAGACAGTCAGCAGGCAGTCCGTTAAAATATGTGGAATGTAATTTGGTCCAGGCAATCTGACATGAATTATGCCTTTGTCAGAATAAGGGCGGCATTTCCTTTTGTCTAAATTTATAGTGTTGAGAGGGAGGAATAAATTCTCCTTGCTGATTAGACTTGGCACTGGCCACTTCAGGTGCCATCAGATAAAATCACACTTCATTTACGTTAGCTACGTTAGGTGTGTGTGTGTGTGTGTGTGTGTGTGTGTGTGTGTGTGTGTGTGTGTGTGTGTGTGTGTGTGTGTGTGTGTGTGTGTGTGTGTGTGTGCGTGTGCGTGCGCGTGCGTGTGCGTGTGCGTGTGTGTGTGTGTGTATGTGTGTGTGTGTGTTAGCTGTTGTCAAGCTTTGGATTCTTGTATTTTGATTTCAACAACTAAAGCTGCACTTAGATCCTACAACCTTCCCTCTCTGAGACTCCCATCGTGACAACCGATTGAAAATATATATTTTATAATGAAACCCACCGGCTCTGCCTTGGTCCCGACCACCAGGTGTGACAACAACAGATAACACCCCCGTTTGTCTGTCAGAACACATTGCTCCGGCCTCAGATACGTAAACACACCTGTCACAACTCTGACAAAGGAAAATAAAACACAACAATGGATCTTCCCTCCCAACTAGTGGCGATGTTTGTGACAGAGCCCGCTGTGTTGTTCAAAGCCCTGCTGCTGAGTTCAGCTGGCAAACACATCTCCCCCACCTGCTACCTGACAACATCACAATGTAGGAGTTTCACGCAGAGACCACTACAAGAGAAAGAGTTTGACTTTTGATGTCCAGCAATCATCAAAACATGCAGTTTTACTCCACAGATGCATTAAAGGGTTAGTTCACCCAAAAATGAAAATTCTGTCAGTAATTACTCAGCCTCATGTTGATCCAACCCCATTCATCTTCGGAACACGGAAACTTGCCGGCCAAGAAAAGTTAGTAAAATCATTAATAATCAGTGACTACAGTGGCTCAACCATAAGTTTATCAAGTGACAATAATACTTTTTGTGCGCAAAAAAAAAAGAAAAAAATTTATTCAACTATTAATTTTCTCCTCTGTGGGGCTCTGAGTGAGTTCGCGTAGTGAAACAGGACTATTTTAACAATGTTTTTACTAACTTTTCCGGGCCGGCAAGTTTCAATTACATAGAAGCCTATGGAGGAGTGAGACAGTTCTCAGATTTCATCAAAAATATCTTAATTTGTGTTCTGAAGATGAACGAAAGTGTTACGGGGTTGGAAAAACATGAGGGTGAGTAATTACTGACAGAATTTTCATTTTTGGGTGAACTATCCCTTTAAATTAACCAATATTTTAACATGATTTACATTTCGAAAGTATTCTGTCGGTAATGCAAAGCAATGCAAATATGGCAATACAGTACAGTACAGTACTGTTTATAATTGACTTATTTTGTTATACAGTTTTCAATAATTGGTTTAGTATGATTTTTGTACTTAGCTTTTATACATACAAGATTTTTTTTTCTATTCATTACACTGCTTTGTGGAATACTTGATTCTAATTGGTCAATCGAACCATCCAGCATTCCATCCAGTCATAAAACAAAGTGCTACAAGCTGTAAGTTTCCAATATGTCAAATATAGTTGTTAGTGAAAAATAAGCATTTATCAATAGTGCAACCTTATGGAAGAGGATTAGGGCCAAGCAATAATAAAAAAATAAAAACATCTCGAGATTAAAGTCATTATAATGCGAGATTAAACTCGTTAAATTTCGAGAAAAAAGTCAAAATACAATCTTGAGAATAAACTCATTAAATATCGAGAATAAAGTCATTATAATGCGAGATTAAACTTGTTAAATTTCGAGAAAAAAGTCGAAATACAATCTTGAGAATAATCTCATTACATTTCGAGAATAAAGTTGTGTTTTGAGAAAAAAAAGTCGAAATGAAATCAGTGTTCACAGCGTAGCCATACTGATAGAGGACATGGCAGAGTTGGATCGCTTAGTCAAGCTATATTTTAGACTTTCTTTCAGCAACAAAGAAATACTATCGACTTTAGCTAACTATGACAGAATAATAATTAGCATACGAACTTTAAAGAGAATTTGCAAGCGGCTAGGTCTTTTTAGAAGGAAAAATCAGTCCAATTAGCACGATGTACTCGCTTTTGTCCAACATGAAATAACAACCAGTGGACAAATGCAAGGTTATCACTTGCTTCACCTGACTTTATTCTCGATATTTAATGAGTTTATTCTCAAGATAGTATTTCGACTTTTTTCTCGAAATGTAACAAATTGAATCTCGCATTATAATGACTTTAATCTCGATATTTAATGAGTTTATTCTCAAGATTGTATTTCGACTTTTTTCTCGAAATTTAACAAGTTTAATCTCGCAATATAATGACTTTAATCTCGATATTTACTGAGTTTATTTTCAAGATTGTATTACGACTTTTTTCTCGAAATTTAACGAGTTTTATTTTGCATTATAATGACTTTAATCTCGAGATGGTTTTATTTTTTTATTATTGCTTGGCATAATAAAATCCTCTTCCGTACAACCTCATCGTTACTGCGTGGGCTAAATATCTGAAAATGTATTTTTGATGTTTAATGAGGGCAGTAATATGTTGATGTTGTGGGGTTGTAAAAGATTTCAGAATTTCTGCAGCTTAGTTTTAATAAATGATTTTTTTTTTTCATTTGGACTGGAGAGGAAGTTTTAGTATGGATAGTACATTGAAATCTTTTACCTCAATTGATCAAGGAAAATTGAATTCCTTAAGATACTATTATTATGGTGAAAGCTATATAGGCCATATCAGTTATTTTTTTTCAAAATGCACATACCTTAACACAGCATATGTGCTCTCAAAATATCTCTAGGGCGGAATATATTGTGATTAAACACACCTTAACTGCCAGAGAGAGAAAGATTGTGAACTCCACAGGCGTCGAGCCTCAGCAGAGGTGTGAGGGAACTGAGATCAAAGCGTGAGGGTGTTTTTGGAGAGTTCAGTTCCAATATTGTGTTCTTTGTTCTGCCATTGGCTCAGAGAACATTAAGTCTGGTATTTGACATGCCAACACATGTGAAGGTCAACCAGAGGAAAACAACAAACAAGAGTATAAAAACAGAAGAACGAAATTCAAAATTGCATGACTTTAGGCACATAACCATTGACAAATAAGGTAACAACAAAGAGAGGTAAAATATATATATATATATATATATATATATATATATATATATATATATATATATATATATATATATATATTCATGTATGAAGCAGACAAGCATTCTAAAGGGTTTAAAAGCAGAAAAGTTAATAATTTTATTTGTATTAATGACGGCATGAAACAAGTCTTTTCTTTCCTATTGTGACATATATACAAGTGAAACGAACAAACTGGCATCCTTCTCAAACAAGAACAAATGTAGGATGCCAGTAAACACATAATCAGAGATGTTGTTACAAGGGGGTTGGAGCAGGTTGTCCATTTTGATTTCATGATGACTTTAAAGCAAATACAAATTGTCTTCATTGTCTTATTGAGGTGTTACTACTTTTCTAAGCAGAAGAACTTCAAGTTGCTGTAAGGTAGCCTATACAAACGTATTTCATGTAGGACAACTCAGCCCTATATGAACAATAACTTTACATAAGCAAGTTCTTTACAAAAACCCTAATGCAAGTACCAAGCAAAATCACCAGCTTTTTTAACTATGATACAAGTAATTTGATGCAATTTTGCACAGACAAAGTTGGTAAGTGTTTAATCAGACCAAATTCATGCCCTAATAGTTGTAAAGCCTTATTGTAAGACAGCAGGTGACAGATGATTTAAAATGTCTCTTCACGGTGCCATACACCTGACTGCTAGGTGCAGTAAATGCATTACTGTAAACACATTTTTTTTGTTCCTTTTAGCAAACTGAGTGTCAAATCACCTTGTCATTTTACAAGGACTTTTCACTGGCTAACATCACTGGCTTAGCTTACATACTTATGGCTACATGCAAGCTATTATTCTTTATATGTATATTAAACATATCAAAGTAAAAAATGCAGCTTTTGTTTGTAATTCTTGTCTTATGCGCACTAACAGATACCCCTTTTCTACAGGATTGGTACTAGTGCCAGAGCCAGTGGCCAATCTAGCTGTTACATGCATTTCTCCCCCCAAAAAATGTAATTCTGGGCCAGTAGATTTGGCTCTGTACCTGTACCTTAAACTGTGGGATGGGATAATGTCCTCACTGCGTAAAGTTACAGTCTGCTAGAATAATGCAAAACAAAACTAGATCACACCAAACCAACTCATTTATAATCAATGAAGCGGTCTAAATTAGTGACCGATTTAGCATGTTGTGGAGCTTTACAAGGGTTACGTTGACAGCCACTCGATTCCTATTTTTGTCTCACTGCACAGCTACTCCAGCCACTTTATTTTCAATCACACCTTTTTCATTAAAGGACACTATCTGTCCCCTCTAAGTTGATTTGTTATAAGGTTTTAGCTCATCAGTGTATATTCTTAAGACGTAAAACCTACACAAAAATACAGTAAAGAAGAAATTTAATCTGGGAAAATGATGTAGTAACATGGCAATTTCCCTCATTATTCATCTCACGAAAAGGTTTGTCATATCAAATTTTTACCGATTCTTAGCGCAATGGATAAACCAGTTTTCTAAGCTCTTATCTCATAACCTCTGCTCATGTACTAACACACATCCTAATGTGGCCTTTCTGAGACGGACACAGAGCTCACTTGTGTATTATGTCGCAAACTGTTTCTGGGGGGGGTTAATGATTTTTGAGTCGCTACAATGGAAATTGACTAAATTTGTGTCTACTTTTAAAAAGAACCAGGCCTTCTAGAAGCAAGGAATCAAACAATTCCACATGCTTTCCCTTCCCTTCTCCGAGATAAGGGATGAATCATGCAGAGGCGATGGAAACCGGCTGTGGTGCATCTTGGGAAGACAGATAGGACAGTCGAGGTTAAACACAATGATTAATCAAAGCCACAACTGGTTGAAAGCAGATAACCACCTTTTTCCGTGAGTGGAGATTTGTTTCGTTTTTCTAACGCATCTCATGTCTCCATATTTATTTAAAGCTTTGCATTTCTTAAACCACAGCTATGAACAGCCGACTGCAAACTCTAAGCGAGACACTGGAGAGCCTTGTGAGGATACAGAACACAATCTGACCCATCACTCAGAGGACGACGAAAAAGAGGGAAAGACAGATGGAGGGGGTAACAAAATAGCAGTAAAGAGAGAGAAAAATGTGCTAAACATTTGCTGTATTTCTTCAATATTAAGGGCCAAACACAACATCATTCTATGCAAATGAGGCTGATAAAGATAGAAAATTCAGTAATCTTTGCTTTGTGCAATTAATTTTTTTCTGTTACTGGTCACAAAAAGCTTGTGTTAACAGTTTTACTTAAAAGGATTTCTGTTTTCTATTGATCATGGCAGCAGTAACAGCAGTAAGCAGTAAAAATAAGCAGTAAAAATGAGAATACGGTACTGTGCAAAAAGCACATTAGCATTTTCACACACAATTTTTTTAATGCCATTTATTTATATTTTTTGCTGCAGTGTGTCAGTAGGAAATATCAATTTCCAAACATTCATTTTACAATTAATTTTAGTAATCCAGTGAGATTTTTATATGCACAAAGATTCTGACAACAGCCGGTATGCTCCATACGGAGATCTGTTCTCACCATCATCGATAGGGGTGGGACAAAATATATATAGGGTGATATATCGTTGTCCTTCTCTGTGCGATACGATAATCGATACGCTGGCACCAAATATCGATATTCTAATTAATAAAATAAGGCGCTCTAAATAGATTTCCCTGTTCCCAGCGCCGCTACTTCATAGCTCCTCGAGGCAGCGGTCAACACATGGACGTGTAACGTGGTACATTAAATAGCCTAAGAAAAAGAGGTTTTTAACGGGATGGTGGAAAGCAGTGTGAGTAAAATAATAGATGCTCCGTTTAAGTTCAGGTAGCTTTGCAGGTAGGTTTCTTCAAGCATCTTGGAGACTGTGACGACTGAGACAAATCAGACACAAATATTTGGTATATGTACCAAGCAATCTTTAAAACTCACTCTGGAGTCTGTGGTCCCATCCCCCAGTGAAGTGCAAGAGGGTCTCGGTTACCATGACCACGATCAGATAAGTTGGTTTTATGACTGTTAGCAATGTGAATAGCTGCCACAAGAACTACAGACAACAGAACGGACTTTCCTGCATTCATTTATAGATGAACTGATTAACATGAAATTAACATGCATTCCAGAACATTTTGTGAATGATTTACTGTCTTATGTTGTGTCCTTTAATACTAACAGTATTAATTAAAAGATTAATACTCCTTTAATCTGTTGATACTATTATCCCTTCACTACTATGTATTTTATTATAGAACCAACAGTCAATGTAACCTCACCTATCCCTCTGTGGACCAAAAATGCGCCGGCGCGTTTTGGCAGATTTTTTTCACATAGCAGAAAAATAGACTGAAAGTACCACCATCATTTCTGGTCATACAGAGTTAAGAAATATGAGAAAATAAACTGTTAAATGTGTACTTTTTTATGTCCCCACATACAATCGAAATAAAATATTGTGCTTTTGTAAAATAAAGAAAATAAACAGGGTGTGTGTTCTGCCTCTCCGTCTCCGTGAACTTTTTTTCTGGAGCACGTCTCTAAACTTAAACAAAACTCAGCGAATAATATTCACCCAGCCATGAGCAATATATCTTTTAAATCATTTAAGTTTGTACTTTTAAATGATCTGATTCAAAACTAAAATAAATATTCTCAGTTTATATAATCTATATAAAAAGAGAGAGGTGTCAGCCGTTCTCATTATCGTTCTTGCATCTCATTATTCCGCTAATGTGACACGTCCACGGAGAGCGCGCGCTATTCAAACGCAAATTATCTGAAGCAACACATTAAGAGTGTAAACGCTCACATATACTCTGTGAACAAACTATATTTAGTCAGATTATTGTACTGTCGTCTTGAGCGGCTGCGAGGAATAATGCTGGGACATTTATCTATCTCAGAACAAGTGCTGGTTTATTTTCACTTCGAGGAGGAGCAACAGATCCAGCTGAGAAGTGTGTAAGTGTTTTATTCTTGTGCTTTGTTCTAATCGTGAAATAGAATAACGTTAGTGTCTGTAAACGCAAAAATAGCATACTGTTTAAATTTGAATCATGTTTCTGTGTGTGTGTGTGTGTGTGTGTGTGTGTGTGTGTGTGTGTGTGTGTGTGTGTGTGTGTGTGTGTGTGTGTGTGTGTGTGTGTGTGTGTGTGTGTGTGTGTGTATTGTTCTTGCATTCTTTGGGGTCCTTGCATTCTTTCTCACACCCGAATGAAAGGCTCATTACTATGCAGGTTATTCACAAGGGGGTTGGGCCGTTGACGCCCATTCGCATTTTGCCTTGGCAAACAAAAAAATGTTTTTCACAATTTTAATCAATCTATTGTGTTATGTGAATGATTAGGCAGGATGATTTTCAGATCATTTTGAAGCAAAAACTCTTATTTCAGAAACTTTAATTTTTAGTTTTTTCAATAACCATGCATAAACAATATTCTCTCAAAAATACAAACATGTACATGCATGTTGCTCACATATTATGGTAGCCCCATTTGTACCATATAGAGTGAATTTACACCTTTGCCATTAACATGTTTATAAATAAATGAAAAAAGCACAAATGTCAGTGCATGTCAAAACATCCCAAGGGCCCCAAAAACACCACATTTGGTCTTTATAAACTGGTATTTTGAAGATCGAAATGATTGTGTACATGATTTGCCGATAGCTGCGCAACATATTAGTATTACAATAATCTTCCCTAGTTTCTTCATCAGAAACCAATCCAGCTGCACATGCAAATGAGCAAGCTTAGAACAAAGACTCACCACAGAGGAACTATCCCGCTCGGAATTCCACCTTTCTTATTGGTTGAGTCAACCCTTAGCGGTTGGACCTTTCTCAGACTTTAAATGGCATTCACACAAGCCCTTCTCTCTCTCTTGGTTTCCTCTGGAACCTTCAGGTTGCTGTCCTGCGGGGTCGCACCAGGCCCCAGACCCCAGGGCAGCGGGTCTTGATATATAACCAGCCATGTGCTCATTCAGGAGAGAGAGGACTCTCTCAACCACAACAGAATTTCGGACAACATCAGGAGTTTGGCACAACTTCTCATTCAATGCAGAAGAAGCCCATCGCAACTCCAACCATCAACTCTTCCGACTTCCTCCCTTCTCCTGGGTGCTCTGCGTGGCCTCTCCGGCCCAGGGCCGGCAAACAGGCCTCGACTCACAACCAGCCATGTGCACATGGAGAGAGAGAACTTTCAACCAGAACAGAGTCGAACTAACCATACAAGTTCATCATATCTTCTTCATCCAACGGATGGCAACTTCAACATGTGACACTCAAGGAACCATAACAACTTTTATTTTTAACAACTTCAAGAACTGTGTACCCGGCCCTAAAAATGCAAGTATCAATTCATTGAAGTGCTCTGAAAATTATAAGCTGATGGTTCTTTTCATAGTTAAATGGATATTTTCCATAGTTCCATTCCCTGCTTCCAGTTTCACTCTATCACTCACCCTTTTACCTATACATGTATGTATGTATGTATGTATGTTTGTTTAGTTTAGTTATGTTTGTGATTTAGTTAAGAAAACTTGTGCACAATATGTATTTGGTTCTGATTCACTACTTGAAAACAAAGTCTCTTTTACGATCTTGATCTTGTTACATGCTCAAAGCGCTGTACATGCTAAGAAATAATTATTTTTCTATGGCCATGAAAGATACCCTTTTTTTAGAATAAATGAATAATCAAAATAGTTTGTTGGACGAACTGATTAATTGATTGTAATATTAATTTAGCCACATCAAGTTAATCCAATTAATTGACCCAAATATTCATAATTAATCACAAGAAGTTATTATTGATTATTAATATTTCATAGAGCTAAATTTGTTACAAGACATTGCCACAGTTCCTCAGGATTTAGTCAGTCTCAGTTTTTTTTAGTTTTTTTTATTAATATTAAAAAAGGTAGGACACAAATGTCGAAGGGGAGAACTCTCTGTTACTCTGTTTTAATTTGAACTCTAAGGTAGAAAGTAGATACCAGAGTCTAAAACCAGTCTGTAAGATGGAGAATATTCTGTGCATATTCCATTCAGCACAGATTTTTAGGTATTTTTGTACCGTTACCTGATTTGCATAATTCATTAAATGAATCGCGTGCAATAACAATGCAGACAGTGTGTGCAAATAAATGACGCTATCAGAAGGCGCAATTCATGCTTAGTGAATTTTCCCTGAGAGTTTAATGATTAGGGAGCTGGAGAAATTTAGTGGATAAACAGATGAGAGAGAGAGAGAGAGAGAGAGAGAGAGAGAGAGAGAGAGAGAGAGAGAGAGAGAGAGAGAGAGAGAGAGAGAGAGAGAGAGAGAGAGAGAGAGAGAGAGAGAGAGAGAGAGAGAGAGGCAGGGAGGGAGGGAGGGAGGGAGGGAGAGAGAGAGGCAGGGAGGGAGGGAGGGAGGGAGGGAGAGAGAGGCAGGGAGGGAGGGAGGGAGAGAGAGAGGCAGGGAGAGAGAGAGGCAGGGAGGGAGGGAGGGAGGGAGAGAGAGAGGCAGGTAGGGAGGGAGAGAGAGAGGCAGGTAGGGAGGGAGAGAGAGAGGGATGGAGGGAGAGAGGGAGGGAAAGAGAGAAACAGGAAGGAAGGGGGACGAGAAACACAGGATGAGGGCAAAAAAGAAAAGAATCATGGAGTCTAAATGAAATGCCACTCCGGGTAAGGAGAAAATAGCACGGCGAGAAAGCAGGTCAGCTGAATTGCTGGGGATGTTCGTGAGTGACTTTGCCCTTAGGCGCAAGTCAAAGTGCTTTCTCTTCAGCTTTTTTTCTTTCTTTCGTTCTTTCTTACTTTCTTTCTTAATCTTCGCTTTGGCACAGAATCTCACCTATTCAATATAAAAAATGTCAGGAGTTCTACTTTTAAACATGAAACAGAAGGCTGCTCACAATGGATTTAACTTCAATAATGTGACATTTCGAAATGAAAGAAAATAGCTGATGGGAAATAATGCAGGTGGGGGCTTGTGTACGATACATAATACCCGTAGAAAGCTATCCATTAGCATTCCTGTTCAAGCGATGGGAAATTTTTTTTTTTTTTGCTTCTGTATCGCATTGGGTTTGCACCCACCAGTTTGGCTGGTCCAGAATTTTAAAACTTAACTTTAAAAGTCAAATATGTTCTGATTGGCTGTAATTGTTTTCTGTCGCATGGTTGTTTTGCTTTCACTGTAGACTGTAAGAGTAAAAGAGAGAGATGTCCAGAGAAAAGAAAGATAAAGAAAGATGACCTTTAACTTCTAATCTTTACACACACCTACACAGTGAGAAACCTTTGTTTCAGTGTAGATTTCCTAAAATATGGTACTTTATCCATTTTATATAATACAGTGATTTTGTAACATTAAAACATTGTTTCAGCCAGAAATGTCATAGCGCTCATACTAATAATAATGATAATAATTATGGAAATAATGATCTACTCATCAATTTCTTTATTTTTTCCATCCCTCGCTCTCCTCTTCCACACTTCATTTCACAGCTCGTGGAGGGTTCAGCACGCTTCATTTAATGACATTAATTAATTCCCACTCTCTTTCTTTAATGAGCCAAATCAGTCATGATTCAAACAAAAAAAGAAAGAAAAAAGTTAGCGAGTAGCTTCTTCTTAATGTTGTAACGTCCAGATAGGACGGAATGTTTCAAATCGACAAAATCCTCTGTGTGCTTTGCCGAATGAGAGACATCAGCCAGAAACCAAACAGAAAATGTATGAATGTGAATCTATTATTCACTTATAATCTGCTCAATTGTTCTTAAACAAAAGTGTGTACTCATTAGTTAAGCATTTGCTCATTTGAGGCTGTAGTCTGGGCTAATGTGCAGTTCAACCTTATGCACACTTTCACCCTTTTGTTTGGATTAGACGAACCGTAGTTTTGCACAGACAGACTTTAAGAAATAAAAGTCCAAGTTGCATATTATTCTGGCAAAAAAAAGCCTACTTAAAGGGGAAGTGTGTTATTTAAAAAGATAATAATAATATATATTTTAAATAGATAATAATATGCATAAAAGTTTATTTTCATGTGAACACTGTACACAAAAAAACAGTATTTGCAGTGTTTGTTTGAGCCTCCTGACCAGCCCAGGTGGACGACATCAGTTATTCAACGATTGTATGACTGCCTTAACTGACAGAGAGGGCAAAGGTCACAGTCAGACCGCCTCACATATGTGTCAGCATTCACACTCGTGGTGTGTTTTGTAAAGACCATGGAGTATGAGCACAAAAAATGGACAATAGGAACTGAAACATGGTTGACAAGCTTTTGCTCATTCAGAGAGAAATATGGACTGGGAGTGGAGCTGCACCTGTGTTGACCTATCTATGCAGTAGATCTAGTTCTCCCTGTGGAAAACACAGTGATGTCATTGCTAGCCTAAAGCAGGTCTAACACTGACCCTTATAACCCCAGTGGGAATGAGCAAGCCAGCATGGATAACTGGCAACATTCCAACCACAAAAATGTAACACCTCATTATTCACATAAAGGAGCCCGAACCCATGTTTTTTTTGAACATTCTACAAGAAACCACCTCATGCACAGTGAACTCACTATTTTTGGAACTAAAGAGATGTATTGAATGGTTCAACCATGCCAAATGGACCAGTTTAATGCCAGTATGAATTTCCCTGCTGGCCCAGAAATGTTTATATAAGTTAGTGTCTGTCTAGCTGTTGAACCAGCACATTGCCATTCAGATCTTGATTGCTTGGTAGTTCACTAAAAAAGGAAAATTCTGTCTACATTTCCTTCCCCTCATGTTGTTTCAAAATGGTCTTTCTTTCTTCTGTGAAACACAAAAGAAGACTATTTTGGTTACCATTTTGGTTACCACTGACTTCCATTTTATGGACAAAAAAAAAGACATTTCTCAAAATATCTTCTTTTATGTTCTACAGAAGAGAGAAAGAGCAATTTTGAAACAGCATGAGGGTATGACAGATTTTTTTTTTGATAAGATGAGAGAGAGGTTAAGAAGGCTAATGACCTACTGCTTCCACTGGCATTCTGAATGAATGGACACTTTGCTATCCCATGAGGTCACAGTACAGTAACAGCTACATAGCTGGCATCAGAGGTCAAACAACAATGTCAACACGGTGCATGTGGCACTGGCACCAACCATCAGTGTCACATGTAAAAGTTACCAATCACAGTCAACTGATATTTAGGGATGGCCAATTCTAAAACGAATATCACAATAATAATCACACCTTGTCATAACCAGATGGAACCCACAATAAAAGGTATCTTTTCCATGTTAATCAGAGCCTTTTGTCCTAGCCAGCTGCGAAAGCGCTATCCGATGAACAACAAGGGGATTCTATTTTTTAAAATGGTTCTATTTTTGCGACGTCGCGGCTGACAGCTTAATGATTATCTCGGGTGCTTGTGTTTTGTGCAATATTACATTTTTTTTTTTTAGTTTGAATATAATTTCTGAATTACTTTGATTTTGAAATCTGCATTTGATCATATAGACCACAACATTCCCTTGAATAGACTCGACAATTCTCAAATCATACTGATACTCAGTTCTATATTTCTTCGCGCCATTCTTATCGGAATGCATAGTTGTCAGTTGAAAAAAAATGGGATGACTATCACTACTACTTAATTCTAAATCTTTCATTTGAAAGCCACATTTCTAGCATTTATAAAACCACATTTTTCCATCTTAAAAATATATCTAAATTACAAAATATGCTCTCAATGACAAATGCGGAACAGTTAGTTCATGCGTTCATGACCTCAAGAACTCCAGCGGGTCCAAAACGCAGCAGCTCGAGTTCTTACCCAAACCAGGAAGTATGACCATATTAGCCCGGTTCTATCAACACTGCATTGGCTCCCAAATAAAAACTGTATACATTTTAAAATCTTAATTACTTACAAAGCACTAAATGGTTTAGCTCCTCAGTACTTCAACAAGCTCTTAAAGCATTATAGTCCTTCACGCCTATTGCAATCTTAAAATTTTGGACAGTTAATAATACCTAGAATATCAAAATCAACTGCAGGCGGTAGATCCTTTTCCTACTCAGCAGCCAAACTCTGCAATAGTCTTACTAGCCTTATTTGGTAGGCAGACACACTCTGTCAGTTTAAATCTAGACTAAAAACACTCTTTAACCTGGCATACACATTACACATTATTAATTTCTATAATTCAAATCACTTAAATGATTGTTAGGCTTCTTAAATTAAGTCAACCGGAACTAGGAACACTTCTTATAATACCCAATGTACTTGTTACATCGTAAGAAGAATGGCATCTACACTATAATATTAGTCTGTCTGTTTCATCCTTATCTTGAGGTTACCATAGTCAGCTGGATCCGGTCCGTATCCAGATCAGATGGTGGACCTGCACCTAGATACGACCACAACTTAGCCCGGAATGTCAGCAGAGACCGTGTCTACTAAGCCCCTTTCACACAGAGATTCCGGAAAATACACGGATAATGCGACCCGGGATTTGTCCCGGGATTGTTTGATTTTGGGCCATTCACACTGCCAGTGATTTTCTGGGATCTGTGGGTGCATTCACACACATCCCGTAAAGATCCCGTAAAGACACATGACGTCAGGATGAGACGTGTAACGTACACGTCGAAAACATGTACACGCGCGTACCGTTCCACAAAGCTGGCGAACGATGGAGTAAGGAGCTCCTGGTCTCTGCTTCGTTCCAGTTTGCAGACATTTTCTTTCTTTGTTGATAACGAACACAAACTTTCTTCTAAGAGCAACAGAGTCGCGCGATGGCACGTGTGGCATCACTATGACACACCCCTTACGGCATTGGTCCTGGCTTTTGTTCACACAGGGCGCGTTCCGGGACTGATTCCGGCAATGTTAACAGGTTCTCAACCTGGAATCGATGCCGGTATCAATCCCGGGTCGTGTTTGCGTTCACACAGAGGGCGTTCTGGCAATTTGATGGCAATTTGCAGGGATCATTGCGCTGTATCAAAGGGGCTCTAGACGATTCCCTGTGAAGGCCTAGTAACATGACAGTCACCGGCACAGATCCTCAGCAGAGACCACAGGAAACAGACAGGTCCTCTGCACAGAGCCTATGGCCAGTTTCGGCTTCATACCGGCGTGATGAATCATAATGACAACGTGTTCATTATTTGGCCAGAGGAGAACTGGTCACCCGAATCAGCCTAGTTTCTCCAAAGGTTTTTTTCTCTCCATTCTGTCACCTGATGGAGTTTGGGTTCATTGCCACTGTCGCCTCTGGCTTGCTTAGTTGGGGACACTTAATATTCAACAATATTATTGTTCTGACACTGTTGTACGAGAAGTGAACTGAGATGGACATTTTTTTTTTTGCAGAACTGCTTTATAGATAAAATTAACTGATTTAATAATTAATGATCATAAAATTGTTAAATGTTGTTAAACAATTGTTGTTAAACATAAAATTGTTTAATGTTGATTAATTCGATTTTTACTTCTAATTCCATTTAGTTGCAAACACCACCATTTTCTCAAACCCACTTTTACTGGAATATCCTACTGACAAATGCACAAGCCGAGAAATCTGGTGAAAAAAGAGAACCCATGTTCTCTTTTTCGTTCAAGCTTGCCTCTGACAATTTGCAATGATGCATTGTTGAAGGAAGTAGACGCGGGCATGGATACTGGCCACCATTAGCACAGTGTCACCTTCAGTCAGCTGTCTGCCGGAGCGAGACACGAGCGCTGAAAAAGAATTACTCAATTACATGAGATGAACATGAGAAATGCAAGATCTGCAACTCTCCAGATACGCAGTAATCAGCCACAATTCACAGCTGTGTGTGTTGCATTACCAATGAGCAGTCATGCCGTTTGGTAATGCAACACACACAAGGAATGTTTACTAAGAGTTCAACATTAAAAAGTAGAGCACGTTATTAATGCACAAATACATGTAAACACTTGCTTAACAGGAAACCCTGCTGTGTACATGCATGCAGTAGATATCTTAAGCTGCATCATAATGGACACAGAACGGCATGAGCTCATGAAATTTTGAGATGAAAGTCAAAGGTATCAAAGTCATTCAAGCAGGCTCCTTTTTAAAAAATATGATAAGGTGATCCTAAAAGGTCACAGCTATTACCTCTACCGAACATGCTAATGGAGTCATTTATCTCTGTGTCACCTCCAAAACAGTCCCTATGGAATATATAATATTCTGCTGAACGATTCCATCTGTTCAAATATTTTGGTGTGTGTGTGTGGGGGGGGGGGGGGGTCTAGTTGTACTCATCTTCTACACTGGGTTCAGTAGGTTATGGTTCCACCACCATGGCCTCATTCTGCCATTAAATCAACTCCAATTACTTTAGGTCTTTGAGCCTGAGGGCAAAACTTCTTTCTGTCTCTTAGGATTTCCCCACTATGTAACAACCAGCATGATGCAAGTCAATCAAATCTCAGCTCATTACATCATGCAATATTTATTCATATCACAATTATATAAAAAATAGTAGCACTGCAGGAAATTGTAAAATTAACTTTTTTCCCATTATTTTCTTTCTTTCTTTTCTTCTAATATATAACAACATATATGAAAGGGACATAACAATGAACTGCACAGTAGGAATGACCCTAGCACTGTAATAAAGAGGACCTGTAGCAATCATAAATACAAATGCATAGGTCTAAGCAATATAGTCATTTTACGCTTCTAAGTCCATTCATTCTCTAGCCATCAGATGGTTTTATGTTTCTCCTGCTCTGCAGTGTTGGTTTACATAAGTCAGGATGTCTGCAGGATAAATTATATGACAAATGTGATATTTAAAAAAAAACACAAACAGAAACGCATCAGGGCACGACGCTAAGGATTTTTTTCTACTGGCTACATTTTTACTTGCCATGCCAAAATTTTCACTGGCCACAACACAAAAAAAGTAATAAATAAATCAAATAAAATAGGCCTAGTTATTGTTTTCTGTGGTTTTGACCCACCTTAATAAATAAGTAGAGTCAACGCTATGGGGAACGCCCTCAATGTCAACAGTGTCTGGACATGTGTAACAAACACAGGAATTGATTGGCTGATGACAGTATACTAAAGGGATACTCCACCGGTTTTTTTTATATTAAACTGTTATTCCCTTAACTAAGACGAGTTGATACATACCTCTCTCGTCTCAGTGCGTGCACTATATCGCTCTGTATTGCCGCAAAACTATGTTAGCACTCAGCTTAGCCCAGTGCATTAAATATGGGCCAAAAAGAGAAGCGACCAAACACTTCCTCATTTTCCCTATTTAAACACAGTTACTCGAGTAGTGTAACTCGACCTAGACTGGTGACACAAAATAAAATGTTGTGTTTTTCTAAGCATTTAAAATTGATGACTATATTGTATTACGGAATACTATAGCAAGTGCTTTTGAGCAGTTCGACTTTGCGCAATAATATCATCACTCGTGAAAAGTCCTCTTACCGGCTCCCGCTTCCTCTCCCCCTCCCTCTCATTTCCGTCAATACAACCAACCTGACATGCGCCGGTAGTAGTAGTTTGAGCGGAGTTGACGAAGTAATAGGTTGTTGGAAGCTAGTTTGTGTACAATCATGGTTAAAACGTGCATCGTAAAGGGTTGTGAAAATAAGGAGAATGTACATAGTGCTGTCATTTTTCACCAATTTCCAACACACCACATAAAGCAGAGAGCTTGGTTAGCTGCTTTGAACAAGAATGAGAGGGAGGGGGAGATGACGGCATAACCGGAAGATACAAAGGGACGCCGGCACACACACACATTAGCTTTTTTGCTCTTAAACTAAAGCACTCTGTGTGAATTGTCTGTCTTATTTGTTGTTGTCTGTCCTTATTCAGTTACACAAGCAGTCAAAATGGCAAGCGAGCAGTTTAGAGCGTGTGTGCATCCGTGTCCGCGTTATTTAACGGGCACGGACACACACCAGCTGTGTGTTCATTGCCTTGGCGTGCAGCACGCTAGGGCGGCGCTTGAGGGTACGGCCTGTAGCGAGTGTGATAAGCTGCCGCTCAGGGTTTTGCGCTCACGGCTGGCCGTGTTTGATGAGCACGGCCAGGCTCGCGAGCCCCGCGGTTCTGGGCCCGCCGTTGTCGAGGCAACGCGCCGCCGCAGATCGTGGGGCTCACAGATGGATCTCTCAGGGGGACACGGGACTGCTTCGGCATCTTCCCGATCATCGTCTGAGGATTCAGATGTTCTCCCGCCCCGTGTGGAAGGCCGCGAAGCGGCTTCTTCCCGCAAGTTCCCGCGATGTTACATTTATCTGGCTCTGAGGAGTCAGATAATTCAAGCATCACGGTGGGTGAGGTGGAGCTGATCAGCCACTTCACGCACCCGCTCAAGAGGAGCTGGTGGAGGTTTTGACCTGCGCTGTGGCCAAACTAAAAATTTATTGGCCACAGGAAGAATTACAAATCCAGCCACCAAGCAAGCTGGATGAAAGATTTTATAAGCGCAGGTCTCATCCTCCACACCAGGGCCTTCCATTTCTGTTCAAATGTTTCAGTTATGCAAGTCATGGGTGAAACCTTATTCAGCCAGGCTCTCCAACCCCCCAGTGCTTGATTTTTCGAATGTGCTGGGGGCGGCTGAGCCTGGTTACGGGACATTGCCTCGGGTAGAGGAGGCTCTCGCGAGCTATCTTTCTCCCGAGGCCGCATCGTCCCTTAAGGCCCCGGTCCTGCCCACTAAGCCGTGCCGCGATACATCTGCACTGGTGGGCAGGGCTTACATGGCGGCTGGGCGGGCTGGTAGCTCTCTGCACATGATGGCGGTGTTGCAGGCCTACCAGGCCGACCTCCTCAAGGAGCTGATGAGGGTGAGGGTCTTTCTCCGAGTGACATCACAGAGCTAAGGAAGGCCACCGACCTGTCTCTCCGCATCACCAAAGAGACGGCCCGTGCCATCGGCCGCTCCATGGCTGGGTTGGTGTGTGTGGAGAGACATTTATGGCTGAATTTGTCGGGATGAACGAGAGAGAAAAACCTTTTCTCCTAGACTCCCCGATTTCACCTTCTGGCCTCTTCGGCGGCGCGGTTGATACCGTCGTCGAGAGGTTTCAGGAGGTGAAAAAACAGTCGGCGGCCCGAGGGAGCCTGGCAAAGGAGGCGGCGTTCTCGTGGTAAGCCCTCTGAGCCTAAGGTCGATTTGAGAACCGTCCTGAAGGCAAAGAAGGCTTCCACAAAGCGGTCCTAGTGGAGAGGCTGGTTCCCTTAGTAGATTATCTCGGTGCATGGTCATGCCTTCCGAATATTTCTGCGTGGGCCCTGCGTACTGTAGAGCTGGGTTACAGGCTACAGTTCAGTTCCCCTCCCCCGAGGTTCAACGGGGTGGTCTGGACTGTGGTCGGCCCAGAGCAGGTTCGGGTTATGGAACAGGAAGTTCAATCCTTGTTGGTCAAGGAGGCCATAGAACGTGTTCCTCTGCCAGACAGTTAGTCCAGGTTCTACAGCCGGTACTCCATAGTTCCCAAGAAGGATGGGGGGTTGCGTCCAATAATAGATCTCAGGCACTTGAATCGGTCTCTGAGGAGATTCAGGTTCAAAATGCTCACAATCCCAGCCATCGTGAGTCAGATCCAGTTCGAGGACTGGTTCGTCACGATAAATCTGAAGTACACATACTTCCATATTTCCATCCTTCCATGTCACAGGAGGTTCCTGAAGTTCGCTTTCGGGGGCGAAGCGTAGCAATATTGGGGTACTTCCCTTCGGCCTAGCTCTCTCCCCTCGCACCTTCACCAAGTGCATGGATGCAGCGCTGGCTCCGCTGACACTCCAGGGCATCCGTGTACTCAATTTCATCGACGACTGGCTAATATTGGCCAGGTCGTGCGAGATGGCAGTTCGGCATCGAGATGTTGTTCTGGCCCACATCAGTGCCTGGGGCTGAGACTCAACACAAAAAAGAGTGTGTTGACGCCCTCCCAGAGTACTACGTTCCTCGGGGTTATATGGGACTCCACGACGATGTGGGCACAAATTTCTTCCGCACGGATGGAGTCGATACGGGCGATGGTCTCCAGAGCAAAGCTAGGCCACAACCTCACTGTGAAGCAGTTTCAGAGAGTGCTGGGGCTCAGGGTAGCAGCGTCCTGTGTCATACCTTTTGGCCTGCTACACATGAGACCCCTACAGTGGTGGTTGAGAGCCAAGGGGTTTTCCCCGAGGGGAAATCCATTCCGTATGATCAGGGTAACACGCAGATGCCTTCGTTCTCTTGTCATATGGAGGAAACCTTGGTTCCTGTCCCAGGGACCGGTGCTGGGAGCATCATGTTGCCGGAAAACCGTTTCAACAGATGCCTCCCTCACTGGTTGGGGCGCGGTCATGGACGGCCGCTTTGCGAGAGGTCTGTGGGAGACCCGGCATTCTTCCTGGCACATCAATTGCCTGGAAATGCTGGCGGTCTACAAAGCTCTTAGGAGTTTTTTCCCGGACCTCCGTGGCCACCATGTCCTGATACGCTCGGACAACATGTCACGCCGCGTATCTGAATCACCAGGGGGGTCTGAGGTCGCGCCCTCTATGCAGACTGGCACATCAGATCCTTCTGTGGTCCCAGGGGAAACTGTCGTCCCTCAGAGCGATATATGTCCCCGGGGATCAAAATCAGGGAGCAGACGTCCTGTCGAGGCAGGGGCTGAGGCCCGGGGAGTGGAGGCCATGTGCGTGAGATTCAGCCCAGTGGAAGTGGATCTGTTCGCGTCTCAAGAGACGTCCCACTGTCCACTGTGGTTCTCTCTCAGGTATCCTGCTCCGCTGGGGCTGGACGCCATGACGCAGACGTGGCCGAGGCTGCGTCTGTACGCATTTCTCGGACATTGTGGCACTGCTGGAGGGCCTCTGAGGAGGGACCTGCTGTCGCAGGCAGGGGGCACAATATTCTCGTCGCCACACCTATCACACCTCAACATCACAGGACCTTTGAAACTTCTCTTAAAGCAAGAACAGTCACGAGAACATCATCTACTTAATTATTTCTTGGGATAGACTGTGAATATGGTATGTTGTAGCACCAGCATCTGGCTAAACTAACATCTAAAGGCAAATTTAAACTGCACCAACAGATGTCGATCAGCGCAGACAGTCACCAGGTTACAGTACTTGTAACTTCTCAATCTTTCCAAGACCTGACAGATGCTGACTTAACATGACTGAAAACAACATTTGAATTGGCCTTAACGCAATTAAAGGTCACAACATTTTTGAGCCTTAGCCATAAAATAATTGTTCAGAGAACTTTGCTAAAAGTGACTGTATTTGTGTAGTTGACTCACAACATGTCCATGAACATTTCTATCAATCATCAATATTTTGTTATGCATGTTTTTTTAACCACTAGAGTGGCAAAAAGTTACATAGTGTGCCTTTAGATAATCTGTTAAAAAAGAAAAATAATAGCCATGTAAACCTCTGAAGCCACCTCAAACAGATTAAAAATACCTAGTGCGCATACACAGTAGATTTTTTGTTGTCGATGTTAAAAATTCAGATGAATTAAAGCACATCACACAACAATACACAGCAGAAAATGCTTGATATTTTATGTCAACAATCTATTTGCTCTCTGCAGCACGTTCAGCTAAGAACAATTCAGATGGAAATGATTCCTTAGGAGCCGCTGAGTCACAGCCCCTTTTGATAACCTTAAAGTCCTTGAGCTCCGACTAACTGTGACGTAGCTCTCTTTGCCTCGTTCTGCTGTAGCCTCGAGGCATGTGCCCCAACATTTTCTCAGATTCATTGTTTGGTTGGCATAGTAGACTCGATGTTTACTGCTAGTGCTAAAACCTCACAAAGGTGACTTCGGAGCTGTTCACACAATTTATGTTCTTTCATCCAAAAATAACAAAATTAAACAATAATCAAATAGCATGCAGAGGTTTTGTGAGGAATTTTTAAAAGCTGGACTGTTTTTAACTCGATATGTTTAGGTTTGCCGAAATTGGGCTGGCTATGTGTTGTTTGGAGAGAGTGTGTGGCTGAAGTTAGCTAAATCATGGAAATCGTCTGTGGCACATTTAAGCTTGTTAAGCCGAGTGCAAAGCAAGTACATTAAGATAATGTGGATTGTAATTGTGTTCGTAACAACAAACATGATACTTAAGTACTTTGATCGTTAGCAATGTCAAGTTAGCAGTATTTGGTAATCCGACAATGAGATGGAAATATCAATGTCAGGAGGTATTTGCTCTATGTCATGAGAAATGGATTCATACAAATCAAAATTGTGGCATTAGTTGGTATTAAAAATTGGTTAGCATGCAGGAGTGTGTAACATGATATAGTGGATAAACACAGTATTGGATTTGTGCGGAGCCTGGGGTTTGCTAATGAACATCATAACTCCATCAAGGGGAGGAGGTCTAATATGATGCTAATGCCTCCTGACTTACGGCCATGATGAAGTAAGCCAATTACACATGAAGGCCACAACATTGGGAGTGCTGGGATCTCACTGCTGATCTGTGAAATCAGAGTCACACAAGCACAGACACAGACACGTTAACACACACATATGCGCACACAGAGTGTGATAAATGTACAGTTAGCTGTGCAAAGTGTCTATGTGTGAGTTGAAGGCTCTGCTGAAATGTCACTTCCTAGTCATGGCCCGAGGGCCACTACGCCTGGAGTTGCCATGGAAGCATCCTCATGCTTGAGCAGAATATTGATTAGGTTTAAGAACAGATGTTCACAGGCACACACACACATACACACACCACATGGCTATGATCAAAGTAGCATATTTCTGAAGGAAATTCTCTCAAAATTAATACAGGTCACTTTTAGAAAGCTGTATGAACATGGGAACATGGAAACATGAGTGTCTATGGCATATTCCCTTCAAAGGCTTTCCACAGCAAGAGCATCAGACGGTTGATGGGTGTAGGAGTTGAAAATAGTAAAAACATGTTAATTAGTTAACTGTAAATTACCTTACCTTATACGCTGAAAAACTGTAAATGGTTTAACATCACATTATGTAATTTTACTGTCAAATGCTGTCAAATTGATGGTTTTTGTAAGTAAAAACTATGAATTGCCATATAATTTACAGTAAGAAAAAAACAGTAAAACGACATTTCCAGAAGTCCCCGCCTTACACATCACATAATTACATTTTTTATAAATAATTTTGTTTCTTGTTATTTTTGTTATCAGTAAAGTGCATTAGTGTGTTTTGTGTTACATTTTATTTAATGTTTATTGCATTATTTTTATTTTGTATTATTTTAGTTGCATATGTGTTTGCATGTATGGCCCTTCACATTGTGTGAGGAAAATCTCTTTTGTGTTGAATTTAGGGCAAGTTAGCACGACAATAACACATTAACAGTTTTAATAAATAGCAAAGTTAAAGCAGGCTCTATTTGACCCTATGAATCACCAGTAGTTCAAGACAGTGTTGCCAGGTCTGTGGTTTTCTGAAGACAGTTCCGTTTTTTCTGTCCCTAGAAATGTCCCCGTTTAACAGCTTGTTCAAAACAACCTGCAAATGCATTGCAAAAAAGCCCGACCAACATACAGCAACCTGCTAATTATAGGAGCAATCGTGTAGCGATTATTTTCAACTACAGATGATGCGCGCCGCTACTTCATGAAGAACGTAAGCTGGACCAGAGCAGAGCAACATAATCGTAAAATATCAAAAGAAACATGGTTATTGCTTCATCGTATAAGTAGCCTATAAACAGCCTGTTTAACCCGTTAACAATCGAGCTGTTGTAGAGTTTGAACTTGGACTCGAATATAAAGAAATGCGATCAGTGCTTAGTTCAAGGAGTTCAGTAAGGTTGGCAATATATTCACAGTCAAACTTCCAGAATCAATAACTCGTGAGCAAAAGGTTGTTAAAACACAAATGACACCTATTTCCAATCATAGTAACGTAGACAACGAGCTACAACCCAATTAACCTCAGTTAAATAAACATTGCATTTAAAAACAATCTAATTAAAAGTAAGTAATAAAATAAAAAAACAAAGAAACGCATTACAGGTAAAAGAAAAAGTTTGTACACTTTCAGGTTTAATGCACAGATATTTTTTGACATCAGATTTTTTTCCCTGTCCGTTTCAAATATCACAATTTTAGATTCAATCCTGCATTTTAATATGGTTGTCACTCCCGAAACTTTGCAGTATGTAGTTAGCTACGATGGCCAAGTAGTGCACAACACAACGAAATTTAAAAAGCAAACATACGTTTAATTGTTGTAATTGTTTACTGTACATACATTAAGGGAGGTATTGGGAGAATGTCACCTGTAGTAAGTCAGTGCTATACAGTAAATCAGTCTGCCCATTAGGGATTTACTATAACTTTGTAAATATCGTTCACTTGAATGCATGTTTAGACGTTTATATTTTTGGACTGTGAGTGGAATTTGAAGAGGGTCTCTTCAGCCTAGGTGAATATGCAGCAAATATCAAACCTAAATCTAAACTTTACTGTGGAGCATTTTCGTTGTGTTGTGAACTAATGTTTACTTTTTAAATTGTGTTGTGTTGTGCACTACTGGGCCACCATACTTAGCAGCATGAAAATTTAATATGTAATATTTTGAAGAAAAAAAAAATATTATTTGTGTACTAATGTGTTGGAAAATTACAAGAAATTCATTTTGTGAGGTATTTAACACCTTAACGAATTAACACCTTATTCATTTGAATAACAGATGAAATTCATTTTTAGAAAAACAACACCAGTCAAACAACAAAACAAAAAAAAACATGGTTGACATGCATGATTGTTCTGCATAGGCATTATTTATGCCATTTGGAATGCTCTCCTTGAAATTGTTGTGCACAATTTTCCACAATTCATTGCACTCTGCTGGTGAGCTGTTTTGACCACTTATGTAAATGCAGCGTATAAGCACCGGCTGCCGTTCTCACAAACATCAAAATTGTCACAGTCACGTTTGTTTGGACTCTTTGCGTTTCATCGTCTGCGTTAATCACTCATTTGTTGTCACGGACACTAATGATTTTCAGTGTGTGGATGTGTTGTGGTCTGGTCCTGTACCCACTGGATTTATTAAATGTTATCTGATTGCCTTCATCTTCATCATCTTCTTCTTGCTCGTTACTACAACCACAAGTGTGCTAAAAATATTTATTTGCTTCTTTTTTACTTTTACAAAAATTATTGAACGACCTTCAGGACAAGAGAACAAAGAAACCATCCCTATAGCTTACTCAGAGTAAAACTGCACTTTATTGTGCAAAATAAGACAGGATGATTAACTCAGCAAATTTCCACACCACTGCCGCTCTCATTCAAAAAACTAATTATGAAGCTTTGCATTTCTGTCAGGACTCCCACAAGGAGGAACAGTTTGGTTAACAACGACAGGCTCTAATGACACATTGCTATGATCAGGTTTCTCTGATCCTCTGAGGATAGCAGGACAATCATGCAGGCATGAGATGTTCAAACACACACAAATAACAAGGAGTAGAAAAAGGATCATGACAGAGGAATCCCTTTGTGTCCCTCCACTGCACTGTAAACAAACTAATTTACTGACGGAGCAAAAATAGACATAAGATCTAGCCAAATTCTCGCTGAAATGTGTTGTAATTGATATTTTTTTAAAGAACTGCTGTATGAATGCAATAGCACTCTTGAAGTCATGCTGATGTACTGAATACCTTGTAGGATATTGCTAAAGGTTGCTTTAAGAGCAAAAATGCCACTATACCTGACAGATACCACTAAAACAAGAATATGGGCCCTATCATACACTCGACGGAATGCAGCGCCAGGTGCAACGCTAGTTTCAGCAAATACATTTAAATATTATAATTAAATAGCAAATGCATTTGCGCCCATGGGTGTGCTGGTCTGAAAACGAGGAGTGTTCAGGCGCATTGTTGGTTCTATTTTGAGGCAAATGAAATAGACTGCGCCATTGACTAACAAGAACCTGGTCTAAAGTCAATGGCGCAATATTTTTTTTGTTATTTAAAGAGTGTGTTAGTAATGTGCGCCTATAAGCGGGTCCACACCGCGTCTACACTCTGCTTATTATACACACAGGGATGCGCAGCAGCACACAAACATGTCAAATATTAAAAATAAAAAGATTACAATGTAAAAGATTATTATTGTGCATATAAAGATATGGTGGTATCCGGCTTGTGCCGTAGATGGTCTGCTTGCGCACTTTCATGATCTTGCGATTCTTGTGCTTCATTTTTCATTTTCAAATAAGTATGCCGTTTACAACACGTTTCACTGTTTCTTTAGCATCTCATATCCTCTGCACCTTGTTTTAAAGAAGCAGTGCCAAGTTAAATGTTGTTCCTCTTTTAATGTGGATCACAGCGGATCAATGTCAATTTAAAAACAACTGACCAATCAGATAAAAGAGGGGTTCGGGTAAGCATCCAACTTTTTATCCAATATCCATGAAACAAACAAATCCTGTTCCCCATACATATACATGTGTCCTTTGTCTTGAGTTGTTCATGTGTGTTAAATGTTATGGCAGAGAAGGGAATGTAACATTGTAGAGCAGCACAGGTGGTGATTGGGGTCCAATGAGAGTTCTGCTGTGTGCTGATCAGTATTTGATTATGTTACCTGAGCAGCAGCACACTGTGGGCCAGTGCCTTCATTAGCATCTCATCTACATAATATCTGAGCCAGTGCAAGTGCATTTGCATGCTCTACAGTTCAGCCCTCCTCTTAGGCTTGCCTACTGATATAGTGCACATCTTACATGCTACAAATTGTTTCTCAGGTGTATAAAAAGTCTCGATTTCTTAGAAACTTGAAGAGTTATTTTCTAAAATAGTAAATATCCTGTTTACAAGTAAATGTTTAATATCTTTATTTGAAAGAGGTTTCCCAGCTAAACAGTTAATCATGCGCCAAAGTCACACCATTGGTGGAGCTAATGTTGTGGGCCGGCTACGATGCTAAAAAAGAAATTCACCTATCCGGTTGTTAAGTCGTGACGTAACCAGTCTCCGATAATTACGTTTCCGGGTCCAAAGGCCGGTTCTCTCTACCGCTTTCGCCCGAGTTTTACATGCTGCAGTGTTGTGTCCCGTGTTGTTTAAATAGATCGGAGTTTAAAAAAGCAAGTGACATTCAACTGTAATTTTACCGCTTTCCCTGTGACGAGAAAGAGAAGAGGAAATGGCTGCAGTTAATAAGGTAAGTTAAAAATCTTAAACAAATGAAGAAACTTTGACCGGCAAGGGTGCCTCACTAAAGAAGGACGTGATCGTAAATAAATGAACAGGTTCCGCTATTGTTATTGGATCTGGACGTGCGGAGCGCTTGGACCCGGAAGAGGCTAAACATCACGCGTGACGTCAGACTTAACAACCGGATAGCATTCAAGTATGCCAATTTAGGTATGTTTACAGTAATGGCCAAAAGTGATGTCTATATGTTTTAATGTATGAAAAACTCTCACAGGAAAAAGCAAACTAACTACAACAATCAGTTATTAATATTTTGTTGATTATCTCGTTTTTGCATGTCTTCATAATTTCTTTGTATAATACACTTTGCATGTCTTCATAATTTCTTTGTATAATAGACTTTTGTCTGACAGCCTGGAAAAAAAATTATGTCTGCACAATTTGGCATGTTTCATTGTGTTATCACAAACAACAGCAATTAACTCCAAAAACAACGTTTACATTTTTTTAAAACAAATTTGTAATAATATTTGAAATAAAGGGGGAAGATGTCAATTTTCCTAGGCTAGACATCACTTTTGGCCATATCCATATAATCTTTCTCCTCAGTCGTGGGCTCACTCAGCCTGAAGAATAAGCCAAAAGAATAATACAAGAGAATCTTGCCGTTGAGACAGACCCACAGTGAACTAAAACAACGAAGCGGACTAAACAACTTAACAATAACTAAACAACTAAACTAAACTAAACAACGACCCTGCCGCTCACCTTCAGTGTTCTGCTGAAAAGAGCTATTTCAATAACTAAAAGAGCAAATTCACTCATGAAGATGTGTTCAATAGGCCTAAGTGTAGCACCACGTTTAATGTTTTGACTGGAATGAAAAAGGAGGCTGTGGGGGATAGAATTACAGTGTGTTCAATGGATTATAGTGTTTTTTTTAATAACATACCGATTGTTCAGCTGACCAAATATCGTAAAAAAAATAATAAAAAAAACTTGACAGTTGACAAACCATGGTGCGAAAATGACATAACCTAAGATTGTAAAGACTGTAACTCTATCCCTCACAGCCTCTTTTTCCTCTGCATTAAATTTAATATGGTGTCTAACCTGACTAAGGTCTATGGACAGGAGAGTTGTATCATCTCCCTGGGCCACCCTCATCCAGAGCCTGCTCTTAAGGAGACAGACTGCCCTTACTATGAGGGCATTAGTCTCGGGAAGCTGAGCTCTATGGTTGCACCCATATGGTCCCCCACCCCATTATTCATTATGTTCTCAGGAACCATGTACAAAGTAGCAGTGGAGCCGAGTATAAGGTCCATAGTGATGAGCTCATGCCGGTTCACTCTCCCACATCCACAACACATCCCCTGTAGTCAATAATTGGATCCCTTAAAACTCATCTTTGATAACCAAAATTACATATTAAAACATTTTTTACTTGAAATTAAACTATTCATGCCTTAAAATAGCTTGAATGTAACTCTACACTCTTGGCTCATTAAGTATATGGGGTTCTATGAATACACAAATGAACCCCGCCTCCACTCACTCACACCAGCTCAGAGATCCACTCGTTGTCGATCACGCGTTGACCTGATTGATTACAAGGTAGTTTGTGACGTCAGAAACACCAACGATTTCAAATCGCATTTTTTGAGACTCAGCAATGGTGTTGACTTACACATTTCCACATGGTAGGTCTTAAAGCATTATAAAAACACCAGATAGACATATAAACAACATTAAAAGCTTGATTTTCACCACAGGGGGACTTTAAGGCAAACCACCAAACCATGATTTTTTTACTTGCTAGTCGATGGCAAACTTAGAATTTTCTCTAATGAAATCACTAAGAGAAAAAAATGTACCAGGAAAAAATACTGAAGGAGAAAAGAGGAAAAGGATGAAAAGTAAAATTCGAATGATAGTTGACTGATGTTAAAGAGATGTTCATGAGAGGGAGGAAGTGCATTAGCTGAGTGAACGAAAAATCAATAACTGGAAAAATCCCAGTGCTGGACAAGACAGTGACTGAGCAGTGAATGGTGATGAGATGAGGAACAAGAGAGGAGTGAGACTGAAAAATGAATGCCAGAGAGACCAAAAGTGAAGTAGGAGGAGCTGATGCCAGAAGAACTATTAAGAGAGAATTGGTTTTCTAAATGACATCTTTGTTACAATTATTACAGAGAACATCTGTGGTTTCATGCACTGATATGGATAGGACTGGGATCTTTGTAGTTCCCTTTCGAGGGAACTCCCGCTGCGTCGAAAATCGACACTATGGGGAACGCCTTCAGCGTGACGCGTCTGAAACCAGTATGGAACTATTCCAATCTTGATTGGTGCTGCGTGATGAAGTCACTCGTGACGCCGCATGTGACGGTGAACCGGAAACTATAAAAGGACACCGGCAGCATAACAGCTCTAGCTTTCTGATCTTCAGCAAGCGTTATATGTGAAACTGTGTGTCTTATTTGGTGTTGTTTGTGATTTATATATAGAAAATGGCAGCTAAGAAACAATTCAGGCAGTGTGCGTCCCCTTGTCCACGCTTTTTGAGCGAGGGTGACACACACTCGCTCTGTGTTGTTTGTTTGGGAATGGAGCATGGACAGGCAGCACTCGAGGGTGCTGTCTGTGCAAACTGTGATCTCATGCCTATGAGAACGCTCCGTTCCCGCCTCGGCCTGTTCAATGAAAAAACAGGTCAGGCACGAGCTCCCCAGGGATCAGGTTCCGCGTCTGTCGAGGCAGCGCGGCGCTTGCATTCATGGGGATCGCAAAGGGATCTGGTTGGGGATGTTGAGACGGCTGAGGCCCTTTCTCAACATTCATCAACCAGTTCCCATGGTCCCGCTCATGGTTCGGGAGCCCGCTCTGCGGCTTCTCCCGCCCGTGATGAGGACCAGATGCTCGAATTGTCTGCCTCTGAGGAGGTGGATAATTTGAGCATCGGTGCAGGGGAATGTGGGGATCTGCCACCCCATTCTCCTGCATCTGAGGAGCTGCTGGAGGTTGTGACTAGGGCTGTGGCCAAGTTAAATATTAGTTGGCCACCAGAGGTGCAGGAAGCAACAGTTGAAAGCAAACTCGATGAGCGCTTCCTGCAAACCCAGTCGCAACCTTCACGCCGGAGTCTTCCATTTTTTCACGATCTTCACACCGAGGTGTCAAGATCGTGGAATAAGGCCTTCTCCTCTTGACTTTCCAGCCCCAATGTAAATATATATGCCAACATAATGGGGTCGGGAGAGATGGGCTATGGGACGATGCCTCGGGTTGAAGAGACATTTGCATCTCATCTCTCGCCCGAAGCTGCATCGTCCCTGAGGGCTCCGGCGCTTCCCTCCAAGCCCGGTCGTACAACATCGGCCTTGGTTGGGAAGGCATATATGGCGGCAGGTCGGTCCTGCAGGAGCCCCATTGTGTGCAGGCATACCAGGCCGACCTGTTAAAAGAGGTGGACGATAGCGGGGAGGTCGCCCTTGACGATATTCAAGAGATGCGTCGAGCGGTTGACTTGTCTCTCCGTGCTACCAAGGAGACGGCCCGCGCAATCGGCCGTTCTATGGCAGCCTTGGTAGCAACGGAGAGACATTTGTGGCTGAATTTGTCGGGCATCGGGGACAGGGACAGGGCCTTCCTCCACGACGCCCCGATTTCGTCTTCTGGCCTCTTCGGCGACGCAGTCGACACTGTCGTCGAGAGGTTTCAGGAGACGAAACGTCAATCAGCCGCATTAAAACAGCTAATCCCCCGCCGTCGTCCCCAGTCTCGTGGGTCTGCTGCCAGGGGGCAGTCCCACGGGGCAGTCGCTGGCTCCTCCCACATGCAGGTGCAGAAAGAGAGTGTTGCTTCTCGTGCTCCCCCGAATAAGGCTTGGAGCCAGAGGCAACATTCTCAGCCGAAGTCTTCCCTGCCGAAAACGGATCTGAGGACCGTTATTCAGGCAAGGAAGGCTTCGGCGAAGAGGTCCTGACATGTTGCGCAGGCTTCTGAGGGCGTTCCCCCCCGTGATCGAGTGTCAAGAACTCACTCCTTCGCGGAGCCCTCAGGAAATCGATGTTCGCTTCCCGCCACCAAAGGTGCTTCGGGACGCATCAGTTTCCAGCGAACGCGGATCGCAGCGTCCACCCGTAATATTAGTGGCCCGGTCGAGTTCGCTTCCTCTCATGAGGCCTGCAGAAAAATTATTTCGGTTAAGACCTGCCAGTCATCTGCTTCAGGTCACCGAGGTCTTAAATTTAACACCAGAGGTCAGTCTCAAGAGACTGATCCCCCTAGTAGAATATTTAGACAACTGGAAGGGTCTTCAAAATATATCTCAGTGGGTCCTGCAAATAATAGAGAAGGGCTACAGAATCCAGTTCGAATATCGCCCGCCAAGATTCAACGGGGTCGTGCACACACTGGTCAGCTCCGAGCAGGGTCAGGTTTTGGAACAGGAAGTTCAGTCCCTCTTAGCAAAGGAGGCCATAGAGTATGTTCCTCCTCAAGAGCAGGAAACCAGGTTCTACAGCCGGTACTTCATAGTTCCCAAGAAGGATGGGGGTTTACGTCCCATTTTGGATCTCAGGGTATTGAACCGGTCTCTGAGGAGATACAGGTTCAAAATGTTGACCATACCTATTATCGTAAGTCAAATCAGGTCCGAGGACTGGTTTGTAACGATAGATCTAAAGGATGCATACTTCCATATTTCCATCCTTCCTTCAGTTTCTAAGGTTTGCTTTCGGGGGAAAGGCTTACCAATACAGGGTTCTTCCGTTCGGTCTAGCACTGTCACCACGCACCTTCACCAAATGTATGGATGCTGCTCTTGCTCCTCTCAGACTTCAAGGTATTCGCATCCTCAATTATATCGACGACTGGCTAATTCTAGCGGAGTCGGAGGTATTGGCAGTTCAACATCGAGATATTGTTCTGCACCATCTAAAGTGCTTGGGATTGAGACTCAATGTCAAGAAGAGTTCATTGACTCCTCTGCAAAGGACTATTTTCCTGGGAGTAGTTTGGGACTCACTTACGATGCGGGCACAGTTGTCTCCTGCTCGCGTAAATACCATCTTGACCACAGTAAAGAGTATCAGGCTGGGCCAAATCATCACTGTCAAGCACTTTCAGAGAGTGCTGGGTCTCCTGGCAGCGGCGTCCAACGTAATTCAATGTGGCCTGCTGCACATGAGAGCTTTACAGTGGTGGCTCAAGACCAAGGGGTTTTCCCCGAGGGGGGACCCTTTTCGCATTATCAAGGTAACACGCAGATGCCTTCATTCCTTGATAATGTGGAAGAAACCTTGGTTCCTCTCCCTAGGTCCTTTGTTGGGGGCACCGTGTCAACGAAAGATTGTGACCACGGATGCTTCCCTAACAGGCTCTAGGGGTGGGCGCCTTGGAGAGACACCCACTTATTGTTTGTTTCCTTCGCGGAGCAAGGAGGATGAGGCTTGTCGTCCAGTCCAGAGTTCCCTCTTGGGACCTGACAGTGGTCCTCGAAGGGTTATCCCTGGCCCCCTTCGAGCCCTTGGATGAGGTGGCTAAGAAATGTATGTCCTTTAAGGTAGCCTTTCTGCTTGCAATCACGTCCCTCAAGAGAGTCGGGGACTTGCAGGCTTTATCGGTTGCTCCCTCTTGTCTCGAGTTCGCTCCTGGCCGGGTAAAGGCCATTCTCCACCCTAGATCTGGCTATGTGCCTAAAGTGCCATCAAATGTGGCAAGGTCTATAATTCTTCAGGCGTTTCATCCTCCACCGCATATGTCGGATGAGCAAGCTAAGCAACATTTTTTGTGCCCGGTCCGAGCCCTGGAGGTCTATACTCAGAGGACCTTGGGCTGGAGAAAGTCAGACCAACTTCTTGTGTGTTTTGGGTCAATTAAAAGGCGCTCCCCTGTTTCTAAACAGACTATCAGTAGATGGATAGTAGAGGCTATATCTTCAGCTTACGAGGCGCGCAGTTTGCCTTCGCCTCTTCTACTGAAAGCCCACTCGACTAGAGGAGTGGCTTCCTCTAAGGCTCTTCTGTCAGGAGTCTCTCTTCAAGAGGTCTGTGATGCCGCAGGCTGGGCCTCCCCTCACACCTTCATAAAACATTACAGTTTGGATCTTCCCTCTACACCGGGATCACAAGTTCTCTCGTCTTAAGTATGCCAGATTTCATACCAGGGCGTTTCTCTCAGGAGTGGCGCAGTGGGCATTCGTTCCCCATAGTGTCGATTTTCGACGCAGCAGGAGTTCCCTCGAAAGGGAACGTCTCAGGTTACGACTGTAACCCTCATTCCCTGAGAAGGGAACGAAACGAAACGCTGCGTCCCTCGGCCACTCCTTCGCGCTACTGAGGACGACTTGCTTCGACCAATTGAAAGCTAGCGCTGTTATAGTGCCGGTGTCCTTTTATAGTTTCCGGTTGACCGTCACATGCAGGGTCACGAGTGACGTCATCACGCAGCACCAATCAAGATTGGAATAGTTCCATACAGGCTTCAGACGCGTCACGCTGAAGGCGTTCCCCATAGTGTCGATTTTCGCAGCGGGAGTTCCCTTCTCAGGGAACGAGGGTTACAGTCGTAACCCGAGAAGTTTTTACTGATGAGAGTGTTATTTGTCTGGATGTCGGTGTCAAAGTATCATGTGCTCTGGATTTGTGCATCAGAAACTCACTGAAATGAGCCATCACGTTGAGGACCACATCTGACACCACTCCATCTGATCCTTTCTGACCAGTGTCTATGATGGGAAACTAATTCAGGTTGATGTGCTTTATGTGTTGCCATATGACTTGACGCTACACTCAACTAGAAATACAACACAAACTAAACTCAAACAACCCCATCAAATGAGGCTGAGATAAAATAGTGCAATTAAATATTCAATATGTGAATAATGTACAAATACACTTTTTTGTGGTTTATGAGTGTCTGTAATGTTACAGGTTGCTAAAGGCATATTGTGTGTGCTAGCCATGTTACATAAGCACTGATGCACACTAGAGCAATGAGACAGAGATGAGTTTAGTTCATGTCCACAGGGCCAAAAGTCATTGCTGAAAAAATTAACATATGGAAAAACATAATGGCTTACTACACCCCATTTGAGAACACTGATAAAACATGCTACATACTATGGAATATACTATATAACATACATATACATACACACTATACTTTACTAGGGATGTCAAAACTTGATTAGGGTCGGTATTTAAAAAAAAGAGAAAGAAACCAATATCAGTCACTTTACAGAATCAGTAGAACCGAATATGTTCTATAACTAAGTGCAGTCACTGTATTCAAGCCATCTGCTGTTTGAGCTCAATCCTGTAAAAGTAATTATGAAATCTGCAATTCTGAACTTTAAACAAATTTGTATCTTTATTCTAGTGCTTCATGTTTCTACTTATTGTATTTTTTCTTTATTTCATTACTAAATATTAACTTGAAAAGAAATTACCAAAATTTGATTTAGGAATTATTACAGCAAAACTAAAAGTTCAGCAAAGTAAAAAATATAGAAGAGAAGAGAGTTCAGAGGCTGAAATTCCTGGAATACACAGCACTGTTTTTTTTTTATTTGATATTATTTGTATTAATAGAATTTCAGTCTTTTTTGTATTCAACCCTACTATATACACTCACCTAAAGGATTATTAGGAACACCTGTTCAATTTCTCATTAATACAATTATCTAATCAACCAATCACATGGCAGTTGCTTCAACGGATTTAGGGGTGTGGTCCTGGTCAAGACAATCTCCTGAACTCCAAACTGAATGTCAGAATGGGAAAGAAAGGTGATTTAAGCAATTTTGAGCGTGGCATGG
This sequence comes from Meda fulgida, assembly GCA_030578275.1. Lineage (NCBI taxonomy): Eukaryota > Metazoa > Chordata > Actinopteri > Cypriniformes > Leuciscidae > Meda > Meda fulgida. Next base: position 27,120,195 of record CM060635.1, on the reverse strand, counting down.
TTGTTGGTGCCAGACGGGCCGGTCTGAGTATGCTCAGTTACTGGGATTTTCACGCACAACCATTTCTAGGGTTTACAAAGAATGGTGTGAAAAGGGAAAAACATCCAGTATGCGGCAGTCCTATGGGCGAAAATGCCTTGTTGATGCTAGAGGTGCACGTACTAACCTAGAATACTGTCTAACACTCGTCGTCGGTTAGGAACCTGGGTGTGCTCTTTGATACCAATCTTTCATTTGAAAGTCATGTGTCTAGTATCTGTAAAACCACATTTTTCCATCTAAAAAATATATCTAAATTACGCCATATGCTCTCATTGACAAATGCAGGAAAATTAGTTCATGCGTTCATGACATCAAGGCTAGATTACTGTAATGCTCTACTGGGTGGTTGACCTGCATGCTTAATAAACAAACTACAGCTGGTACAAAACGCAGCAGCTCGAGTTCTTACCAGAACCAGGAAGTATTCTGACCATATTAGCCTGGTTCTGTCAACACTGCATTGGCTGCCTATTAAACATCCCATACATGTTAAAATATTGTTGATTACTTATAAAGCACTAAATGGTTTAGCTCCGCAGTACTTGAGCGAGCTCTTAACGCATTATAGTCCTTCACGTCTATTGCGATCTCAAAATTCCGGCCAGTTGATAAAACCTAGAATATCAAAATCGACTGCTGGCGGTAGATCCTTTTCCTATTTAGCACCAAAACTTTGGAACAGTCTTCCTACCATTGTCCGGGAAGCATACATACTCTGTCAGTTCAAAGCTAAATTAAAAACACATCTCTTTGGCCTAGCTTACACATAACACACTATAGACTTCTATAATTCAATGTTAGGCTGCATAGATTAGGTCAGCCGGAAGCGGGAACACTTCCCATAAATCCTGATGTACTCATTACATCATAAGAAGAATGGTGTCTATGTTAAAATTAGTCTCTCTGTTTATCCCGAGGTTTACCGCAGTTCGCCGGATCCAGGCCATATCCAGATCTGATGAAGGACCTGCGTCTGGACGCGACGACAACGCATCCCTGAAGTGCCAGACCATCAGCCCTGTGAAGGCCTCATCGACACGACAGGCATCGGCACTGATCCTCAACAAACTCGTCTCCATACCGGCGTGATGACTCCGAATTCCAACCAGATGGAACTGGATAATATTCTGAATGCTCTGATCCAATCTGACTTCTGACTTGTAATGCTGCCTGAATCATAAACATACACTGTTCGTTCGTTGGCCAGAGGAGAACAGGCCCCCGACTGAGCCTGGGTTCTCCCAAGGTTTTTTTCTCCATTCTGTCACCTGATGGAGTTTTGGTTCCTTGCCACTGTTGCCTTGGCTTTTGGCTTGCTTAGTTGGGGACATTTAAATATTCAACAATATATCAATAATATTGTTGAATATTTAAATGTCCCAACTGCCTTACTTAAGGTGGATGATGATGCAATTTTCTTCTAGAAACAAACTTTGATGTATTATTTTCTTGTTATCACTGTGAAGCTGCTTTGATACAATCTGTATTGTAAAAAGCGCAATATAAATAAAGGTGACTTGACTTGACTAGAGGTCAGAGGAGAATGGGCCGACTGATTCAAGCTGATAGAAGAACAACTTTGACTGAAATAACCCCTCGTTACAACCGAGATATGCAGCAAAGCATTTGTAAAGGTTGTACAACAGCAGAAGACCCCACTGGGTACCACTCATCTCCACTACAAATAGGAAAAAGAGGCTACAATTTGCAAGAGCTCACCAAAATTGGACAGTTGAAGACTGTAAACTGTTGCCTGGTCTGATGAGTCTCGATTTCTGTTGAGACATTCAGATGGTAGAGTCAGAATTTGGCGTAAACAGAATGAGATCATGGATCCATCATGCCTTGTTACCAGTGTGCAGGCTGGTGGTGTAATGGTGTGGGGGATGTTTTCTTGGCACACTTTAGGCCCCTTAGTGCCAAATGGGCATCATTTAAATGCCATGGCCTACCTGAGCATTGTTTCTGACCATGTCCATCCCTTTATGGCCACCATGTACCCATCTTCTGATGGCTACTTCCAGCAGGATAATGCACCATGTCACAAAGCTGGAATCATTTCAAATTGGTTTCTTGAACATGAGAATGAGTTCACTGTACTAAAATGGCCCCCACAGTCACCAGATCTCAACCCAATAGAGCATCTTTGGGATGTGTTGGAACGGGAGCTTCGTGCCCTGGATGTGCATCTCACAAATCTCCATCAACTGCAAGATGCTATTCAATCAATATGGGCCATCATTTCACCTTGTTGAATCAATACCACGTAGAATTAAGGCAGTTCTGAAGGCTAAAGGGGGTCAAACACAGTATTAGTATGGTGTTCCTAATAATCCTTTTGGTGAGTGTAGTATACACTGTATACACAGCGCTGTTTACTATACACTGCATAAAAGGGCTGCAACAACTAATCGATAATAATTGATAATCAAAACAATCGAAAATGAATTTGATTGTCAATTAATTGGGTGAGGTGTTTGGAAAATGTCAGCCAGTTTGCATTGTTTGGGAGACAACATTGGGCAGGATGTGGAAAAACATTTTCTTTTATATTAAATAAAATACAGAAAATAAAAAAATGGTCTTAGCGAATAAATACTTGTCAGTTAAATTGATTATAAAAATAATCATTGCAGCCCAGTATACCAAACTATATTTTGTTTACTATACAGTACATGGTATATACTCTATACTATACACTGTGTACTAATATTGCAGTACTATAGTAGTACTGTAAACTGCACACTATATATTATAGTATACCATGTTGTTAAAAGGTGATTCAGAGGGTCTGTTGTCTTTTGGGACATACGGGTTTGAAGTGTGTGCATGTGCTGGCATCTAATGTATCACAGTCCTAAGAGATGGGGATTTTCGGATGAATCCACCCAGAAATCTACAGCACTGAAATGTACAGAGACGAAGAGAGAGAGAAAATGAGAAAGTCTTTGTTCAGAGGCAGAATTTTCAGGGGATAATTAGTAAGAGTAAGCGCTGAGGACGGGGGCCGAAGAGTGAAACTCTAAAGCTCCAAGCAGAGATTATCTAAACCAGAGCTGAACTTCTTCTGACTCTTCTAATCACTCCTCAAAGACGGCTAGTCGCATAGCATATCTCTCACGCTGCAGTAGCCAGCTAACCCACCCAGCCGCAGTCACTTCAGACTTCAGTCCAGTCTTGTGCAGGCTCTAGATTAGCTCTGAGCAGAAACCGTTTGGATGACCTTCAGCCACCAGTAATTTCATCATCCCCAGCACCACCACACTGATCCTCAGCCATTAGCCTAAGCTAATAACTTCTTCTCATCTCACTAAAACATAAGTTGGTTGGTGAAGTGCTGATTTAAATTCCCTCCTCCAGTACATGAAAGAAAACTGTTACGATTAGCTGTCACTTCCATTATCCGTTTTGTTTGGGGTTGCTAGCAAAGTATAATTTGTTCATTTATGTAAATGTTTAGGCCTATTTGTCATTTTTATTAAAAGTAAGTGTATAGAGAGGACAGGAAATGTGTGTATTGTCAGAATAACTTCAGGTTTGTCTACACTTGACGTGTCAAAGCCTTGTGTCATCTCAGAATGTTGACTAGCCAATCAGATGTAAGCTTGTACTCTACTTAAAATGTAAAATGAAAATAAAACCTTTCAAAAGGCAACCCTACTTTATTTTCAACAGCAATCCATTGGCAAACTATTAGAAAAAGAAAACAATTTCACAAATAATCTTAATATTGGTAACTGTGTAAATTTAGTGCATTCACAACTAATTTGATTGATTTGATTGATTAAATGATTTTGTATTTTTTTTTCTAATCGCATCATGTTAAATCCTTATATCAGTTTTCACATGCAGAAAAGTGTAGAAATCTTCTCGATTTTAAGGGGGAGATTATAATCTTGTTTTGTATTGTGCAGACACAACACAATGCTACAAGAATTTGCTCAAATCACAAGATCAACAACAGCAAAGAGATCCAACAGGTATGTTTATATGAAAGATTCTGTCTCAGCATCTCTGGTTTTAAAGCATAAATATGCGGTGGTGTTGAAATACACTCAGCCTGTCCCTGGAGTCACTGACTCAAGCCCTCTCTGAATGATTGACCGAACATCTTCAAAATCCAGCCTGTTCATGCACTGAGCAACATGTCAACCTCAGAAACACGAGACAATGCAACAGTATACGCCTCAGAAATGCAAGTATTATTTAAATAAGAAGACAGACACCACCAAAACATCTCCATCTCATCGTGAATTATACGATTAATCTGTTTTGACCGCAACAAATGGTTTAATAATCAGCACTGATGGCTGGGCTGTCTGGACAAGAAGATCTCAGATCCCAAAGGCTCACAAACTTAACAATTAAAATCTGCAGAAGGTAATGCTTATTGATGGTAGCTAATAAGGCCTACTGATTTAATAAGGGACACATGCAATACCTTTGTTTCTGCCTACATAGGGGTTGGTTGAAGAGGTTCCACAGAGACAAACAGGAAGGGAGAGGTCAACATGAAGGACAGTGGGAAAAAGAGAGACAGGGACCGTAAATTGGAGGATGACAGTTCTGCACACATACATATTCAGGACAGATTCACGTGCACTTTAGAATAATGTGAGCATGCAAACTGCAGTTTCTGACTTGAATTCCCTGTACTACAGAATTAATATAGACATAATTGTAACCCAATCCATTTTACTTGAACTAAGGTGGGGAAAAAAGTTAGTGTTACTCAAACTAACAGATGCTGTGGGACAGAGTTTGGCACTATTTTGTATTTCTGGTCAGGCAGACAGGCATATGTTGATTCATATATTCAGCTGTATCTTTCTCCATAAGGACTAACCTATTCTATGTCCAATTCAAAGGCTTTGATGTCAGGACACGAATGCTTGATGTTCATGTCTGTGTGGCTGTCCATCTCCACCACAGACAAGAAGCACCCAAGAGAATTGCACATGTCTGTGTCAAGTGACCTACATTTGTGTGTGAATACCCTTACGAAAAAGAAGTATATTTCAAGTTAATTTTATGAAGTATACTTGAGTAAAGTTCAAGTATATTTTAAGTATACTTTATACTAATATCAATGTACTAGTAGTGAACTTGTAAGTGTAGTATTTCAATACTACTTGGGACTAAATTGGCCCATTTTTAAAAGTATATGTTTGAGTGTACTATAAGAGTAACAGTAGTAAACTTTAAGTGCACAACTTGTTCACTACTACAACTACGTTTCTCATTTGCACTGCATCTGTACTACAAGTGAACTTAAAAGTATACTAGTAGTTTACTATTTTACTACTTGTAGTATTTTTTTTAGTTTAAGAAAGTACATTTTGAAGTGTACTCTCAGTAAACAACTAGGTTATTGTGGTTTTATACTGCAAGTATACTTGTAAGTTTTCTTTAAGAGAACATAACATTATAGTTTACTATTGATATATTATTTTTGCTTTTTAAGTATACTAATATTTTCCTATTTAGGTATTACTTTTTTATACTTGAAATATACCTTTAATTGTACTTTATCCATTTTAACATAAAACATTTTATTCTAGCTTCGTGCATCCTTTTTTTCAACACTTGAATGTGGGTACGTTTCATAAAATAAACAAAAGCATTTAAAACAAAAAGCTGAGAAAATGGCATTTTTGTCAAAGACTACTTCCGTATTGGGTTCTGAATTATGATCAAAGCATAGATGGAGTAGATCGAGTCCATCAACACCCCCAAAGCTTCAGTCTTTTCCACCTCATAAGTTCAACATTTCACTCGGTAACATTAGGCAGTTTTGATTTATATGTTGTTTATTGTTTGATGATTGTGTTATTTTACATTTGCGTAAGCAATCTTCTATCGCTTGTTTCTGCTGCTTCTTCAAAATCTGTGTTTTGCTCTGGAGATTCTGGACTAGAAGATGTGTAATAGCGCCCCCTACCGTATAAAAGTAAAAACATGGATAGACAGAAAATTCAGTCAATGGCAGGGAGAGATTAAAGTAGATTTGAAGTAAATGCCTATGTACAAAAATTCAGATTCCGAGAAAATTCAGAAAATCTGTTTTCTAACATTGTATATTCAATTATAATATAATGTAATACAAACTATAATATATTAAGCTTGGCCTTCACATGTTGACAAGCAACATTTTCTGAACCTTCTTTCACTATTTAAAAGTTCAAGACAAAACCATCACAATACCACAAATGTAAAAAAAAAATCTTTCAAACAATATAAAAGAATTCATTCTATTAATATTGCCTTTTGCTTCCTTTCAGCACTGTTCATTCAGAGAAGAGCTGCTCTGTTTAACTCAGGAATATATTATTTAGAGCTGCGTAGTAATTCTGCCAGTCTATGAATGATATCTAAGTAATACGGAGGGCAGATCAGTGATTGTACATTATGGGTCAGTTGGCACAGCAGTAGTCGAACATAAGAGAGAGAATGTAACTTTCTATAACATCATAGGGGGAGTCAAACCTGAGAAAATCTCACTCGTAATCTGTCAGTTCACCGCAGTATCACAGAGAGAAATTACATAATTCGGTAAAAGGACAATAATCCTGCAGTGTCAAGAGGGCAGAGCCAATCATAAAGCAGCATGCACGTGCAAGAGAAGTCGCAAACAAAAATTTAAACACGTTGGAAAATGTGCAATGAGAGAATTAAGACAGAGCGTACCTTGTGGAGACTTCACCATATGCGCGAACCCTTAGGGAAGACAATGAGCGTGATAGACAGAGAAAGAGAGAAAACTTGAGAACACCAATACCAATACTGTTCAGGTATTGAGACCACTCATAGTTTGCTGACAGACAAACCATGGCTATCACACTAAAGCTGAAGCTTTCTGCAATTAAAAAAAGCTTCATTCAGAAAAGAAATTGACAATAACATTTCTAACTGTTCTAACTCCCTAATCCAGAACAAATGTGCTAATAATTAGGGCTGTCAATTAATTTAGTACAATTACATGTGTGTACAACAAGTACATGTGTGCGAAATTTATTTGATCAAAAATACATATAAATAATTACTGCGAAATATTATTACAAATGTAAAACAGCTGTATAATATATTTTAAATGTTAATTTAGTCCTGTGATGACAAAGCTGAATTCTTAGCAGCCATCACTCCAGTCCTCAGTGTCACATGATCCTTCTAATATCGTCATAATCAATCTGATATGCTGATTGGTGAGCTTGTAACATCTCTTATTGTCAATGTTGAAAACAGTTGCGCTGCTTCATATTAATGTGGAAACTATGATAATTTTTTTTTCAGGATTCTTTGACTTTTTGTCAAGGGCTTTACTGTTTACAAAGGGCTTTACTGTCACTTTTCAATCATTTAAAATTTTAATAAAAAACCATACTAACCCCAAACGTAACAGCTGTGTATGTGTTTTTTTTTATTTATATTGATTAATTAATCAACATAATGTAATTAATTTGGTTATTTTTGATATAATTGACAGCCCTAATAGTAATACGTTATTGTAATATTTAAGCAGATTGTGTAATTTGACACTTTCACACATACCGCGCTTGGCAGAAATTTAAATGTGTAATTATTCATTTATAATTAAATATTTTGCCAGCTTTAAGGGTTTTACGACTTTTCAATCGCAAATTTCTGTTGAAAAAGTTATTTACTTTTATCATGTCAATTAATTTAGCCACAAAATTCTGCAAATTTGTGCATTCAGCTCCAAATAAATTGTGCACTCCATATTTCTAGTAGAAATAGGGGTGTTGATGATTAATTAATAGAAAATGTATTAATTGTTTTAAATGCTCTGGTGGATTCCTAGAAAGCATGCATAGCTTATGCGAAACATCATCACCTCCACGACACACAGCCTTGGCTTGTAAAAATGGAATGAGCTCAACTTAATGAGGTGTGGGAGTATTTCACTACAAACAAGGATTATGTTCACTGCCAGCACTGTGATAGTGTGCTGAAGTACAACATGACAACACACACTATGATCGTCTGTCAGGAGAACTGCAAGCCGGGAGGAAATGACCAGTGTAATAGTATGTTAAACACTGTTTTAATTCAGTGTAATTTAAAATATGTAGCTGTATTTGTTATTGTTATTAATGGTAATACATTTTAACATATTTATTAAATCAATGCATTGAAACAGCTTACTGAAAACTTAATAATAGAGGAAAATATTTAAATGAACTGTATGCTGGGGTATCTGGGGTACGTGCACAATGTATTTGGAGTACTGTTTTATGCTATTTTATGGCTTCATGTGTGAAAGTGTCTATTAACAGAACATTATTTGAATTCTCTTTATCTGACTTTTAGCTAAGTTTATACAGTATGTGATGTGTTTTCACAGCCTAAGACTCACTTACCAGGAGTTTTGTTGACAGCTTTTGAGAAGATGGCACAAAGGGGAAGGAAGACAGAGAAAGTTCAACTGTTAGACACACTTTTGACTTTGCATGGAGGCTGTCATGCAAAACTTTCGTTTTTTAGCTATAAACAGTTTGTCATGCAAGGGATCAGGACTGTCCCTTGCATGCCTATTACAAAACAATCCTGTGGAAGAAAAAGTCTATAATATCTGTTCCATTTTCTGAGAAACAGATTGACATTATTGTTTCAAATCACTCCATCACATTGAGAATATTGCTATTGTATAGTGTCCAGAATGCCACAGCGTTCCTCACATACACTGGATGAGGCCATAAATCCAAGCAGGTTACTAAACCAGCTGTCCGATGTAGACCATGTGGATTTACGAGGTAGTGAGGTTTGTGGATTTCAGGACACGCTGTGGACACAAAGAATTACTCTCATTGAAGACTCATGTGTGAATAGCTATCCAAGTAAATCATCCAAAGTTGTTTTATGTTTCTGAATAAACCAGTTTAAATGAATGCACACTGATTGCATGAGGAGAACAGCACAGTTCAACCAAATAATTACATACTGTAAAACCTTAAACCAGACATTTGAGATTGTAAAGCTTTTATGAATCACCGGTATTAAATCAAATCTGACAAACCAATTTAAACCAAAGGAATAACTTCACTCTCAATGCTGAATAATATTTTAAAAAGCTGCAGATAAAACCAAAGCATGCTGATGGACTGAGAAACTTTAGGCAAAGATCAACTATACACTGTGCTTTTTTTTCTTGCAGGATTGTACGAAACATTTATGAATTTTTCAAACACAGACGCCGTTGAAAAGTTTTGTGTTTCCTGGGAATAAAGTCAACAACTAACTAATTTAATGCATTAGCCAGGGGATTTATCCAAAGAGACTTGCACTGTATTCAAGGAATACATTTTATTTATTGAGTTCTCTACATCCATGAATTTGGTGTTGTGAGCAGAATGCGCTACCAGCTGAGCTAAATGTTGCATTTCATATAGACAAGTTAGAACAAACATTTTTAATATTATGCCTGTCCCTGCTTCATCAGAGGGAATTCTTCAGAAAAGCAATTCATCCGCCATCGTTGACAATGTCACACTAAGCAATCAAAGACTGATCATTTTACCAAATGAGGAAAGAAATCTTTTATGATTCCCAAAATGTGCTATCTCAGCAGGCAAATCTATGGCAAAACTGTACAATGTGCACCCTAGTTAGTCTCCTTTCTTTCTGGCTGGGAAAAAATCATATGGATTTTCTGAAGGCCATGCTAAATCAGACATCTCCATCTGTTATCTTGAGTCTGTTTTCCTGAGCTTTTTGGTCTCTTTCCTGTCATCCTTTCAGGGTAGGAACCAGAGGATGATCAGTTTATTTATTCAATAATAGCTGGTCTGCCTGGCTTATTACATTTACAACAGGCTTTTAGGGCACACTTGTCAAGCTTTCAGGATTCGCTGGGTTTCTTAGCTTACAGCACTTTTGGTAAATTTAATCAATAGTCTGATGTTTCACGTCACGTAAGTTTAATTGCAAAGCTGAATCGGGTTAAGGATGATGGTGCTGGTGTCCCCACCAGACTTCTTAACTAGCTTATCTCCTCTACTCAAATCTGAGTACAGGACCATATTTTCATGTTTTTTTTGTGGTCTGTGCCGGCTCGTGCTGCTCGATCTGCTCTGCGCTATTGTTTCTCTGGACAATGTGTGAGCTGTGGAGGTTTGCATGACACTGACACAAAATCAGGCTTCATTCATCATTATTACACTGTCCGAATCGTTTAGACCCATCTTGACTAAACCCACTTGGACTCAACCTACTCAAGTCTCGGTCTGGACTCTGACTTGAATAAACTGGTCTCGACAACGACACTTCCTCCTTTATCAACAAAATGGCTGCTTCTTAGAACAATAGCCCCTGCCTCCACTGTTAAATACAAACACAGACGAGTGCAGAGCTGGATTTCCAGACAGTGTCACTTTGGCTAGTTACTTGAAGCGTTGAGAGAGAGAGAAAGAAAGAGAGAGAGAGAGAGAGAGAGAGAGAGAGAGAGAGAGAGAGAGAGAGAGAGAGAGAGAGAGAGAGAGAGAGAGAGAAAGAGCGAGAAAGAGAGAGGGTTTTATCACCTTCACGTGACCATATCCCTCTTGATGACATGCTGCTCAGCTTTAATCCTTTGCTCTATTTTTCATCCCCAAACATTTCATCCCAACATTAGCCCACATTGGGTCAAGAGACACAAATGCCCTGTGCGCCTGAATCAGGATGCTAGTCCTTTTCCACTTTTTTTATTGACCTATTGATTTTGTAGTAAGATTATAGTTACTGTCATATTTCCATGTATATGTATTAATAATCCTCACAGCTAAGCCCACAGCGATTGTTTTGACTTTTTTTTGCATGCTGTTCAGCATTAATTGCTTCTTATCTTGTCAAAGGCTAGGTTAAAAATGTGTAGCTCGTAAGTGAAGAAAATAAGGTGCAGCTAATCATAGGAAAATGGTTCTTTTTCATTGAGTCTCTTAATGATTAAAGCATCATTACTGAGTGACTACACTTCTTTGTAATGCAGTGTCTTGCAAATAAAGTAACCGAGATTAAACAGATGGAAAGCTAATGGGTGCGTCTAAAATGCGACAAGTGCAGAAACATCACAGGGTTTAATATTTTATTGCTGAAATTCACAGTAAAGTGTTTGTGTATGCGTGTTATGTGGTCTCTGTGATCGCAATAACTAAATGCTGTGGCACAGTTTGCCAATGATAACCTCTGATCCACATCGACAGGCCAGACTGAACATGTGTTTTACGGCTAAACGCATATTGTTTTAATCTGCCTGCAGTTTAATACAGATTTCTACATGATAATACTGGTGGTTGCGCTCCAGCTGGGGTGGTGTTTTCATACACACGGAGGTATGCGGTCTGCTTTCCTGAGCCATCTGCATGCTCTGAGGGTCCTTCCTAGCCTGTTGCCATGTCTGTTTGCATGTAAAACAAGTGCAGGTTGGACAGATTGCCTATAACGCTCATTACCAAGGGCAAAAATTAAACGTATTACATTTTTTAGAAGCTCACATTTGTTACTTTCGTACATACTGTGTTTTCACTGTTAAAATGCACCAGCATTAAAAGACGAATTCACTAAACAGATAGGCAGTCCAGTTTCAAACATGATTAAACATTGCATTTTGATTATCTTTATTAAGTTATTATACTTTTTTTTTTAGTACAGACATGCCTTGTGATGTTTTTTTAACTGCTAAGGGCAGTTCTTAATTCACTCTCATAATAGTTTGTTAATTTATTTATTTATTTTACTTATTATTTCCGAAACCCAAGAAGATGCCACCTCATCTCAAAAGATGCATTCTGTGGAGTAAATAAAAAAATGGAGGAAATTACATTTTTGATCACATGATGAAAAAATAATTAGCCTCTTTCGCCTCTTTCGTCCTACTTAGGATAATTTCATACTATAGCAACTGCACCATTTAATGTATCTATAATTCACACTTTTTGCATAATTGGTCTTATTATTATTTTATATATTATTAATTAGTTTGACTGGAAAAATAGCACACAATATAATATTCCATGATATTTACAGTACCTTGATCAGTATCTTGTCTCCTTAGTAACAAGTACACTTCATCAAGGGCAAAACCGTTCATTGTGGTGGAAATGTCATCATTTTTGCAGATATTTTCACAGAATAAATATTGAAATGGTTTATGCTTACTTGAGTCTTTTGTTGCGAATTTTAGTTTTAAACTATTTTTATAATGAATTTTCATATTCTACAACTGAAGGTCAAGGATGAATTACTTCAATGAACTCATTGTTTATGCCTTAAATTATTATATTGTTCAAACTAATACATTTTTAGCTAAACACAACTTAGACAGTTACCTCTGATAACAGATGACTCTAAATTGTAATGTGGACTCATGCAGTTTTTGTAAAGCTGCATTGAAACGATGTGCAATTGAAATGTGAATTGAGGGTCTGGCACTGGGACTAGGGCAAACAATAATACATTAAACGAATTTGAAAAGTAGCAAAACTAAAAGATGATTGCATGTAAAAAGTTTTACTCGGATCTTTCACACTCTAATACAAAATAAAAAGTCAAGCACATTTCAGAGAACGGGTACAGTCTGCTACATCCTCCACAATTTAGCACTTAGAGGAAATGGCTTGCAAACTAGGGAATTGTGGAGTACACATTACATTTAGCACAGCTTTTTGGCCATGTTGGCACAATTTCGTGATTTGCATAATTTCTTTAGTGAATCGAGTGCTAAAAAAAAAACAGATAGCAGGCACAAATAAACTTTATGAATTTATTCTTAGTGAATTCCCCTAAATAGTGAATTTTCCCTAAACACAGCCACGCTGTGAGATTCTGAAAGCGTGTCAGTCCAAGTTTAAGCCCATCATTTGCCCTCATCGCCCACCAGCGAATTAGCCATTTCTCTTTCGTTCCACCCCTAATTACATAGCGCTCCCACAGCTCAGCAGTGCAATCCGTTATCAGACACGTCCATTAATCTGTGGACACGACTGGGGCCTGATGAAGCCAAGAAAGGCCCTGACAGCCACGCCTGCGGTCAAAGCATAGGACAGCCCGAGCTAAACCTTTGCTTTGAGATTAGAGGTCCACTAGCTCTACATTTATCACATCAGCTTTCCCTTGAGCAGCTGCTGACTGGCTCCTCATTAAGGGCACTTTTTTAGGCCTGCTGGTCGCCGGAAGGCCAGAGATGCAAGAAAAATCCTTCACTGGCCCTCCAGCCCAGAGGGCCCCTACAGATCCAAAGGTGATCTGATCACACAGCCTAATCTCCTGTCGCTGCCGCTGAGGACTATCTCTTAATCTTTATAAAGGAGCACTGAGGCACAGGGCTGGTGTGATCAGTCTAAAGGGCTTGGGTTTGATCACAAAATGCAATAAGTCAGTTTTGGGTCTACTGATTCCCTGCCTGACTGGATGCCCTGAATAAATTGAGATGCTTGTGGAATTATAGACTATACACAGGGCACAACACGAAAAGAGTAATCTCTTATAACCACAGCACCAAAGTCTCTTGGCAATTCAGTGTGCATTCGGAAAGTATAATCAGTTTTGAGAATTATATTTTAATACCTGCTGGTGAGTCTTCAGTGAGAGTAATCCCAAATAGGTCTCAACACTAGTGCAGTTGGAAAAAGAAACTTGTCTGTTTAAAATTAAGAAATGTACTATTATAAGGTAATAGAAATCCTAATCGCAGTTCAAAAAGGTTCAACTCTTGAAATTGTGGTGTACCTTCCATTGTCTGCAACGTGCAGGATCTGGATTTTTAATGGGAAAAAGTATAATTGAACCTATAACAATGACCATATAAAACAATAAAAACCAAAGATGGATATCCCTGAAAATATCCCTGTGAAACACAATATATGTAACATCATTGCAATCATTTCTGACATAAACTGTCACTCAATCATATTCCTTTAATGATACAATGAGCAAAATGATTACTGAAAATCAAAACATTATCATTATTATTAAATGTTGTCATAAAACTGATATGTCTTCCAAGTAGACACCTTTAATTGCATTACTGACCCCAAAGACTAGCCTGGACACTTGAATGAATTTCATTGCATGAATTTCATTGCATTAGAACAAATGGCATCTTCTACTAAATTCACTTTTATAACTATTTTTGAAAATTGCAAACTACTTTATTTATTTTTTGTTGAACATTTTTTTTAAATGTTTCACTTGAAAGTGTGGGTATACTATCTTTAAAAAAATTGCATTGCTTTATTCATGTAATGACTTCAGTTTTAAGTGTCTAAATACTCTTTGGGTCTACTGCACTTCATCATTATGTGAAAACCATGCTTTGTTACATGCTTTTGTACAATCAGTACTGTTTCAATGACAATTTCACAAATGAATGCACCAAGTGTGATTGGAGGTGAATGACATTATATTTTAAACAGGATTTCAAACAGGCAATATTAAAGTCAACATGACACGGCATTCAAGACCCCTTTTACATTTGTAATGAAATGTATTTCCAGTGAAATTAAATGTTCGATCAAAAAAAAAGGGGGGGGGGGGGGACTGTTGAACTGCAAAAATGACAACCTAATGATTTTTTAAATTTGTTTTTCAGCAAAAATATCACAATAAATGTACTTGAAAGATAACACTGCATTCGATATTAAGACGTGATTTGATACATTTTGAAAATAAGTGTTCTATCTTACTGCACTAGCATATTGTTTCACTTGCTTTTATTTAAAACAATGTCAATCTGCCAAGACAAAATAGACTAGTATTATAGATATATTCTCTGAAAAGTGTTGCTTCTCAAGTACATGTATCTTGTTTCAAATATTTTTTTAAATATATTTTAACAGAAAAAATTGACTAAAATACTCATAACCAATAAATTTTTGCAGTATGGACTTTATATTTCAGAATGAAGCCTGAATCTGGACTTCAATCTGAATAAAACAGTGAATAAACAGCTATTTTGGGTATTGGTTAGCATTGTTTATGGTCTATATGGCCTACAGTGAGTGACATCAGCGAACAAGAAAAGTCGGAGCATGTCTTGTCATGTCATGTGTTGATGTGTTGACTTGATGTTTTGTTCTTACCTTCATTGCAGTAACGACCTACATATCCTGTTTTGGAGCAGTCACAGTAAGCTTCACCATCAGCCATGCTGCAAATGCCTCCATTTTCACAGGGGTTCTCCGTACACAAGCCTTCCATCTCTAACCGGACCTTTTGGCTTCCCAGACGCATTGGAACCTGATTCCCGTAACCCAGGTCTGTAATAATCCCCTTGAACGTTGGCATCTCTTTCGCCGCTGGTAGTGTTAGGGCAGTTGTCCGAATGTCTTGAGGCACTCCTCCGAGATACAGGTCACTGACAATCTTCATGAACTGCCTTTGCGGTTTCACCTCGTCCATCTTGGATTCTCCATCCAGTACCAACACCGTT
The DNA here is from genome assembly GCA_030578275.1 of Meda fulgida. NCBI lineage: Eukaryota > Metazoa > Chordata > Actinopteri > Cypriniformes > Leuciscidae > Meda > Meda fulgida. Next base: position 27,104,732 of record CM060635.1, on the reverse strand, counting down.
CGCAAGTTGTGCCTGCTGATGGTTGCAAAGTGCCAGCGACTGTCGTTTACCATCTTGCCAGAGGTTATAGTGGTTTCTGCACAGTCCACGCTAAAATGCAACTTTAGCTTGCCTTCCTCAATGCTCAGGAGCAGGAAGTCACAATATCCTCCGTCGTCAAAGTAGAGAACCAGAGCGTCTGATATAGCTGTTTTGAATTGAAAGCTGAGGTCACTTCTGGTGCTGGCGTCCCAGCGAAGATAACGTGCCCATTGACCCTCTAAGCCTGTGAACTCCAGGCCCAAACCGAGACTCAGGAAGGTGCTGAGCAGCAATAGTACACAACTGGGCCGGCAAAGGGGAGGCATGGTAACCAGTGATTATGCTACAAGGGATCCTCTAGCAATGAACAAAATACAATTCCTCAATAATATTTTATGGCAAATTTTGTGGAGGTAACTGAAGAAACATCAAATCCTTTAGGTGATAACCATATGGGCGAAGAAGGTGAAGCCACTGAGGCTCTTGACACATGCTATCCTAAATCCTGTTTAGGTGTACCAGACCGGAAAGCCTTGAGATTAGGACTGGACCGCTCAGATACACTTATCTATAAGAGAGACTTTACAGATGATGCTCCCTTGAGTCGACTTCCTGGATTAAAACAGAGATGCTCCATATTGGTTCTGAATCTATTATATCGCCACATGTTAATGGCCACATTGGGACTTTTTTGCTTGATCTGTGAAGAGAGAAAAAAAAGAGACAAACATCATTAGGGTCATTATGTACATTAAATATACAGACAAATATACTACATACAGTGAGCACCTTTGTATTCCCTTACACCAACTGTTCCTTCAGTTCTGTGAGTTATGTTTAATCGTGATTAATTTATTTAACTGACCATGGCAATAAACAATTAGCATATTGTTTTGTTAAACAACATGTCATCTTTATAATATGACGCTTATTTAAATCACACATAGTATAAATAGGCATTGACAGTAAAAAATGCTTATTGTTAGTGTTGAACTGCTAGTTTTGAACAAGGCCAATAGTAGTAAAGCCTTTTACTCAAAAATAAGACTACTATTTTATAACAAAACAAAAGTTTTATAATGACTATTGGTAATTCTGTCATTTCTCCTTCCCTTCAGGTTAAGAAGGGAGTCATCCTTGACAGTACTTTATCTTTCAATTTTTAAATCATGTCTTAAACTCTTTTTTTTTAGATTAGCTTAGTCTGATTGACATAGCCTTTGTGTGTGTGTTTTTTTTTTGTTCATGTTTATATTCATTGTTCATGTATTTTATTGGTTTGTAAGGTGTCCTTGAGTGTCTTGAAAGGCAGCCATAAATAAAATGAATTATTATTATTATAATTATTATTATGATTCATTTATTTGGCTAACAATGGCAAGAAACAATTTGCACATTGGTTTGTTAAACAACATGTCATCTTTGTATAATATGACGCTTATTTGTTTTCACACATCATATAAATAGGCCTTCACAGTAAAAAATGCTTATTGTTAGTGTGTTGAACAGATATTTTTGAACAAGGCCAATAGTAGTAACAAAAATAAAATTAAGCAATCACAACTCCAGTATTTCATATTAAAAACTTTGCATTTAGGCAAATACAAGTATTCACAAAATCCAGGGTCAAATATTTGCTGTTTACAACACCTGAGTATTTACAACACACGCGATCGGTTGACAGATGTCTGTCGGAGAGATACTGTACGTGTGTGTCGAATTCCATCCCTCCCTGCCCTGGCTGTTGCTTTTGACATGAAGCCCCCAGAGACAAAAGCCTCTCCAATCGTAGCTGTTCCACCGCGGTGCAACACAATAGCCCCTTTAACTACCTGCCCTGAATAGTTAATCTCTCCCTGGCAGCCAGGTATTGAATTAAGGGAACTGATACCAACACCGATGTGTGGACCGTCCCTTGAGTGATAGTAGGTCTTGTCTGTGTTTCAATAGAGAATGAACGCTCCACAAGATTTGAGAAAGAAAGGTGAAAAGGGTGAGCCGAGCAGAACGCCCTGGCCGGGGTCAAGACATTTACCCATGCATGCCACACTGTTAGGCAAGGCATCATGGAGAACAGGTTTTCAGAAGGACTTCCTGTTAAGTGTTAAGTCTGCTATACTGTGAGCGGGCCGGCCCGAAACCCGATCCTCACGCACAGCACATGACGACTGCAACTGGTCTGGCACGGAGGATTTATTACAAACATAATGCAGACTATTTTGTTTCAAATGATATAGATCTGATCAGAACTCTCCGAAACAGGAGTCTAGAGCTTCTTGTTCAAAAGACATTTGGACAGGATTTTTGAGAAAAAGCATATTTAATATGTTCCGTATAATCCATAGAAAATTCACTCAAACAGAATAGGTGTTACGTTTTCTTCCCAAAAGGACGAAGAACATGTCTGCCTTGAATTATTTACAGTGAGCAAGGCCATGAAGCTGGATACAGGAAACAACAAATAAATATGCTGATTATGTCTCCAATGTTGTGTCGATCTCAACTGGGTTTCTCCTGCAAATGTCTCTAAAATTCTCAGAATCTGAATTTCTCTTATTGAAAAGGCAATTTGACAACAAGTCGCCCAATACCTCCTTGACATGCATTCACAGAGAACAACAGATGAGCAAGCTGTAAAAACCTGCAGTGTAACAGTACTGTGCAGCAGCACAGGTGCTGAAACACACACTGTTTGAGATGGGATTCCCAATTAAAGGAATAGTTTTCCCCAAAATCTTATTCTGTCATGTTTACTCACCCTCTTGTCTTTCAAAACCTGACTTTCTTTCTTTTGTGGAACACCAGGCCATTATTCATTGCAAAATGTTGATGCTGGTCTTTTCCATAGAATGAAAAATGACTGCCAAGCAGCTAACATATGGCCAAAAAACTGCAATGCACTATGTATTGGTCTTATGGACTACTTTTATGATGCTTTCCAGATTTTTTTTTTTTTTTTTTTGACAGGCCATGGTCTCCAATAGAGAAGTTCAGACATTCAAACATATCTTTCGTTGTTCCATGGGAGAAATTTTAGGTCAAATGACTTGAAATAAAACCTTGCCATCTTTTTTCTAAAAGTTACATGGCAAAATATCATCTTAAGGCTGTGCTGACCTTGACCCTGATGTTCAGATCGTTCACATGTTATTTAAATGGGGGATACAATCTGTGAAATTGGAAATATAAGAAATATATTGAGGAGAGAAAAATAAATTGTATTGTTGTGTCAATTCATTTGTCTGAGGTATTTTCATATTCCTGCCTATTAAAGGGTTAAGCCAGTCTTGACATGCTACATTACCATTCATAAAGGCCATGAAAGTTTTGCACAATTAACCAAGGGGAAGAGAGAGAGAGAGAGAGAGAGAGAGAGAGAGAGAGAGAGAGAGAGAGAGAGAGAGAGAGAGAGAGAGAGAGATGGGGGGGTTGATCATGTTCAGGCTGCTGCATGCATCCTTCAGTCTCCTCTCTGAGCAATGACAGCAGATCTCAAACACACATTAATTATTTCATAAATGTTTAGGTCATGGGAATGATAGGATAAAATAAATAGGAACATGTCAATCTATTTAATGCTGTAAAAATGCATTTTAAAATTTGCATTAGAAGAATATCGCTATCCCAGAGCAAACACACGAAAAATAAATGCGTTTATGAATACACAATTGGCAGAAATATGATACCATAACATAATGTGATGTTAGTTAACGTCTAAACGCATTTGTAAAACTCTCTATATCTCTTAAAGTAGTTCTGCTTTACCTTATATGATGAAGATTGTACTCCACCGATAGAGAATCCGATTTATTTAACAAATGTTCTCGAAAAAAGCGTTAAATCCACATTGCAAGTGATGGAGCGCGGATGGAGTGATGCTGAGGTCAAACAGAGTGGTGGGATAATCCGCGCATCCAGAGCTCGCTCTCCTCCGCTCGACTGAGTTGCTCGAGCCTGTCCTGAGCTCGCGAGCTCCGCGACTCCGCCTACTACTTATATTAAACACGCCATTTAAAGACGTATCGAGACAAATGCAGCGGTTTCTGTCAGGAATCCCCTTCAGGTATCTTTACATGGGTGAATATCCATTTTTAATCCTGAATTTCACACCATACTTCCTCAGAAGATCTATCGTCTGCACAGACACGAGATGACGAAAGCCCCGGATGTGACCGATTGTGTGGGAACAAGCGTTTAGAGTTTTCTGGAAGACTGGAAGAATTTGGTCTTCCAGAAATTATATAAGAAATTATATATATAATTTAAATATGCCAATGTAAAAGTATACAAGGAGTTAATGTGTGCATATAAAAAAATGATTATTATTATTATTTTATTTTTTTATCAGAGCCTTTAACCAAAATTATTTGCAGTGCTGGGAAACTTTAAGTGTCTTGCTCCAGAGTAGGCTACAGTAGGCTAATAGTAAGGATCTTCAGCACTATACAGCAATGGCATTAAATCCAAAAACATTTAAAACCAGATGACACCTTTAGCATTAATAGATGGGCCAACGTAGGACACACAACACTTGTCCTAAAGTGATTTTGGCTAAATGTATAAAATCAGTTGTCCTCACGAGGTCATCAAATTAATTGTAAACATGTTCCACTAACATTTGACAACTGAAAATGCCCTAATAGCCTACTTTTTATGTGGTGTTTTATCATGTGAAAGTGAAACCACACAGATATCTGTGTGAAGAGTTTTGCCTGAAAAGTGTTCTTATCAGTGTAGAACCTTTTTTTATAGCTCTGTCTCTGTGCAAGTATAAACCAAAGACTAGATAATCCTCATCAAATGCACATCATTATTAATATGATTAAAGTAATCAGAGAATCAGTTGTATGGTATCAGTTAATAAAAGTATAAAATGAGTCCGAATTAAGTAACAGGCTTGCAAATGTATCCATAATTAACACAATACCGTTATCAACTAAAGACAGAAAACTTTTTATGCGTTCTGGTCATTCATTTACGGGTTTCAAAGCACAAGTTTTTGAAAACGAGTTCGTCATCGTCTCTGTGTAAACTGCAAAAATTAGAATTGGTAAAAACTGGGACGTCATGTGCATACGTAATACATGTTCAGTTCAGTCCATATGCGCGTTTCTTTACAGAGTGGCATCGCCAACGAATGGCCTGGCATGCATAACACAGCGTAATCATTTTTCGCGGATTCGTGTGAACGCAGAACGTTTTGACAATGTTGTTGTACACAAGCTTTTCAAAAACGCTAAGGAAAAACTTTTCCACTTTTAGTACATTGTTGTCATGTAAACAAACGAGACTCACTAGAGGATAGCTAGTTTTGATGTTGGTTTGCGGTTAACGATTTAATTTTTCCATAAATGCTTTCTATATGTCATACTATTTTAGTAATATTTTTGATTAAAAACATGGGATTAGTACCAATGCTTAAAAAAATAAATAGGACAACACATGGTAGGCCTATCCTCTTTTTGGAAAGCTTTTACATACAAAACAAATGAAGATGAAGCATCTTCGTGACATCCCCAGTGTGCATGTACTGTAGGCAAAATTTAATGAATGGTTATAGCCATCCCTAGGCCATAAAATTTACATTTACAAGTTATTTCTTAATGCTTTGTTAACAAACTGCCATACAAGTGCCTCTCACCTCACCAGCACACACTTGGCAACTGTGAGTGAGTGTCAGCAGAGGAAACATCTTTTGTTGTCCTTTTTTTAAGGCTTCTGCACATGGGGATCTTCTTTCCCAGTGATACAGGGACAGCACTGTTCATCTTTCTTCAACAACACCTCTCCAAAGACACCTGTACACTTTCCAGGACACCATCTGCTACAATTCATTATCCCACAGAGCTAAGACCCAAACAGAAACACATAAAAACATGCTGCGAGTCAAATCTATTTCACTCAACTATAGTTATAAACTGTGTTCAAGTCCAGCTGCTGCTGCTTCATCAAAAATGAACCCTGGCTCATGTTAATACTGTACCACAGTAGATCAGTCTAACAAGCTTCCTGTCACTAGAACTAAATCTACTTGTATTACTTAGAAATGTCCAAAAGTAGCTCTCTACAAATCAGAGGAAGTCTACAATCCTCTTCTTTTCTGACATTTCATCTGCCTCCATCCAACCACACAAATTTAAAGAACATCCTTCCAGAACTGTTTCTTGACTCTTTTTTCCCCCCACAGTGTGTGAAGCTAATGCTCTCTGCCCCGCGGCCTGCGGCACCTCTGTCATAATTAGGAGGAACATCCTTCAGCTGAGGCAGGTGAAGGAGCCTCCTGGGAGACCCTGTAAGACAAGCCACAGTCCTGACACTTCAAATGTCTTCAAGGCAGGACAGACTCTCTGTGCTACAATATTAGACCTTTTTTTTCCACTGTTACAGAAAGAGGGCGTTTACATTTTTTTTTACCCATTGGTAAATATGCAATGATTAAAATTAACATTGGCAAATAGTGCAGGTAATTATATTGCTCACATGATAGCTTTACCTCTAATGGTACACTTGTTTTGATGGCTTAATGTGAATTAAAACTTTAAGCGTCAAGCCAAGACCACCTTAGAGAACAGTTGTGCATGTGTTACATTTAGAGATAAATTTAGCATTTACAGAACAAAGGGGAATAAATTGAAACATTTAGCAATTTAGTTATAGCTCAACAATAATAAAAATACTGGGATGTAAAACACATATACATACAGATCCTTCTAAAAAAAATAGCATATTGTGATAAAGTTGATTATGTTCCATAATGTAATGATAAAAAATTAAACTTTCATATATTTTAGAATCATTGCACACCAACTGAAATATTTCAAGTCTTTTATTGTTTTAATACTGATGATTTTGGCATACAGCTCATGAAAACCCCAAATTCCTATCTCAAAATTAGCATATTTCATCCAATTGAGCACAGTAATACCATGGTCAGTAAACCATTTACCAGTGGTTTTGGCACTGTGAGCAGGCGCCAGGTCGTGCTGAAAAATGAAATCATCTCCATAAAGCTTTTCAGCAGGTGGAAGCATGAAGTGCTTCAAAATCTACTGATAGCTAGCTGCATTGACCCTGCCCTTGATAAAACACAGTGGACCAACACCAGCAGCTGACACGGCACCCCAGACCATCACTGACTGTGGGTACTTGACACTGGACTTCAGGCATTTTGGCATTTCCTTCTCCCCAGTCTTCCTCCAGACTCTGGCACCTTGATTTACGAATGACATGCAAAAATTTGTTTTCATCCAAAAAGTACTTTGGACCACTGAGCAACAGTCCAGTGTTGCTTCTCTGTAGCCCAGGTCAGGCGCTTCTGCCGCTGTTTCTGGTTCAAAAGTGGCTTGACCTGGGGAATGCGGCACCTGTAGCCCATTTCCTGCACACGCCTGTGCACGGTGGCTCTGGATGTTTCTACTCCAGACTCAGTCCACTGCTTCCGCAGGTCCCCCAAGGTCTGGAATCGGTCCTTCTCCACAATCTACCTCAGGGTCCGGTCACCTCTTCTCGTTGTGCAGCGTTTTTTGCCACACTTTTTCCTTCCCACAGACTACCCACTGAGGTGCCTTGATACAGCACTCTGGGAACAGCCTATTTGTTCAGAAATTTCTTTCTGTGTCTTACCCTCTTGCTTGAGGGTGTCAATGATGGCCTTCTGGACAGCAGTCAGGTCGGCAGTCTTATCCATGATTGCGGTTTTGAGTAATGAAACAGGCTGGGAGTTTTTAAAAGCCTCAGGAATCTTTTGCAGGTGTTTAGAGTTAATTAGTTAATTCAGATGATTAGGTTAATAGCTTGTTTAGAGAACCTTTTCATGATACAAAAATTTTTCGAGATAGGAATTTGGGGTTTTCATGAGCTGTATGCCAAAATCATCAGTACAAAAACAATAAAAGACCTGAAATATTTCAGTTGGTGTGCAATGAATCTAAAATATATGAAAGTTTAATTTTTATCATTACATTATGGAAAATAATGAACTATCACAATATGCTAATTTTTTTGAGAAGGACCTGTATATATATATATATATAGCAGAGCACTGCCAGACCAGCTGTCTCATACCAGAAACTAGGGTGGAGATTATAGCCTTGTTAGTGTCTCAACGTAGATGCAAAGGAGCTGAAAACAGGATCTAAATGCAGCAGTTTTCAGGTTTTACTTACAAAACAACTCAAGCTACAGAAACACTGAACAGAACATCAAGGTAAACAACAGACAAAGGACTGACTGAAACAAAGGACTGACTGAAACACTGGGTTTAAATACACAGATCAAACAGAGAAACTAATGAGACTAATTAACAATACACACCTGAACTGAACCTCAAATCAAATCAGTTACCATGGAAACAAACAGGCAAAGGACAGAACTAATTAGTAAACTAGAAAGCCAACTAGTGCCTTGTCAAAAAAAAGCAAAAAAAAAACCACTAGCCGTCTTTGCACTTGACCACTTGTCTACTTGCATGACGTATTTCCTCTATTTGGCCCAAGTGTTCAGGTGTAAAGACTGCAAGTGTGTAGAACTTTTGATTACTCAATGGGACACACTTAGTCTTGCAAAAAATGCAAGTGTTTACAGAGCTTTTATTTATTATATTTTCAATACTTTTAATTTGAAAATAAACTTCTACATGTCTGTTCAGTCGCTATTTAACTAACTTAAGACATAAATTTAAAACCATGGTACTTTTAATTAAGTGATAAAAAAAAGTTGCAAATGTTGTACAAAATAGGCCTACACATACCATACTCATCTTTGCACCAATAAAATGTGCAACACTTTATGTTTTTACTACCAAAAATGATATGCATCTAATTAATTTAAATTACAGTGGAATGTTTTCCTCGAAATCTCGCGATTTCGGGGCATATGAGTTCCCATCTACCCGTAAATGCTGCATCCCTTTGAGGCTGTGTCCTCTGGTGTGGCTGTGGCAGATGAAGGAGCCCCCTGGGAGACCCTGTAAGACAAGCCACAGTCCTGACCCTTCAAGAGAATGTCTTCAAGGCAGGATAGACTCTCTCTGCTACAATATTAGACCTTTTTCCACTCTGTTACAGCAAAAGGGCATTTGGTATGACTATGCCACACATGTTTCCACCCCCACTGTCATAACGAAAATACTATTAAAACTTAATTTTGGAAAATACTTTGCATTAAAAATCTTCATTTCAACTGGCTTTCTATTAATGCAATATAGCAAATGACAACCCTTTGTGGTCTCCCAGTGGCTTGCATTATTGACAGTTTATTGTTGTTATGTATTCCCCAACTTTTTAATTGGAGTTGTGGTTTACATTTGACCCCGTTTCTGTTCCTGTTCCCTGTTCTGTGTGTCATTTTTGTAGTCCTTTGTAGTTTTTTTAGTTAATTAGTTCTGTGATAGTTCCCAGATGTATCTTGTTTGCCTATACCCCTCAAGTATTTAAACCCCAGTTTTCCTTGCTCAGTCTTTTTCCTAGATGGATGTTATATTTGGTGTACTCATTCTGTTTCTGGTTCTCTGGTCTACGTGTTTGATTTGTTTACGCTTGTCAATAAAAACTGCATTTGGAACCAGCTCTCCTTTGTTTTTGAGTTCACCCCATGTCACAAGCGTTTAGTGATTAATATACACCAAAACAAAAGATTACATGTATGCCTTTATAAAATTATTTTTGTCTGCATTTCATTGGACGCCAAGGATATACTGGATGCATCCTTCAAAACAAGCTGAATGAAGGTGCTGAAACCAAGGCTGCCTACCAAGGATCTATCAAATTGAGATGGCCTTTGATGACGTGGCAGCCAAAATATGCACACTTACACTTGTCAGTCCTGTGTTTGAGTCCTTAATATGGTTACATTCACACTCAGTAAGGTTATTAATGGGAGTGACAACCGCATTCTACAACCGAACTTAAACCCATACATTTTTAGGACTCACAACTGCATTATTGGAAAACCCGTGCTGTCTGAATGAAACCGCACTGGACAACAACTTGTCTGTCATGTCATACAGTACGAGAGAGCTTTCAGTTGCTTATAATGAGGGATATGATCTGTGTGTCATCTGAAGTTTCTAGATCCAGTCACTAGCCTGGTTTCCATTAAAGATTTGCGCAAAACTTTTGCAATATTTTCTAAATGTTGATAAAAACTATTGCGAAATTACTGCATTTCCATAAACTCATGTTATTCGACTAAAATTTATTTTTTTCCTCTCGCGATAAGTCATTCTAAAAATCATGTCAATGGATGTTAGTTGGCTGAAAGATCTCCTGGACTGTGAAATGCCTCAGGCTAACATCTCCACAAAAGCCAAGATGGTTCTTTTGAGTCTATATAATGCCACAAAAATAAAGCACCCTCTTTTGAAGAAACGTCTCAATAGAATGGAGCAAATGTCCAAATTGTGTCCTGAGAAACCCAGGAGGGAAAATCATGAACCGAGCCATCACCATCATTGGGATCTGATCATTTATATTCTCCTGCTTGTCTCTGGGGAACAATCTCACTCTGTTATAATGCAGTATGCAGAAGCAACCTTGCCCTGTGCCGGCAAACACATTATTACTCTGTTCCGATGACAAATGATCTCGCCGCACAACATTGAAAAGGGGCCAGGCGGTGAGGACAGCTGTTAATGTTTGCTTTTAGATTTGGATGTACAGCTAGCGTAGCTCGCCCAAAGACAGATCAATCAATGCTGGGTAGGGGACGGCAGTCAAAGGCTAAGATGGAGCTTTCCTTAAGCCTGTCTCCACGAGTGAATGTATTAGAGTTGCAGGGACTGAGGGTGAGAGTGAAGCTAATGAAAAGCATGGAGAGATGGCTTTTTGTCACAGGTCTGTAATTGCAGTCTCAGAGAGGGCAATGTTAAAAAAAATATAAGCAAGCCTCTCTTGGAGTAGACCGTGGAGGTTGGAGTCCATGATTTTTTTCAAGTGCGATATGGCTTTTCAGAAATTAAGGTGTTTGTTCAAGGATAGTTTGTGCAAAAATCTTTAATTCAACAAAAACCTTGGTTTCTCTCCTTTCTTGCCATGGTCTCCTATTTTCTGTCTAGGGTTTACTTGGGAGAAAATTTGTATTAGTTACATTTTCTTTCCCCTCTGTCACACAATCATCAGATCTCTGTGAGAGGGCAGCGCCATTTGATCTGCTGTGTGATTCACCAGGATTCTTTCTGATGTTCTCTCTTCCTGCCCATCACATTCTTGTTCAGCTCCGAACTGATTTGGTCATCTAATCTCTGTTGAACTGAGTGTAGAAAGAAAGCCATGATTAAAGAGTTCCCCTGTGGGAGTTGCATTGGCTCAGGGGTCAGGGGCTGGTTTGCAGGAGCAAAATCAGTTGTTGACTTGCTGCATTCAGCTTCATCTCACTTGGCCTGTGTTTGGACAGACCAATAACCAGCCCAGCTGCCTAGTGACCTCCTCTGGGATAGAGTGAGTACCTGAAAAAAAAAAACATGTGAAAATGGAAAAGAAAGCAGATTATGTTTCCCTGCAGCTACAGCTACATAGTAGTGATGATATACTGTACAGATTTGCCACTAACCTTAGCAAAAAATAGTAATTGTCCTGACCCAAAATTATGTCACTGGTTGAGCCGGTGTTGCTGTATCAGGCTTGATGAGACCACATGAGACCCCATTAGACCTTATGAGGCTAGTCTAGACCTCATTAAACCCTTTTAGACCACTTTAGGCATCATTAGAACTGATCAGACTCCATTAGATCAGAGTTTATTCCATTAGACCTCATCAGACACACATTAAACCAAGTTAAGGCCTAGTTAGATGTGCTGTTCTGGTTAAATAGTAGAGTATTTTGACCAGTTACTAGGAGTTCCTAGTGATTCTTCTAACTTTTGACTGGCTATTAGGCAATTTTAGTATGTTTTTGTTGCTGCTAGGTGTCATTCAGTCAAAAAACAATGTAAGACCACTGTGATATCATTGTGTTAAACTCATACTCAAATACTAATTTCTTTAATATTAGTCAGTTGCATCACAAACATCATGTAGAAGTTCATATTTTATTTCAATCAACAAAGTATTCGGTTTCTTATTTTATATTCTTGTCAGCCTGAAGTTTTTTGAGACATTGAGACTTTGTGTCATTTGACACAAATATTCCTATTTGACATATGCATTTAGATTCTAGTGTTGTTTTGGTGACTCCTTTTCACTTCTTAAACTCTATTTCTTTTTCCCCTTGAAAAGACTTGACACATCCTGAAACACAGAGAGCAATATGTCAATGCAATCAGTTTGATTACTAGTATGATTACTGTAGCCAGATGATTCCTCACCCACATGTACCTTTTCCCAGTACTCTGCCAACACAGGGCCAGGCCACAGTGCATATCGGCATTATAATATCATATGAGCATATGTGAATAGCAATTTAAGAGACCACTCACCGTTTCTCTAGTGTAACAATACAATGCTGAGTCCAGAACACAACTGTACAGTCCAAACAAATCCTGCAGTATCCATGTTTTTCCACTGTTGAGAAACAGGAAGTATAATGTCCTCCCGGTGACCAACATTTGAACTGCCTTCTCTCAACCTGCTCAACATTTTGAATTCACAATCAGCTCACATATTGCTCACACTGAGTATTGTGTTGACTGGGGCTAAATTATTTATGAATAAAAATGGCTTAATGCTAGTTTTATATGCAAAGACAAATTAATAGGGGTGTGACGAGACGCTTATCTCACGAGATGAGACGAGACATGAGATTGGGTTCAAGAGAACGAGACGAGACAATTTTTCAGAAATCCTCAATGACAAAATTCATGACTGGAAAAATAGTATGCAGGTGCATTTTGCAATGTTTAACTAATAATCTTATAAAGTAGACCTGAAATGACATGCATTAGGAGTATGAATTATAAAATGCATTGAAAGAAAACAATATACTGTAAAAGGTTTTTATTGACGGGCTTTTCTCTTGTATGATTTCACATTAGTCTCTTCAGACCTTACTGTACATTTAAGAGCTTTCAGAACTTCTGATTGAGGCTATGTGACCTCCTAACTGAACTTCTTGAAGTCTTATTAAGTGCAAACAATAAGTGCAAGTGCAACCATAATCAAAGTTAGCACACAGACTCTTTATAATTGTTTTGAATTTTTTTTTTATTTTGCACCGGCAGTTATAAGGTTAATGCGGTGAGTTCGTAAAAGGCCGGGTAGAGAGAAATGAGGCTGTTGTGTTTGTCTCTACAGTTGTTCTTGCGTTCCGATTATAAGTTCAGGAACGGAGCCTTCCTTGTCTGTTGTCCTTAAGACATTACAGTAGCCTACTCTCTCAATATTTGAAGTGAAAACTGAGACCATAGCCGGAAATAAACAGTCCATAGATGGGTATTGGGAGACGGATTATTGAATGTTCGCGGCCTAATTTGTACGCAATGCACATCAGGGAGGTTATGTTTTACATTCACTTTCTTGATCGCGTACTCTGTGTATAGGGAGCAGCGGTGATGAGCGTACACTCTACAAAATAAGACATTTATCAGACGTTTAGTCTATGTTGCGCAACGAATCCTCCGCCATCCTCACGCGATCAGTGAACTGTGATTCGTGCTGCACTGATTGCAACGGCAACTCGTGCTGGATGAACAGAGCAGACTTTTACACTATTTTATAATGTTTTTTTTTTTAAATAAAAACAGCAAAACGATAGTTTAGGCGAATGTGAGTGTAGCAGTGGAATAGTCTATGGTAATCTCACCCTCACGCTCAGTCATGGCGATATCGCGAGACAGCTTTTCACTCGACGGTAAATCTCGTCATGTTTTAGTCTTGCGAGATCTCGTCACACCCCTACAAATTAACATGTGACAAGGGGGCATATCAAAGGTTTTTACATCACACTAAAAAGTGTGTACTTTCCTATCGCTAGCAAATTAGTGCATATTATAACTTTACCAATTAGGTCACAGCCACTGTTTACATGGTAGCTTAGCTTGGATACTTTTATTTGTATTATGCAAGAGCAGTTTTCCACAATGAGGCTTTGCTTCCATCCATGTGGAATTTTCTAGAATCCATGCGAAACATACTTTATTATTACATACATTATTGAAAGGTTCAAGCAAAGCTCACCATACAAAAAAAAATTACAGAGTTTATGTGGACACTGCTGAACTTGAGCACTCAAACACACACAACAATGTGACATCAAACCAGAATGAGATGTTCCTCCTCATCTAATTTCCAAACTTTTTTTATTTAAAAAAAGACATGTCCTACCACATTCAAAGTGAGTTTGGTCCTTTTGACATTATGAGGTTAAGCACAAAGAGAAAGCAATTCGGGCTTAGCTGTGGTCTAATATGGGAATGAGAGCATGAAAGACGTTTCTAATCTGCTAATGCAAAAATCATATTAACTTCCCTAATTCATTTTTGCCACAGCGATGGGATATTAAAGGCTGCAACTCAGGGACCTTTAATAGCGATCTGTGGATGTTTTTTCAAGCTGTTTCAAGTGTAAAGGTTGTAAGTGTTTTTTGTTTGGCAGTTGGCAGAGTCTGTAAGAACACAACAGCACAGGAGCTCATACAGCAGTGGATTATCATTGAGAGGCTTTACTGTGTGATGAGAAATAAACATTGTTGGTGTGTGTGTGTGTGTGAGTAATACATTACAAATGTGTTAGATTGAATAGCTGCCAACAGTTAAATTTAAGTACACAATAAGATAATAACCAATTTAGCTCAACCAATTACCAAGCAATGCTTAATTTTGTTCAATCTGTGGTGTAAAAAGGTTGCATTAGCAATTAAAGAAAAACACTTAAGCAAAACATGGTCACGCAGATTAAAGTGTCTGAATAATTTTGTTCCCAAATTTTTATACATTTTAGTGGCAGTCCACTTTATGAAGAATTTTTGGGTATAATATGTCACACTTTATTTAGCTATTCTTACTTACATAAATGAACTATAGTGTCCTGCACCCACTAGTAAATATATATATATAAATATTATATCAGGTGTCTGGATCATTTTTGGTTTAACTGTATGTCATACAGTGTAATTTTTAATAATCTTATAGGATTGCCGAAATTGCACAGTCTGTAGCAGGCAATAAATAAAAATAGAAAGAAATCACTGTAAGAAAAAAGTCTGCAACTAAAACTGACTACAGACATACTTGTTGAATTTCATAGACGTCTCCTTTGTGTCAGGAAAAGTAATGCAACAAGTCTGGAAAATCATTAAGCTTGTCAAATGGGGGTGGAGACACTGCAATTTCCTGTTCTAGAAAAAGCCACAGCAGGAGCACAACAAACATTCTCTGGTTCTCTGGGTTTAATGATAATGGAAATCATCAGTGTTGGGTTGTTGCTGCTTGTTGCAGTTGGCTTGTCTTTGGCAAAGTGGTCAGGATTTCAACAAGGCCAGGATCCATTAAGATTCTTACCACAACAGTCACCAGTTTTAGCTTCTCAGAAAGCTCTCCAAGATTCACAGTTATCAGCTTCTCTGAGACCTGTGATGAACGCTGGTGGGGCAAATCAATGGAAGCTTCAAGATCCTGGAAGTAGTCAGTCTAAACAGCAAATGGAGGCACCTTTGGCACCTTTGACCTGGCATTTTCCTATAGTGCCTGAAGAACCCCAACTGCCAGATGTGCCTTTTGAGTTGCATGTACCTACCCCTTCTCAGAGTATTGCAGCACAATGTGGGGAGAGATTTGTGCACGTAGAGGTTAAGAAGGACTTCTTTGGTACTGGTCAGCTGGTGAATCCTTCATTCCTCACTTTAGGAGGCTGTGCAGCTGTAGGGGAGGATCCAACAACTCAAGTCCTTATCTTTGAGTATGAGCTCCAGACATGTGACAGCTCTCTGATGGTGAGTGGCTGCTTGTGAGTCTTGTTAACTATAGTAATTGAGGGTAAAAGCTGGGTTACTGCATAGACTGATTTTAGTCATCTGTTTTCAGATGACTGGTGATGAGCTGGTGTATAAATTCACCCTCTACTACACTCCTGAGGCTTTAGTAGGAACTCCCATTGTAAGAACTGATGCGGCAGCTGTTGGTATTGAGTGCCACTATTCAAGGTAGTAAGTAGGGATTTTTTTTATTTATTTCAAGCAGTTTCAATTCTGGTTAATGAACCATGTTTTATTCCTCTGTTTAGGTTGCACAATGTTAGCAGTAATGTTTTGATGCCCAATTGGGTTCCTTTTGCTGCTGCAAAGGTTTCAGAGGACGTTCTGGTGTTTTCTCTAAAGCTCATGACTGGCAAGTTTTTAAACACCCTTTGAAAAGTGACTCTGAAATGACACTGATTTTTGTTCTTTTTGTGTCCCTTGCAGATGACTGGATGTTTGAGAGGCCATCCAATAAGTTCTTCTTGGGACAATTCCTGAATTTTGAAGCTTCTGTGAAGCCGTTCAACCATGTTCCTCTGCGACTCTTTATAGATGGTTGTGTTGCAACTGCAGTCCCTGATGTAAATGCTGCTCCAAGCTATTCCTTTATTGAGAACCATGGGTGAGTAAAGATTAGCTTCTTGAACTCATTTGTGACCAGAGCCTAAGTGCTTTCTTTTGCTTCAGGTGCCTGGTTGATGCAAAGCTTACGGGATCTACTTCCGGTTTTATGCACAGAGTTCAGAATGACAAACTACACTTTCGCTTGGAGTCTTTCAGATTCCATCAAGCAAATAGTGGTTTGGTATGTAATGGTGTTGTCTTTCTGCAAGAGATGAGTGTTCGTCCATGTATACAAGTTTAAAATCCTTTTTGTAGGTATATTTCACATGTTCTTTAAGGACAGTTATGGCTTCAACCCCCATAAGTGCAGAGAACAAGGCTTGCTCCTTTGCCAACGGGTATGTCCTGACAGAATAAATGCTTACCAGATAAGATGTGATCAGAATGGGTAACCGTTTCTTTCCCCTTTTTATAGATGGCGTTCTGCAGATGACAATGACCAGATGTGCATGTGCTGTGACTCCACATGTGGCGTCAGCAGGAAAGGGCGAGCACTACCTGATTCAGGTAAAGATGTGTACTAGGATCTGTATTTTGCTGTATACAGAGCAACCATAAATGCCTTTTTTTTTTTTTCTCTCTAAGGCCTTGTTTCAGAAGGGAAAGCAACAATTGGCCCCATTGTAGTCACTGGACATCAATTGCAAGTGTCTAATAAAGACCTGGAATGAACACTGTGGCATTTCTTGTATTTTCTAGAGGATAGAGTTGGTTTCTTTACATGCTTATGATCTTGTACCTGCACTGGTACATAGCGACATGAATATTTTGGCCTGAAATTCAATTAACTGACTCTAGAATTGTTCCGTTTGCTGCCATGATTTCTTAATTACATGACCAAGAACACATTTAAACAGTTTACTTTTGATTCAGTTAAACTGATGTTGCAAAATTTGTCAAATGACTAAGCTATACAGTTGAAGTTATACATCCTTTCACAATTGGCACTGTACTTTGTTTACATAATTATTCCTACTACATTGGAAAGAAAAGCATTTATTGTGTGTAGAGAACTCTGCTAATGTTTTTGCATAGTCTAAATCTTTTTTTTTTTTTGTGTGTGACTTCATGCATTTTAAGAATTGACCAGTTTTAATTATAAGCCGATCTGTTAGTGAGAAGATAGATTTCTCTCCTGACTTATGCTGGCCGTGTCCAATAATTTAGACCACTTAACCTTGCATCTTTCTTACAATGGACTGCAAACTTGCATTCATATCTGATGGATTGAACCAAGATTCTGGCTAACTTTTTTATTTTTATTTTTTTATATCGGTTTCATTCGGATGTACTTACATGTAAGAAAAGAGTCAAGTGTATTTATATAGCGCTTTTCACAATATAAATTGCATCAAAGCAGCTTCACAATATCAATCAAATAACATAACAATGTTTGTTTCTTAGTGAAAAAACATCCACGTTTGGTAGGGCTGATCAATGGTATTAATGCTTGGCTAATTATTTTGAATATCCCCAACTGAACAAGCCAAAGGCAACAGTGGCAAGGAACCGAAAAACTCCATCAAGTGACCTACTGGTGTCCTAAAACTCCATCAGATGACCTAATGGAGAAAAAAAAACCTTGGGAGAACCCAGGCTCAGTCGGGGGCCAGTTCTCCTCTGGCGTTTATGAACTAGAGGCCGGATTTACAGTAACTGTAATTTGATACAGAATTTTGTTTTATTTTATCACTTCGGGGTGGGTACGCGAACGCGAACCGGAATCACAACATTTTATCTGTAGAGTGGGAAAGGGATCCTCCATAGGGAGAGGCTAGTTGGCACTTCAGCACTGCGTTGTCATCGGGTCCAGGCAAAGCTCCTAGTCAGATCTGGATACGGCCTGGATCCGGTCGGCTGCGGGAAAACCTCGGGATAAACAAAGACACTAAAATTAGCGTAGATGCCATTCTTCTTATGATGATGTAACGAGTACATCAGGATTTAAGGGAAGTGTTCCCAGTTCCGGCTGACCTAATCTATGCAGCCTAACATTGAGTTATAGAAGTCTATAATATATTATGTGTATGCTAGGTCAAAGAGATGTGTTTTTAGTCTAGCTTTGAACTGACAGAGTGTGTCTGCTTCCTGGACAATGGTAGGAAGACTGTTCCAAAGTTTTGGTGCTAAATAGGAAAAGGATCTACCGCCCGCAGTCGATTTTGATATTCTAGGTATTATCAACTGGCTGGAATTTTGAGATCGCAATAGACGTGAAGGACTATAATGCGTTAAGAGCTCGCTCAAGTACTGCGGAGCTAAACCATTTAGTGCTTTGTAAGTAATCAACAATATTTTAAAATTTATACGATGTTTAATAGGCAGCCAATGCAGTGTTGACAGAACCGGGCTAATATGGTCATATTTCCTGGTTCTAGTAAGAACTCGAGCGGCTGCGTTTTGGACCAGCTGTAGTTTATTTATTAAGCGTGCAGGGCAACCACCCAGTAGAGCATTACAATAATCTAGTCTTGTTGTCATGAAAGCATGAACTAATTGTTCCGCATTTGTTAATGAGAGCATATGTCGTAATTTAGATATATTTTTAAGATGGAAAAATGCGGTTTTACAGATACTAGACACATGACTTTCAAATGAAAGATTGCTATCAAAGAGCACACCCAGGTTCCTAACCGACGACGAAGACTTAACAGAGCAGCCATCAAGGGTTAGACAGTATTCTAGGTTATTACGTGTGGAAGTTTTTTGTCCAATAATTAGAATCTCTGTTTTTTCAGAGTTTAGTAGTAGGAAATTACTAGTCATCCAATTTTTTATATCAGCTATGCATTCCGTTAATTTTGTGAATTGGTAAGTTTCGTTAGGTTTTGAAGAAATATACAGCTGAGTATTATTCGGCATAACAATGAAAGCTAATTCCATGTTTCCTAATGATATGTCCTAATGGTAGCATGTACAGAGTGAACAGCAGCGGTCCTAGTACTGAGCCTTGTGGTACGCCATACTGAACTTGTGATCGATAAGACATCTCTTCATTTACTGCTAGAAAACTGATAACGGTCAGATAAGTATGATTTAAACCATGCTAGTGCAATTCCACTAATGCCAACATAGTTTTCCAGTCTATTTAAAAGAATGTTGTGGTCAATTGTGTCAAATGCAGCACTAAGATCAAGTAACACTAATAGAGAGATACAACCATGATCGGATGATAAAAGTAAATCATTTGTAACTCTAATGAGAGCTGTCTCAGTACTATGGTGCGGTCTAAATCCTGACTGAAAATCCTCGCAGATATCATTTCTTTCAAGAAAGGAACACAGTTGTGAGGATACTGCTTTTTCTAATATCTTTGACAGAAAAGGCAGATTTGAGATCGGCCTGTAATTGACTAATTCTGAAGGATCAAGTTGCGTTTTTTTAACAAGCGGTTTTATCATAGCCAGCTTAAAGGTTTTTGGTACATATCCTAGAGACAAAGACGAATTAATGATATTAAGAAGAGGATCTATGATCTCTGGAAGCATCTCTTTCAGTAGCTTAGTCGGTATAGGGTCTAACATACAAGTTGTCGATTTAGATGAATTAACGAGTTTGCAGAATTCTTCCTCTCCTATAGCAACAAATGAAAACAATTTTTCCTCAGGGAGACTACAATGCACTCCCTGATGCGATACTGTAGTAGACGGTTGCATAGTTATAATTTTGTCCCTGATATTATCAATCTTATAAGTGAAGAAGTTCATAAAGTCATTACTGCTGTGTTGCTTGGAAACTTCTGTGCTTAAAGCTTTCTTTTTCGTTAGTTTAGCCACTGTTTCAAATAAATACCTAGGATTATGTTTATTTTCTTCTAATAGGGTTGAAAAATAAGCAGATCTAGCAGCTTTTAAAGCCTCTCTGTAAGCAATCGAGCTCTCTTTCCATGAAATCCGAAATACCTCTAGTTTTGTTTTCTTCCAGTTGCGCTCCATTTTTCTGGCTGCTCTCTTAAGGACCTGAGTGTGCTCGTTGTACCACGGTGTTGGACTATTTTCTTTAATCTTCTTTAAGCGCAACGGAGCAACTGCGTCTAAAGTGCTGGAAAAGAGAGAGTTAAAAGTTTCTGTTGCAATATCGAGTTCTTCTAAGCTATCCGGGATGCTGAGATGATGAAACTTATTAGGAAGATTATTGATAAAGCAATCTTTAGTGGCAGAAGTTATAGGTCTAACATATTTATAACACGGAGTCGGCTTTGCAGCCTTGGCTAAATGTAATTTACATGAGACTAGATAATGGTCTGAGATGTCATCGCTCTGCTGCAGAATTTCAACGGCATCAACATCTATTCCATGTGATAATATTAGATCTAGAGTATGATTACGACAATGAGTGGGTCCTGACACGTGTTGTCTAACTCCAATTGAGTTTACAATGTCTTTAAGTGCCAATCCCAATGCATCTTTTTCATTATCTACATGTATATTAAAATCACCAACAATTAGTACTTTATCGTTAGCCAATACTAATTCTGATAGAAAGTCCGCAAATTCTTTGATAAAATCTTTATGGTGCCCTGGTGGCCTGTATACAGTAGCCAGCAGAAATCTCAAACGTGATTTATCGTTTACACTATATATTTTTACATTAAGCACCAACACTTCAAAAGAAGTATATTTAAAAATAGATTTCTTAGTGGTTTTGAAAATATTACTATAAATTACAGCAACACCTCCCCCTTTGCGTTTTAGACGAGGTTCATGTTTATAACAGTAATCTTGTGGGGTTGACTCATTTAAAGTAATGTAATCGTTTGGTTTTAGCCAGGTTTCTGTCAAACACAGCACATCTAGATTATAACTTGAAATCATATCATTAACTATGAGCGATTTTGAAGTAAGGGATCGAATATTCAGCAACTCAAGCTTTATCATTTGTTCATCTGTATTATATCTGTTTTTTATTTGTTGAACATCAATTTTTTACCTGACGTTTTTTGGATTTCCAAATTCGGGGAACAGACACAGTCTCTATATGATGATATCTAGGTGAAAGAGGCTCTATGTGATGGGATTTATCTGACCTTGGTGACGCGAGGCCGCTAGCAGACGGTCGGTTTAGCCAGTCTGTCTGCTTCCTGACCTGAGCCCCAGATTGTCATGTTTTAGCTCTAAGACTATGTGCCATATTACTAGAGAGAAGAGCAGCACCATCCCAGGAGGGATGAATACTATCTCTTTTCAACAGGTCAGGCTTGCCCCAAAAACTTTTCCAATTGTCTATGAATTCTATATTATTCAACGGACACCACTTAGACAACCAACCATTGAGTGAGGCCAATCTGCTAACAATCTCATCACTCCTGCGAACAGGAAGGGGGCCAGAGAAAATTACAGTGCCTGACATCGTACTTGCGAGTTTACACACCTCTTTAATATTAATTTTGGTGATCTCCGACTGGCGGAGTCGAACATCATTAGTGCCGACATGAATAATGATCTTAGAGAATTTACGATTAGCATTAGCCAGCACTTTTAAATTTGCTTTGATGTCAGGCGCTCTGGCTCGGGGCAAACATGTGACTATGGTGGCTGGTGTCTCTATTTTCACGTTCCGTGTGATCGAATCACCAATTACCAGGGCACAATCAACAGAATTCTCAGTGGGTGTTTCACTGAGTGGGGCAAATCGATTTGTTATGGTAATCGGAACGGAAGAGTGGTTTTTTAATCCGCGACTAGAGCGATCTCTCACGGTCACCCATCTGCCCTGCTGCCTGGGCTCTACTTCAGCCGGAACCGAATTATGTACAGAGTTCACTATGCTAGGCGCATCCAAAATAGTATCTAAAGCTCTAGTACTATCCTTACTATCCTCAATTAAAGTTTGGATGCGTGTCTCTAGCTCTGAAATCTTCTCCGTCAGCCTGACCGTCTCCTTGCATTTATCACAAATAAATCCTATATTGCCATCGGAGAAGGCTACACTAAACATATGACATGTGACACAGGTGACAATAACAGGACAAGACATTACTCACCGTTTGTGTTGACTGATTCTTACTTACCTGGGCTTTTATGAACTCAAAGGCGCGAGAGAAAATAAATAATAAATAAATGAGCGCGAGTGGCGCGTAAACACGCGTTCTGTGCTAACAATAACGGAAGCTAGCGATGTAAGGTTAATCTTAGATGGTGGGTAAACTATATTTAGTAATAAACAACTAGGAATGATAGTAAATGATGGTTCAAAACAGAAAGAAATACAAAGCTAATACGAGGCGTAGAGCTTACAGCCTCGACGCAAACAAACTCACAGCAGGCAGGAAGGCAGACAGGAGCAATCGATCAGTGAACAGCAGATCGGCCAACAGAATAGAATAGAAGAATAGAAGACTTGTCGCTGATTCCATTACATCAAATATTTCTTTGCCTGACTATGAAACACAAGTAGTTACTGGTGTGATTACAGTTGCCAGGTGATTCCTCACCTGAAATGGCAAGATGACTGGTTCACAGGTACCGTGTGCCAGTACTCTGCCAACACATGGCCAGGCCACCGTGCATATTGGCTTTATAATGTGTATGTGAATAGCAATTAAAGAGACCAGTCACCATTTCTCCAGTGTCTAGAACACAATACAGTCCTAAGAAATACTGCAGAATCCATGTTTTTCCAGCATTGAGAAAAAGGAAGTATAATGTCCTCCCATTGACCAACATTTGAACTGCCTCTCAACCTGCTCAACATTTTGAATTCACAATGAGTTCACATATTGCTTACACTGAGTATCACAGTATAAAAATGGTGTCGTGTCACTGGGATCATGATCTCATGGGGCTAAATTATGAATAAAAACGTAATAGAATTTCAACATACAGTAATAGGTATTTGGGACACAAATGAAGGCAGAGAGTCTCAGTTTGTACCATTCACAATGTTTTTTGTGCAGTAAATTACTGGCTGCCAAATAATGAAACCAGCAAAATTCAAGATATATTTAGAAACCAAACACTCTTGCATATACTAGAACATTGCATTTCAATGTAATTACAACTAAATGAAAAAATCTTGCAACATCAGTGCAAGTAAAAGTTGTGAAGTTAGTTTATACAATTGATAAAGGTATAGAGAGAATTGAACATTTAAGTTCACATTAAAGCATTATCAATTGATTCTAAAGTGTTTTTCTATTACCTTGATATATTTATTCATTTAAACTGTGCGTAATAATAATTGATAAACTCATTTTACATGTGCGATTGATTAAGGGTATAATATTTAAATAAATATCTATATCATACAAAATTATTTTTCTAAAGCATTAGGCTACTAAAAGCCAGACAATTTTGCTATGTAGTGACATTTAATTTGGAGTAGAAACAGGTGGAGTGACTTTATCGTGTCAGACGTATCACTTTGCGCACAACTGATTGGTCCAAGTTCAGTTTGCAACCTCTTACCTGGAACATAACCTGCCCTGGACCAGGTTAGCGGTGGAGCGTAAGCTACTTCGGCGATGAACACTGGTATAAGCCAAACCACTTTCATGGTGCCTAAAACTCAGGGTTGGCGCAAACTAAACTGAAACATACTAGGCTAGCCACCTAAACCAGCTTTATAGTATAGGCCCCAGGTGTGTTAACCATGAACATACTCTGAGTTGGACGAACTTACTCCTGGACGCATTTTTGGAATCAGCTTACTTCAAGTAAGCAAGGTTTGGGTTAATGAAATGAGAGTTCAGGGTATATGTTAAGTCAAGTCACCTTCATTTATAACGCTTTTAACAATATAGATTGTTTCAAAGCAGCTTTACATTGATAATAGGAACTTAAAGGAACAGAGATTGTTTTGGCTTTACAGCAGCTCTAGAATAAAGTAAAGTTGTTGTCTAGCTAAAGTTAGTTTTGATTGATTCACTTCCGCAACATTCATTAGTTATTAACTGAGGGGCCGTTAACACAACACCGTTCTAACAGAAAACTCTTAATGCGATCTGGCCGCTCATTTGCACAAAACTGCCTGGTGGCTCGAGAACGCAAACCATGAAATAGGTTCCAAGGTACAAGCCTTGAAAAATGTACAAGACAGCTTATATTTATCGCTTTCGCGTAGCCACGTGAACCGGAATTATCCCAACAACGTTATATCTGTACAGAGGTAAAGGGAAGGGAAGAAAGCCTTCACAAGGGAGAGACTAGTTGACACTTCAGGACTGCATTGTCGTCGTGTCTAGGCGAAGTTCCTTCATCAGACCCGAAAACGGCCTGGATCCGGCGGACTGCAGTAAACCTCGGGATAAAAAGAGAGACTAATATTAGAGTAGATGCCATCCTTCTTATGATGTGACAAGTACATCAGGATTTATGGGAAGTGTTCCCGGTTCTGGCTGACCTAATCTATGCAGCCTAACATTGAATTATAGAAGTCTATAGTGTATTATGTCTATGCTAGGTCAAAGAGATGTGTTTTTAGTCCAGTTTTGAACTGACAGAGTGTGTCTGCTTCCCAGACAATGTTAGGAAGACTGTTCCAAAGTTTTGGTGCTGAATAGGAAAAGGATCTACTGGCAGCAGTCTATTTTGATATTCTAGGTATTATCAACTGGCTGGAATTTTGAGATCGCAATAGGCAAGTACTGGGGAGCTAAACCATTTAGTGCTTTGTAAGTAATCAGCAATATTTTAAAATGTATACAATGTTTAATAGGGAGCCAATGCAGTGTTGACAGAATGTGAGGGTGTGTATGTGAGGGTAAGTTAACCTTGCTTTCTGGAATACACCCCTGGGGCCCATATGGTAGTTGAACAATCTCCAGGTTACAGGACTAGTTTTGAGTTGACAAAACCAAACCAATCCAACCAGGCTTTGTTGGTACCATGATGCTGATCATCAACTTTCTCTGTCAACTCAGGCTTTGATCCTGAGTTTAGGAGTTTAGGTGTGACATCAGTATCAAACAGCCAATCACATGTTGAGAAAGAGTGAAACGACGATTCATTTCTCATGAGAAAAGCAGCGCAATTCACTTATCGCTTCTGCAGAATATTACGAGATTGAAAAATATTAAGAATTTATAACAAATTTACAAAGCAAGCAGAAAATAGCTGTCTGAAACACAATAACTAAAAGAAAAAGTCTTGCTATATCAGTAAAAGTTGTGAAGTTAGTTTATACAATTGATAAAGGTATAGAGAGAATTGAACATTTAATCTCACATGTAGTCAATTTTATAGATTTATCTATTGATTCTAAAGAATATTTATATTAACTTTTATATATTTATTCCTTTAAATTGTGCATAATAATAATTGATAAACTAAAATTGTACATGTGTGATCGATTAATAATCACACAGGGTGTGTGTGTGGATGGAGGGAATCATTTATGAAGAGTAAGATATATGGAAGACCAGGGCTGTTTGACACTATTTTTACACAAAATATTTCTAAGGGGAGATATATTTTGAAAACATGAGGGTTTATTTATATGTAACTAACAATATGGCAACTTGGCAATTATTATTATTATTTTTTTAAATAGATGTGACCTTGACAAAATGGCTGTTAGAATTGTCTACCAAACTGACTACGCCACCCCCACTTTTCTGGGATGGAGGACCGTAACAATTATATTTAACACTGGCTTCTATTTTATTTATTTGAACTGCCTGAGTACAAAAAGTTGACACTTTATTAAAACGACAGATACGATCCTTCTCCACAGATACTGTTGTTGAAATAATAACCTGGTTGGTAGCAGTGTTGTTCAGAAAATATGAAGAAAATAAACTAACCCATCAGCGCAGGAATAATCCTAAAACACATTTGCGTGCATATTATACTAATATCTCTTACTAAGATCGACTCCTATATATATATATATATATATATATATATAAAAAAATAAAAAAAACGTTTACGCACACTGAATTGTCGGGCACAGCAGTAACACACATTGCAGTTCTTCCAATGCGCCAGTATAGGAGAAAACACAAACACTCGTTCATCGAGAGAACGAGAACAAAGACTGTTTCATTGACGACCGCAAGACTTTAAACACGGCCAGCCCTATCACATCATCTGCCCACTTAAAGGCATAGCATACTCATTCCGATTACATAGATATAGAATAGTGTTAGTATTAACAGGGCCGGCCCTGGCCAATTTGCTGCCTTAGGCAAGATTTTACCTGGTGCCCCATGCATCACAGCCCATTTCACCCTGTCATTGTGTCCATGATTATTTATATGTATATATATATATATATATATATATATATATATATATATATACACATTACAGCCTAAACACAAATAGCAAGAGTATTACATCTAGCATTCAAGTCAAGTCCCATTTATTTTTATAGCACTTTTTACAATATAGATTATTTCAAGGCAGATTTACAGCTTTACAGTTTTGTTGCGTTTATAATTTTGTTCAGTATATATAGCCTCTCTGGATAAAACAGTGATGTCATCGTCCAAATGTCAGTCATGCTCAAACTATTCATTGAGCGCTATAGCAAAAGTGTTTGTTTTGCAGTTGATGTCAGCAATCTTCCACTAAACTATGGCACGTTTCATGTTTTCACCATGAATGAAACTGCGAAATGTCTAATGTTAATTTTACATAAAACGTAGCTACTTTTAATAAACCTGTAGCCTATATAAATATCATTCATAATTTTGGCAAATAAATAAAAAGAATGCCATATGTCCCCCTCAAAACTGCACAACTGTAGAGTAAAACATTAATTAATAAAAGTGATAGTGAATGTGTCTAAAAAAAACTGATTGTGATTGTTACAAATCACACTGTCTGGGGCCTTTGGAGAACTCAGAACAACTGTTAGCATTAAGTTTAAGGTAAAAATAACTGCCACTAAATTATATATCTTACTATGCAATTAGATAAACTGTTCATTCATTACATTACCTCCCAGATAGCACAAGTCTATTTGATGTGATGTTTACATCTGGAATGCGTATTTTTAAGAGTGTTTGCTCATCTGCAATACTATAATATAAATATATAGACGTTTAGAAGATGTCAGTTTAACATGCATTCTAAATCATTACATCTTAAAGACATCTTCTAAATGTCTATTTGACATCTGACAGGAAACGTCCTATAGACGTATTGCAGATGAGCAAACACTCAACACTGTCTTCCAGATGTAAACATCACATCAAATAGACTTGTGCTATCTGGGCTCTGTCTTTATCCCGTTTTATCCTCCTCTCTTCCGTTTGGCACTGTAGATAGATAGATAGATAGATAGATAGATAGATAGATAGATAGATAGATAGATAGATAGATAGATAGATAGCACTTTATTTTCCGTGTACACGGAAATTTGTCTTGCAGTACAAGCTCCAACAATTATAACACACACAAGCTAAAAACATAGAGTCTGCAAGAGTGTTCTTCAATAGCCATAACTATATATATTAAAGTTCAAGTGTCTATTGCAGACTATAATGCTAATCTAAAATATGTCATGTAAATTTGGCCATCCATCACAATCAGGTAACTTTCACCATGTCTAGACCTGGCGCGATCTGCCAGGCCCGTTTCTATAGGGTGCTTGAGTGTGTTAAGTGCTCTCAAACGAAAGCAATGCTGTCTACATTGGATGCAGCGAGGGGCGAGGTTTCTGCATCCAACGCGGGGAAGATTGATGCGCCGGACTGGAGTCGGGGGACTTAGTTAAGTTTTTGTGGAGTTTTTTTGCTTTATTTTGTAGTATTTTTTAATTAATGATTTTAAAATAGTATAAGTAAAAAAAAATTAAAAAAAGTCACTCGTTCACTCATTTTGGCGCCCCTATTGAGTGGCGCCCCTAGCATTTGCCTATTCCGCCTATGCCATGGGCCGGCCCTGAGTATTAATGTGTCAAGTGTTCCCGAAAAAGATGCGTGGCATGCGCTTACAGCATTTTCTTGAAGATGACTAAAGACTCAACTCAAAATACTCTTTGCTACTTTTAACTAAACATAACTTTTCAACAGTTCCACTGTTATTGCCCAGGAAAAGATACAAGTGTCATAACACACATTGACTTTTTGGGGGTATTAATCACTATTTGTAGAGATACTGGTAGAGAAACCACTTCTCCCCCATGTCAATAAAGGATCTGGGCCCATATGTATACAACTTCTCAGTAATGCTCTTAAGAAAAGTCTTAAGCTTTGTCTTAAGTGTCAAAAAATACTTTTATAAAGAAGCTAAAAACAACTTTCAGTAAAGTATAAGACGCATACTTAAGTGCTGACTGAAGTGGCACTCAAGTGCCGCAAACTAAGGACTACAATGACGTCAACCCAAAATGGCCACCCTCAACCTCTGAATTAGCTGATGGTGAGCCTGCAATGGTAAGGTCACAGCAGCATGACACCAATCATTTTTAATGTAATTATAATAAAATAATTTAATTAAGACACTGAAAGTTTAATATTTAAATTTATTTAAAAAAATTGCTTTGAATTTTGCAAAATTATCACAAATTAGTATTGATGCTGTGGAATCCTTTTTTATTGACATGTCTCCTCATTTACAGTTGAAGCGACGATGCAAACATGAGTTCCATCAATGGCTTCAACAACTCCAGGGAAGCTTGGAATTCTCTTAAAAGTGGCTTGATTTTTCTGCATGGTTTGAAGATCAGTTGGAAAGTCAATGAACTGCCCAACAGTAGTGGCCAAAAGTGTTGAGCAGCCTAGGAAATTGATATCTTCACCCGTTATCCAAATATTATTAAAAATGTGTTAAAGATCTCGTAAGCATATTGCGTAGTTGTGCTTTGAGTCAATTGTTTTATTTGTGAATATTAAATATTGATGTGTTTCACACCTGAGAAAGACAAAGACCCTCCCATAATGGTCCTAGTGCGCTCAGGCCCTATCATTAAGAGGAGCCTTGCACAAAGTATGAGGAGAGATTTAAAAAAGAATGGCTTTTTGATTGTTTGGATTTTTTTTTTACAACACAACATAATCCAAAGATACACAACAAATGACAAAAAAAAGCACATTATCGAACACACTGACCTAAAGACAGAGACTTGAACAGTCATATACCTTTGTGCCATTCCTGAAACATAGTACATACCTGTCATTTCCAAGGTGTTTGATTTTTCATTTTACCATGTTCATTTACAGAGACTCATATATATATATAATGAACACCAGGTTTGTTGTGACTTGTAGGCATATACATGTAGGGCTGCATAAAATAATAATAATAACAATAGCCTATAGCAGGCGGCCTATAAATCGTTAAAAATGAACACTTCAGTAACAGTATACTAGAGAAAAATATATGGATATGTTACTTCAAATGTTTCCATTCATTAAGACGTTATGAAACGAGATTAGAGTAAAAACATGAAGCCTAATGTTTGGCATGTTTTTCTTTTTAAACACGCAACACAAGTAACTCAAACTCACTGCTGTGTTTTCTTATCGAATATAAAAACATCCTTGTGTACATGTATATAAATTTAGCATTAGGCTTCATGTTTTTATTTCAATCTCATTTCATAACGTACATTTTAGTCTGGCACCAGTTTGACTAGTTGCTACAATGTAAAGTTTATATAACAATAACATGCTTAGCTATTATGAGTGAATGTCTTTAAAAATCTTTCTCATTTTCAAATCACGTTCTTCTAATTCGTCTGAGGCAAATCCCAGGTAAACAGCACAGCTCAAACACAACGCGTCTTCCAAACTCGATGAAAAGCAGAGGAGTCTCTGATTCTTTGTTTTGACGTGATGAGGGCGTTTTCAGGTCTGTGTTCCTTCACGTGGACATTTCAATCGCTTGTGAGCGCGTGGGTGTGGTCACAGAGTTAATTAGAACGTGATTGAGAAACTATATGTGTCGTTGCTATCATTTAAAAATGGAGACTCCAAGCTTTGTAAAGACTTACGTTTCAAGTCTGTGTGACAAACATTCGCTGAGTTACAGGTAATTTCCTGTCGAGTCTCAGGATGAACTTCACATTGAGAGAGATGGCAGAACGAGCATCATGTTTTTATTATGAGTGTGCACAAATAAAAGAAGATATTTAACAGTTTTGAATGATGTATAACACTTATATGAAAGATCAAAATCAACAGAGCATTTTGAGTCTCTTCTGCACTGATAAGAAAAAAGGTGAGCTGGTCACGTCGGCGTGACCGCCAACCCCCGAGGGTTAAGGGAACTTGTAAGGTCATTACACACTTTCATCACTTCTGGACACTACAATGTTTGGTTTGTGCCACAATAGTGCTATTTAAGACCCTGCTTACTGTGGACTGAAGGGCCCAAGTCATTACCGGTGCACTGCTGCATTTTTCCAATTGCCAAAAATGTCATTATTACTTTTCATTACTGCAGTCAAACCATTGATTTGTAGAGTGAGAGGAGTTACAAGGTCAGTTACTGTCACGGATCTCTGAGGGAAGACTCAAATGCAGAATGTTCATTGATGTTCATTGGGTTTATTGACAAAACAGCAGACAAGACAAGATAGTGAGGAAAAGGAGGTGATAACAGTCCAAACAGTAGGTAGGGGATGAGGCACGATGACAGGCAAGCAGGAAGAACAACAGCTGTAACTAGCTCAAGATGTCGGTAGCCTAGAGAGCAGTCATGGCAGGGCAGAACAAGACCAGAGGATACCAGCAATGGCCAGGCAGGAACTCCAAGTACAACAGCCAATGCACTCCGATATCTGAGGCTCTGCAACAGGCTTGCTGCTAGGCAAGGAGAGTAAGCGGTAAGGGAAGCTCTGCTTGCTGGACAGGAACTAGAGACACAGGGAAAGATAAGACAGACAAGACTGATGGCAGAAGGAATGCATAGCAAACTAAGTAACTAATACAAATACAACTAAAGACTATGGCAACAAGAAAAGTAGGTAGTACAGAAGTACACAGAGGCACAGTGTTTAACGAAACAACAAAACATGAGGGAAAGAGCACACATTATAAAAGAAGCAGAAAACTGAAGGAACAGGTGACAATACACAGACAAAGAACAGGTGAATACACTCACAAAAACAAGCGCTGAGAACACGAGGAAAGGATGCGCACACTCAGACAATTCAATGACTAAACAAGAGGGTATGGTAATTGGAAGCAAGGAGGCAGAAACAAAGGAGCACATGGCCAACACAAACAAAGACAGGGCCATGCGATCAAGAACAACACAAACAGAGACACGTTAAACAAAGACTAGACTGACAGAACTGTCAAAGGAGAACCCTGTGAACCCTAGTGGCACTAAAAACAGGCACCCTCTCCACTGGTGAGGGCTTCCTAATGGAGGGCAGACTTGGATCTGGTATCATAGGAAGACTCAGGGACAATCTCTGTATGACATGACTGACAAAGGATTCCAAGGTGGCCTCCGTGGCCTTAATAGGCAGATAAGAAAACTCAGGAAGGGCCTCCGTGGCCAGAACAGAAACGATCTCATGGGAGCACGTCATGACTGACAGAGACAACTCTTGTGACAGGATCAACTTCTGTGGGCATGACCTGACTGGTTAGCAGCTTAGATGTTACCTCTTTGGCTGTAGCAGGCAGATTAGGATGCTCTGGACAAGCCGCTTTGAGGACACATAACTGACAGGATCAGCTCCTGTGGGCCTAGTATGACTGACAGGAACTTCAAGGATGATCTCCATAGCCCTGGCACTGAGGACCTGACATGAACACCCTCCTTGGGAGTGACAGGATGGGCAGGCAGTTCTTGTAGAGTTACATTGACAGTCACTGATTCCTTTACTAGGGCAAGGACAACTGGTGAAGCTGGCAGCTTTGAATATGGTCTCACCAGACTACATGATTCTGGGACCACTGGAAAGGGAACATCGGAGCTGGGTCCTCCTGGACCACCAGATCTAAGACCTCCTGATTCTGGTCCTCCAGGACCTCTGGACCTAGGGCCTCCTGACTTGGGTCCTCGCGGTCCACTGTACTTGGGGCCCTTTGACTTGGGCCCTCCTGGACCAAAGGATCAAGGACCTCTTGACAAGGAGCATCAAACTTCACAGCATGGACCCTCCTTCGCTTCTGCTTACGGGGGCACAACAGTGTGTGATCGGCCACTTCTGGGGTGAATGCAGTGGCGAACTCTGAAGTGACTGCATTCAACTTTACTGCTCTTGGGGTGATTGGCTGCTGCTAACTTGGCAATCTCTGGAATGACTGGAGCGGGCTTGACTAGCTCTGGAATGTCCAGAGCAGGCTTGACTGTGTCTGGAATGACTGGAGCGGGTCATGGGCTGGGGTTGGGTCATGGGCTCTGGAATGACTGAACTGGCAGGATTGGTGAAGGTCTTGGAAACAGGTTCAGAGACATACTCTGGGGTGCCCTTTAACATAGCATGATCAGACTTAGGAACAAACTCCAAATTGTGGGCAGGAGCCGAGACTGGACCTGCTTTCTCCGGAGTAGGCTCTGTGACTGTGCTCTTTGGAGTGGGAACAGCCTTCTCAGCAGCGGACTCGGGAACAGCCTCTTCTGAAGGGGCCTCGGGGCCTGCTCTCTCAGCGGCGGGCTCAGGGACCGCTCTCAGGGAAAAAAACACCCTCTGTAGTCACATAAGGTCTGACAGGAATTATTTCTGTGGACTTGATAAGACTCGGAAGACATTCAGAGAAGGCCTCTGCAGCAATGATAATAGGCAGCTTGGGAATTGTCTCTGTGAACATGACAGGACTGGCAGAAATGGTCTCTGAGGACAGTACATGACTAGTAGATGGCTCTGAAAAAGATTTCACAGGGCTTGATACCTCAGGATCCACTGGACTCGGAGCTTGAGAATGGAGAATAGTAGACTGCTCTGCACGGTACTTTCTCTTCTTCTGCTCTAGACGGGTTGATATGGCTGCTATAAAATTGACCTGCCACAAGATGGCGCTATTTTTGACACTCTTGATGCTTCAAATATTTTCCCGGAACAATCAGGGGAAAGCCTCAGTGCATCATTTGTCCATCCCTAGTAAGGGGCCAGGGAAGCTCTGCTTGCTAGACAGGAAGGGAACTAGAGACACAGAAAAAAATATAAGACAGTCAGGACTGATGGCAGAACGAATGCACAGCAAACTAAGTAACTGGTACAATTAACACTAAAGCAACAAGAAAAGTACTAAGTAGTTCAGAAGTACACAGAGGCACAATGTTTAACAAACCTACAAAATATGAGGGAAAGAACACACATTACAAAGGGAGGAAAAACACGAGGAACAAGTGACCATACTCAGACAAGGAACAGGTGAACACACTCAGACAAAGGATACCATAGGATACCTCTCCAGACTTGAGACCAAGTCTTAACACTTAGGAACCTTTATGAATCACACTTATTCTAAAGTCTAGGAATAAGAGTAAAAGTATGTCATTCTTAGAATTGACATCACAGTACTGATAGCAATGTTGCTGAAATGACAGCATATTGTTGATACATGATAAGCTTAGCACAAAGGTACCAGGTATAAGCCGACATGTTCCAAATAACGAGAAGGGTAAATAACCTTAAAAGTAAAACAATAGCAACTAACAGCTTTTAAATCAATTTGTTTTCAGTAGCCACTAGATAGCCTTTAGAACAAGCAGTGTTTCAATAACAGGTTTTATTTTTTATATATTTCTTTTATTTTATATTCACATCTTAAATATACAACCATGTTGAATTTCAGCCTATAAAAATGCAAGCCCTTAAAAAACACTGCATTCAAGTGCAAGCACTGTATACGATATACTATAGCTTTAAAGGATTAGTTCAAAATTTTTGCTGATAATTTACTCACCCCCATGTCATCCAAGATGTCCATGTCTTTCTTTCTTCAGTCGAAAAGAAATTAAGGTTTTTGATGAAAACATTCAGGATTTTTCTTCATATAATGGACTTCAATTGGACCCAAACGGCTCAAAGTCCAAATGACAGTTTCAGTGCTGCTTCAAAGGGCTTTAAATGATACCAGACGATGAATAAAGGTCTTATCTAGCGAAACGATCAGTCATTTCAAAAATAAATAAAAAAGTTTAAGTTTTATAAGCACAAATGCTTGCCTGGCTCTATTACTATAAATTATTAAATTAATTTAATTACTTACTATAAATTACAGCAACTCCTCCCCCTTCTGCCTTTCAGACGAGGATCATGTTTATAACAGCAATCTTGGGGGGTGGACTCATTTAAAGTAATATAATCATTTGGTTTTAGCCAGGTTTCTGTCAAACACAGCACATCTAGGTTATAATCTGTAATCATATCATTAACAATAAGTGCTTTTGAAGTAAGGGATTGAATATTCATTAACCCAAGCTTTATCATTTGTTGATTTGTATTATATCTGTTTTTTATTTGTTCAATATCAAGAACATTTTTAACCGTAGATGGGTTTGGAAGTTTTTTGTATTTCTTAATTTGGGGAACAGACACAGTCTCTATATTATGATATCTAGGTGAAAGAGGCTCTATGTGATGGGATTTATCTGACCTTGGTGATGTGAGACAGCTGGCAGACGGTCAGTTTAGCCAGTCTGTCTGATTTCTGACCTGAGCCCCAGATTGTCATGTTTTAGCTCTAAGACTATGTGCCATATTACTAGAGAGAAGAGCAGCACCGTCCCAGGAGGGATGAATACCATCTATTTTCAACAGGTCAGGTCTACCCCAAAAACATTTCCAATTGTCTATGAATTCGATATTATTTTGCGGACACCACTTAGACAAGCAGCCATTGAGTAATGACAATCTGCTAACTATCTCATCACTCCTGCGAACAGGAAGGGGGCCAGAGCAAATTACAATGCCTGACATCGTACTTGCGAGTTCACACACCTCTTTAACATTAATTTTAGTGATCTCCAACTGGCGAAGTCGAACATAATTTGTGCCGACGTGAATAATAATCGTAGAGAATTTACGATTAGCATTAGCCAGCACTTTTAAATTTTCCTTGATGTCAGGCGCTCTGGCTCCCGGCAAACATGTGACTATGGTGACTATGGTCAGAAACATCTGTTTCTGAATGAAACAGATACTGAATGCTTGACTGAGATATTTTATAAAGCATCCTCAATATCTATGGACGCTGTTGCTCCACTTAAGGTCAAAAAGATGAAGGTTGCTGGACAGCCGTGGTTAAATGATGTCACCCGTGCTTTCAGACAAGAGTGTCAAAAAGCAGAGCGAAAGTGGAAAAAAAGATAGGCTACAGGTTTCTTTTGACATTTTAAAATCATGCTTGTTCAACTATCAAAGGGCAGTAAAGGCGGCAATATCGAATTTCTTTTCTCAATTAATTTCTGATAACGCGAAGCGACCAAAATTCCTGTTTGTTACGATTGACTCCATTCTAAACCCGACTAAGAATATTTTATCTTAATGCCTCTTTTGAGCTTTGTGAAGGTTTTTTTAAAACATTTCACTCAAAAAATGTATGATATTAGAGGCTCCATTGTTCCCTCTGAACCATGTCATTTGCAACTGCCCTGTCCTATGAGTTGCCTGTCAAACTTTAAACCTGTCTCTCCAACTCAGCTAGCTGATATAATATCTACTATGAAGTGTTCTGGTTCTAAATTAGATATTATCCCAGCTCGTCTTTTTAAGGATGTTTTTTCTACCATTAGTCAAATGGTAACTGCTATCATAAACAGCTCTTTAGCCAAAGGTGTCGTTCCAGATAGTTTTAAACATGCAATTGTGCATCCTATGTTGAAAAAAGATCTATTGTGCCATACTGTCCTGCTAGGGCACTTAGATCTTCAAATCACTTGCTTTTAAAATGTGTCACGATGTCGCTACAAATTAAAAGGTGATCGGGCTTTTTCTGTCGCTGGGCCTAAGCTTTGGAATGCTCTTCCTTATCATGTGAGGTCTGCTCCTTCATTGGATATTTTTAAATCTACTCTGAAAACACATTTTTATTCTTTAGCTTTTGGAAACCTGTAATTGTTTTTATAGCGCAGTTCTGCTATGCACTATGTACAGCACTTTGGATAAAATTTGTATTGTGTTAAATGTGCTTTATAAATAAAGGTTGTTGTTGTTGTTGTTGTATGGTGGCTGGTGTCTCTATTTTCACGTTCCGTCTAATATAATCGCCAATAACTAGGGCACATTCAACAGGATTCTCAGTGGGTGTTTCACTGAGTGGGGAGAATCTATTTGAAGTTGTAATCGGAACGGAAGAGCGGTGTTTTGTCCCGTGACTACAGCGTCTTACCGTCACCCAATTGCCCTGCTGCACGGGCTCTACTTCAGATGGAACCAAAAAATGTACAGTTAACATCTTCTGGAAGTTAGTTAATTTATTCATTCATTGTGTAAACATCAACACTAACACTGATGATTTTTATTACTTTGAGATTTTCATAGCACAAAGTGATTTATTATATAAAACAATAAAAAGAATTGGGAAAGGTAGCTTTTTCACCTTTTGACCACAAGATGTCGTTAGTGTGCACCGTGTTGAAAAGCTTTGAGTAATGAATCAATTTACGAGACACTTGAGGGGAAAGCCTCAGTGCTTCACAAAGCTTCATTTCACCATCACTAGTTGTTCATATTGTTAAATAAAGGTAAAAAGAAAAGAAGAAGCTACTGAGTTTAGTATTATTGTATACAGCATGCAAGGTTTATGCTAGGCTCCAAGTCTTCTCCATTTTTAATGCATCTCTGTGGCAGAATTACCGCACCACATACTGGTCTGGCATGTATACTACATCGTTTTAGTCGGGTTCAGTGGTTTCGTGTGTAGGCAGATATTTCTTGAGATGATGGCGTCTTTACGGAATCTTTTTTTAGGGTGAGGGAAAAAAACGAAGCTCTGTCTTCGTGTGGATGTGGCCTTTGAGTCTGTACCACACACAATATGTTTTGTTCAGTGAATTACTGGCTGTCAAATAATGAAACCAGCTAAATTCAAGAAATATTTAGAAAACAAACATTTATTTTGTATATTACTGGAACATTGCATTTTAATGTAATATTAATCAAAGTCTAAATTAAGACAGTGTTTTACTTTTGTAAAATATATATATTTTTTGTACTGTGTTGGCTCACTGCTTCCAATGGACAATTGACAAAACAAGTGAGCCACCTGGATCTAGGTTGTACTCTTTTGCTGTGTACAATGCTTTTACTGAAACAAGTCTGGAAAATCATTAAGCTTGACAAATTGGGTGGAGCCTCTTTCATTTCCTGCTCTAGAAAAAGGCACAGCAGAAGACCAACAGGTATCCTGAAGTTTTTCAGCAATGGGGCTGGTGTTTTTTTGTCTTTCTGGATTGTTGCTCCTTACAGCAGTTGACTTGTGTTTTGCACATTTCAACAAGGCCAGGGTCCAGTAAGATTTCAGCAGCAACAGCCACCAGTTTTAGTTTTTCAGCAAGCTCTCCAAGGCCCACAGGTATCAGCATCTTTTAAGCCTCCAAGGCCAGCAATGAACTCTGTTGAGGCTGATCCATGGAAGCTTCTTCAAGAACCTGGAAATACCCAGTCCAAACAACTAATGCAGGGTCTTGTTGTACCTTTGACGTGGCGTTTTCCAATAATGCAAGAAGAACCCCAACAGCCAGATGTGCCTTTTGAGCTGCGTGTACCTATAGCTACTGAGAGTATTGCAGCAAAATGTGTGGAGAACTTTGTGCATGTGGAGGTTAAGGAGGACCTATTTGGTACTGGTCAGCTGTGAATCCTTCATTCCTCATTTTAGGATTCTGTGCAGTTGTAGGGGAGGATCCAGAACCTCAAGTACTTATCTTTGAATATGAGCTCCAGACATGTAGCAGCTCTCTGATGGTAAGTGGCTGCTAATGGGTCAGCCATAGAAACTGTAAAAGCCAGGTCTGTCCAGTAACCTGCTACTTGTGCTGCTTTCAGATGACTAATGATGAGCTTGTTTACACCTTCACCCTCCTCTACACTCCCGAGGGTTTAGTAGGAACTCCCATTGTAAGGGCTGATGCAGCAGCTGTTGGAATTGTGTATCACTGATACATTTATTTTAACTTGACGTGCTTACCGAACGTGTTAACCCACCCTCTCTCTTCAGGTGCCTGGTTGATGGAAAGCTCACAGGCTCCACTTGCAGTTTCATGCGACGGGTTCAGAATGACAAGTTGCAGTTTCAGTTGGAGGCTTTCAGGTTCCCGTGAGCTGGTAGTGGCTATGCATTTTTGGGTTGTAGTTCTCTTACTGGTCATCTTTAACTGTGTCCTCTTCTGTTGGTGTACGTCACCTCTGCTCTAAAGGCTGTCATGGCCTCAACCCTGACAAGTCCAGAGCCCAGAGAACAAAGCTGGCTACTTCAATAGTCAAGTCAAGTCAAGTTTATTTATATAGCGCCTTTCACAATGCAAATTCCATCAAAGCAGCTTCACAGTATCAATCAAATAACACAACAATGCTTGTTTCTTAGTGGAAAAAACATCCACGTTTGGTAGGGCTGATCATTGGTATTAATGCTTGGTTAATTAATTTGAATATCCCCAACTGAGCAAGCCAAAGGCAACAGTGGCAAGGAACCAAAACTCCATCAAGTGACCTACTGGTGTCCTAAAACTCCATCAGGTGACTTAATGGAGAGAAAAAAAACCTTGGGAGAACCCAGGCTCAGTCGGGGGCCAGCTCTCCTCTGGCGTTTATGAACTAGAGGCCGGATTTACAGTAACTGTAATTTGATACAGAATTTTGTTTTATTTTATCACTTCGGGGTGAGTATGCGAACCGGAATCACAACGTTTTATCTGTAGAGTGGGAAAGGGATCCTCCATAGGGAGAGGCTAGTTGGTACTTCAGCACTGCGTTGTCATCGGGTCCAGGCAAAGCTCCTAGTCAGATCTGGATACGGCCTGGATCCGGTAGGCTGCAGGAAAACCTCGGGATAAACAAAGACACTAAAATTAGCGTAGATGCCATTCTTCTTATGATGTAACGAGTACATCAGGATTTAAGGGAAGTCTACCCAGTTCCGGCTGACCTAATCTATGCAGCCTAACATTGAATTATAGAAGTCTATAATATATTATGTGTATGCTAGGTCAAAGAGATGTGTTTTTAGTCTAGCTTTGAACTGACAGAGTGTGTCTGCTTCCCAGACAATGGTAGGAAGACTCTTCCAAAGTTGTGGTGCTAAATAGGAAAAGGATCTACCGCCAGCAGTAGATTTTGATATTCTAGGTATTATCAACTGGCCCGAATTTCGAAATCGCAATAGACGTGAAGGACTATAATGCGTTAAGAGCTCGCTCAAGTACTGCGGAGCTAAACCATTTAGTGCTTTGTAAGTAATCAACAATATTTTAAAATTTATACGATGTTTAATTGGCAGCCAATGCAGTGTTGACAGAACCGGGCTAATATGGTCATATTTCCTGGTTCTAGTAAGAACTCGAGCTGCTGCGTTTTGGACTAGCTGTAGTTTATTTATTAAGCGTGCAGGACAACTACCCAGTAGAGCATTACAATAATCTAGTCTTGGTGTCATGAAAGCATTGTTGTGGCAAAACTTCTGTTAAACATCATCACTGCGTAAGAGACACTCAGAGTCAAATTAATAAAAAAGAAAAGTATTTATTCTTGCAAGAATAGGCCCAGTCGCCAACACAGCAGTTACCCTGTGAAGTGAGTGACGCG
This sequence comes from Meda fulgida, assembly GCA_030578275.1. NCBI lineage: Eukaryota > Metazoa > Chordata > Actinopteri > Cypriniformes > Leuciscidae > Meda > Meda fulgida. The sequence continues at coordinate 27,064,605 of CM060635.1, read as the reverse complement.
CACCAGGAAGACATGAGACAGCCTTTATACTCTTTTCAAGGTTCCTCCTCACAGCAGTTACCCTTTCACCCACTCAGATAAGGTCCCCACTGCTGTTCAGTTTCTACTAAAGATACATCCTGGCCCTGAAATAAACTAGCCAAATCTTGACCATTCCTAAGGTCAGAGGTCCTGTCCCATATATTCCTGAAACGTCACGCACAAGCACGTACACACATATACTTTTACACATTGAATAGGTTCAATCCCTTATGATATCTGTTAGGAATAAATGACTATTAAAATTTCTACAACAATTCCCCACTTTTTATCATTCTGATTACCCATAATCACAATAATAAACAAAAAGACAAATTTTAAGTCATATCATCACACTACTCTTCATCTCTGGTTTTCGCATAACTGATCACTCTTCATAAACATTTTTGAAATATTATTTAGAAAAGAAAAAGCTTAGGCTGTTTTGCAAGGATAGTCCCTTAAATATTAGCAAGCAAGTAAAGAATTTAATTAAAGCCGGGCTAAATGAATAGGCACTGCTATTGCACTCTCGACCTAGATCGAACCCTCAGTCACCTCAATTAAATAAGAAATAGTGTACAGATTACTTAGGAAAACAACACCATCAATTCACACTGGTTATTTTAGCAGGTCATCAAAAATACAAAGAATAAAAGTAGAATAGAATCCTTCATTTCAAACCCTCTCCTTGTACGCCACCTCGTAACACGGATGACCGCTGTTTGTAACCTTCTTTAAATCTTTGCCCTTAATCTTTCTCAGAAAAAAAAAAAAAAAAAAGAATAGAAGAAAAACAACCAGAACATACATTTAACACAGCTCACTGTAGCTTCCGCTACCTGTCTCGTCGCATTTTGTTCATCCTTGGGATAGACTGTCATTTTTTTTTTTTTTTTTTTACCAATTGAACAGACAGCAGGTTTTCACCTGTCTCTGTTATCGTATTCACCCATGAATAACAAAATTATCATAACACATACAATCCTAACTCCTACCATTAAGCCTTTTCCATTAAATTTATGTCCATCTTCCACATTTTATTCACTTCTAATTCAATTTATTAAGCTCTATTGAATGCACTGTTTAACAAATCTAACCAGAGAAGTCTTATAATTTTATCCATTCCTCTAACCAAATTAGTTGTTCAAAATTAACTCTAATATCTCTAGTACGGACACATCAATCAATAGATTTTCTACATTTACCATCAAATCAATACCTAGTTCGATTCAATCAAACAAAATCAACAAAATCATCACAAAAACATATTCTTCTGTTAAACTTAAACCGTCAGTTGGCAGTTGGTTGCTCCAGGTGTGTTGATCATCTTGTTCGCCCCACGGACGTTCCGTGTTCGCCAGGGTGACACTTTGCGTGCCGTTGCAATGGTCTTTCCCTCGTAGGCGAGGCAGACAGTTACTAGCACCGTCTTCTTTAAACCTCACTTTCCGCTCTATTGGATGCTTGAGGCCTGTTGGTGTTGTCTAAGGTGAGAGGCTTGGACCCAGGTGTCACACTCTCCAACCATTTTCTGATCCTTACAAGGTCTTCCCTTTTAATCACGACCGCACCCCCACTGGAATGAACCATACCTTGCCTGCTGTCACCTGTGAATGGAGACCTTAACTATTTTGTTAGTGATGCTTGTCTAGCCGCTCGTCCCTTTTGGTGTGACCTGTGGAATCAACAGCCTGAAACATTATCACTGGATAATTTCTTGCTCATTTAATAGCACTCGGGGTCCTTTTCCCCTGAAAAACATTCAACCCACTTTGCTCATGTCCACCACAATATTTATATATTTGGAACAGAATCAGTTCTGTTTGCTGCAATCCATCCTGACATTCTGCAAAAGGAAAATCTTAAGTTATGCGCTGCGCAGGTGTGGAACCTTTCTCTTACAATAATAACCCAGGCCAGGATAGTTAGCCAAATTCATCCATAGCCATCATTTTATTGGGCACATTCTGCCCTGTATCAAAGGTCTGCATGATCTGTAGAGAAAAACAAATGTCGAGGTTATTTTCAGATAGTAAAGTACACGTAGTTTCTTTTGTCTGCTGTGCTGCCGCAGCCTTCGCTGCTGCATCTGCCCTGGCGTCTCCTGTTGAAACAGTCCTGCAATTTTGTTATCAGCGTGTGCGGCACACTTACAGACAGCAACTTTTGTTTGGAACGGCCTTTTACCCAATTAAACCCAGTGTCCTCCCAACATATATTGTCCTTTAGTAACCCATATTTTGTCAATCATTACCATCTCCCTTTTGATGCACGACTCAACTCGTGCATCAATTTAAACTAATTTGATTTGCCATCAACACCAACCCAAACGGCGTCCTTCAGCCAAATTTCCTCCAGACATCTTTCTCTGTCTCTGAAACAAAGTATTACGTTCTTCACTTAAAGCCACAATCTCATCTTTTTATCGAAGTATTTGAAGGGCAACGGCCCTGAGTCTCACACCGAATCCTGCTTTTCAGGCCTGTTGTTTGGTCTCTCAAGTCAGTCATCTACAAACATTTCCAAAGTCATCAATTGTTTCTATCAGGTCAGGTCGTGCTGTACAGACTTGGTCAATGTCAGTCAATCATTTTCCTTTCCCCCTTTTCATCACAATACTCATAAATGTGAGGGGCTCTCTTGCTAATTTCATGTTGACTTAGCCAATATGTCACTGTGTTGTTGCCATCAAATCTATAACATTTTCATTTATCTCAGCCCATGCCAGATGGTAATCTACAACTCCGCAATTCCAATTTACATCAAATACTTAAACTGATCCAGAACGTAATTTGAATCAACATCATAAAGACTTCATTAAAGTAATTAATACCAGACAGAGCTTGATGACCAATCAGTTTAAAGCTCGTCCTATGTTCTGTATCATCTTTTCACCTAACAGAATTAGCAGCTTCCTTTAAAATTTGTCATTTGCCAAAAGCCATCCTAGTGGGTAATGACACAATATACACCCCATTCAGACTTAGTATTAGTACCCCAAACTAACACAGTCACATACAAGACAAAGCGCTGTCACCATCACACACACTCATATTAGACACGCATGTTAACTGCTCCTTTTCAATATATCGTCTCTAAAAAGATTTAAATTTTAAGTACGATTTTGAACTTCACATTTTCCTCTAGGTTTACCTAATTTTACATGGTATCTTTACCAGTTTCAAATCATGTCTGTTCATTATTCATTTGATTTTTAGAAAAGGCAGCTGGGTTGTTTTGGTTCCTTATCATTATTTTTCTTCAGCTTGCTCTAGCAGGCCGATACAAGAAAGAAAGAAAGACACAGTTACCATCCCTTCCTCCAACTCAGGCAGTCTCTCTCACTATTAACAAATAGTATTTTCCACAGCCTTCTAAGACTGTAACTTAGACAAAATTTAAATTCATTACAATAACCTTTGACCATTCATCTTTGTTATGCACACCTTTCTTGAATCTACGAAAGCTGTCTTCATCTTTAGTCACCACCATGTCTACTGACCTTCAGGAGTTAAGACTATGTTATAGACATATTAGTTCAAAATCAACACTTCTATACATTTTCTTGCCTATAAGGCAACCAATACATACAAGTTTGCTACTGTCTCCACAACAAATAATGGCAATCCCCTCCTGGGTCAGCTGGCTCTTGAAAGGCCATTGGCTCTTAAACTATAATCTCCATCAGGGTGTTGTCCCCCTGGCATAGTTGCAGACACTTGTCATAATGAAAAACAAGCCATACAACCAATGCGGTTTCTTCCTGCGAGTGGTATAGAGGAAACTCACATTTTCTGGGTCAGACTGCCGTAACTCCTCACAGCGCATCTCACCTCTCAATGCTCTGCTGATCCCAGTGGCCTCCAGTAATCAGCCCTCAACTCTCATACCTTTCTCACGTATAACACCTCCATCCGGAGGTGCCCAGTGTTCGTGACCCCCTGCGTTGGGCTGTCCCCTGGCCAGGAAGATCATCCCGTCATTGAGTAGCCACTCGTACACACTGGTGACCGCTCTTTCCCATCACACAATCAGTTTTCTTCAACAGAACTCAGCTGTTTTCTGGAGCTTAGGAAAGGCACGTTCAAGAGTCACCAGAGCCATTCCGATTGCCTAATAGTGTTCACACAGGGAGACAGGTTAATAACAGCAGTATTTAATCACTTAAATCCATTAACCATCTTAATCATCAACCTAGCTACTTAGATTATACTCAGTGAATTTAGATCACAGCCAGTGTACTGTTACTGTACATCTGTAGCCGTAGCCTTCGGCCCTGTTTCATGGTGGAAACTTAAAGAAGTTACTGGTCCTCTATCGTTTAAGATCTGCATCATTATTTTAAAGACTTCTTTAAAGTCATTCAGTTTTACATTTAAAACATTCTCAAATACCACTTGCCCACTTAATGGCAATGATTTATTTTAACATCTCTGTGTCTGATTTTCAACCGAAACACTGTGCTTTTACTATAAATAGCTTATCACTTATGACACAGGCTCAAATAACAGCTTTTAGCTGACATGATTGAGAGAGACTCTGAGACTTTCAGGACTGGCACACTGTACTCTCATAAACTTCTAACATCAAACTCTATCTACCATCTTTTAACTCTATCCCAGCTTAAGGCATATTTGCCAGAATTTACATGTGTTTCCAAATAAACATTTTTATAGTTGACTTTTGCCCATATCTCATGGAATTTAGACATTAGAAATTTCCACTCAGATTGAGTCTCTGTCGTACTGGCGGTTTTCAGCCACAGCAGACATCAGATTCAGATAAGCGAGCTGTTTCATTACAGCCAATAACAAACTTATCTTTTGAAAGCAAAACATCAACTCCTAGTTCTTTCATGGTCAAAACACTAACAGAACACATTTTACATTTAACAACTGTTAATCCAGTAGCCTATTACTTCTACTTATTTGATCTTAAATACAAATAATTATTCTAGTTCTCAATTACCATAGCTTAATATCTGACTTCAACGTTTTTTTCTAGGAGTTTATCACTCTCCAATCGGGATTCACACTAACTTTGACAAGGCTACTCTGCATCTTTTGCAGTTATTATAAATCATCCGTGAGATTTGTCTCTCTATATAACCTGAACCCTTCTTAAAATGTTGAATTAAAACACAATCATCCTTTTAGTTGCTTTTATATATTTTGCAACTTTCATCAAACTGTTTCACTGTTTCAAAAAATTACTATTATAGATCTTTTCTTCAAAAGGATTCACTTTAAGACTTCAATCTTTTGACCTTGTTTTTATCTCTTATTCTTTCTCAGACGAAAATGTTAATGTCGTCATTTAAACACTGATCTACTTTCAAACCCACATTATTACCAGAAATGTTTCATTATCACATTTTCAAACACCTTCTCGGTGGGCATTTACAGTTACGTGTTAAATGGTCCTGCTGACCACAATTAAAGCACTCTCTGTCGGCTCCAACTTACTGCACATCACTGAAGCAGTGTGTCCCATTCAGGAATTCAAACAGAGCTGATAAGCAGTTCTCTGTATTCTTTTACAATCCACCAGTGGCGGATTCAATCCCAATAGCCGAATCATAATCTTTATCATTATTATTGGCCGCACATCAATTTTCTTAAGCTGCATAAGTTGTTTGCACAAAGTTTTCATTTAACTTTAGTCATACTTGTCCAGGGAAATGATCCCTGACCCAGAATTTCCATTATAAAACAGACATCTTTTGCATCAATTACTTAATATCAACAAATATCCGACATTATACATTATTGATTTCCAGAATCATTGGTCAAAGTTGTCTTTACATTTTACTAATTTGGTATTATCAGCAACAACACTGATTACAAGACAAGTATATATTTAACATCCGGAAGCCGGGCTGAATAAGCAAACACTGTTGCTGTACTCCCAGCATAGCTGGACCCTCAGTCACTCCTCAGATATTAAATACAGACATCGTCTCCAATCATAAATACCAGGCTATATGCATTCGTTTTTTATAAAACTATAATTTCCATAAATTCTGTCATTTTATTTTCATCACATATAGGTTTCCACTATATGTCTTCTCAATCTTTCCCTACATGCCAGTTCCTTCTGTATCCTCTCCTTTCTTTTCTCTACATGCCAGTTCCTTCATTATCTAACCAGTACATGATTGTTTAACTACAATCCCCACACACACATATCCCACTTCTGACACCAAATTGTTGTGGCAAAACTTCTGTTAAACATCATCACTGCGTAAGAGACACTCAGAGTCAAATTAATAAAAAAGAAAAGTATTTATTCTTGCAAGAATAGGCCCAGTCGCCAACACAGCAGTTACCCTGTGAAGTGAGTGACGCGCACCAGGAAGACATGAGACAGCCTTTATACTCTTTTCAAGGTTCCTCCTCACAGCAGTTACCCTTTCACCCACTCAGATAAGGTCCCCACTGCTGTTCAGTTTCTACTAAAGATACATCCTGGCCCTGAAATAAACTAGCCAAATCTTGACCATTCCTAAGGTCAGAGGTCCTGTCCCATATATTCCTGAAACGTCACGCACAAGCACGTACACACATATACTTTTACACATTGAATAGGTTCAATCCCTTATGATATCTGTTAGGAATAAATGACTATTAAAATTTCTACAACAGCATGAACTAATTGTTCCGCATTTGTTAATGAGAGCATATTTCGTAATTTAGATATATTTTTAAGATGGTAAAATGCAGAATGTTTTACAGATACTAGACACGTGACTTTCAAATGAAAGATTGCTATCAAAGAGCACACCCAGGTTCCTAACCGACGACGAAGACTTAATAGATCAGCCATCAAGTGTTAGACAGTATTCTAGGTTATTACGTGTGGAAGTTTTTTGTCCAATAATTAGAATCTCTGTTTTTTCAGAGTTTAGTAGTATACTAGTCATCCAATTTTTTATATCAGCTATGCATTCCGTTAATTTTGTGAATTGGTAAGTTTCGTTAGATTTTGAAGAAATATCATCGGCATAAAAGTGAAAGCTAATTCTATGTTTCCTAATGATATCTCCTAATGGTAGCATGTACAGAGTGAACAGCAGCAGTCCTAGTACTGAGCCTTGTGGTACACCATACTGAACTTGTGATCGATAAGACATCTCTTCATTTACTGCTACAAACTGATAACGGTCAGATAAGTATGATTTAAACCATGCTAGTGCAATTCCATTAATGCCAACATAGTTTTCTAATCTATTTAAAAGAATGTTGTTGTCAATTGTGTCAAATGCAGCCCTAAGATCAATTAACACTAACAGAGAGCTACAACCACGATTGGATGATAAAAGTAAATCATTTGTAACTCTAATGAGAGCTGTCTCAGTACTATGGTGGGGTCTAAATTCTGAATGAAAATCCTCACAGATATAATTTCTTTCAAGAAAGGAACACAGTTGTGAGGATATTGCTTTTTCCAATATCTTTGACAGAAAAGGCAGATTTGAGATCGGCCTGTAATTGACTAATTCTGAAGGATCAAGTTGCGTTTTTTTAACAAGCGGTTTTATCATAGCCAGCTTAAAGGTTTTTGGTACGTATCCTAGAGACAAAGACGAATTAATGATATAAAGAAGAGGATCTAAGATCTCTGGAAGCATCTCTTTCAATAGCTTAGTCGCATAGGGTCTAACATACAAGTTGTCGATTTAGATGAATTAACGAGTTTACAGAATTCTTTCTCTCCTATAGGAACAAATGAATACAATTTTTCCTCAGGGAGACTACAATGCACTCCCTGATGCGATACTTTAGTAGATGGTTGCATAGTTAAAATTTTGTCCCTGATATTATCAATCTTATAAGTGAAGGAGTTCATAAAGTCATTACTGTGTTGCCCAGAAACTTCTGTGGTTGAAGCTTTCATTTTCGTTAGTTTAGCCACTGTTTCAAATAAATACCTAGGATTATGTTTATTTTCTTCTAATAGGGTTGAAAAATAAGCAGATCTAGCAGCTTTTAAAGCCTCTCTGTAAGCAATCGTGCTCTCTTTCCATGAAATCCGAAATACCTCTAGTTTTGTTTTCTTCCAGTTGCGCTCCATTTTTCTGGCTGCTCTTTTAAGGGCCTGAGTGTGCTCGTTGTACCACGGCGTTGGACTATTTTCTTTAATCTTCTTTAAGCGCAACGGAGCAGCTGCATCTAAAGTGCTGGAAAAGAGAGAGTTAAAAGTTTCTGTTGCAATATCAAGTTCTTCTAAGCTATCCGGGATGCTGAGATGATGAAACTGATTAGGAAGATTATTGATGAAGTAATCTTTAGTGGCAGAAGTTATAGTTCTAACATATTTATAACACGGAGTCGGCTTTTGCAGCCTTGGCTAAATGTAATTTACATGAGACTAGATAATGATCTGAGATGTCATCGCTCTGCTGCAGAATTTCAACAGCATCAACATCTATTCCATGTGATAATATTAGATCTAGAGTATGATTACGACAATGAGTAGATCATGACACGTTTTTGTCTAACTCCAATTGAGTTTACAATGTCTTTAAGTGCCAATCCCAATGCATCTTTTTCATTATCTACATGTATATTAAAATCACCAACAAATAGCGCTTTATCGTTAGCCAATACTAATTCTGATAGAAAGTCCGCAAATTCTTTGTTAAAATCTTTATGGTGCCCTGGTGGCCTGTATACAGTAGCCAGCAGAAATCTCAAACGTAATCTATCGTTTACACTATATATTTTTTAGAGCTGTCAGTTAAACTCGTTATTAACGGCGTTAACGCAAACCCATTTTAACGGCGTCAATTTTTTTTATCGCGAGATTAAGGTTCTTTTTGGCCTAGCAAACTTTGTAGTTTTTTACATGCTTTTGCAACAGGATGCGGCATGCGCGGCGCTGCGCTATGAAACCCATTCATTTCAATCATGATTTCAATGGCTTAAGTTGCGCCGCGCGAGGAGATTTGTTGCTTTGTCAACCAAAGCGCAATAGTTCAACTTTTGACGCTGCGCTTTCTTCGTCCTGTCTGAAAGTTAAACTACCACACCACACCGGATCTAGCTAGACCGAAAACAACAGGCACGCGCACACACTTGTTTGGGCTTGCGATCCGGCCAAGGAGAAGTAGGCTGGGTTAACGTTACGTTTTGAGTGGATGACGAGCGCGAGACGCCGAAATGGATGGCAATAAGATTCTGAATGGAAAGTTTACTTTTAAAAAGTTTCCAAATGGTTCCATTGACAAGACCAAAGTGATCTGTGTGTTTTGTCGTTGTGAACTGAGCTATCATCGCAGCACGTCCAGTCTGAAATATCACTTGATGGCCACACACACACACACACACACACACACACACACACAGCTGACGCGAATTCTCCACCCCCTCGTCAATATCAGGACCTCGTCAGTATTTCTTTAACCCTTTTATTGATGGACAGCGTTACATCGTGTGAGAGATTATTTGCTCCAAGTGAGAATGTTAGTGTGAAATTGAACACAGTATATGCCAAAGTTGTTTTCAATAAAAAAAAAAAAAACATTTGCACAAAGCAAGCCGATCCACTTTTCCATGTTGATAAGAGCATTAAAATGAGAAAAAAAATAATGGGACAAAAAGAAATCAGGAGATATTTAGAATAAATAAAAATGTGCGATTATTTGCGATTAATCGCGAGTTAACTATGACATTAATGTGATTAATCGCGATTAAATATTTTAATCGTTTGACAGCACTAATATTTTTACATTAAGCACCAACACTTCAAAAGAAGTATATTTAAAAATAGATTTCTTAGTGGTTTTGAAAATATTACTATAAATTACAGCAACACCTCCCCGTTTGCGTTTTAGACAAGGTTCATGTTTATAACAGTAATCTGTGGGGTTGACTCATTTAAAGTAATGTAATCATTTGGTTTTAGACAGGTTTCTGTCAAACACAGCACATCTAGATTATAATCTGAAATCATATAATTAACTATGAGCGATTTTGAAGTAAGGGATTGAATATTCAGCAACCCAAGCTTTATCATTTGCTCATCTGTATTATATCTGTTTTTTATTTGTTGAACATCATTACATTTTTTACCTGACGTTTTTTTTGGATTTCCAAATTCGGGGAACAGACACAGTCTCTATATGATGATATCTACAGTAGGTGAAAGAGGCTCTATGTGATGGGATTTATCTGACCTTGGTGACGCGAGGCCGCTAGCAGACGGTCGGTTTAGCCAGTCTGTCTGCTTCCTGACCTGAGCCCCAGATTGTCATGTTTTAGCTCTAAGAGCTAAAATAATGATACAATCTCCAATGATTCAAGATCCAATAATGGGTATTGAGACAATTTGTCTCACCTCTAATGTATTTTAATGACCTCTAATGATTTGAGTTGTTAAAAAAGGGTAACCAATTTTCTTTCCTTGTATAGATGGACGTCTGTAGATGACAATGACCAGGTGTGCATGTGCTGTGGCCACATGTGGTTCGAGCAGAAACGGACTAGCACTACCTGATTCAGGTAATGTATTAATTCTTACCATGTGTGTCCACTATGGAGCAAGAATTGTCTTTATTACATGGGAGAAAATGTTATCTGAGAGAAAAAAAAAGTTTGAAAGTTATCACACTGACAGCAAAAAAGCATTTCATGAGAGAAAAAAGAATATTTGAGAAAGTTGTCATACCAAAAGCAAAAAATAATAATATTTGAGACTAAAAAAAGTTTTGAGAGAAAGTATTTTCTTATAGAACATAAAAAAATTAAGAACATTAAAATGATTTCTAAGAAAAAAAATCTCTCAAAATACTTGTGATGCTTCAGTGATGCTGAACTTGCTCAGCCAGCTACCCATCGAGTTGTGTGTGTGTCATCATCTTACCCAAACATGAGAGTGTCCGTGCTCAACTAAGGCAGAGGCGGAATCTATCAAGGTGAACCAAACAATGGTGTAATGATTCAGTTCCCGACTGGCCAATAGGAACGTGTTAGATAACTAGGTACTAGATAACTTGTCCCATAATGATTCTAGAGATGGTTTGGGAAATGATGGATGCTCTCTTTATGATTCTGATAGTGAATACTCAGATAGTTGCGGAGACAGCATTAATGCAATCTCTCAGGGAAGTTCCACTTCTAAAACAAGTGTATCCTACTACACGGAACAGTGTTCATTTTCTTGATTCTACAAAAAATCAACGGAGACCAAAAATTGTCAAAAAATTTATTTTCCAAGTCTAAGGCTTTTCAATGAATCATGTGCAGTTGCCATGAGAAAAGCTACTTTAGAGGAACTTGATAAACCAAAATGTTATCGACTTAAGAAATTCATGTGTGATGAAGACTCGATCTGCAAAATATTCAGATTATGATGAGTTTTGTGGTGTTTGTGCTATTGCTCTTTGAATTTCTTATCCCTCTGACTACTTATCCCTATGACTACATTAAATATAGGTTATTTTAATATTAATGGTTGTCGGGGCACTGAGAAGAGCTGCATTGTTTGATTATTTACAGTTAAAAAAGACAGATATAGTCCTAATACAAGAGACGCATACAAATGTTCAAAATCAGACGCAATGGATGACGGAATGGAAGGGTAGAGCACTGCTTAGTCATGGTTCAAACTTAAGTGCAGGTGTTGCAATACTTCTTTAATCACAGGTACATAGTCAGGCTTTTGTGTCTGAAATAATTTCTGGCCGTATTTTACGAGTGGATATCACTTTAGGAGATACTCATTTTTCTTTTTATAATGTTTATGCACCAAATATAGGGAATGAACATATATATATATCTTTTTTTTTTTTTTTTTTAACTCTCTGAAGCTGTATCAGAATGTTCCCAGGATAAGATTGTTGTTTTGGGGGGAGATTTTAACCGCACTTTAGATCAAGTTGTGGATAGGAATCATGAGGAACCTCATGCTTGTTCGGCAGAAGCACTTAGGTCTTTAATTAATTATCATGGTTTTACTGATTTATGGAGAGACCGTTTTCCAGGGGTTAGTATACCTGGCTCAAACTGAACTGTAATGAAATATCAGCAGCAAGACTTGATCGGTTTTATGTGAAGGCTAATAACTGGGGGAGATTTATTGGTGTCTCTATTTCACCAAACTTCTTGTCTGATCACTACTATATTTCTATGACTGTTTCTGTTCCTTGTATTAAATCGTATTCTACATATTTGTATTTTAATAATAATTTACTCCAGGATAATTATTTTATTCTTGCTTTTCGCTCTTTTTGGAAAGAGGAAATAGACAGTTTTTCATCCTTAGGTCGTTGGTGGGATATAGGCAAAGTACAGATACAACTTTTTTGTCAACAGTATACTGCTCACAGCACCAGAGCCCTTAAAGAGAAAATGAAGATACTAGAACAAAATGGATATACTCTATATCTCTTGGATATACTCATTTAAATGAAATGGATGCCACCACAGCTTCTTTTTTTTGGACTAGAAAAAAAGTCCAGAGATAAGAAGTATTTTCATCAGTTAAAACTTTCTAATGGACAAAAAATAACTGATCAACAGGAAATCAATGCTGTTGCTTTGTCTTTTTATAAAACATTGTATCAGGCAGAAGCATGCGATGAATCTGTTGTAAATGAGTTTGGTAACACTTTATAATAACTGCACGCTTTTAATCATTAGTTAAGCATTAGTAAACAGTTATTTCATCCTTTTTAAAGCAGTAATAGACATTAATAAGCAGTTTATAAATACAGCTATAAATGCTTTATTATTGATTTAAAAGCATATCTATAATGGGTTTAATAATTGTGTTTTCATACTTTATTAATGATCAATTTATCATTTCTAAATGAAGTATTGCATTATTTATAAACCAGTTATTTAGGAGTTGTCAGTGGTTCATGAGATTACTTAGAAAGTGTAAGTAAATTATTAATAAACTATTTAAATATATATTCATACATCTTATTTTCAGACATATAGTAATAATTAGTGTTTTAATAAATGCTTTAGTAACATGTATTTCTACTGTAATTCAGGGTTAATTCAGGTAGTTATAAAGCATTTATTAGAGGTCAGTTAACTATTTTTGTGAGCTCATCTAAAGTGTTCATCTAAAAATTAGTTATGCCTTGTAAAGCATTTACAAAGGAGATTTAAAGGCTGTTAATATTTCTATGTTCTGCATCACTGTGTTGGGTGTGTTTAATTTTTCTGTTTAGAAGACAAACGAGTCTTTAAATCTCCTTTGTAAACGCTTTACAAGGCATAACTAGTCCTCACTTTAGATGAGCTCACAAAATAGGTAACTGACCACTACTAAATGCTTTATAACTACCTGCATTTACCACATTTACTTACACTTTCTAAGTGGTCTTATGAATCACCGACAACTCTTAAATAACTGGTTTGCAAATAATGCTATACTTCGTTTAGAAATGATTAATTGATTGTTAACAAAGTATGAAAATACAATTATTAAACACATTATAGATATGCTTATAAATCAAGAAAAAGGCATTTATAGCTGTGTTTATAAACTGGTTATTAATGTCTATTAATGCTCTATAAATGATGAATTAACTGTTTACTCGTGCTTAACTAATGATTAATAGCGTGCAGTTATTATAAAGTGTTACCATGAGTTTCTATGTGATCTTCCTCAGGTCTTAGCACAAGATAAAAAAGATTTAGAGGGTTCTCTTGATTTTTCTGAGATTTCAAAAGCAGTTTAATAGCTGAATCTTGGAAAGTCTCCTGGGATAGATGGCCTGACGGCAGAGTTTTATAAATGTTTTTGGGATTTGATGGGACAGGATTTGTATGAAGTTTTATTAGAATGTTCTAGGGGATTCTTTCTCTGAGCTGCCGAAGAGCTGTCTTGACACTAATCCCTAAGAAAGTAGACTTGGGTTTTTTGAAAAATTGGCGCCCTGTATCACTTTTAACTGTTGATTTTAAGATCTTGTCAAAGGCTATAACAAACAGCTTAAAGCAAGTTATATCAAGTGTTATTCATGAAGATCAAACCTATATTGTATTCCCAAATGAACAATTTTTGATAATCTTTTTTTGATAAGAGATTTGATATCTATTGGGAAAAGAGATGCATTGGACATAGGTTTTCTTTCTCTTGATCAAGAAAAAGCCTTTGATTGGGTAGATCATGTATATCTTTTTAAAACTTTAGAGGCTTTCGGTTTTGGGTCCAATTTTGTGTCTCTTATTAAGCTTCTGTATAATAATATTTACAGTATGCTTAGAAGTAATGGTTCTTTGACCAGCCCCTTTCCTGTAACTCAAGGCATAAGACAGGGGTGTCCACTTTCTGGATTATTATATGCCATTTCAATCGAACCATTGTTGGTTTCTCTAAGGAATAGTTTACATGGTGTGAGCTTTTCTGGTTATCCAGATTTAATCCCTGTTAAACAGCATATGCAGATGATGTGACTGTTGTTGTACGCAATGTTGATGATATACAAAATGTAACAACTTGCTTAAATCTTTTTTTTAAAAAGCGTCATCTGCATGTATAAACTGGGAGAAATGTACAACATTATTGATGGGAGAATGGAGAGAAATTGGACCTCCTCAATTACCTCAACAGTGTCAGTGGACTCGAGATGGTTTTAAAATCCTTGGGATTTACTTTGGGACTGATAAGTATATGGAGAAAAATTGTGAAGGACTTTCTGACCAAGTGATCCAGTGATCCGGAGAGAATCCAGAGATGGAGATGGATTCTTCCACAGCTTTCATACAGAGGAAGAGTTTTGGTCATTAATAATAATTCAATGCTGTGGCATAAACTCACAGTTTTCAACCCTCCTAAAGATTTCTTCATTAAAATACAGAAGGTATTCATTGACTTTCTGGAACGGTCATCGCTGGCTGCCACCTGGAGTTCTCTATCTGCTGGTCGCAGAAGGGGGACAAGGCCTCATGCATGTGGAGTCAAAGATGAAGGCAATGAGACTGCAGACATCGAAAAATATACTTTATTGGACAGATAGAGTGTCTTGGATACCATACAGTCTCATTTTACTTCAAAACATGACCAATGTAAAGCTGGACAAACAGTTGTTTTTAATTGAAAAGTCCTATGATCCAGATACTCGGTTGTCTTCTGTTGACTTTTATACATCAGTGCTGAAAGTATGGGGACTGTTTGAGATTATAAGAGATAACAATGAACATTATGGTATTCTTGAGCCTTTGTTTTTAAATCCATTGTTTAAAAACTAATCAATTGTATTAAATTCATTTATTGCAATGTTTTCTAAAGCAGGGATAATAAGAATTATTGATTTGCTTGATTTGCACAATGGTCAATGGAAAAGTGTGCAGACTCTTGCTGATCAAGTTGGTCTTAGATCAGTAAGGACTATGGATGGTTTTATAAATAGTCTTAAAGCCTCTTTTCCTTCTGGATTCTTGTCTGTCTGTCTGTTTGTCTGTCTGTTTGTCTGTCTGTCTATCTGTCTGTCTGTCTGTCTGTCTGTCTGTCTATTTGTCTGTCTGTCTGTCTGTCTATCAGTATATCTGTATTCGACCAGTAGATTGCTTTATAGTGTTAAAATTAACCTTTCACTGACTAAGAACTGTGGTGTGCACGCTTGCAGTTGTAAGCTTACAAATCAAAAGTCTTTGTGCCCTACCTTATGTATGTTTGGTAAAGACCCAGCTGTGCACAGAAGACAACACAATTAGGGGTAAATTTATATGCACGTGCTGTATTCTATGCAGAAAATTTCCAAGTAGCAAGAGACTTTACACTTGTGACCATACAATGTATGTAAGCCAAACAAATAGACTGCAGTTTGACCTCAGTATCTGTAAATTTAAATTGGGGTTGTACTAGCTTAAATGACCTCACAACAGGTATGGTCCAGGTAAACAGGTCCAATTTACAAAAAAAAAAAAAAAAAAAAAAAACTAAAAACCTTTAAATACATAGTTCAGGCATGAAACTAACCAAATGCTGATTGGTTCTTTCAGCGCAGTGGCATTACAGGTCCTTAGACTTAGTTTTAAGTTATGCAGTTATGTGGATGTCAATTGTAAAACTTTGATGCATGTCCAGGGCCATTGGTCCTCTATAGTAGCATGAAAAAACGGAACTTCAATTCAAATTCTGAATGCATTGTATTAAAAATTTTAGTTCTTCAGTCTCAAAATTCCAGTTTCAGCAACAAAAATAAATGAACAGCAGCTATATGTTTCCATCCTATTTTTATGCAAGTTTTGGGATGTCATATCAAACCACTGGATGGAAATGCCAAGATGCGCATAAATTATAAAAATGTAGATAAACTTTTGCGCACCTTTGAGTCGGATACATTTTTTGTATTATTATTGGATGAGAAAACATGCGTAAAGTGATAAACACATTTACTGAATAAAGTCCTCTATGCACATAAAAAAATCATCTGACTTTAATATAGAATGGCCGGACTAACCAGCGGACCGTTGCACAGCATCTGAAATGCTGTTTTGGTTGTTCTGAAATGCCCAAGCAAAGTCTGTCGACAAAGTTGTTTGGTATAATTCCCTCCCAGAACTCTCTTACACGACTGCGTTCCTAAATAGTAGCGTCTGTCTCTAAAAGCAAGATAACTCGTTTATTGCATTTCGTCTGTGGGCTCTGAGACTCAAGTAATAAATACGAAAATTATTATATACAGTGGCTTCTCCAACTTTTATTAAGCACCAGTTTATCAGAAAGTGACGGGTTTTTTTTTTCAACTAAGCTAAAAGGTGATTTAATCTTTTATGCAATATTCCAATTTTGCACGGAAACGACTCGGTTACTAACGTAACCTCGGTTCCCTGAGAGGAGGGAACGAGTATTGCGTAAGTAGCTTACGCTATGGGAAAACTCCTTTTCTAGAGAATATTGAAGTCTTTATGTAAAACGCATTGCAGCTGCACAGCTGACAGCAATGAAAGAAGGCAGCTCGGTCATTGGCTGTGCTGCGGCAACTTGCTCGAACCAATGACGGGGCGACTCTGAATGCGCGACCAATGAGCGCGCTTCGAGCCCGCCAAGATGGGCGTGGCCAAGAGCTATATATCGGGCGCCCCGTCATGAGAGTTCTTTAGGTTAAAACGACTGAAGCGAACTAACCAAGCACAAGCACGGCAGCTTACGCAATACTCGTTCCCTCCTCTCAGGGAACCAAGGTTACGTTAGTAACCGAGTCGTTCCCTTTCGAGAGGTCTCTCCTATTGCGTAAGTAGCTTACGCTATGGGAACACCATGCAAAACGCCGTGCGTGCTGAACTTCACCTTATGACAGCCAGAGGCAGGTGCCTGAGCTGAAAAGCAAAGTTATCATCCAACTAGCCAGCAGAGGCGAGCTTTATATGTGGGAAAACAATACGGAGCGGCTAGAAGGTGCTCAGTGTGACACAAGCACATACATAATCTAGATACGAACTCGTAGTTCAACTAGCATCATGCTGATAGTACATTGAAATGCAATGTCGGGACCTGTAGGTTGTAGAACCTGATAAATGTGGACGGTGAGGCCCAGCCTGCCGCCGCACAAATATCCTCGATCGGTATCCCGCTCGACCATGCCCAGGAAGAAGCCACACTCCTGGTGGAGTGTGCTTTGACTCCCCAGGGGCATTGAAGTCCCTTAGCTTCATAAGCCAGCGCTATAGCCTCAACTATCCAGTGAGAGATTCTCTGCTTTGAAACGGCGGAACCTTTCGTACGGCCACCAAAGCATACAAACAGCTGTTCTGTCTGTCTGAATAGGGCAGAACGCTCCAAATACACTCTGAGAGCCCTAACGGGGCAGAGTAGATTAGAGACGCGTTCGTCTGCTGGAGACGATAGCGCAGTTAGGGAGATAACCTGTGCTCTGAAGGGAGTGGTGAGCACTTTAGGAATATACCCATGTTTTGGCCTAAGGACGACCCTGCAGTCGTTAGGTCCGAATTCTAGGCAGGCAGCGCTTGTCGAAAGTGCGTGCTGGTCGCCCACTCTCTTGACCGAGGCGAGTGCCACAATAGCGCAGTCTTGAGCGAGAGCTGTTTAAGGTGCACGGTTCGGAGTGGTTCGAACGGGGGCCCTTTAAGAGCGTCTAGGACAGTAGCTAGGTCCCAGATCGGCACTTAGGGGGGGAAGTGAAGGGTTCATCCTCCTAGCGCCCCTTAGGAAACGAATAATTAGGTCGTTTCTCCCCAATGGACGTTCCATTACAGGGTCGTGTGACGCTTTGATGGCCGCCACATATACTTTGAGCGTGGAGGGGGTGCGGCCCGCCTCCAGAAGCCCTTGTAGAAAAGCGAGTACGTTCGTAATCTCGCATGTTTCAGGGTTCAGGCCCGTGGCATAACACCAGTCACTGAACACTTTCCATTTCTGGGCATATAAGCGTCTAGTGGAGGGCGCCTGCGCCTCAGCGATGGTTTTTAGTGCTCCGCTTGTGAGGTTCCTGGGAACCCGTTGAGGGGCCATGCATGAAGTGCCCACAGATCGGGGCGGGGATGAAATATCATCCCGCTGGCCTGACTGAGGAGGTCTGGCCTCAGTGGAATCGGCCGTGGTGCAGATTGCATTTGCATCAGATCTGGAAACCATGTTTGGTTCTTCCAGAGTCGGGCTATCAGAAGCACTGCGTTTTTCTCCTCTCTGACCCGACTGATGACCTGTGGCAGCATCGCGATCGGGGGAAAGGCATATAAGGGGCGGCTCGGCCAGCTCTGGGCGAGCGCGTCCGTGTTTTTCGTGAAGAAAAGAGAGCAGTGCGCGTTCTCCTTGGAGGCGAAGAGGTCGATCTCCGCTTTGCCAAAGGTTTTCCATAACGACTGAATCGTCAGCGGGTTGAGAGCCCATTCTCTTGGGAGAATCTTGTCTCTGGATAGCATGTCTGTCCCCTGGTTCAGGGCGCCTGGCACATGCGCTGCTCTCAGCGAGCGCAAGTTGTGCTGGGACCATAAAATGAGTCTCCTGGCCATTGAATGCATGGAGCTCGACCTGAGTCCACCCTGGCGATTTATGTACGACACTACCGTCATGTTGTCCGTTCGGACAAGGACGTGTTCGTTTTTTAGATGTGGAAGCAGGGCTCTGAGAGCCAAAGCGACCGCTTTCATCTCCAGACAATTTATGTGTAGGCGCTTCTCCGGGCTCGACCAAAAAACGGAGACAGGCCTGCCCTCGTATAGGGCCCCCCAACCTATTTATGAGGCATCTGTCATGATCATCTTTCTCCTTGTGTTCACACCCAGACTCACGCCTGACTGGTACCAGTCGGCGGCTTTCCAGTGCGTCAGGGCTTTTATACAGCCGTGGTTCGCTCTGATTAAAAAGTGGCCCGAACGCCACGCGTGAGTAGGGACGCGGCTCTTGAGCCAGCGTTGGAGAGGGCGCATATGCAACAATCCTAGCTGGAGTACGGCCGATGCTGAGGCCATGAGACCGAGCATCCTCTGAAACCGCTTGACGGGGGCGCGCGCGCCCGCCCTGAATGATGTTGCAAGGCGCCGGATGGTAAGCGTGCGCTCTGCTGAGAGACGAGCTGTCATTTGCATCGAGTCTAGAACTATTCCCAGGAAAAAAATCCTCTGGCTGGGAGATAGTATGCTTTTTGCTAAATTGATTCTTAGACCCAGGCATTCTAACTGGCTGATAATCCAAGATCTGTGTGTTATTAAATGACTCTCTAATTGTGCTAGAACCAGCCAATCGTCGAGATAATTCAGTATTCGCACTCCCCTTCGCCTTAGGGGGGAAAGTGCTGCATCCATACATTTCGTGAATGTACGGGGAGCCAGGGACAGGCCGAACGGAAGTACTGTGTACTGGTACGACTGTCCCTCGAAAGCGAATCTCAGAAACGGCCTGTGATGAGGCGCTATTGGAATGTGAAAGTAAGCATCTCTCAGATCCACTGAGAGAAACCAATCTCCTGGGCATACTTGGGTGAGGATATGCTTGGTTGTTAACATTCTGAACGAGCGAATCATTAGTGCTTTGTTCAGGTGTCTGAGATCTAGGATGGGGCGGAGACCGCCATCCTTTTTCGGGACGAGAAAATAGCGGCCGTAAAAACCTGCCACGCACAGAGAGGGGGAAACAGTTTCCACAGCGCCCTTTTCTATTAGTTTGCGCACCTCGGTGCGTAGAACATGTGAACACTCCTTTCTCACTTTCGTCTCGACCACAGTCGTAAAACGTGGTGGTCTGCGAGCGAACTGGAGCGAGTATTCGTGCTTTACTATATTCAATACCCATTTCGGCATATCTGGAATGTTTTCCCATGCCGCTGCGTGTACAGATATGGGCTGAATACAGGCTAGGGGCGGGCCGCTGTGACGTAGGGACCCGGCCAGCGAATCGCCTGAGCTCGTAGCTCTCAGAGGCGCGAGCGCGCGCTGAGCAGCTGAGTGAATGGGCGCGTGTGTGATTACAACAGCGCCCGCTATGTCTGTAAAACTCGCAGCCTGAGCTGGGGTTGTGTTTGACACTGTAAGGACAGTGTTTATAAGTGGGGGTGCATAAACAGTAGTAGGCACACTTTTATAATGTTTCCCGCTTTTACTGGGGATGAATTCATAACTGTGTGAACAGTGCTTGTGTGTAGTGGTGCGTACATGACCGTAGGCACGTGATCTACATTCATGGGGCGCGCAGCCTGAGCCGGGAATGAATTTGGCACTGTTTTGACAGTATCTGGGAATGCACACTTTGTGGACATGTGAACCCTTAGTGACACAGGCAGAAAAAGACTCTTTTTGTGTTTTCTGTGCGTCGCCGTAAAAACGGCATTTGTTTGCAGGTGAGCGAGCTCTGTGACTGGCCCATAGACTGCTGTATGGACATATCCAGCCGCCTGTAAGGGGACTGGGTAATGATTGAGCTTTTCCAGAGAGAGTGGTCCGGCTTTTGCGAGACACGCACTCTCTCTTCTCATTCCTGTGGTTCAGCACAATCTTGGGCCGAGGACCCCGTCGCTCAGGAGGCGGCTTGCGGTTGTGAGAGCGCGAGCGGCGTCGAGCGTCAGCCTGAGGCGCGAGCTGAGAGGCGGTGGGGCGTGTTCTAGCCCGCTGTGGCTGTGGCGGTCTCTGTCTGCTCTGCGATGAGCTGGAGCGCTTGGGCAGGAAATGGCGCATAGCTTGTGAAGTGTTCTGGCCCTCAGTGAAGCGTTCGGCGAAACCCTTAACCGCCGGCCCAAACAGCCCGCTGGTGGAGATAGGCGCGTCGAGAAATGGCGCCTTATCCGCGTCCTTCATCTCCGTCAGGGTTAACCACAGATGGCGCTCGAGAACAGTCAAATTAGCCATGGCACGGCCAATAGACTGGGCGGTGGCCTTCGTGGCTCGCAGAGCTATATCAGTTGCGTTGCGTAGGTCCCTAAAGGCTTCGGGTTAGGGGCCAGACTCGTCCATAGAGCGGAGAAGCTTGGCTTGGAACACTTGAAGTACCGCCATTGAGTGAAGCGCTGATGCAGCTTGGCCGACGGCGGCGTAGGCGCGACCTTTGCCGAGGGGCCTGCTGGCGCCCCTGCAGAAACCACTCATCCAGTCGGCTCCGGGTTGGTTCTTCGGGAGAAGACCAATCGAGCCCGAGGTCTTCCACGGCCTTAGAGAGGACATGGACAATCTCGGTATCCATGGTGGAGCCCCCGCTCGTGCTAGCTAGCGTCGACGGGGCGGGGTCGAGAGTGGAGCCCGGCCAGTCGTCCGATGCAGCGTCGATGGACAAGCTGTCATCCACTCCCCCGTCGTCCTCGGACGCGCCGAAAGTCACAAGGCCCATCGCTCTGCTAGAGGGGTGTGGGTCCGGCTGGGTGAACTGAACCGGCGGTGGGGAAGGCAAGAGCGATGGTGAAGCACGCGGAGACTGGTTCGGCGTGACGTCACTGAGCTCAGGTTCAGGAAGCCTCTGTGAGCGGCGCTTTTTCTTAGTGCGCGGCTCAAACAGAGGGGAGGCGGCGATGGGCTTGCTCGCGGCGAAAGCGGCGAGGCGAGCCCCCAGTGTGGAGAGACCCAGGTCATCACATTCCGGGCATCCGCCCTTGGTCAAAGCAGCTTCTGCGTGGTCCCGGCCCAGGCAGCGAGCGCAGATGATGTGACGATCCCCGTCCGGGAGAAGGTCTCTGCACGACGCGCAGAAAGGCATTTGAAACAACGCCTCAGAAGATTGATCTTTTACAAATGTCGCGGGGCGAACAGCTGTAAATACTTGCGTGTGGGTGGCACGCCGGATGGCTCAGTAGGATGGCGTTCGAAGGCGGCTGAAGGTGCCGACGTCCTCGTAGCAATCCCGCTGGTATGCTTTTCGACGGCGGCGAAGGCTTTCAATAATCCGGAGGATCCAGCGAAGAAGGTGTTCGCTGAAGGAGATTAAGTCTAAAGAACTCTCATGACGGGGCGCCTCGATATATAGCTTTTGGCCACGCCCATCTTGGTGGGCTCTGACGCGCGCGGGCGCGAAACGCGCTCATTGGTCGCGCATTCAGAGTCGCCCCATCATTGGTTCGAGCAAGTTGCCACAGCACAGCCAATGACCGAGCTGCCTTCTTTCATTGCTGTCAGCTGTGCAGCTGCAATGCGTTTTACATAAAGACTTCAATATTCTCGAGAAAAGGAGTTTTGCCCATAGCGTAAGCTACTTACGCAATAGGAGAGACCTCTCGAAAGGGAACATAGCTAGTGTAGTAATGTGAGTTATGTAATCGGATTACTTTTTTCAAGTAACTAGTAAAGTAACGCATTTCTTTTAAATTTACAACAAAATAATTTTTACTTTTTCAAATAAGTAACGCAAGTAACTTTGTATTCCCATTTATTGATTGACAGCTCTTCTGTCCACATGTTGAGAGAAATGGGGAGTATATGCAGAGGCTCTGTGCACGCTGGATCATCAAAGGATCTCAATTTTGGTATGAAAAGTAATTTGTCCAAAATAGAACATGAAAATAAGAAAAAGTAACGCATAACAAAAGGCATTTCTTTCCATAAAAAGTAAGTAACTAAAACGAGATAAGTAACGCAATATTGTAGCGTGTTAATTCTATAAGTAACTATTCCCAACACTGTAAATATAGGCCCCATGGATGTTTACAATTGTTAGTACTGCTTTTCAGTCATCTCCCTGACTTATGTGGGGGACTACATTATCTCCTACAAAGAGACAAGGCATTTCATCTTTCAATACAGGATGATCCTATATTATATGAGGATGGGTTTCAAGGCAACTATACAGTATCATGAGAAACAGCTACATTATTACATTATTAACATTATACTCAAACATCTTTCAATTATCTGTGTGAGTACCCTATTAAAATGTTGGCCTGTTTCTAATCTAGACCAATCAAACTTTGTCCGACATTTGTTGGCCACCTTCACTTGGGAAAATCTAATTCCAGATAATGCCTTTTGATAATACCATCACCATTAAATAACACCATCACCATTAAACACTGAACTAGAAGAGAAATGAATTTCATTGTGAATTGAGGTTTTGCAAGGTGGAAGATAAGAGAGCGTTCACGGGTCTAATTTTCTTGCCACTGGATTTAGACAGTGTAAGACTTGAGCCGAGCCGTCTGGCTAAGAGAAGGGCTACTCTCTGCGAAAACAAAGGACTTTTCTGGAAATTGGCATATGAACTCTCTCTTCAACTTTAGCATCCTC
Source organism: Meda fulgida (assembly GCA_030578275.1). Classification (NCBI taxonomy): domain Eukaryota; kingdom Metazoa; phylum Chordata; class Actinopteri; order Cypriniformes; family Leuciscidae; genus Meda; species Meda fulgida. The sequence continues at coordinate 27,040,963 of CM060635.1, read as the reverse complement.
ACCCGAGATGCAATCACACTCAGTCGATCTCACTTCAGAATCGTCTACATTTCATTCCCTTCACTCTCTCTCCCCCCATCTCTTCTCTCCACATGCAAAGATCACCTGAAATTCACCCAAAAAATCTATTTGATTTAATGTAAACAATTATCACACAATGCTAAACATGTTTTGTATAATAAGAAATGTATCAGTGCGACTGTTACAAAGGCCTCACTCCCAGAGAAGTAAACCAAAAGGTTTTAAGAATTTAAAGATATTTTGCTTACTGTGGTGGGTGTAGCATCTGGACCAATCAAACACACACTAATTATTCATTATATTTAATGAACAATCCAGTAAACTCACTCTCCCAACAAAGGTCTATGAAACTCCCTCGAAACTAACATCCCAAATGAAGCTTACCCACTGGCAGAACCTGGTGTCCTGTTACAGGACACATAAGACTGATAACAAGTTGTACGACCCTGAAAGGAATTTCCAGAGAGTTGTGACTCTCACTTAATTCTTACTGAGAAGGAGAAATAAACCCTGTTAATCATATATATATATATATATATATGCACTTGAGAATTGTAACATGCATCTAATTTTCCCATCTCATGATCTTTCTTTTATGTGGTTTGGAACATAAAACCAGTACTTATGCAGTACCGGCACTTCTACATTTTACTCTTAAACGTACCTGCACTTTTTCTTGCGTACCGCTACTTCTCGCATCTAGCTGGTACTGTACCACTGACAGAAAAAGCGTGACGGCCGTTTGACCCCTTATTTACACTGCACACATCTGCGGCTACCAGAGCTAATCGCGGTCACAGCAAGCACAGCACCTATTTTTTTCGGCTTGCATATTAATCAATGAGTGCATTCACACCGCGAGAATGAAGCGTCACGTTAGCAGCAGTGAAGTGGGGATTCAGCGCCGAGTCTATTTTTGTTGTGCTACTCACGCTCATTTAAAGTGAACGCACACTTTTGATGGAGAAAATAAATATGATTTCACACAAAAAGTGCCAGAATTTGCATAGTGCATAGGTTACGTCAGAAAACAAAATGAAGACTCAAAAATATTTATAGAAGATTTAGCCAATCCATTTAACCTTGTTTTTATTATTCAGTTTGGGTAAAAGTATATGTTTTATAAATAAATAAAAACGAGCAAACTAGTCAGAATATACAGTATACGCTTTCTTTTAGTTTATGTAATAGACAGATACATGCCCAAATCAAACCCGAGTGTACTTTTTTTGTTTACTGTCTTGTAAACATATCGAAGTGTGACTGAAAAGACAAGATCAGAGCTGTTTTCTTGGTTGTTTTTGTTGTTTACCATTTACATGCAATTGTTGTATACCTCCCATCTTAACAAACTTGAAGAATCAAGTTTATTAATGACCAACTTCTAAAAAGAAAATCTTTTGTTGTCTTTGGAAAGAAATGCGTGCACACACACACACACACACACACACACACACACACACACACACACACACACACACACACACACACACACACACACACACGACTTGTTTAAATACATTTATGTTGTTAATAAATAACAATAAATTATTGTTGTACCAGCAATATCTCCAAGTTTTGTTTTTCACTGTAGAAATTTCAAATGTCATGATTTGCCCATGCAAGAGATTACCGGCACCTTTTTCCCCCCACTTCAAGCACTGCTTACATTACATTTGTGACGCATTAGTATTATAAGAATCGTGAAGATTATTCTCTTAAACACCCAATGAAATTACATGTTCAAATGCCTCCAGGAGAACAATAGGTCGTAAAAATTTCCCTCCAAATTCTCCTTATTGGCCCACAGACCCCCAGAGGATGTGACATCTTCACGCTTTAAAAATCACTGATCACAAGATCAGCGCTCTCTTGCTTTCTGGACTTCGCGGCTGCTTCCTCGGGTGGGTGTCTGCACAGGTGTCCCTGCAGGCTGTGACCACAGTTGTATTGATTTTCTTTGAATTGATTACGTAATTGGCATGATCCATTTACCTGACCAATAATAAATTGTTTTATTTGATTTTATTCTGACTTACTCAAATTCTTAACAGCATTGTTACCTCAATCCTGTGTCAGGTTAGTAACGGACTAAAGTCCAGTTTTGAGTGGAGCATAGAGCACACCAACTGAGATTTTAGAGTTCTGGCTAATATTTGGCACTAGTTCAAGTGTACTTTGACCGTAAAGACTAAAAATGGGAATTTCCGTTTAGGACAACAGAAAGTTGCTCGACCAACCTGGATAGGGGGAGCCTTACCTTTGTTTATTGTAATATTACTCTAGCTAAGTGCACATGGGAAACCATGACATGACCAAACCAAAGCTACTATCAGAGAACAGATCGTAGTAGTTGGTTAGCTTATATCTGTAGTAGTGACCATAAGACTAGAGTGTTATTTTAATTCAAGTGTATACAGATCTATGGGGACTAAACAAAATAATTTTAGAGAGAGCACGCATGTGAGCCACCCTCTAACTAGTATAGTCAATTACCTCTGTCCAGTGACCAAGACTGACAAGTTTGTGATCATGGGATCCACGTGAAAGGGTCGGCGCGAGACCCTAAGCGACATTGGTATCCAAATGAACGAGTACAATAAGAGTAAAGAGTTAAAAAGAAAAATCAAGTGTCTAGATAAGTTATCATATATTTGACCAATAACCAATTGGCATTCCAACCTAAATTCGAGGTCATGATAAAATGGAGACAGATAAAAGTTAATTGGAATTAAACTATGTTGCCACACTGAAAAGACAGAACGTGCAGGAAACCTTCACCTGCTTATCGGAAACTGTCATTGGGCTGATTAGGCGGGCCTTATAACAGTAAGTCATGGCTCTGCTCAAAGATCAGATACTGTATATTGTGTTGGTGACAGTAGGCAGTGGCTTATATAACCCTGGGAAATCAGGATAGGATTAAAAGACTTGGGCTGGGTGCCACTCACTGGTCTATCATAGCCAGACCTTTGACTAAACGTGTCTGGTCCACATTGCAGCATATTTGGGTTAAGAACTGCCGTCTAAGTAACTTACATGTAAAATGACCAACTCCAATTTACGGTAATTTAGAACAGATATTTTTTTTACCCTATTTTTTACCCTCTCTTTTAAACACTCTGGGAGTGCCACATTCAAGACTTGTAGTAAACAGCCACTGCTATGAGTGGGTAACAGTTTTGAATATTATAATAATTTCAACGACCCCGCCATTACACATGTTCTGTCAGGTCCATTAAGTCAAGAACACACATGACAATTTGGAAATCAGGAAATTTGTTTTGATAAATTGCAATTCAAGTTGATATTTAAAATTTGGCGGTATGGCTCTGTTCAGGGAGTCCTCTGACCTTTCATGAGCACCATGAAATAGCAGAGAGTCAGAGGACAGCAGCAGCATTAGGGAACACTCACACAGTTTAGGACTGGGAGAGCTGAACTATTCCTCCATGAACAGAGCAGCAACAATGACAGAATAGCACATGCCACGTTATACACGACAAGGAGGAGCTGGGGAGGTGGTGGGTTGCAGAGAGCGAGCAGCAAGCAGCAAAGCAGTTAGGAGCGAACTGAATCTGCAGTTTCAGATTCATTAGCAGCGAGGGGAGAGAAACAGCTGATGCGCTGATGCGGCCCAGCTGAGCAGATCGCTGATGAGAGCGTGTTGTTGGCCAATAGCTTTAGCAGCATCTTGACTACCTGGCCTGCCAGAACTGACGCTGACGCTCAATTTGTTTTGAAAACTTATGATGTTGTAAAATATCTTATTACATAGTTGAAACATTTGCCAAAAATGTGAAAAACATGCGTATTACAAAGGGCCATACCCACCACAAAAAAATTTCGCCGTTTTGAATTGAAAATATGCTATCATTTAATAATGTCATTCATAATTCAGTGTGATGAGGCAATACTTTTTTTTACATGTTTGACATATTAGATACATACATACATACAGACATACATACAAACAGTAGGTGTTCATATTTTTAAATAAAATATTATTTGCAAAGAGTTTAAATGGATTGTCTCACAACTACACTATTATTAGACCTGGAACTTCTTTTACCTTTCTTAATTCTTCTTTATTCCCTTTTTAATCCTTTATTATTTAGTTTCTTTATTCATCACCCCCCCCCCCCCAACAAAAACAACAACAACAACAACAAACAAACAAACAAACAAACAAACTATTTTGGTCCCCTCCAATGTTTAAGACATGGTTACGGCCTTGGTATTGTATGCTTTATAAGTCTTGGTTGTGGCAAATAATGTTTAAGTACTTGAAATTACCACAGTTATTGCTGACAGGATAACTTGTGTTGTTGAATGTATCATTGTTTGTCACACTGTCATTCTTATAGGCTATTCATAGTTCAACATTTCGTTAATCGTTTTAAATCAAATTAAATGTGTTGTAATCAGGGCTCGATTTGAGGGGGGAGGCGGTGGGATGGCATCCACCTTGTTGAAAAATATGTCAAAAAGCATCCCCTTTGTGAAACCACCATCCCCCATACAGGTCTAATATCCAGACAGATGTCTTTGTGCTAAGTTTAGATATTTTTGATTTGTTTGTTCAGTTTTTGTTTTTCATGTGACAAGGGTGACAGGGCAAAGAATTAAGATCTCATATCAAGTTAAAATCTTTAGACATTCAGAACAGCAGATCAATGAAACAGTTGACCAATCAGATGGATATGGGGCGGGACAAACATCTCAAGTGTAAATATTGAACATTTAGCAACAGTGAGGAGCTATAAACAAAGCTTCTGTTCAATTACATTGCACTCTGACTAATTCCTAGTTCATCATTATAGCGATGTCAAGAGATGCCTTTACATTACATGCAATCCTGAGCAGATGCTTTAATCCAAAGTGAATTACAAATAAGAATAATAGAAGCAATCAAACCAACAATAGGGCAACAATATGCAAGTGCTGTGACTAAGGTAAAACTTTATAATAACTGCACACTATTAATCATTAGTTAAGCACGAGTAAACAGTTAATTCATCATTTATAAAGCATTAATAGACATTAATAAGCAGTTTATAAATACAGCTAAAATGCTTTTTTCTTGATTTATAAGCATATCTATAATGTGTTTAATAATTGTATTTTCATACTTTGTTAATGATCAATTAATAATTTCTAAATGAAGTATAGCATTATTTACAAACCAGTTATTTAAGAGTTGTCAGTGATTCATAAGATCACTTAGAAAGTGTGAGTACATGGAGTAAATTTAGGTAGTAATAAAGCATTTAGTAGTGGTCAGTTAACTGTGTGTGTGAGCTCATCTAAAGTGAGGACTATTCATGTCTTGTAAAGCATTTATAAAGGAGATTTAAAGACTCATTTGTCTTCCAAACAGAAAAATTAAACAAACACAACACAGAGATACAGAACATAGAAATATTAACAGCCTTTAATCTCCTTTGTAAATGCTTTACAAGGCATGAATAGTCCTCACTTTAGATGAGCTCACTTATAGTTAACTGACCACTACTAAATGCTTTATAACTACCCGAATTAACCCTGAATTACAGTATAAATACATGTTAATAAAGCATTTATTAACACACTAAGTAACTATTACTATATGTCTGAATAATAAGATGTATGAATGTATATTTAAATAGTTTATTAATCATTTACTTACACTTTCTAAGTAATCTTATGTACCACTGACAACTCTTAAGTAATGCAATACTTCATTTAGAAATGATAAACTGATCATTAATAAAGTATGAAAATACAATTATTAAACACATTATAGATATGCTTTTAAATCAAGAATAAAGCATTTATAGCTTTATTTATAAACTGCTTATTAATGTCTATTAATGCTTTATAAATGATGAATTAACTGTTTACTCGTGCTTAACTAATGATTAATAGCGTGCAGTTATTATAAAGTGTTATCAAAATAGGATATACATTTAAATGTATTATAATTACTATGAACTGCATAGGCATATGAAACAGTTTAACATTACATAGCTAAATAAAAACAGTATTTTATACTTTTTGTAGTTTTGTTCATTTTTTTCGAGGATGGGAAGTTGATAAGCAAATTAATTTTCCATCTTACTGTCATGATTAATTAGTTGAAAAAAAAAACATTTTAGGCAATTAATGGCATTTATCAATTACATTTATCATTGCTTACAGACAGCCATTTTGAGGTCATGAATCGAGAACTACTGGTTTAAACTAGCAACCCTACCAAATTTACATCATTATTTTCAACACATTTATCACAATGTTTTGGAAATAAAACCACAATATGTTAACATGAGACTGCACTCAAAAAAGTGCTCAAGGGCATTCATTGTATGACCATAAATCACTCTTTTTAGATCAATGAAAATAATATACATTTAGAAGCAGATGTATTTTTATTTTTTTGAAGAAAACTAAATTACCTAGGTTGTACATGTAACGAGAGGTATTTTTTTGAGTGACTGATAAGATAAAATAGCTTAACAACTCTTTGTGCAAAGTTATGTCTTTCAACTCATTTTATGACCAGCTAAAAAAAAAAGTTAAGCCGGTTAGTTTTACTTGATATTTGCACGCAAATACCTGGATGGGATATGTGTTTTTTGCATCTGCCAAATTTATAAGTGAAAAAAAAAAAAAAAAAACCTGAATGACTCAGGTCCCTATGTATTTTAGTCATTTAGACAACTTCATGGTCACACAGAGAGGGCAGAGAGTGATTCAGACATAGATTGTGTAAAAACTCGGCCATTGTGACCTATTTTTTTTTTATGTGTGATTTAAATTGGGGGTCACTGTAGCAGCTGTTATATCAAGGACTATCATGATATGGTGTATATAGGTTTGAGAAGAAAAATCAGAGTCTGTGACCCACTTACACTTGATGGGGCATTGGGCACGGGCTCTCTCTCTCTCTCTCTCTCTCTCTCTCTCTCTCTCTCTCTCTCTCTCTCTCTCATACACACAATCTCTATCTCTCAGAACACTGAGATTAAGCTGCCGATCAATGCTTATCCTGTCCTGATCCTTTTTTTATGCCCAGTGGCGATTGAGTATTGCCGGTGTTTGCTGACACGTCTCTCGGACTCAAAAGTTCCCCCACCTCACACTGAGTCAATATTAACATCCACTCACTTGAACTCATAGGATGAACCATCTGCAAACTATAAAAGAACATGGTGAAATTCAGGGCAGGTCATGTCTTTCAATTAAGAGAGCAATTCACCTCATTGGTAAATGCACTGCTTTGCTTTTTAACTCTAGAACGATGCACTTGAGGTGGACCATACAGAAAATGTCCATGCTTAAAGTTTATTTGGTATAAGATTGTTGAATAAATACTGTCATTGATGACTAACTACACAGTAACACATGGCTAATGCAATATCTAGTAATTACTGTTAACTAACAAAAAACTCTGATTAATGAATTAGTAGCCTTAAGTAATAGCAGTCAGTTAAATGAGGTATGGGTCACTATTAGATAATCGGTAATTTTTTTTTCTATTTTTTCTTTTTTTTCAGTCATATTTTAAGGTCCAATTATCACTATTAACTAACTATTAACTATGATTTTGGCTCAATAAACTCCTAATTACTGCTTATTAGAAGTTAGTAAGTTAGTTGTTAAGTCGGGTTGATTAAGTGATGTATAATATGGTCATGCAGACTAGTTAATATGTGCTTCATAAGTACTACTAATAATAAACAGCCAATATCCTAGAAATCACATTTAATAAGCAACTAGTTAATAGTGATAATTGGATCATAAACTAAAATGTTACCATTTTCCAACCTTGTTTAATTTAATACTTTTCTTCAAAGTATTTATAATAAACATTTCCATTTACGTATCCACTAAAGTTCTCTGCAATGTCCTATCTATAGATCCATGCATTGCTGCCTAATATTTTGGCCAAAACAATGTATTTTATATTATTTTAAGCAACACTTTATAATAAGGTCTCATTTGTTAACATAGTTAATGTAAATGTAAAGCAATACATTTGTTACTGTATTTGTGAATCTTTGTTAACATTAGTTAATGTAAATCCAGCTGCTCATTGTTTGTTCATGTTATTTCACAGTGCATTAACTAATGTTAACAAATACTACTTTTGATTTTAAAAACGTATTAGTACATTTTAAAATTAACATCAACAAAGATACAAATAACAAATAAATGCTACAGAACTGAAGTTCATTATTAATTCATGTTAACTAATGTAGTTAACTAATGTTGACTAATGAAACCTAATTGTAAAGTGTTACCTAATATTATTTTTGCCTACATTACATTACATTTGAGATGCCTATGATGCCTAAAAAATATTGCCAAGATGGCAGCTTTCTAGGTTTTGCAACTGAGCTACAGTCTCAAAGGACGTAAAGGGAAAATCATTTCAATTTGCCAGTAATATTGAGTCAGCGTTGTAATCTCCGCTTAACTGACTTTAATGCTGCTGGTTTTATTGGTGGAGTATTTCTGGTATCAGGCAGGGAAAGCTCTTGATTAAGTTTACTCACTGTGGTCTCTCCATTTCTTTTGCAGTGATGAGGTAGAGAATTCACAGTGCCCTGAGGCAGCAGAGCGAGCACTTTTACTAACAGAACCATTTTCCTTTTTTCTCTCCTCAAAATGCAAAGGCTGTCAAATTTCTTAGACAAAACACTTCTTACAGTATATGCACTTGCAGTGTACTTAGCTAAGAAAGTACTGGTTGATATTAGGTTACTACATGGGTGTGGTGGTCAAGGCCAAGAACAGGCAGGACAGGTAGTAAACAGATTATATTTATTTCTTCCAACCAAAAAGGACCAAAAATAATATACATGGGCAGATATAACAAAAGTCATCTTCAAACAAAGTCCATACAAAAAGATGGAAGTTAACTGAAAAATTACCAAATCTCCCCTGTTAACAAAGTAGGGGAGAGCGGGGCACAACCTAACACATTTTGGTTTTGGCTCAATTATTCAAAAATAATTAAGTTAGATTCATCTTTTTTTTTACACAAGCAACATACACATCTCTGCTACAAATGAACACTTAAAGTTTTTTTCTAGGATCTACCATTTTCGTACAGTTGCACTGAAAGTGACAGCAGTGCAAATGTTACAACTTACCCCATATGTGGGGTTAATTGTAACAGAGGAGTTAGTTGTAACACTTGTGTGTGACACATAATTCAGTACTATTTTATCTGTATAGTTTGATATTGTTTGTGCATCTGTATAGATAGATATCCATACATCCATCCCTCATCCAATCATCCTTCTATTATGGATCAATATCATGGATAGAGATATAGGAAAGGGCTGCACAGTTTGCAATAAATAAATAAATAAATAAAATCATCAAATATTGCAATTGCATTTGAATTATATTTGTGTTTGGCAGCTGCATGCAAAATAATAATAATTATTAATAATAATAACAGTAATAATGTGAAAGTCCAACAGAGTTTAATATATGAATAAATACTCAAACCTGAAAAGTTTAGTGGCTCTCTGTTTTCACTTGATTATTGTACACTTGGCGGCTTATTTGTAACACTGTGCTACAACTAACCCCGCTGTGTAAATTTTTTTTAAGCCTAGCTAACAGTTGCTAGGAGTTGCTGACATGTTTCAAAACGGTGCTATGTTTTGGCCAACAAGACAGTGATTAAGGCAATATGGCAAAGTATAATGAAAAATTAACTTGCATGGTGTCAAAATACTCTTTGTCCAGTATCTTCACGAAATCTTCTCAAAACTTTCCACAAATTCACAGCGATTCTTCTGGCAGCAAGAGAAAAAGAGCGGAAACACAACCTGCTTGATCCTGACTAACTATGTAAAAGGTCCGTGTTACATTTAACCCCACGTTAGGTTGTGTCCCGCACTCCCCTAACAACAAAACAAAAACACTAAGGTTAGCAACTCAAATGTTACTGTGGCTGTCCGGACCACTCTGACTAACTCTGACTAACTCTCTTCTTCTTCTTCTTCTAGGTATTACGGCAGCAACTAACTCCGTTTCTTCCCAACACTGCTGTAAATTCCCAGTAAGCCTCTACCAAACCAATAATAGAGGTAAATATCAAATAATTACTTTCCCAAATAAACCACAATAAATAATAATATTTACAACACAATATACCCTTTCCTCTTACTAACATAATACAATCAACTACTTAAAGCACAATATAACAAACTAAAAACAAACAACACAAAAAATCCCCCTCCGAATAAGGGTTACCTTATGTACAGTGTTGGGAACGTTACTTTAAAAAAAGTAATTAGTTATAGTTAGTAACCGAATTACTCTATAATAAAAGTAACTTGTTACCAGGGAAAGTAACTATTTTGCGTTACTGTTAAAAATGTTGCTATATGTCAAAGAATTTGGATTTTTTTTAGCAGTTTTCACAAGTCAGTTGAAATGAGTAGAACAGACAGGTGTTTGTAGGCTACACAACTTTTGATATGTATTGAATGTCGACAGACTGCAAGAGGTTTATCCTGCACTTCAAGTATTATCTTTGTAAGATAAGTAAACAGTTACACCAAGTGCATTTAACTCTAGCAAATTAAATCAAAGTCTCTCAACCTGAGAAATTTTACACATTTCTTCAATCTATCGCCCTTGCTCTATTCATTCCGGTGAAATCACAAAATAAAATGCACACAAACGTGTCCCTGCTTGATATAGACTGTAACCACGGATGAACATATTCAGTTTTGATGAGAGAAAAAAAAAACCTATACTAGTGTGGATTAGAACCCGTAACCTCTGACACGCTTGGCAAAAGATTTACCACTGGACCATTTAACAACATAAACAACATTTGGGGATCGATGGATTTATTTACGGGTTGAGCAGAGAGGCTGCACAGTTTAACAAGCATTTCTGAAAATGCACTTCCGAATGCCTCTCTGTCCCCAGCACATTTTGACAAACCAACCCGACAAACCAAATTGACGCCCGTGGTAACGCACCGCATTTAACGTCCAGTAACGTTAACGGCGTTGTAACGACGGGAAAAGTAATTTGTTAGATTACCCCGTTATTGAAAAAATAATGTTGTTACCTAACGCCGTTCTTTTAAACGGTGTTATTCCAAACACTGCTTATGTAAGAGACTCAATACAGTGTGTAGCATGAGCAGTCTTTGATGTGGAGACAATGCGAGTTCAGCGTGCATGTCTCTGTGTGGAAACTTGCATTGCCATGAATGGTGTACTAAAAACTTGCTATAGTTCCCCTCAAATTCTAGACGATACTGGTTTGTTTCACGGTGGTTACCAAGAATATTTATTGTGTTGTAGGCCTATTTGAACACTTAATATGAACTCAGACCATCTCAGATCCACAACACAAGCGATGTTTGCTTTGTGAACACAAACCACTTACTGTGTACCATTGTTTTGCTTATTGGAGAATTTAGTTGTTATCATAGCAACATGCTAATGTAAGACTTTTTAGAATCACCTTAGTTGAATATGCATGGAGGGCATAATAGCAAAATAATGCTTACATCAATTTTATAACATATACACAGTAAATCATGGAATTTAAGTTGAAATGCATATGTAACTTACAATAACAACAAAAACAATGGTTTTACTTCATTTTGATGGTCCCTTTAACACATTCTGTTGACTATGTAACGTTGCACCTACATGTCTACTAACTCTTGAGTGTCAGTAGAGTATTAATAGACTGGTAGGGTTAGGTTTAGAATAAGTTGACATATAGATGCAAAGTTACTTATAGTCAGTAGAATGTCTTTTGGGGAGCATCACAATAAAGAGTTAACAGATATTTAGCAGACAGTCTACTAATACTCTGAGAGTTAGTTGGCACATTGTTGCAACATTACTTATAGTCACCAAGCACGTTCAAAAGAGACCAATAGTGTTACCAAACCATCTGTATAGAAAGCCAAGTTAAAATATTCTAACAGTATAGGGTTTGTTCTCCTTAAAAAGTTATTTTATCAGCCTCCCAATAATTGAAGTTTTCATCTCTTTCTTGTTTCTCCCGAAAGACAACAAAGCCAGTGATTAGAATAAAAGATCATTAGAAGTCAACAGATTTTACAAAGGAGAAAATCTGACAGCTTTGCCAATAATTCATGGAGGCCTAAGTTTTAAAGCTCTTGATTCTACTTTGTACTTTGTCGTAATGAAAGGTTTCCATACTTATGTGTGTAGTTAATTAAAGTCTATTACCATTAGTTGGCTAATTATCATGTGCTTTTAAAACAGAGTATCTGTCTGAATTGTGGCCATAACCAACTGATCTAAATCCTAACACACCTGTGTTGAGATCAAACACAACTAGTCTTTTCACAGTTTATCCCCCACTGTTATTGGTGAAGAGAGTGCAGAAGTAACCATTAAGGGTGTAGTCTTTTCAGGCAGGGACTTGACTGAGAGGCGGACATAAGGTGACTTAACAAGCTCTTTCTGACAGATTGAGAAGAACAGCCAGTGCTTAGGAGGGAGACCAAGCCCGTCTGACTCTTGGCTGCATTATTTTGGTTTCCGTGGGTTTCACAGTTGAGTGACAGGAAGGTGACAGGTCGCAAGGAATGTGCCGGAGCCAGGTGCAGTGCAGGCGAGCATCAATCAGCCGAATGGAAGCAAGAGCAAAGTAGTCATGACAGGTGAACGGCTGTATTTCAAAAACATCATAACTGCTCATATTGACTAACTATTTTTAGGCACCTTCATACTATATTTTCTCAGAAGATGTAAGTCAAGTTATTGCTGGTCTATTGAGAAACATTTTTTTTTTTTTTTTTACTAAATTGAGCCAAAAAATGACACTTTTTGCAACTTAATATAATTGATAATGTTTTCAACTTCAACAGCTATTTTCCTGTTTATTAATGTGAAGCTGCTTTGTATATCTGAACTATATAAATGAATATGACTTGAATCTGACCCTTTTGCAGGCAAACCATATTACAGCCATTTCCCATTCTGAAAACATACTGGGCAGTCCAACAATTTAATGGATAATTCCTTTAGATTGGAATATTCCTATTGGTTCTTTTTTTGTTTTATGCACTCATTTCGGTGAACGTGAGTTTACCAAGTACAGCATGTTCCTGAATCAACATCTTTGTTGATCCTGGAACAACATTCCAATCAACAAATCAGATTTTAAGGGACAAGTTTACAGTTTATGTCAATGTATGTCTTGCACCAGGGTTAGGTGCTTCTACATCCTTGTTATTCACATATCATTTGATTTGATATCACTCTGATTTTAGGGATAAGTTATGGGTAGGTTTAGGTTTAGGGGTATGGATAGGGTTAGGGCAGAAATGTTGTTCCAGGATTAACAAAATATGTTGATCCATGAACATGTCTTAATTGGCAAATTCACTGTGACACACAGAACATAGGCTGATAATGCAAACAAAAGTTGATTGAACACAAGTACAGAAATAATTGATCAAGAATTATAACAGCAAGTCACTCTACACTAGATCATAATACAATGCTACAATGCCCTCTCCAGCATCCGGTTGTATTTCAAAGGACGCCAGTCTTTAGGTGGCGAATCAGCAGGTGCGCCTTTGTGCGTCCAATTAAGAACAAGAAAGAAGTGAGAGACACACCAAAATACGTATATAATAATCATTTTTTTCTAATGTGCAGTGTAATAAAGCAGGTTTCAGGATTCAGTTTAGGTTAGTAGTTTTATTGTTTTATTGGGTTGTATGAGTACTGGTTAATTTTCTACATCCTTGGGTAGATGCTGGTCAATAAAAAGTATAACCAACACAATCTCTCTGTGCTATCTCTATCTCTCTCTCTCTCCGTTTCTTATACCTTTGCCTCCCTGGAACACTCGAGCACATCTCAAGGCTTACACCTGATCCTTGGCAAACAGCATTCCTGATCAGCTCTAGAGTGCAAACAAAGATCATATCATCCTTTTGATTAAATGCTGCCATTGCTTTACTCCACAAGCTTATTGGCTGTGATAAGTTATTTAATTATGCTGATAGACTCCATGTATTGACATTTTCTTCACATAAACCTTCTTCCCTTTCCTTCTAGAAGAGGCTTTGAAGTCCCTCTTTGAGGATCCACATCAAAGCCATGAAGAGAATACGTGAAGAGGGTGGAGTACAGAGAAAGGTCTTTTACTACCCCAGAGCACAGAACCCATTCCTCTAAGATTAGCTGTTTATGTGTGTCATCATTATGCCAAACATGTTTAAACAACATGCCTTGCATTACTTTACACATACATGTACACAAAAATACTGTACTTTTAAGAATAGCATTTATTTTTTAATTATTTAATCCTGATTTAAAAGACTTGATATTGCCATTGTTTTCATCATTAAAAACAAAAAGAGACATTAATTTACATTCATATGGGCACAAACTTGCAGACAACATGAACAAGACAAATGTCTTTTGTCAACACATTGAAATTGAATAACTTTCAATGGATAACTGAAGTGGGAAATAGGCCTTATAATGTTCACGCCGGATGTTATTTACTGTATCTGTCATTTTGGCCACAATAGAGTGAGTCATTTCCTGTGCTGATCACTGGACTTTTTAAGACTTGTTTTTTTTTCCTCTCTGTTCTGAAGGAAATCAATGTGGGCAGAGAGTCTGCTAATTGTCCTGTGATATTAGATAAAATGGGAGGCATGAATATTTCATGGTTATCATTTCTCTTTTGTCACCCCTGAGCGCTTTCATACATCTTTTGTTGAGTTGAGAATGCATTTGTTTTCATTTACAGCATGTGCAGATATGCAGAACGGGTCCCCGGTGGCCAATTAACACGTTCTTCTACACCTGTTAGCACACAGATATTTTGATCAGGTTTGGAATGAGTTAATGATGCCACAATTAAAATTTTCAGGGTGAAATTTAAGATGATTTAGATTAAAGGGCTATTTACATAAGTAAAAACCAAAAACATATGCGTTTTGGCCATTCATTTAATGTTTTGGGGGTGTACGTTTTTGAAAACGATGCCATTATCATCTCTGTGTAAACTACAAAAAACGTGAATTTGTGAAAACGGTGACATCATGCACATTTGTAGGGTTTCTTTACAAAGGGACATCGCCAACATTGTTGACGTTGTTTTCGCGGATCCGTGTGAACGGGGATCGTTTTAACAACATTGTTATCTGTAATCGTAAAACTTCAGTGTTTAGTACATTGCTGTCATCTAAACTTACCCTAAGGTGGTTTATAATTGGTTTAGAATAGTTGATCAGCTAAACAACTACATGGTGGACTGGGTTTAGACCTGGTAGATCATCTTGGTGAAGTTGGTTAGGGCTGGTTGGCCACAAGGCAAAGAGAAAAAAAAAAGCTACAACGTTCTAAAAACCAGCTTGACTTTTGCACTGATGTACTTTCCTTATTGATAAGGTCAACTGCATCAACTGCGGGTCAGAGGTTATCCTTCCACTGAAACTAGACTTGCATTCGGCAAGTCTAATATTACAATAATAATATTATAGTTTAAATTATAGCTAGTTCTAAATATGTATATTTTTCTAACAAAAACGTATCGCTTCACTTCAGAAGGCCTTTATTAACCCCCTGGAGCTGCTTGGATTACTTTTATGATGTATAGATGCGCTTTTTTGGGTTTCAAGATCTATTGTACCATTCACTCCAATTATACAGCTTGGAAGAGACACACAAGACACACAAGACACACTACGGTTGTGTTTGGCTGAAAGAAGAAAGTCATATACACCTAAGACGGCTTGAGGGTGAGTAAATTATGGGATAATTTGTTGTGGGATAAACTTTTTTGGGGGTGAACTAACCCTTAAGGTATATATGTTGGTATGCATGGAAATGTGAACTATACAGCACAGTGTTTGTACTCATGAACTGAAAGAATACTAAATCATGGCTACTTACTATTTAATAAACACTTCTCCAGTAAACTAGTTGACAGTCAGTCCTCCTGGTGCAACCTGCACGGGATTGAATGTCTTGTGTGAGAGTTCAATGGTGATGGATCAGTCTAAACACAGTTCCTCTTTTAGCCCAACCTGAAACAGAACCTGCAACCTTTGTGTTAATAGCCCATATCTGTAACCATTAGGCTGCCGCCACTTATCCAAAGCAAAAGGAAGAGTCTTCCTGAGGCAAATTCAAGGACACATTGATGGAGGATTTAAGGATTTAAGTAACTGTTTAGCTCAAGAGACAAATTACCTTTATGTTGTAAGTCCAGAACCTTCATCACATTTCAACTGCACTCTTCCTTAATACTTGGTTGACTCTGTTCAATAATGTACATTTTTTATACCTGGCCTGTTTTTGTTCAGTTGACAAGATCAGGGATGGCATTTAGTCATCGTCTCTGTAGATCACGGAGTACAACATTCAGACTCTTGACTCTTTAGAAGTTTATCAAAATAATTGTAAATGTAGTTCCTGTAGCAATAATCAGATGATCAGCGCAATCATGTGGTTTTAATCAACTAAGTCTCCAATTAAGTAAACACTCCTGTTTCTTTCACAATCTGAAGAATGGAGATGTCATGAGACTTTTTAAGTTACTGATTCACACACAAGCAAATGGCGATGGGACTTAATTAAATGACCGATGCCAGAAGTGCCCCCGCGGCGTTTTTCGCTGATAAGTAATCACAGGGTCCTCTGTCTTACCACATGTGACCCAACAGGAGCGCCTCTCTGGCCGGAGATCCCGTGGTGTCCCCTCTTCAGGACACCTCACAAACACAGACAACCCTTGTGATGAACCACACTGGTCATTGTAACCAGACTTAAAACTCATCAATTCAAAGAATACGCACACACATATCATTGCCCGGGAGGGGGGTGAGCAAAAGTTCACCACATCTTCACCAACGAATGACCCAGCCACGTTCACAGTACACACACACACACACACACAAGGACTTTTTTCTCCAATCTCCTCAATTGAGAGACTTGTACTATGATATATTCGATATGTTTTTATGTTTGCCCATGTTCCATTGGGGTTAGATGTGATCGTATTATAATTCTAAATGAACAGAGGTGCTTTTAGATGCATTTTTAATGTAACTGTGTTTTCCTATAATGTTTGTATGTCGTTCTTCACACCTTTAGAATCCTCTTGATCTGACCAAACCATATATATATAGGTGCAAACCGTAAAATGTATGTAACTATGTTTTATCATCTCTGGAGTAAAATTGAACGCATTTTTACATCATGGTCATGAAACATGCAAAGTCGATCTCGAGGGAACAAAGGAACATTTATCCGCACACTTTCCTCCCAGCTGATTGGTGCATTCACGCCAGAGGAGGCGTAAACAGAAGTGTCTTTAAAGAAGACCACCAAGCACCTCATCTTTAGTTTTGGGATCTTTGAGGAGTAGTGAGAAGTAAGGAGGGGGGAGAAAGAACTGCATCTTTGGGGGAACTCCCTTCTTCGAGGGAACTTCGACTTTTGACTGGACTCTTCCCTCTCCTTCGATCCGATGTAACCATCATACTCGTGATCCCCGCCCTGGGGGATCTTTCCTCTTCTTTTCTTTTGTTTAAGTTTGTTTTTCCTTTGTTCATTTCACCAGAAATGAACTTAGTCTGAACTATTTATTTGGTAATTTACGTCAAAGACCTTTAAGCCTTCTTTGAAAAGGCGCGCTCCAGACCGCAGCAAACCACGTGACGCTCCAACGGAACATACAAAGACCAGCCGCTCACACACGCCGCAGGGCTCAGACACATGAGAACTATATGCAAGTATATTTGAGTTACCAAGATTTTAGAGCATTAAGACTGTTTTTCCGTGTTGTCTCTTAAAGGTTTAAATGTCCAGGTGAATTTTGCCAAACTGTGATCCTACGGATCTCTCTCTCTCTCTCTCTCTCTCTCTCTCTCTCTCTCTCTCTCTCTCTCTCTCTCTCTCTCTCTCTCTCTCTCTCTCTCTCTCTCTCTCTCTCTCTCTCTTCCCAACTCTCTCTCCCTCTCATTTTTATCTTCCTCTCTCATCCTATTTTAATTCGTGTTTGTAATGTTTTTCGTTTTGTTTGTTTCGGGTGTATATACATATATTCTGTGTGAATTGTAGTTCGATGTATTATTAGTCCAACTATTAAAACCATTATATTCTTGATTGCCTTCTGACTAAAATGCTCATTTTACAGAGTCAATGAAATCTCGATCCTATAGCTACAAAGCTTTCATTATTGACTACGTTGCGTAGTCTAATTTTATAAACACAGGAAAATTAATGTTCATGGCCAGAAAGTTGATATTTCTTGGAGTTTATAAGAAGGGATAACTTTGTTGATAAGTTGATAAGTTAATCTTACGGCCGTTTGCTGGACAAACAGTTCGATAGCTAAATTAACTCCATTAAAGGTTATCTCATATAATCGATCTGAAAATGGACCATTGACATATGAATGAGGAATTATAATTCGTTGTGATTGATCATTCGTGTGTACAATCAATCTATTTTCAACTTCGATAATTTAACTGTAATATGCAATATATTAATCATATTCATGATTAATTATTAAAATTCCCTATATATAATTTGAGCTAATTTAATGTAAAACTAAATGTTGTTACATTCCCTTTCGAGGGAACTCAAACTACATCATCCGAAACGACTCTTTGGGGACGCTCCCTTAGCGTGCGCCTCTGAGGTAGGAATGAAACTAATCCAATCCTGATTGGTGGTGTGTCATAACGTAACATGTGACGGCACATAAAGTGACGCCGGCACACACATACATTAGCTTTCGCTCTTCAGCAAGCGCTCTCTGTGAAACTGTCTGTCTTATTTGGTGTTGTTTTGTCTATGCAAAGCTCTATATTATGGCGAGTGAACAATACACTAATTGTGTGCACCCCTGCCCTAGATATCTCACGGGTGGGGACACGCATCAGTTGTGTGTGTATTGTTTAGGTGCGCAGAACGCACAGGTAGCTCTCGAGAGGGCTGCCTGTGAACACTGTGAAGCACTTCCTATTAGAGTGCTGCGCTCCCGCTTGGCTATATTATTTTCTGATGATGGCCAGGCTCCCGATCCCCACGATTCGGGTCCCGTGTCCGTTGAGGCAGCGCGGCGGTTTAGATCGTGGGGATGGCAGAAGGATCTTGCGGATGAGAACGAGACTGCTGAGGCACTTTTTTGTTCATCATCCGCAGATTCTATAACACTTGTTCACGACGCAGAAGCCCGCGAGTGCCCGGTGCTTGAGCTATCTGTTTCTGAGGAAGTAGAAGTGCTCAGCATCGGGAACGAACAACATGAGTCACACTCGGCGGCTCATGTTTCTGCTTATGTAGAGCTCGTGGAGTGACGCATGCTGTGGCCAGACTTAAAAAAAAAAAAAAAAAAAATATATATATATATATATATATATATATATTAGCTGGCCACAAAATAAGCAGGATGATCCCCGTCAAAGCAAGCTAGACGAGTTCACAACCTCAGCGCCGGGGCTTACCGTTTTTCCCAGATCTTCATAAAAAAAGGTCTAGATCCTGGGAAAGGCCCCACTCTTTACGTATCTCATCACATTCATTATATTATTATTCGAATGTGGTGGGTACGAGAGAGGCGGGTTATGGCAAGATGCCGCAGATGGAAGAAGCTTTAGCGAGCTATCTTTCTCCTGATGTGGCATCTTCACTTACAGCCCCGGCGGTGCCCAACAAACCGTACAGGGACACCTTTGCACTGGTTGGCCGGGCTTATATGGCGGCTGGTCAGGCTGGTGCGTGCCTGCACTCTATGACGATTTTGCAGGCGTACCAGGCCGATATTCTTAAAGATATAAATGAGGGCGAGGGACCTATTTTCTGTTGGAAGTTATTTTCTCTCCGCTATAACTTTCTGGCCTGTTCTCCGACGCTGTCACTACAGTCGTCGACAGGTTTCAGGAAGCGAAAAAAAAAAAAAAAACAGTCAGCGGCGTTCCAACAGTATCTCCCTCGCCGCTCTAAATCTGGATCCAGGAGGGCTGGTGCAAGTGGCCAGCCTCAGCCGTCAACCAGCTCCTCCCATCGGCAAGAGCAAAAAGAGAGGGTTTCCTCTAGAGCTTCTCCTGCGGGAGCCTGGCAACAGAGGAAGCGCTCTCAACCGAAGTCCTCCAGCCAAAAGAGTGACCTGAGGGCCGTCCTTCAGGTGAAGAGGGCTTCGGGAAAGAGGTCCTAATTGTAGTGTAGGACCTCTGAGAGCCCCCCGCTGTGGAGCAATCGAGGTTGTTCTTGCAGCAGGAGCCCTCGGGGGAAAATATGTTGTCCCGCCGCCCTGGGAGCTTCGGGGCACATCGATATCCTGCGAACGCACACTGTGGCGTTCTCCCCAAAAGCTTGCAACAGGGCCTCCGCTTCAGAAGGTCGAGAATAGTGCTCGAAAAACACCCGAGGCCAGTCTCGAGGGGCTGGTTCCCTCAGTAGATTTTATGGAAGAATGGCAACGCCTTCCAAATATATCTATATGGGTCCTGAATATTATAAAATATGGGTACAGATTGCAGTTTGGTCACCAACCTCCCAAGTTTGCTGGGGTCGTACCGACTGCAGTGGTTCCAGAACAGGCTCGGGTTATGGAACAAGAGGTACAGACTCTACTGAAATTAAGGGGCCATAGAAAGTGTTCCCTACCAGACAGGGAGTCCGGGTTTTACAGCCGGTACTTTACAGTTCCAAAGAAGGACGGCGGACTGAGGCCGATTTTAGATCTAAGGCTTTTGAATCGTTCTTTGAGGAGATTCAGGCTCAAAATGCTTACTATTCCCATTATCGTGAACCAAATCAGATCTGAGGACTGGTTTGTCACGATAGATCTAAAAGACGCTTATTTTCATGTCTCCATCCTTCCATGTCACAGGAGGTTCCTGAGGTTCGCTTTCGGGGGCGAACCAGACCAATATCGGGTTCTTCCGTTCGGCTTAGCACTCTCTCTCCGCACGTTCACTAAGTGTATGAATGCGGCTCTGGCTCCACTGAGGCTTCAGGGCATCTGTATACTGAATTACATCGACGACTGGCTCATATTGGCCCAGTCTCGAGAAATGGCAGTTCGGCATCGAGATGTCGTCCTTGGCTACATTCAGAACTGGGGGTTGAGACTCAACACTAAGAAAATCGTGTTGGACCCAGCTCAGAAGACTACTCTTCTGGGCGTGGTATGGAATTCGGTTACGATGCGGGAACGTATGTCTCCCGCTCGTATCGAATCCATCCTGGCCATGGTGTCCGGGATAAAAGCTAGGCCAGGCCATCACTGTAAAGCAATTTCAAAGACTGCTGGGCCTCATGACAGCGGCATCCAACATTATTCCTTTGGGCCTGCTTCACATGAGGCCCCTTTAGTGGTGGCTCAAAGCCAAGGGTTTTTTTCCCCAAGGGGAATCCATTCCGTATAATAAAGGTTACGCGCAGATGCCTTCGTTCCCCATTAATATGGAAGAAACCTTGGTTTCTGTCCCAAGGACCAGTGTTAGGAGCATCATGTCACTGGAAAACCGTATCGACAGACGCCTCCCTCACTGGTTGGGGTGCGGTCATGGATGGCCGCTTTGCCAGGGGTCTGTGGCAGGACCACCATCTTTCTTGGCATATAAATTGCCTAGAGATGTTGGCTGTTTTCAGGGCTCTGAGGAGCTTCCTCCCAGACATCGTAGGTTACCACGTCTTGATACGTTCGGACAATACATCTGTGGTAGCTTATCGGACTCAAGGGGGACTCAGATCGCTCCCTCTATCGCATCAGATAATTTTATGGTCCCAAGGGAAAATATTATCTATAGGAGCAATATATGTCCCAGGGGTTCTGAATCAGGGAGCAGACATCCTGTCGAGGCAGGGGCTGAGGCCCGGGGAATGGAGACTCCATCCAGAGGTGGTGGAGTTGATATGGAGGAGGTTGGGACCAATGGAAGTGGAAGCGTCTCGAGGGACATCCCACTGTCCACTTTGGTTCTCCCTCACTCATCCAGCCCCGCTGGGGTTGGATGCCATGGTACAGGCCTGGCCGAGGCTTCGCCTGTACACTTTTTCCCCGATCGCTCTGCTCCCGGGAGTCCTGGAGAGGGTCCGTCAGGAGGGCATCAGTCTACTACTGGTTGCCCCAATGTGGCCGACCTGAGTATGGTTTTCAGACTTAATTTCACTCCTGATAGCTCCGCCATGGCAGATTCCTCTGAGGAGGGATCTGTGGTCTCAGGCGGAGGGCACTATATTCCATCCTCTTCCGGAGCTGTAGAAATTGTGGGTCTGGCCTCTGAGGGGGCTCAGTACCTAGATGCTGGTCTATCATCTGGGGTGGTCGAAACCATAATTATCTCTAGGGCTCTTTCTACTAGGAGATTATATGGCCTCAAGTGGAATGTTTTTCCACTTGGTGTAGAGAACTTGAGTTAGGCCCAGTTAACTACCCAATGGCTTCAGTTCTGGAGTTTCTTCAAGATCGTTTCTCTGCGAATCTCTCCCCATCCACACGTAGGGTGTACATGGCTGCCATTGCGGCGTTCCATGCACCACTATATGTTGGGCCTTTGGGGAGGCACCAACTGGTCATACTATTTTTCCATGGTATTTGGAGGATGGGACCGACAGTCAGGTCCAGGGTTCCTTCCTGGGACCTGGCGGTGGTTCACAGAGGGGCTATCCCTGGCTCCCTTCAAATACCTCCAGTCGGCTTCGCCTAGGACCTCACGTTCAAGATGGCCTTTCTCTTAACTATTTCTTTAAAGAGACAGGGAGATTTCCAAGCCCTGGCATTATCGCCAGCTTGCTTGGGGTGTGCCCCCAGCGGAGTTAAGGCCATCCTGCGTCCAAGACCCAGCTATGTGCCTTAAGTGCAATTTAACATGGCTAGGTCCATGGTCCTGCAAGTATTTCATCCTCCACCTCATGTGTCGGCAGAAAAGGAGAGGTTCCTTGCTCTGCCAGTCAGAGTTCCGAGAATTTACCTTGAGAGGTCCTCTTCTTGGAGGAGGTCGGACCTACTGTAGTGTTTTGGGTCACCTATTAGGGGTTCCCGGCTATACAAACCATAAGTAGGCCTACAAGGTGTGCAATTTGCCTTCACCTTTGGCCGCAAGGGCTTATTCTACTAGAGGCATGGCGTCCTCTAGGGCCCTCCTCTCGGGAGTACCCCTCCAGCAGATCTGTGAGGCAGCCGGTTGGGCTACCCCGCACACTTTTGTAAGGTTTTTAGTCTGCACCTCCATAGTACGCCTGGCGCACATGTGCTCTCGTCCTAGCTAGTGCCTGAGATCAGTTTCACTCTAGGGCAGGCCTTCTTTGGTGCGTGGCCTAATGGGCATTCGTTCCCCAAAGAGTCATTTCTGACAACGCAGTTCGACTTCCCTCGAAAGGGAACGTCTCGGGTTATGACTATAACCCTTGTTCCCTGAGAAGGGAACGAGACACTGCATCGTCCTGCCACGCCCCTCGAGGCCTGTGAGCGTCTTGCTTCATCGCTAGGCTAATGTGTGTGTGTGCCGGCATCACTTTTATGTGCCATCACATGTTACGTCATGACGCAACACCAATAAGGATTGGATTAGTTTCATTCATACTTCAGAGGCGCACGCTAAGGGAGCGTCCCCAAAGAGTCGTTTCTGACGACGCAGTATCTCGTTCCCTTCTCAGGGAACAAGGGTTATAGTCATAACGTGAGCCGTTTTCATATCAGATTAAAAATGTAACATAATATTGAATCATGATTGAATCATGTACAACTCTGATATGATATGCAACACACCATGAGTGACAATTAGTGTAAGCAGGTAACCATCTTGTTGTTTGTCTTTATTTCATTCAAGGGAGAGCAGAAGCTACAAAAAAAAAAATCCTCCAATATAACACATAAAACAACTAAAATATCAGCGGCAACAGAGAGTGGAACGACACGAGGGTGAGTAAATAATGACAGATTTTTATTTTTTTTATTTTTGAACTATTCCTTAATACTACTAAAATACACAGTTACCACTTTAATTATGTAAGACTATGAAGTCCCCAAAGACTTTCTTTTTCCTGTCTTGTCATTAATAGAGTGGGTCTGTGTATTAAAAAAAGATAGTTAAGAGACACACAAAGGCAGCAAGGGGTGGAATAATGGCTTTCCAAACCACAGAGAACAACTCAATGACATCAGAGCAGACATAATGACATATTTATGACTCCACTTATTATTCGCACGGCTCTATATGCCACTTACTTTATTGGCAACCAGTGGCTCCCTGCAACTCCAAACACTGTAAGAACAGCCCTGGGGCCACCCCGTGGAGAGTAATGAGCAGCTCTCATTTCTAGATCAAGAGTTGTTCTGTCACGGAGGTACATTACCTCACAGAGCTTGACAGACACACTCAGAGACCGAAGATAGTTTTGATTAGGCAAGATCTTAGAGTTTAGCTGTTTATTACGCCAAAAGATAATTATATGGGCAGGTCTGGCTAGCTCAGAACTGACTCACCTGAATCAATATGTGGCAGAAGCCTTATTAATGCATGATGCAATGACAGGTCAACTAACAGAATAAAGATTTCCTTTCGTTTCCTTTGAAACAGGAGACTTTTTTTCAGGCATAATGCTTCTGCTGTGAGGGGACTTGAATTCATACACAGTGATTTCTTGAAACCAAATTGTCTCAAGATTAACCAAGAATTATTAAATTAAGTACTGACAATAACGACAATAGGGGAAACAAGATTTGCTCTCTCTCTCTGTCTTTGTTAAGTCATATTATTTCAGTTGATATCAGACATCCTGAAAAATAATGTTATTGGCATATTGTAATATAATGAAATATTTGTTTATATAATTGAATATTGTAAGAAATGTACTATAAAACATATAATGGGACATATAATAGTGAAATATACAAATATGCCTTATATAGTTGTAACAACATTTAGTTTTACAGTAAATTAGCTCAAATTATATATAGGGAATTTTAATAATTAATCATGAATATGATTAATATATTGCATATTACAGTTAAATTAATCGAAGTTGAAAATAGATTGATTGTACACACGAATGATCAATCACAACGAATTATAATTCCTCATTCATATGTCAATGGTCCATTTTCAGATCGATTATATGAGATAACCTTTAATGGAGTTAATTTAGCTATCGAACTGTTTGTCCAGCAAACGGCCGTAAGATTAACTTATCAACTTCTCAACAAAGTTATCCCTTCTTATAAACTCCAAGAAATATCAATTTTCTGGCCGTGAACATTAATTTTCCTGTGTTTATAAAATTAGACTACGCAACGTAGTCAATAATGAAAGCTTTGTTGCTAGGATCGAGATTTCATTGACTTTGTAAAATGAGCATTTTAGACAGAAGGCAATCAAGAATATAATGGTTTTAATAGTTGGACTAATAATACATCGAACTACAATTCACACAGAATATATGTATATACACCCGAAACAAACAAAACGAAAAACATTACAAACACGAATTAAAATAGTATGAGAGAGGAAGATAAAAATGAGAGGGAGAGAGAGTTGGGAGGAGAGAGAGAGAGAGAGAGCCGTAGGATCACAGTTTGGCAAAATTCACCTGGACATTTAAACCTCTAAGAGACAACACGGAAAAACAGTCTTAATGCTCTAAAATCTTGGTAACTCAAATATACTTGCATATAGTTCTCATGTGTCTGAGCCCTGCAGCGTGTGTGAGTGGCTGGTCTTTGTATGTTCTGTTGGAGCGTCACGTGGTTTGCTGCGGTCTGGAGCGGGCAGTTTCAAAGAAGGCTTAAAGGTCTTTGACGTAAATTACCAAATAAATAATTCAGACTAAGTTCATTTCTGGTGAAATGAACAAAGGAAAAACAAACTTAAGCAAAAGAAAAGAAGAGGAAAGATCCCCCAAGGGCGGGGGATCACGAGTATGATGGTTACATCGGATCGAGGGAGAGGGAAGAGTCCAGTCAAAAGTCGAAGTTCCCTCGAAGAAGGGAGTTCCCCCAAAGATGCAGTTCTTTCTCCCCCCTCCTTACTCTTCCAAAACTAAAAACCTAAAGATGAGGTGCTTGGTGGTCTTCTTTAAAAACACTTCTGTTTACGCCTCCTCTGGCGTGAATGCACCAATCAGCTGGGAGGAAAGTGTGCGGATAAGTGTTCCTTTGTTCCCTCGAGATCGACTTTGCATGTTTCATGACCGTGATGTAAAAATGCGTTCAACTTTACTCCAGAGATGATAAAACATAGTAACATACATTTTACGGTTTGCACCTATATATATATGGTTTGGTCAGATCAAGAGGATTCTAAAGGTGTGAAGAACGACATACAAACATTATAGGAAAACACAGTTACATTAAAAATGCATCTAAAAGCACCTCTGTTCATTTAGAATTATAATACGATCACATCTAACCCCAATGGAACATGGGCAAACATAAAAACATATCGAATATATCATAGTACAAGTCTCTCAATTGAGGAGATTGGAGAAAAGTTAAAAGTTCTTGTGTGTATGTGTATGTGTACTGTGGACGTGGCTGGGTCATTCGTTGGTGAAGATGTGGTGAACTTTTGCTCACCCCCCTCCCGGGCAATGATATGTGTGTGCGTATTCTTTGAATTGATGAGTTTTAAGTCTGGATTACAATGACCAGTGTGGTTCATTACACAAGGTTGTCTGTGTTTGTGAGGTGTCCTGAAGAGGGGACACCACGGGATCTCCGGCCAGAGAGGCGCCCCTGTTGGGTCACATGTGGTAAGACAGAGGACCCTGTGATTACTTATCAGCGAAAAACGCCACGGGGGCACTTCTGGCATCGGTCATTTAATTAAGTCCAAGAACCATTTGCTGGTGTGTGAATCGGTAACTTAAAAAGTCCCATGACATCTGTTTTTGTCACAATCTGAAGAATGGAGGAGTGTTTACTTAATTAGAATTTTAGTTGATTAAAACCACATGATTGCGCTGATCATCTGATTATTGCTACATAGTCCTATACAGTGCTGTGAATAATTATTTGGCCCTTCCTGTTTTATTTTTCTATTTTGCATATTTGTCACACTTAAATGATTCAGATCATCAAACTATCTTTAATGTTACACAAAGATAACAGTTTTTAAATTATGATTTCATTTATTAAGGGAAAAACGCTGTCCAAACCTGTCTGGCCCTATGTGAAGGAACATTTTTACCACTTTTGATGGAATTTCTAGCGAGAAGTAAGTATTGTAGTAATTAAATGTTCTAATTGTTGTCACCTAAATCATTATGCTACCTCAATAGTCTGTCTGAAATCAGTTTTGTGAGGATATCTTGTTTATCTTGCATAAACGCTGCCTGTTAAGTCATTGCAGGGAGGCAACAAGTCAGCTGCCTAATAGGAGTAAATCAAAGGAACCTAGGAAATATATCAGCTGTATCAGCTGTATCGGAAAGCAAGCCCTGTCTTGAGTGATCGGTCGCATCCCTTAAGGAATGATTTTAAGTTACTTCCGTCTGGTCGCCGGTTTGCGGCTTTGAGATGGAAAACAAGACCATATAAGAATACTTTTGTTCCAGCTGCAATTGAATTCCTAAATAATAATAGAGAAGTTTTAGCACTTGACAGTTAATATGGATAGAGGATATGTACGTGTTGTAGCGCAGTCTGTCATGAAGTCTATTTGTCTATTTGTAAATTTGTACGTGAAATACTTGTATATTCTTATGGGTTTTTTTGTGGATGACCCAAAAAAATGTTAATTAAAAAAAAAAAAAAAAAAATTTAATCTGTAATACAATTTTACCTGCGGGTATGAAATAAAACTATACCTAACCTAAAAAAAATAAATAAAAAAAAAACCTATGTTTTCAGATGCAGACATAGTTTTGCCACCTTGTTTGATCAATTGTTTGAACAGAATCGACTCAAAAGAGTGATTTATTTGAGAATGGGGCATCACTCATGCCCCAGAAAAAAGAGAGACAGTGCGCTTGGAATAAACTATGCATTTCTTATTGTGTAATGCATTAATATAAAGCAACGAGAGGAACGTCGCCCAGCATAACGAAGTAAGTACAGTTTTTTCATTAGAAATGTATTTGAGTTAAAGTAAACGAACCAACATTTTAAGTACAAATTTCCCCCAAAAAATACTTGATACTACAGTAAATAGCAGGGTAAATGCACTTAGTAAACGTACATGAGTAAACATTACTAAGATGCTCTTCTGAGACACTCGTCTGTAAGTCTTCACTGTGGCCCAGTTCACATTCTACCACAACCTCACTTATTAGCTGAAGGGACCCTCAATAACACGGCCGGCGAGCAGCTGTTGTTGCAGACAGTGAGGGAGTTAATCAATTAAACGCTGCCCTGCCCTGAAGAGTGAGAGTGGAGCACTTGCAGCAATGTCTAGTGTTTATCACATTAGTTCTCAAGCAACCCACAACGCTGGGCCAAAATTTGTTTGGTTTATTCTGCAAAGTGAATTTGCTGTGTTCTTCATAAAGAGAACATTTGCTGTACATACCAATAGGGAGAGCAAGAAAGAACTTGGCAACTTCTGAATACAACAGGTTATATTTTATTTCGATTGTCCACTTCAGACATTCTACTAACTATAACTTTGTTCTATTGAGAGTTAGTTGACATGTACTGAAGCAATGTGCGAAGTTCACATTCATAAAATGAAACAATCCATTCTCACTCTGAAGACATTAAAAACTCAAGTGTGTCACTATTAATACACTAAAGTAAATCAGGTCAGCCGGAACCGGGAACACTTCATATAACACCTGATGTACTCGCTACATCACAAAAAGAGTGGCATCTACGCTAATTTTAGTCTTTCTATTTATTCCGAGGTTAACTGTAATCAGCCGGACCCAGGCCGTATGGTGGACTTGTGCCTGGAAATGACCACAACGCATCCCTGAAGTGTCAGCAGAGATTGTGTCAACTAGACTCTCCCCTGTGAAGTTCTCATCGACAGGACAGCCATCGGCATTGATCCTCAACAAACACGTCTCCATACGCGCGTGATGACTAAGTGATCTTATGTATCACTGACAACTCATAAATAACTGGTTTGTAAATAATGCTATACTTCATTTAGAAATTATTAAATGATCATTAACAAAGTATGAAAATACAATTATTAAACATTAAATATGCTTATGAATCAAGAAAAAAACATTTATAGCTGTATTTATAAACTGCTTATTAATGTCTATTAATGCTTTATAAATGATGAATTAATTGCTTACTCATGCTTAACTAATGATTAATAGCATGCAGTTATTATAAAGTGTTACCCGTAACATAACTGTTAACAGCTTTTATACCAACTTTGTTGAACTCTTGATACCCCATTCTACACAAACTGCATAAGACAGCATGTATCTTCATGAACTCCAAACAACTAAATAAAAACACCTGAAATGGAAGAAGCAATGAGTAACTGTGAGGTTTACTTCTTGCTATTATTATAGAAGCTCATCTGCCCATTTGTGAGCAACACCTTTATTCAGTTCTGCTAATTGGCACAAAGGAATTCATGAAGAAAGCTGCCATCACTATCAGGGACAAGGATTGCTTCTACCGGTTGTCATTTGAAAGTCAGCGCTAATTTGAGCTCTTCTGATGGAGGGTGTGTGATGGACAGACTTAGGTGGAGGTATAGTATGAACAAGAGAGCAGAGTGAATGGAGAAGGCATGTAGAGGTACTGGATAAAGTCTTTCTCTTCTCTCTGTTGTCTTTCATTAGTCCTGTCCTTTCATCGCACATCAGCTCTGTTTTTGACATGCTGAATGTGAGGTGTTTTGGTGAGCCACACGAGCAAATAGCATTTACACAAACCAAACAGCCTGAATTATGACATCCAACAGTGAATTTAATCATGAAATGATGGAAATAAAAGATTATTTGGAGTGCATTTCACAAGTAAATTTCAGTCTTCCTGCTTTTAAAAACTTTCAACTTTGTTTCTTGCTGTTTGTTTGTAATTATTTGTGCAATTTGTTTCAAAGTAAATCCTTTGAATCCTACCATTTTTTTCAGTGTGATACATACCGATTCATGCATCTTTAAAGATTATGCATTAAAAACATACAAAAGTGTGTGCTTTTATACATTTGACTCTTCTGTGAATAAGCAATTTCTACCACAGCATTTTAGACAAACATACATTTGTAAATAGCATTTAAAAACCAATTTGACTCCTTTGAGTCTGTAACACATTTCTGAAGCAGCTCAGATCAAACCTTATAAATCCACAAGCTATAAGAGGCTGCTTATTGATCTGTTATTAGTTTTAATATGCATCTGTCAGAACACATGCAAACCATAGCATTGTTTATTTATGGACGTATTAATTATTGACATAATGTTCATGACTACCCTCTCCATGAAAGTACAAGCTGTCTCTGATTCCCAAGTTAATTACCACATCGCATGTAGATTGGGGAATACAGCACTCTGAACCTAATTATCACCCAAGACAAAAAATAAAATAAAATACATATCAGCCACAAAACCTCCCTATGGTTTGTCACTCTCTAGTCATTAAAATGCAGAAAAAAAGCAACACAAGAGACATAACTAATTTAATTAGAAACTGCATTTATAATTCACAAGGACATTTTTTTTTCTTCACTGTTACATTTGAACCCTCAAACTGTCACAAACACCAGCTCAGTAACTAAATCAAGCGTTGTAATTTCAACTATAGCACTTCTGAACTCAGTCTGACATGGAACATCGTTCTTCAGGTGCATGATGTAGAATACCAGCCCGTTCTCATCCCAAGGCGTCATATACTGACGCTTTTGACATTTCGTCTACATCCAACGCACATGGCACCCTTTAGCGTCAATATGAGACGCAGATCAATTTGGGCCAGAAGGTGCTTCCTAGCGGTCTAACCCTAACCCTACCTCAGACCTAAACCTACCCATATCTATCTGCGTCTCATATTGACTAAAGGGTGCCATGTGCGTTGGATGTAGACGAAATGTCAAAATATGTCAAATATGACGCCCTAGGATGAGAATTCGTTGAGAATACCCAACGAAGATTATAAGAAAGATAATAAACACAGAACATTTACAAGGTGTAAACAAACGAATACTACTTACATTTCAGAACCATCAAAGAACTGAACAAACCAAGAGACACTGGTGGGGCTAAATTGCTAACCAAGTTAATTTAAGAGTAATTAAGCCTTTACGTGGACAATAAAGGAGCCTGACATTACTCCTCCCAGCACGAGACGTGTCCTTGTGCCGAAAACTAAAGTCCCGAAGTGGAGGTAGGGGGGGGGGGTCTTGGAGGAGAGTGTGAAGCTGGTGAAGAACAGGGGACAGGAGGAGCTGACAGAGGAGAACACCCTGGTGAATCTGATAGAGAGAGGAGGAGGCCTGATGACTCTTGGCTGGAGCCTTGGGGCGACTGACAGAGGTGGAGTTGGACATGTGTGAAACATATTTTAAGCCTAGCTAACAGTTGCTGACATTTTCCAAAACGGTGCTATGTTTTGGCCCACAAGACAGTGATTAAGGTAATATAAAGTTAGATTTGGTGACGTACACACCCAACTCAGAGAACGTATGATGAAAAAAAAATTACTTACATGGTGTCAAAACACTCTTTGTCCAGTATCTTCACGAAATCTTATCAAAACTTTCCACAAATTCACGGGAGACCGTCTTCTGGCAGCGAGAGAAAAAAGCAGAAGCACACGCTGCTTGATCCTGACTGTAAAAAGTCTGTGTTACATTTAACCCCGCGTTAGGTTGTGCCCCGCGCTCCCCTACGCGAGATGACAGAGGGGGTATGCAAACAAAACGTTTTTTCCATTTATTTCATTCTACCCCACTTTAAATTATTAAGACTCAGCATGTATTTCTAGCTGGTAAAATGCCATATATACATCATTCAAATTACTTCATCTTTTGCGGTCAAACCTGACTGCATCCACACAAGCAGTGAGATATGTTGCTTACAGAGAGTGGTTTAAAGGGGAGGATTCAAAAGGTTACAAAACAAAGGTATTGAACAAACCAAACTCAAGTACTCCACAGATGAAACAGGTAAGGAGACAGCATGTAGGCTATATTCACACCACATAAGTGGAAACTCAGAGAATACACTTCAAAGGGTTTATTGCCAGGAATGCAGAATCAGCAACAAGTAAGAAACGACGCTTGTATGGGATTTTTGTGCAGGTGTCTTGCTGGTTGAGTGAGCCACAGGAGACAATGAAGACGTAAACACAGTCCAAGACTGTGAGAAATCAGGTAGCTATGCAACATGTCATAGACAAGACCAGACAGTGAATGTTAGAGAAGTGCTGCATTTTATGGAGTCCGTGATAAGTGCCGGCAGGTGTGTGATTAGAATTCCGGTGATTGAGATC
Source organism: Meda fulgida (assembly GCA_030578275.1). Taxonomy (NCBI): domain Eukaryota; kingdom Metazoa; phylum Chordata; class Actinopteri; order Cypriniformes; family Leuciscidae; genus Meda; species Meda fulgida. The sequence goes on along the minus strand of CM060635.1, from coordinate 27,008,557 downwards.
GCATGAATTGAGGAGTGATGGGTTTTGGTGTTGTGGTGTTTGCTGGTTCTGTGACAGCTATATATACAATTATTTTAAATTATAAATTAGGTATGCGTGTTTGTGATTTTGTTTTATTCGTCATGTATAATAGATTTCTGACAGTTATAAAACAACAATCAGGTTTGTGTATTTATGACATCAATTACGTCTTTATTTGTTTAGAAACAGAAGTCAATTTAAATGTTGTATGTGTATTGTATTTTTCATATTTTAGTATACTACAGCAAAACTACAGCGCTTCCAGTAGACTGTCAACACTGGAAATTCAGATGGCATGCCTTCAGTTCACAAACACCCCATGCATCTATAAAAATATGGTTTTGAATTGTATATATAAAATTATTTTATTTACAAGTTACGTGCTTGTGACTTTTTAAAAATGCCTCAAGTGAACTCACCTCACTGCGTAAGAAGAACCATCGTCCACCGTCTAGTCGTCACTTTGATGACTACAGCAGTGATATGACTTGTGGACCAGAGATGTTGTCCCATTATTTTTTTTCCAAAAATCTCAAATAAAATATTTCAACCTTGAAACAGTATCCAAACAATACCAACATCGCAAAAAGAAAGGTACAGGAATCTGTAGAGTAATTATAAGGAAAGGAAACTACATATCCCATAACGCATATCGTGTGTCTCGCGATAGTTTCACAACCAGATTTAATATTCATCACTGACGACGGTGAAAAGCTTCTGACCGCCGGAAAAATTTGTTAAATTATTGAATTTGATTATGAAGGATGCTGATTTGTTGTTTGTGCTTTTCCTTTAATACATACCTTCTGCAATCTATTTTTCAATTACTTTTAAAAAGTGGTGGGGACATGTCCCACCCGTCCCACCCGTAAATTACGCCCCTGCCTGAGGGGGAACCAACAACCTGTGTATGTCCTTCAATGAATGATTGGGTGTTATAACAAATTCACACATGTATTTTCACACATATGAGCACAGATAAAACAAACAGAGAGTGCTAATTCGATTCAGTCCGTAAAGATTCACATGAAGTTATTTCGTACCTTCTCCATCCTAAATATATTAAAATTTACTTTGAAGGAGAGAGAGAGTGAGTGTGTGTGTGTGTGTGTGTGTGTGTGTGTGTGTGTGTGTGTGTGTGTGTGTGTGTGTGTGTGTGTGTGTGTGTGTGTGTGTGTGTGTGTGTGTGTGTGTGTGTGTGTGTGTGTGTGTGTGTGTGTGTGTGTGTGTGTGTGTGTGTGTGTGTAAGTGAGAATAAAAACAAGTTCCTTATCTCTCTTGCCTCAGAGTGGGAATTAAAATATTGAAGAGGGGTGTACATGAGGAATGGCTTCCAAATTGCTCGGATGCATTCACTGTGGCAACCTGCCAGTTCTAAAACTCACTTGTATCCCTGAAATGAGCAAACGTGTACAGTGACCACTCTTTGAACATATGGCTGCCAAATATTACTCTCCCTTTTATTTTAGGCTTGAATGAGTCCACCTGCTTTTTGAGACAAAATGACATTTTGTTTGGTGTTGCGTACAAATAATTTCAGTGAAACACAACACCTCAGTGGAGAGTGGTTGAGCTCTGATAAAGCAAATCCTGTCATGTCGTTTGGCTAACATTTAAAAAAAAAAATAATTAAACCTGGCCAACAATGACAGTTTACGTTTAGTACAAAGAGCAATAGAAAAATAATATATCAATAAATAAAATATCACAAAATCAGGTAAATATATACTTTTGTCTGTGCCACATAACAGTGGATCATTGGTTGCATTTCGAGAGGTCCATTTCAGTCATACTTAGCTTAAGGTATCAGTGCCCAGAATTTTTATATATATATAATGAGAGTAAAGAAATTCAGTCCTTACCCACACAACTGTTATACACTATAATCCATCTTTATAGCTTCATAAGACATATCTCCAAATAATTTAGTATAGATTGTCAAAGCCCTAGAACAACAAGTTTTTCTTGGAAATCCAAAAATGCTTTTTGCAAATGCAGTTTTTGGTTCTGCGTTTAAAAAAAAAAAAAAAAAAATTATCTGATTGAGTACAATTGATTGCTGACAACATGGGAAAACAATGCTAAATACAAAACATAATAAAATGTAAATAATCATATTCTTGTAACACTTAGTCCAAGGGAAGAAGGTAGATCAAATCAATCCAAACTAATTCTAACTTTGGCTGGACAATATCTTTATTCTAGAGCTGCTGTACAGCCAAAACAATCTCTGTTACTTTTTTTTCCTATTATCAATGTAAAGCTGCTTTGAAACAATCTATATTGTTAAAAGCACAATACAAATGAAGGTGACTTGACTTGACTAGATTATGTAATTCCAATATATCAATTTAACTTTGCCACTTTATCAATCCAAGAGGCAAAACATAAGCTTAATGTGTGCAAAACAATAACATACAAACAATACTGGACAATGAGGGAGACGAAGTGAGGAAACACAATGGTGATGAACATAATGACAACCAACTGTGATGATTGATTAGTCAAGTCAAGTCAAGTGTATTTATATAGCGCTTTTCACAATATAAATTGCATCAAAGCAGCTTCACAGTATCAATCAAATAACATAACAATGTTTGTTTCTTAGTGGAAAACATCCACGTTTGTTAGGGCTGATCAATGGTATTAATGCTTGGTTAATTAATTTGAATATCCCCAACTGAGCAAGCCAAAGGCAACAGTGGCAAGGAACCGAAAAACTCCATCAAGTGACCTACTGGTGTCCTAAAACTCCATCAGGTGACCTACTGGTGTCCTACAACTCCATCAGGTGACTTAATTAGTGTCCATGGAAATTGATGAGTGGCGGGAAAACAAACAAAGGAAACATGTGACTGAAGACAAACAAACTAAAAGTCCATTAAAATTAAACTAACCGAATATAAACATGACAGAACACACCCTACACAAAGGTGCAGCCTTGTGCTGTAAAGTGGCTGAGAAGGTGGTTCAGATGGTGGGAGGAGCCAAAGAGAAGCCCGGAGCAGGTGGAATCCCAGAGCCCAGCCAGGATGGAATTCCATGGCAATGTCAAAGGAGGGAGGAGCCATTGCAGTGGCTCAGTGGTTCATGTAGGTTGTCTACAAACCGGAAGGTTGGTGGTTCAATCCCCAGTTCCACCTGACCAGGTGTTGAGGTCCATGAGCAAGACACCTAACCCCAGCTGCTCCTGATGAGCTGGATGCTGCCTTGCAGGGCTGTCACCGCCGTCGGTGTATGAATGAGTGGGTGAATGTGAGGCAAACTGTAAAGCGCGTTGGTGGCCATTGGGTCTGTGAAAGCACTATATAAATGCAGTCCATTTACCATATGAAATAGGGGTTTTCCAAAGTTTTTAGTCGCGTAGCATTTTCACTGCCCCCTGTTGGGAAAGAACGTTTTATTAGGGGAGTGAAGATACACTTATCTCAAGGGAACGAGACAAGACATAATTAATCTGGAAAAAAAGTATTTTATTTTATAAATAGTCACAAAATGCAAAACATTTTTAACTAATCCAAGGCTGTCATTAATTGGTTAATTATTTTGAAGAGTAATCAGATTATATATATATATATATATATATATATATATATATATATATATATATATATATATATATATATATGTAAGTGAACAATAGCCTTTAAAATGCTTAAAATAACAATGAGTCAATTATAATTGGTTCAAATAAATGATAAAAATCAAGTAATCGTTTGGTTTTATTGAACAACACTTATATAGAAACATATTGATGTTTTATCCTGTGCTAGTGTAGGTTAATAAATTATTTACGTAACAAATCTGGTGAAATGGCACACATTCCATTTCCAGATGAACGTTATAAGCATCCCAAACTCATAATGTAAGCGGATGTGGAGTTTGTTAACTGAGCTGCTGAGACTCTCTCCACACATGTAAATGATAACAGTGCCACACTTCGCTATGAAACACAAAGCGCGTCAGACTTTATATGTGTTCCCAAATGCATGTTATTGGAAACCTAAACAAACAGCATATACAGAGACAGAGTTTGCGGTTTGCATGGAGCAGCATTTAATGTCAACTGAGCCGCTCACGCATGTAATTAAAGCATTGTGCTTCACTCTGAAACCTGCAGTGCGTATATTTATTTAATTGAATATAAAATTCATCCCACCACAGTGGTTCATGGGATTGACGGGGTTGGTGTGGTGTTAATGAGATTAGATGCTTTCTCCTGTATGTGTTTGTGTATGTGAAAGCAGCGCCAGATCGTCAACAAAATACAATAGTTCCTCAAAAATTCACAAGGAATGAATATTAATAAAGACTATTCCAGACTAGAGTATCCTTGGTATTTAAGATGTAGGTTTGTCTTCTGTTTTGGGATCAGATTCTTGCTCAAAGTGTATGGCGAACATTAGAATTTTTCAGATCAATTCCAGTTGTAGTGTTGAAATGTATTTTAATATGAAAAACTATTACCCAATCATAGCATTGGGTGTTTACTTCAAAGTCTGTTTCAAAGAGAGGGTCAACAACACAAGTGAAAATAGCCAATAAATTCTAAATTAGGATTAAGAGGGAAATTAAGAGAGAAGATACAAAAAGTCTTTAATATCACATTGTAGGTTTTTAAAAAAAAGGTAAATGTGGTCTAATGTTAGCAGATGGCAGTGACATTTTTAAATAATAATAATAATACTTCAATTTAGATGTCTAGAATGTCAGTGTATGCAGGCCCATATTACTCAAATGATAATTTGAAAGGGGCTAGAGGAATCATCATATCTTAGCAATGTCATTGTAAAGCCAAATTTACTCTGGAAGTGAGTAAAACCTTGGAAGTCACAGCGTACAGGTATGTGTTAGGTTTGTATTTGTACTGCAGTATCCAATCAGGCATCATATCACTGTCTGACTGCACTCCTGATGGTAGTCAATGCATCATTGCTCATGTAAAAGTTCTACTTGCACAACTCTGAGCGGGTTTTGAACCAGCATCAACCGGCATGGGAGGCAGGTGTGTTACTAAGGCTACAGACCACAGCAAAAATATGACCAAGACAAGTGTTAAAATATGATCAAACATCTCTGGTTCAAATATGACCATTGCACAAAAACGTTGTCTTGTACCAGGCAGTTGTCATCAAAATCAATCAGAGGGGCATATCAAATTATTGAGGGGACAGAATTGGCTCTTGGGCTGTTAGTTGTATTGTTCCTACTTCTCTACATCAAGTAACAGGAGTAAATGACCTAACTTTCTTTCTTTCAGTATTACAACATAACTGGATATCCCAGTCTCTGGTCATACACACAGTGACTCTGTAGGGAGCTCTTCACACCCATATACTAGCACAAGAGAACACTCGAGTGTATTCACTACCCACTGTGCTCTGGCATTTATTTGAAGAAAAAGATGGAGATGCAATACTAACAAATGCAAAAGACAGTGCCCACATTTTTGCATGATCTTAGTTTCCATCTGGTATTAAGAAGTGTTTTCAATGATCTGATCACAAGTGGTCAGCCGAGACACATTACATCCTGTACATGACTTTCACAAGAGCGCCTAGTATGGCACACAAATAGCGAACGGAAAGGATTCGAAAGTTAATTGATTTTGATCGTAATCTGTTTTCGACTACCTCTGAAATTGGTTGAAAGTAGAAAAGCACAAAACTTCTCATATCCCATTTACACTATTTAGCATCATCTTGTGATCTGATCAACAAAAGGCGTTTTAAAACCAGGTGAGAATAGGGCTTTATTGTCACACTGGCTTATTTGATCTTGGTTGAGCGAGCCACAACTGTCGACATTTTGACAGAATTCTTATCATCTTCCTTTCTGAGTTCTGTCACACTCACTGATTGAGAATGTAAGACAGGTGACAGATTAAACAACTGCCTCTGATATTTGTCTGTCAGCCTCCGTAATTTATTCCAATACCCCATTTTGACAGTAAGTCAACAGCTTTGTTGAAATAATAGGGGCATTGGACAAACAATTCTTATAATAATGCATAAACAAATGTTATAAGCAGAATTGGTATGCAGTTCATGGAGTTTACTCTGTGAATGCGTGCAATTGTGTTTGTCTCTGTGGATGTAATATGTTCATATTCAGCTTTAGATAAAAAGCTAAACACAGACTCTTCTGTCTTATTAGTCATTTACTGGAGGTCCCCAGAAAAAAAATGTTTGGTTACACAATAACCTTGGAGGAACACAATCTCACAGGAAAATTTAACTGTTTTACAAGGTGGAATTGTGAATTGTTCAAAAATGTACAAATGGGACTGTACAAATTCATAAGAATTAGTCACCAGTTCGCCAAAATGTTTTAAGAATTGTTTTACGAAGTTATGAATTGCCAGATTTTGAAATTGTGTTGGGGAAAACTTACGGTTAAGTATGTGAATCAAGACAACCATGGGGCAAGTGAGAGACTTTTCTTAGTTACAGTTTACACCTTGTATCTCAAATGTGTTTCCTGTAACCATCAGCGCTCATATTAAGGGGGCGGGGGGGTCTCTGAATTTACGACTACATCAGTTTGATAATGCGTGTTGATAAAGTAAAAGGTTGGCACACTGTTTCTACTCAAAAATACTTGTTTTAATCTTACCGCAAATGTAATTTTTCAAGCAGAATGCTCATTGTTCTTTTGGTCACGCACCTGAAGGGACCTAATTACGGCTGTGCCTCACATGATCTATGTTACTGCAGTTTGATATCAGGCACTACATTTAAGAATTTGGGAGATGCCAAGGTACAAGGTATAAAATATATCAGGATGTGTACCCTGAATATAACACAGACAAACTTATACAAAAGATGTCAAGTGACGTTTTGTGCAGGTATATGAGGTTTTCAATATCATGGTTGCTTTTTTTAAGGACAGGTGTGTCCTGCCCTTGGAGGGTCACCTTCCCTAGTTTTGGCACAAGGAATGCATGATAATGCATGTTATGTGAGAAAATGGTTCAGGATGTATCAAGACTCAAATGTGACCTGGTCACAAGCATCTCAACCTAAATGTGGCTGAGATGAGTTGAGATGGATGTTGATACCGAGTGTAAATGCGTCTTGGAAATTTGGTGTGATGCACATTCTACACTAGATTCCTTGTGACGTGAGCCAGGGAAAATATACAGTAGAATAAACATCTGTGCAGTTTTGACAGTAGTGTCTGTTTGACTCACATTTTTACAAAGCATTATTGGTTAGGACTTTGCATATGGCAGTTCATTGCTTTATGTGAAAGGTGGGTACTTCATACATGGCAACCTCCACACTTTATTACTAATTCGACACAATGTCCAGCTGCTCAGCCAAACAAATCCACATGCACCATCTGTTACCACATGCCAGGCTAAACATCTTTGAGTTGTCGAGCAGATAAGGTTTTCCCCACTAATCAATGTCTGTGGATCCCATTAGCTAGACATCATGCACATGAAATACTAATGGAAACCAAATGCCACATTTGTGCGTATGCAAGATGAAACTATATATTTTTTTTTATTTTTTATATGACTTGAGGAAGATGACCAATGTGTCGATAACACTCTTCGGTCGCTCTGGTCTCCACTGGCCACAGGCTGTCTTGCATTTAAGGGACAGAGTCAATAATTCTGTTTGATGAGATTCCCTTGGAGAAGACTGTTTCTGCAGTGCTTGGCAACTATAGCTGTCCTTTGCTTCTTTTTCTGAGGTAAGATGTGTACTTGTCCTTGTTTTGCTAGCAGTGATGAATAAGCCCTGGACACCTCCACCCATGCTGCCTACGTCTCCGGGTGTTTGGTTTGTTCTGCCTGAGGCCAGCATGGTGGTGTGGGAGGACTCCTTTGTGTTCACAGCCTCTAGCTACATACTAATGCTAACAAATGTAAAGGTTGATCCAGAAAACTTGTATTTCAGCTCCAGATACTAGGTATATGGATTGTAACAACTGTATTAGTAGTGCAACTCCTCGAATTTGGCCTTACACAACAATACACTAAACCTTTCTTGTGATTGCAAATTATGTCCCAACTCAACATTGGATATGAGGCAAGTGTCCATATGTTTCCTAACTGTGCCATTGAGCAGATGATGATTTAACAGAAAAAGAATATGGAGGAAAAAAACCTTTTTAACTGGGATCAATAATATGTTAATGTTTTTGGTGTCAAGGCCCTTGCACACTGAGTCTGAAATTCACGTCTGAAATTTTTGCACAGGACCTCATGTTTTGTCAATCACGCTTACACACTGCCTCCGAACCTTTCGTCCGTCATAAAAAAAAATAGTTTTTTGTATCCTAAGCAATCATTTTGAATGGTGTTTTGACAATTCAGAGCCACCGAATCACGAATACGAAAAAACGTATACGAAAATTTCGGACTCCGTGTGCAAGGACCTTTAGGGTGTTTAATTGAATAATTCAAAATAAATTTGCATTATACAATTTATATAGATAATGATTTTAATACAATAAAATGAATGTTTTCGCCTGAATTATTTTATTTGTTTTTATACAAAGTAGTCTCGTTGGACACGCCCTAAGTGCAATTGCGCTTTAGACCATGTGCTTAGATCGTTAAAATAGGGCCCTGTGTTTTTAATGTGTAATTACATGTAATTCTAAAGAAAAAAAAAAAATCCACATTTGTTTTAAATGAGTCTGATGTTGTCACGGGTGTGGCGTGGGCAGATGAAGAGGCAGCAGTCAACAGATCCAATTCAAATAATCTTTACTTCTAAGAGAACATATTATACAATTAGCACGAACACAGGCTGTTCCCTTTCGAGGGAACTCAACACTGCGTCGAGATCGACACTTTGGGGACGCTCCCTAAGCGTGCGCCTCTGAAGTATGAATAAAACTAATCCAATCCTGATTGGTGTTGCGTCGTGACGTAACATGTGACGGCATACCCGGAAGTATAAAAGTGACGCTGTCACAACACACACTAGCTTTCGCTCTTCAGCAAGCGCTCTGTGTTGAAAAACTGTCTGTCTTATTTGGTGTTGTTTGTCCTATATATCAATATCTATATATATATATGATGGCCAGCGAACAATTCAAGAAGTGTGTGCATCCTTGCCCTCGCTTTTTACTACGGGTGGGGATACACACTCTTTGTGTGTGAATTGTTTGGGAGCGCAGCACGCACGGGCAGCTCTCGAGGGAGCTGCTTGTGTTCACTGTGAAGCACTACCCATTAGAGTGCTGCGCTCCCGGCTGGCGTGCTTTGATGAGCACGGTCAGGCTCGCGCTCCCCGCGGTTCTGGTCCCGCGTCTGTTGAGGCGGCGCGGCGATTGAGATCGTGGGGCTCGCAGCGGGATCTTTTAGATGAGAATGAGGCTGCTGAGGCACCTTCTCATTCTTCGTCTGAGGATCCCGTAGCCCCTGAGAGTGGTCCAGGAGCCCGCATCGCGGCTTCTCCTGCCCACGATCAGGTCCCAATGCTTCAGCTCTCTGCTTCTGAGGAAGTAGATGTGCTGAGTATTGATGCGGATGACCGTGATTTTGGCGCGCCAGTTCACGGCCAAGCTTATGAGGAGCTGGTTGAGGTTGTGACTCGTGCAGTGGCCAGACTCAATATTAGCTGGCCACATCATGAGCAGGGAACGCAGGCGAAAAGCAAGCTTGATGAGCGTTTCCTGCAGCAGAGAGCACAACCTCAGCGCCGGGGTTTGCCGTTTTTCCCCGATCTCCATTCTGAAATCTCGAGATCGTGGGATAAACCGCACTCGTCTCGTGTCTCCAGTCCCAGTATGGTTGATTATAGCAATATTATGGGGGCACGGGACAAGGGTTATGGGAAGATGCCGAAAGTAGAGGAAGCTTTAGCGGGTTATCTTTCACCTGAATCGGCGTCTTCCCTAAAAACCCCGGCGCTGCCTAGTAAGCCCTGCAGAGATACATCAGCTTTAATAGGCAGGGCTTACATGGCGGCAGGTCGGGCTGGTTCATGTCTGCACACTATGGCTGTCTTGCAGGCATACCAGGCCGACCTCCTGAAAGATTTGGATGAGGGGGAGGGGCCAACTCCTGAGGATATTGCGGAGTTGAGGAAGGCCACAGATTTGTCTCTCCGGGCCACAAAAGAGACGGCCCGTGCCATTGGCCGCTCTATGGCAGCTATGTTGGCTACGGAGAGGCATCTGTGGCTGAACCTATCTGGAATAAAAGATAAAGATAGGTCTTTTCTGCTGGATGCGCCGCTCTCGCCTTCTGGCCTGTTTGGCGACGCCGTTACTTCGGTCGTCGACAGGTTTCAGGAGGCGAAGAAACAATCCGCGGCGTTCCAGCAGTACCTCCCCCGTAAGGCTAAGTCCAAATCGAGTAGGGTGGGGCCGAGCGATCAGCCCCAGCCAGCAGCCAGCTACTCTCACCGGGCAGAGCAGAAAGAGAGCGTTTCCTCTAGAGCCCCTCCTCCTGGAGCTTGGCAACAGAGGAAGCGCTCTCAGAAATCGAAGTCCTCCAGCCAGAGGGGTGACCTGAGGGAAGTCATTCAGGCTAGGAGGACTTCGGGGGAGAGGTCCTGACCGGAATGGTAGGACCTCTGAGGGCGGTCCCCTCCACTGCAGGGCAACCGAGGTTGTTCTCGCAGCGGAGCCCTCTAGGAAACGATGTAGGTTGCCCGCCGTCAACGACGCTTCGGGCCGCATCTCTTTCCAGCGAAAATTTTCTACTAAAGCATCAGTTATGGTTAAAAAGAACCGTATCGACTACAGCCTGCCGGTATTCCGCTTCAGGCAGTCGAGAAAGATGCTCGAAGAACACCAGAGGCCAGTCTCGAGAGGCTGGTACCCCTAGTAGATTTTGTAGAGGCATGGTATCATCTTCCCAACATATCTGCATTGGTCCTGCATATAATAAAATCAGGATACAGACTGCAGTTTGCGTGCAGTACTTCCAGAGCAGGCTCAGGTGATGGAACAGGAAGTGCAGACTTTGCTGCTAAAGGAAGCCATAGAACGTGTTCATCCTTTAGACAGGGAGTCCGGGTTTTACAGCCGGTACTTTATAGTTCCAAAGAAGGATGGGGGGTTAAGGCCAATTCTAGATCTCAGGGTTTTGAACCGATCTCTGAGGAGGTTCAGGTTCAAGATGTTAACCATTCCTGCAATCGTGAGTCAAATCAGATCCGAGGACTGGTTTGTCACGATAGATCTAAAAGACGCCTATTTTCACATCTCCATCCTTCCATGTCACAGGAGATACCTGAGGTTCGCTTTTGGGGGCGAAGCTTACCAATATCGGGTTCTTCCGTTCGGCCTAGCACTCTCTCCCCGCACATTCACCAAGTGTATGGATGTAGCCCTTGCTCCACTGAGACTTCAAGGCATCCGTATATTGAATTATCTCGACGACTGGCTCATTCTGGCCCAGTCTCGAGAAATGGCAGTTCGGCATCGAGATGTCGTCCTTGGCCACATTCAGAAATTAGGGTTGAGACTCAATGTAAAAAAGAGTGTGCTAGAACCATCCCAGTCCACGATATTTTTGGGAATCGTGTGGAGCTCGATTACGATGCAGGCACGAATGTCTCCCGCACGTGTCGAGTCAATTCTGGCGATGGTATCTGGGTTAAGGCTGGGCCAGGCCATCACTGTAAAGCAATTTCAAAGAATGCTGGGTCTCATGGCAGCGGCATCCAACGTTATTCCTTTGGGCCTTCTGCACATGAGGCCCCTTCAGTGGTGGTTGAAAACCAAGGGGTTTTCTCCCAAGGGGAATCCGTTTCGTTTAATCAGAGTAACGCGCAGATGCCTTCGTTCTCTGCAAATATGGAAGAAACCTGGGTTCCTATCCCAAGGGCCGGTGTTGGGAGTGTCATGTCGCCGGAAATCCGTTTCGACAGACGCTTCCCTCACGGGCTGGGGCGCGGTCATGGACGGCCGCTTTGCCAGGGGTCTGTGGCAGGACCATCATCGTTCTTGGCATATAAACTGCCTAGAGATGATGGCTGTGTTCAGGGCTTTGAGGAGCTTCCTCCCAGACATCAAGGGTCACCATGTCTTAGTACGATCCGACAATACGTCGGTGGTAGCCTACCTGAACCGACAAGGGGGACTCAGATCGCGCCCTCTGTGCAGACTGGCGCATCAGATTATTCTTTGGTCCCAGGGGAAAATACTGTCTATCAAGGCAATGTATATTCCGGGGGTTCAGAATCAGGGAGCAGACATCCTTTCGAGGCAGGGGCTGAGGCCCGGGGAATGGAGACTTCATCCAGACGTGGTGAAGTTGATATGGGAGAGGTTTGGACCAATGGAAGTGGATCTGTTTGCGTCTCGAGAGACGTCCCACTGTCCACTTTGGTTCTCCCTCTCACTTCCAGCCCCTCTGGGGTTGGATGCCATGGTACAGGCCTGGCCGAGGCTTCGCCTGTACGCTTTTCCCCCGATCGCTCTGCTCCCGGGAGTCCTGGAGAGGGTCCGTCAGGAGGGCATCAGTCTTCTTCTGGTTGCCCCAATGTGGCCGACCCGAGTGTGGTTTTCGAACATAGTATCACTCCTGATAGCTCCGCCATGGCAGATTCCTCTGAGGAGGGATCTGTTGTCTCAGGCGGGGGGCACAATTCTCCACCCTCAGCCAGAGCTGTGGAAATTGTGGGTCTGGCCTCTGAGGGGGTTCAGTACCTGAATGCTGGTCTATCAGCTGGAGTGGTTGAAACTATACTTAGCTCCAGAGCTCCATCTACTAGGAGATTATGTGGCCTCAAGTGGAATGTTTTTGCCACTTGGTGTAGAGAACATGAGTTGGATCCAGTAAACTGCCCGGTGGCTTCAGTTCTGGAATTTCTTCAAGATCGGTTCTCTGCGGGTCTCTCCCCTTCCACGCTTAAGGTGTACGTGGCAGCCATTGCAGCTTTCCACGCTCCGTTAAGTGATGGGCCCCTGGGGAGGCACCAGTTGGTCATTCGGTTTCTCCGCGGTACTTGGAGGATGAGGCCGGCAACCAGGTCTAGAGTTCCTGCTTGGGACCTGGCTATAGTTCTGGAAGGGTTATCCCTGGCCCCTTTCGAACCTCTAGAGTCGGCTTCGCCTAGGGATTTAACGCAGAAAATGGTTTTTCTCTTGGCCATTACCTCTCTTAAGAGGGTGGGAGATCTCCAAGCCCTGGCAGTAACACCAGCTTGCTTGGAATTTGCCCCTGGCAGAGTAAAGGCCTTTTTGCACCCGAGTCCGGGCTACGTACCTAAGGTTCCTTCGAACACGGCTCGGTCTGTAGTCCTTCAGGCATTCCATCCTCCACCTCATGTGTCGGCAGAAGAAGAGAAGCTTCATTTGCTCTGCCCCGTCAGAGCTTTGAGCGTGTACCTTGAGAGGTCCTCTTCTTGGAGAAGGTCGGACCAGTTATTAGTATGTTTTGGGTCACCTAAGAAGTGGCTCCCGGCATCTAAGCAGACTATTAGTAATTGGATAGTCCAGGCTATTACTGCGGCTTACAAGGTGCGCGGTTTGCCTTCACCTTTAGCCGTCAGGGCCCATTCAACTAGAAGCATGGCTTCTTCTAGGGCCCTTCTTTCGGGAGTACCTCTACAGGAGATCTGCGAGGCAGCCGGTTGGGCTACTCCGCATACTTTTATCAGGTTCTACAGTCTCCACCTTCCAAGTACGCCTGGCGCACATGTGCTCAGTCCTTGCTGAGTGCCTAGACAGTTTCACTCCGGGACAGGCCTATTCGGTGCGTGGCCTAGTGGGCACTCGTTCCCCAAAGTGTCGATCTCGACGCAGTGTTGAGTTCCCTCGAAAGGGAACGTCTCGGGTTATGACTATAACCCTTGTTCCCTGAGAAGGGAACGAGACACTGCGTCGTTCTGCCACGCCCCTCGAGGCCTTTGAGCGTCTTGCTTCATCACGAGGCTAGTGTGTGTTGTGACAGCGTCACTTTTATACTTCCGGGTATGCCGTCACATGTTACGTCACGACGCAACACCAATCAGGATTGGATTAGTTTTATTCATACTTCAGAGGCGCACGCTTAGGGAGCGTCCCCAAAGTGTCGATCTCGACGCAGTGTCTCGTTCCCTTCTCAGGGAACAAGGGTTATAGTCATAACCCGAGACGGTTTACAGGCAGACAGAAGATCACTCACACGTTTACACGTAACATGAAACAACGACCGACCAGGACAGGCTGAACAGAAGCAAACTAAATACAAGCAAGAATCAAACATAACAAGGTGAAGACAGGTGACACTTATGAAGATAACGATGAACAGGCTGGTAAGTGAGGGAGTGAGTTCAGGTGTGGAGACAAGGAGGATTCTGGGTAGTGAAGTGCAGACAAGGACAGACAGGTGCAGACGAGGACTGTGACAGATGTATGGGTAGATTTGGGAGTAAATTTACAGTTAGTATTAGGGGTTAGAGTTAGTTTTTTTTTCTCAAAACCTTATGTATATAGATTTGTTTTTCTCTCTTCATCATCTTGGGCATTTTACCTAATTTTTTCATCATCATCTTGGCATTATGTTTGACATGTTTGACTTCCCCTTCTAGGTTTGGCTATCTCTTTTTTGCCAAAATTTGAGGAGGGTCCTATTCAATACCAGGAACGATACTCTCCCTGCACACAAAGTGAAGTCCACAAATAAAATAGTTTACTCACTCTTGTGTGGAAGAACTTGACTGGCCTGCAAGCCCAGATGTGAACTCCAGTGAACACATCTGGGATAAATTTTTTCCTAGACTTTATTGCTAAACCCATTAATTAGAAAGGGGGTGTGCACAAAAAAAGTAAAAGTGACAAAAACATTGTTTGAAGCCCGCAAATCTGATGATTATTTAGGAGCTTGACTAAAATAACAATGATCATTCAGATTGGCCAGCAGCCATGTCACCCTGTAGCCCAAGACTGGTTACCCACTGAAGCTAAGCAGGGCTGAGCCTTGTTAGTCCCTGGATGGGAGACCTTCTGAGAAAAATCAGGTTGCTGCTGGAAGAGGTGTTAGTGAGGCCAGCAGGGCGTACTCACCCTGTGGTCTGTGTGGGTCCTAAAACCCCAGTATAGTGATGGGGACACTATACTGTCAAAGAGCACCATCATTTGGATGAGACGTTAAACCGAGGTCCTGACTTTCTGTGGTCACAAAAATCCCAGGATATCCTTTGAAAAAAAGAGTAGGGGTGTAATCCTGGCATCCTGGCCAAAATTTGCCCCTTGGCCTCTGTCCATCATGGCCTCTTAATCATCCCCATATATATATATATATATATATATATACACACACACACTGATTGGCTTCATCACTGTCTCCTCTCCACCAGTAAGCTGGTGTGTGGTGGGCTTACTGGCGCAATATGGCTGCAGACGCATCATCCAGGTGGATGCTGCAAATTGGTGGTGGTTGAGGAGATCCCCCCCCCCCCCTTCCATGTAAAGCGCTTTGAGGTCCCAGAAAAATCGCTATATAAATGTAACAAATTGTTATTATTATTATAGATTGAAATCCCACATTTGCAGTGAGATTACAATTTGAAAATATGTTTTTAAGCAACAGTGTGTCAGCTTTTTGTATATTTGTTGTTGCTATTTTGACTATATGTAGCTTTATAAACATAAGATTCACTGCTATAGTGAGTGATATATGTTCTAAAATATAAGGATTCTCCACTCGAAATCAATAGTCACTGACAAATTCAAGCCTTTTTTGTTTATGTCAATTTCTCATCTGCAGTGGTTTATTTTGTTAATGTGTGGGAACTGCACAGCTCTCAGCGGGAAGCCTCTGATTGTCCAATGCCCAGGGGTACTGGCTGCATTGGCCCAGTATGTATTTCTTTACTCTAGGGTCCATGAATCCCCATGTTGGGGTCTTGTGTTGCTGCACTACTAAAATTGATGGATTCTCTGCTAATACATTCTTTTTACCTGTGACCTTCTTCTTTTTCTAGCAGCAGGGACATACAAAAAAGAATCTTGTTACACTATGTTCATTTTGACATGGTAATACCACAGTATTCTTTGAAGTACCTACCATTATATACTCATAAGTGCTATGATAAAGTACCATTATCTCTGATACATTGCTTTTCCGCTGTAGTGCTAGTTATAGGGGACCTATGAATGACAGCAGCATCCCCATGCAACCCTGCTTTCAGCTCCACTTTGAGTCACATGGCCAGGGCCAAAGTAAGACCTAGTAGAGTGCTGTTAGGGTAATATAAAACTGTCCTTTCCACTTCTGGAAAAACAGTGGCCTTTTCGTGACTAAGTGCACTCTTCATAAGTGCACTCTTCTAGATGAAGAGATGTAGTGTCATCAGATTTCTAAAGCCTATTGAACAAAGCACATTATAACAGTATTAGCCTACTGTACTTTGAGCAGATGTTGTTATTTTTGCCCTGCATGGCTCACTAAAATGAAAAATAATAATACCAATAAAATGTGTTTAAAATGTCTGCATTGTATGTGGCACAAAACAGAATTGCACAAATACATGTTTATGTGTTCCAACTGGACTTGGACTAAAATTTTACATTTAATTTAATATTCAACAACAATATTGATCTGCCTGCTTGACATTATTTTACAAGAACTGAACTGAGCTGGACGATGACATCACGGTTTACTCCAGATTGGCTATATATAAATTAACTAAATTAATAACTTAAAAACAATAAAATAAATGAAACATCACTGAACTTACTTGAGCTGGACTGTAACGCTATTTACTTCTGGAAACGAACTTTTTTGCATTATTTTCGTTATCTCTGTAAAGCTGCTTTGAAACAATCTGTATTGTAAAAAGCGGTATATAAATAAATGTGACTTGACTTGACTTGGTCTACCCTAGTTACAACAAAATAAATAAAAGGATGTCTAATAAGTATTTTATAAGAATGTATAAGAATAAAAGCACCGTTTCCATACCATGTGTTCAAGAGAACAAAATAGTCACTTCTTAGGAAATTGATAATACAGATAATAAAATTATCTGGAAGTTGCTGCAACCACTGAAGCCACTGTGACTCTTTTTTTGTACATTATATATGAATTGTGCCTCAGAGCACACATACGAAACACAATAAACAGACTTGGCTCAGGAATTTCAGATTGACAAAAACAACATTTGAAATCCTGTCCAGTGAAATGAATCTACAGTTAGTTCAGTCTTTTGTTATGCCTTAGCTCATGTAAGCATGTCATGGGCATTTTTAGAATGTATGCGCATCTTGGTGTTTCCATCCAGTGTTTTATGCAATATCCCAAAATTGAAACATAGCAAGAGTTTTGGAGTTTTAAGTCTTTCTTTGGCTTTTTAAGGGCTTTTCACCTCCTTCTTGAGATTTAAATAATTTCCACAGAGCAGTTTTTCAAATACTACTCTTTCACTTATTCAACAGTTTTACAAGTTTTCTAAAGGCATGATACAAAACTAATAAGAGTTTTAAATAGAGTTTGAAACAGATTGATAAAAGGCATATAATACAGATGAACTGACCAAGAAAGTTCCCTTTCGAAAGGTAACTCGTGTTGTGTCCCCTATGGGTCGCTATGAGGAATGACTCTGACATGACTGGTGTCTGAAGCATGAGTCTAAACACGTGCGTTTAGCTACTAAGGGAGCTAAATGCATGCACTCCGTGGGTCTCCTCTCGCTATATTTCTCAATGAAAAGTTCCATTTGTGCCGTCCCTATTCTCGAGGGATGTTGGAAGCGCATTTAGGTGGAATGCTGTCTTCTCTTCGAAGAAGCTGGATGCGATAGACATGATGCATTCATGAGACTGACTACAGGTCCTTCTCAAAAAATTAGCATATTGTGATAAAGTTCATTATTTTTCATAATGTAATGATAAAAATTAAACTTTCATATGTTTTAGATTCATTGCACACCAACTGATATATTTCAGGTGTTTTATTGTTTTAATACTGATGATTTTGGCATACAGCTCATGAAAACCCAAAATACCTGTCTCAAAAAATTAGCATATCATGAAAAGGTTCTCTAAACGAGCTATTAACCTAATCATCTGAATCAACTAATTAACTCTAAACACCTGCAAAAGATTCCTGAGGCTTTTAAAAACTCCCAGCCTGTTTCATTACTCAAAACCGCAATCATGGGTAAGACTGCCGACCTGACTGCTGTCCAGAAGGCCATCATTGACACCCTCAAGCAAGAGGGTAAGACACAAATAGGCTGTTCCCAGAGTGCTGTATCAAGGCACCTCAGTGGGAAGTCTGTGGGAAGGAAAAAGTGTGGAAAAAACGCTGCACAACGAGAAGAGGTGACCGGACCCTGAGGAAGATTGTGGAGAAGGACCGATTCCAGACCTTGGGGGACCTGCGGAAGCAGTGGACTGAGTCTGGAGTAGAAACATCCAGAGCCACCGTGCACAGGCGTGTGCAGGAAATGGGCTACAGGTGCCGCATTCCCCAGGTCAAGCCACTTTTGAACCAGAAACAGCGGCAGAAGCGCCTGGCCTGGACTACAGAGAAGCAGCACTGGACTGTTGCTCAGTGGTTGCGTGCCATTCGGAAATCAAGGTGCCAGAGTCTGGAGGAAGACTGGGGAGAAGGAAATGCCAAAATGCCTGAAGTCCAGTGTCAAGTACCCACAGTCAGTGATGGTCTGGGGTGCCATGTCAGCTGCTGGTGTTGGTCCACTGTGTTTTATCAAGGGCAGGGTCAATGCAGCTAGCTATCAGGAGATTTTGGAGCACTTCATGCTTCCACCTGCTGAAAAGCTTTATGGAGATGAAGATTTCATTTTTCAGCACGACCTGGCACCTGCTCACAGTGCCAAAACCACTGGTAAATGGTTTACTGACCATGGTTTTACTGTGCTCAATTGGCCTGCCAACTCTCCTGACCTGAACCCCATAGAGAATCTGTGGGATATTGTGAAGAGAAAGTTGAGAGACGCAAGACCCAACACTTTGGATGAGCTTAAGGCCGCTATCGAAGCATCCTGGGCCTCCATAACACCTCAGCAGTGCCACAGGCTGATTGCTTCTATGCCACACCGAAGGACCTGTACTCATGTATGCTCCCTCCTGAGAGATGTAGTAAATCACTACTTCTCGTTTCCCAGTTGCTTTAAGTAAATCCCAAATAGCCGCAAGTGCTGGCCGCAGCCAGTAAAGCTAGTATTGTCTTTGTCTCCACAATTTCTGATTTGGCAGAGAAAGATGACTTTGGATGACTGTAATGAGTGTCTTGAGGGGGAGATTTAGTAAAGATGCTATTGATCTTTTTATTCCTGAAATAATTAGTTTGCCTTTACTCTGCCAACATCTCCTATCAACAGCAGCCAAAAGCCAGAGAGTCGAAGAACTGTATCCCCCCCCCCACCCCTACCCACCTCCCCTCACCAGTTAGGCAAGGCAAGGCAAGTTTATTTATATAGCACATTTCATACACAATGGTAATTCAAAGTGCTTCACATACAAGAAATTAAAACAAAAGAAATCAGAAAAATTAAAACAGTTTAGAATAAAAGATAAAATACAGAAATAATCAAATGAAATCAGAATAATTAAAACATTAAATAAAATACAGTACAAACAGTCGGACGAGCAGTGGCACAGTGCTCATTCAGTAAATGCATAGGTAAACAGATGTGTTTTGAGTCTGGATTTGAATGTGACTACTGTAGGAGCACATCTGATCTCTTCTGGAAGCTGGTTCCAGCTGCGACTGGCATAGTAGCTAAAAGCACACTCACCATGCTTAGAGTGAACCCTTGGTATTTCTAGCTGATGTGATCCTAGTGATCTGAGTGATCTAATTTATGCAATTTTATATAATTTATTTAAAAGAATTGAAAGAGCTGTTTCATGTTAAGTGTATTTAACATCAAAATGTAATATCTAATGTTAAGATGTATGTGTTGAATGCAACCACATCCATTTAAATAGGGAGAATAATCATTTCTATAATAATTTATGCAATTTTATATAATTTATTTAAAAGAATTGAAAGAGCTGTTTCATGTTTATCCTTGTATTGTTCAACTGGTCAAGGTTGATATGGGTTTTAGACAGTAATTATTAATACGTAATGCAATACTTTTAAGAAAGAGTAATTAGTGTCTAATTACACTAGATGATTTCATTAGTAGCAAGTCATGTATTAGAGAGCTATCAAGATCGCCCATAACCGTAAGACTAAATATAAATACATAGAATAGATAAATATGGCAAGAAATTAAAATAAAATTGACCAAAACTTAGGAGGATCTCAAAAACTTCTTGATAAAGTCTCAATAAGGTCCAACCAAAATTGTATTGTCTTTCTATTGGCTCCGAGCACTTTTGCTGTGGTACATTCCAGAAGGGTAATGTCCAGTAGATATGACATCCAGATAGACGTAGCTGGGGTAGTTGCTTCAAACCACAGTTTTAAGATAACCTTTTTAGCAGCAGTAAGGACAACGAACAGAATCCTCCTTTGATTGACAGACAGTGACAGCGAAGAATCATCCAGCAGAAGAAAAATCAGAGGGTCCTTTTGGATCGGAATCTTCAGAAGATCTGTTAGTAAGTCCTGGACTGAGGACCAAACTGACACAATTTGAGAACAGTCCCAGAACATATGCATATACGTACCTAAATTTTCACAATTACACAAGTGACAAAAAGGATCCGATTTTCTTTTCATTTTATATAGTAAACAGGGTGTGGCATATGCCTTATAAATTAACTTATAATGTATCATTTGGTGAGCCGGATTTTTTGAGGTACCAAAACAATTCCCCCAGACAGTGTCCCAATCGATCACAGTGTTAAGTTGACT
Organism: Meda fulgida; assembly: GCA_030578275.1. NCBI lineage: Eukaryota > Metazoa > Chordata > Actinopteri > Cypriniformes > Leuciscidae > Meda > Meda fulgida. The sequence goes on along the minus strand of CM060635.1, from coordinate 26,987,799 downwards.
CTCCCAGAAGTCCTCAGTCGGAATGTTCGAGTACTGTCGTACCACAAGCGATTTATAAATTATACTAACAATACCCTTAGAAGCCATTCTGGAATCTATCCAGTCTATCATAGGATGAGAATATATTTTATTCGACCAGGGTACTCCATATGCTTTTAGCTCAGATCTCAATCTTAGATACAGAAAGAATGAAAATCCTGGAAGAGAGAATTCATCCTTTAAAATCTGGAAGGACTTAAGTCCATAATCACTGTACAAGTCTTTCAGGGTATAAATCCCACAATTAACCCAGCATTTGGAAACAAAGGATTTATTACCCGTACAGAGATTACTATTATGCCAAATGGGGGTAGAGTCACAGTAGGAATCTGAAGCTCCCATGATCTTTTCTGCCACTCTCCATGTTTTGATATAATGGCATATAATTGGACCAAACTTTTCCAGAGCTTTCTTAGGTATACCAGTAAAGGTTAAATCCTGTAGACGCAATGGGTAAATAGTATTAGTCTCTAAGGCCCGCCATGGCACAGGGGAGTCAACATCCATCCATGTCCTAAGTGGTCTCATTTGGTATGCTAAATAATAGGACCAAAAATCCGGTAGCGATAAGCCTCCATGAGGTTTTAGCCTGTGCATCGATTTGAGTCGAATTCTAGGCCATTTATAATTCCATAAAATTTTGTTACTGCTGTACGAAGCTCTTTAAAATAACCAGTGGGTGGTGCCAGAGGTAAATTTGAAAATAAAAAGCTCAGTCTCGGAAGTGTTTTCATCTTAATAGTTGCCATCCTACCACGAAGAGCCAAGCAGAGTGGAGACCAACACAGAAGATTGCTTGAAATCTTATCCAGAAGAGACTGGTAGTTCCACTTAGAAATGCGAGATAGTGAACAAAAAAACTAATCCCAAGATAATTAAAATGGTCGCTGACTGGAACCATAGTGGGTAAGGCCTGAATCTCTGATTTAGCTGCTAAGTTAAGGGGTAAAAGTATGGATTTGCTCCAGTTAATTTTATAACCGGACAGGTTACCAAATGTATCAAACAATTTTAAGCATTCTTTAACCGAATCTGAGACATTTGATAGATACAACAGAATGTTGTCAGCATAGAGTGAAATCTTATGAGACGTATTCATACAGCTTATAGGGACTATTGCAGAGCATTGTCTAATTGCTTGGGCCAAAGGCTCTAATGATAAATTAAAAAGCAAAGGTGACAGGGGACATCCTTGGTGAGTGCCCCTGCCAAGACGAAAGGAAGGAGAAATATGAGAGCCAGTAAGAACTCTGGCTGAACAATCAAAATAGATAGTTTTGACAGCTCGCACGAAAAAAGAACCAAACCCGAAACGCTCCAGGACAGACCACAAAAAATTCCACTCAATTCCGTCGAATGCTTTCTCTGCATCCAGAGAAAGGACTGCAGAGGAAGCTGTATAGGTGTCTGCTAGTTGAATAATATGAAGAAGCCTACGTGTATTGTCCGCAGCAAATCTCCCCCTTAAAAAAACCTGACTGATCATACTTGATCAAGTCTCCAACACACCGATCCAATCTTAAGGCCAAGACTTTTACTAACAGCTTTGAATCTGTGGATAGAAGGCTAATTGGCCTATAGCTATAGAGCACTCAAGTGAATCTTTCCCTTTCTTCAAAAACAAAGTTATTAAAGCTGTGTTTTGGTCCCTGTGCAGAGCCCCTTTTTCTAAAGCAGAATTAAAAGAGTTAAGTATCAAGGGAGCCACTATGTCCCATAATGCCTTCAATAGGTCTGGGGGAATCCCATCTAACCCAGGGGATTTATTACTGCTCATGCAGTCCAGGGAAGACTTCAATTCTTGAATTGTCAAAGGGCTGTCCAATATATCGCGCTGAGAATCATTTAATTTGGGAAGATCTAAATTTTTAAGGAATATATCAAACTTTGTTGGGTCAGTGCTGGATTCTGACGTGTACAAATGTTTAGTTAACACTTTATTTTGATGGTCCCTTTTGAACATTCAGGTGACTATAAGTAACTTTGCAACTACATGTCAACTAACTCTCATTAGAGTATTAGTGTACTGTCTGCTTAAGATCTGATAACTCTTTATTGTGATGGTCCTCCAAAAGACAGTCTACTGACTATAAGTAGCTATGCAACTACATGTCAACTTATTCTAACCCTAACCCTACCAGTCTACTAATACTCTACTAACACTCTAATGAGAGTTAGTAGACATGTAGGTGCAACGTTACATAGTCAACAGAACGTGTTAAAGGGACCATCCAAATGAAGTAAAACCAATGTTTATAATAGGATTCGAATATTATATTTACATCCTTAGGTTGAGTATACACTGAACCCTCATGCCTAATAGCGGATATGCTGGCCTTAGATACACTGTCCTTCAACCTCAAAGCCAAAAGCTTAGATGGACGTTCTCCGTTGAAATAATAGGACTGTCTAGAGCGGTGTATGAGAAATTCAGCTCTGTGCAAATATATTGATTTTAATTCTGATTTAAGGACGTTAACTTCTTTGGCTTTGGTCTCACAAAATGTACCTTTAAGTTCCTTCTCTAGTAGATCAATTTGTTTTTCTAATTCAATTTTACGACTCTCTCTACGCTTTTTACTGAACGATGAATAACTTCTATATTTACCCCTAATAAAACATTTAGTGGTGTTACGTTCCAGCCCCCAAAAGGAAGGGGAACCTGATAAACCACCGCTCGGGCCCACAAATACCAGTAAAGGAGGTATAGAGTCGTGGTGTGAGATAAGGGTACATATTCCAAATACCGTACAAACTAAGCTTTTATTTTTGCCACAGTAATGCCCTAACCAAACTTACAGATGGTGGTCCGCCCAGGTCTAGCTGGTGTTTCTAGACAGAGAAGTATGCCTACGGGTGATGTATATCCTGGGGTAGCTCTAAATCTACTCCCCCAACTCCCTATAAACAATAATGAAAAAGAAGTTAAAACAAACAATAATACTACACAAACATCAAATGCTCAGTCCTGCTGTTAACAAGTTCCAAAAGTGGAACACAAAGCTAGATTTACTAGCTAACAAATCAGATTAAAACATTGTCAAAGCATTGACATTGATTGATTAAATGGCCTTTCCGGTGGCAATAAAAACATTCCCTCTCTTCTTTCCTAGGAACAGTAGAAGGATCCGAAGAGCGTGATGCACCGCTGATGAAACGAACGTCCTATTCTGGCTGGATGCTGTGAACACCGTTTTATGCGTTGAGGCATATTCATCAGCCAGGACGGCTGCCTGACCCAACGTCGCCACCGTGCTTTCACTCAAATGCATCACTATTCTTTCAGGTAGGTTGTTCTTAAAATCTTCCAACAATATCTGATTTTTCAAAGCCTCATAAGTAGATGTTTTATTGGCTGCACACCAGCGGTCAAATAAGGACTCTTTGTCCCTGGCAAATTCAACAAATGTTTTACTACCGCTTTTCTTATAATTTCTAAATCGTTGCCTATAAGCCTCTGGCACCAGCTCATAGGCATGCAACACGGTAGCTTTAACCACATCATAATGTAAACTGGCCTCTATAGAGAGAGAGGCCACAACCTCCTGGGCCTTCCCAGTTAGCCTACATTGGAGGAGTAGAGGCCAGACCTCTTTTGGCCACTGTAGGGCAGCAGCTACCCGCTCAAAGGCAGAGAAGTATGAGTCTACCTCAGACTCACGAAATGGGGGAACCACCGCAATGTTCCTCCCCTCATCAAAATGACCTGGCTTGCCAACTGGGTGAGAAGATACCCCAGCCTCAAGCTCCATTCACCGAATGTGAATTCGAGCTTCCTTGTCTGCCTCTATTTTCCTAATTTCTATCTCATACCTCCTTTTGTCTTCCCTGTCTTTTAGGTCTGCTTCCAGACGGGCCGTTTTGAGCTTCAACCGAGCGACCTCTTCAGACTCGGGGAACACAGGAGACAACGGGTCGTACTTTGGCAGAGTTCGAGGCACCGAAGCTTCCCCACCTCCCCTCAACCGTGCAGGCGAAGGATTCTCTACGGCACCCTCATCCTCCATCACATCCTCTGTTTCCACATCCTCCCCAGCCATCACTCCTGCCCTTGACAGACTCAACAAATGACTTTTGATCACCATTACTAAATTTGCTTTACGAGCCTGCCTATCAACTGTACTATTGTAGTAGTCTGCTAGTGCTAACAAATCTACCTTACGCAGGTTAACCAATGAACCCAATGAGGGCTCCGCAATAAAGCCTGCCAAGTAGCCGCGATGCTCGCACCTCATCCAGTACAATCCTGCACTATTCAGTACACAACTAACACTACAAACTACAAATACTAACAAACTACAGGACAGAACAACAACTACTATACAAGTCAATACTATTAGGCCTTACCATCACATCAACACCACACCTCAATCACCAAGCATTAAGTGGTCTGAGCAACAGGACACCAAGATCCCGGACGAGCCCCCATCTGTTACGTTCCAGCCCCCAAAAGGGAGGGGAACCTGATAAACCACCCCTCGGGCCCACAAATGCCAGTAAAGGAGGTATGGAGTCGTGGTGCGAGAAAAGGACACATATTCCAAATACCGTACAAACTAAGCTTTTATTTTTGCAACGGTAATAATAATAAACAATAGTGATAGTAATAATAATAGTAATAGTGAATAATAAACAATATTTTTCAGGGAGAAAGGGGAGAGCTGGACGGACCAAAGGAAAGAAATAAACAAAAGATAACCCACCGCTAAGCTATTCTAATTATACACATCACCTATCTGGCAGACGATCAAGGCGCTCTAACCAAACTTACAGATGGTGGTCCGCCCAGGTCTAGCTGGTGTTTCTAGACAGAGAAGTATGCCTACGGGTGATGTATACTGTTGTGGCAAAACTTCTGTTAAACATCATCACTGCGTAAGAGACACTCAGAGTCAAATTAATAAAAAAAGAAAAGTATTTATTCTTGCAAGAATAGGCCCAGTCGCCAACACAGCAGTTACCCTGTGAAGTGAGTGACGCACACCAGGAAGACATGAGACAGCCTTTATACTCTTTTCAAGGTTCCTCCTCACAGCAGTTACCCTTTCACCCACTCAGATAAGGTCCCCACTGCTGTTCAGTTTCTACTAAAGATACAACATGGCCCTGAAATAAACTAGCCAAATCTTGACCATTCCTAAGGTCAAGATGTCCTGTCCCATATATTCCTGAAACGTCACGCACAAGCACGTACACACATATACTTTTACACATTGAATAGGATCAATCCCTTATGATATCTGTTAGGAATAAATGACTTAAAATTACTACAACAATACCCTGGGGTAGCTCTAAATCTACCCCCCAAACTCCCTATAAACAATAAAGAAAAAGAAGTCAACACAAACAATAATACTACACAAACATCAAATGCTCAGTCCTGCTGTTCACAAGTTCCAAAAGTGGAATACAAAGCTAGATTTACTAGCTAAGAAATCAGATTAAAACATTGTCAAAGTATTGTCAAAATGTTCCAATCATAATCTCAATAGAGAACAATAAAGTTATCTAAAAGTCACAAAGATACCCACAGAGGGATACCAACCACACCAACAGCAGGAGTAGAGAGCAGAGAACAGAGCAAACAGACAACTGATTCAAAAACTAGGCTTTTTAAAGAGCCCAGCCAGCTGCAGCCACTGACGAGCGGGAGGAGTTCCAAGATCCAATCAGCCGTTGAACCACCAATCAGCTGCCGGAACTGTTACAGAAGCCATCTTACCTGTTATAAGAAATACAAACACACAAACTACAAGCAATGCCAAAAAAGAATCACTATAATACATACCCAATGCTCTGGGGATGTAACAAGTGGTTTCCCACAAGACTTGGGGATTAGAAGCGGAATCCCTGTTAATCTGCAAAAACTCCTTCAAAGAGTTGCGTAATTCAGCCACAAATGTACAGTCCTTTAACAAGGAAGTATTAAATCTCCAGCGATTGTGCCTGGAGCCCAATGATACAGGAGTTAAAGTAGAAATTATTGGGGAATGATCAGATAAAAGAAGTGGCAGAATATCCACTTTACTAATATAGGGAATTAGAGAGGGAGACATAAGTAAATAGTCAATCCTTGAGTAGCTCTTATGACGAGCTGAAAAGAATGTATAATCCCTGGAACCATCATTTTGTAAACGCCAAACATCACATATGTTAGAATGTCGCAAAAATGAATTAAAACAACCAGAAATCCTTGAATCAGCTTTAGAAGCATGAGATCTATCTAGCTGAGGATCCAACACAGCATTAAAATCGCCCCCTAACACCACGAGGCAGTCCTCCGAACTCAAAACTAAACGTAGTAATTCTTGAAAAAATAATGGATCACCCTCGTTGGGTGCATAAACAGACACAAAAGCGTATTTAGTATTATTTAAAGAACCAACAACATAGGTAATGCGGCCTTCTTTATCCACACCAGAACGTATAACAGAAAAATTAGTAGTACACCTAGACAATATCAGCACCCCTTTAGATTTATTAACGGCCGAGGAGGAGGAAATCATTTTGATTTCATCTATTTTGAAAGCGATGCACGTCAGCTGACTTTAAATGAGACTCTTGTATATGGGCAAAAGAAACCTTTTTACATCTTAGATAATCTAAGCATTTGGTCCGCTTGATGGGGCTATTCAACCCATTAACGTTCCATGACAATATATGTATAGCCATAATTTAAAGGCAAGGCAAGGCAAGTTTATTTATATAGCACATTTCATACACAATGGTAATTCAAAGTGTTTTACATAGAAGAAATTAAAACAAAAGAAATCAGAAAAATTAAAACAGTTTAGAATAAAAGATAAAATACAGAAATAATCAAATGAAATCAGAATAATTAAAACATTAAATAAAATACAGTACAAACGGTCGGACGAGCAGTGGCACAGTGCTCATTCAGTAAATGCATAGGTAAACAGATGTGTTTTGAGTTTGAAATTCAAATGTGACTACTGTAGGAGCACATCTGATCTCTTCTGGAAGCTGGTTCCAGCTACGGCTGGCATAGTAGCTAAAAGGACACTCACCATGCTTAGAGTGAACCCTTGGTATTTCTAGCTGATGTGATCCTAGTGATCTGAGTGATCTGTTGGGGTTAAATTCAGTGAGCATATCTGCAATGTATTGAGGTCCTAGGCCATTGAATGATTTATATACCAGTAATAATACTTTAAAATCAATTCTATATGTAACTGGCAGCCAGTGTAAAGACCTGAGGACTGGTGTGATGTGTTCATATTTTCTGGTTCTACTCAGAATCCTGGCAGCAGCGGTCTGTATGAGCTGCAACTGCCTAATGGTCTTTTTAGGAAGGCCAGTGAGGAGTCCATTACAATAATCCACCCTGCTGGTGATGAAAGAATGCACAAGTTTCTCTAAGTCTTGACTGAAAACAAAGCATCTAATTCTTGCAATATTTTTCAGATAATAGTATGCTGATTTAGTTATTGCTTTGACATGACTACTGAAACTAAGGTCTGACTCTAGAGACACACCCAGATTCCTGACTTAATTTTTAGTTGTTTGACCCCTAGACTGAAGGTATGCGTTAACCTTGAGAACTTCATCTTTGTTTCCAAACGCAATGACTTCAGTTTTGTCTTTGTTTAACTGAAGAAAGTTTTGGCACATCCAATTGTTTACTTCATCAATGCATTGGCAAAGGGAGTCAATGGGGCTGTAATCGTTAGGCGATAAGGCTAAGTAGAGCTGTGTGTCATCTGCATAGCTGTGGTAAGAGATTTGGTTCTTTCTCATTATTTGGCTCATTGGGAGCATGTACAGGTTGAATAGGAGTGGCGCAAGAATTCAGCCTTGAGGGACTCCGCATGTCATGGATGTCCACTCAGACTTATGCTCTCCTATAGTCACATAATAACCTCTCCCTTCTAAGTATGACCTGAACCATTTTAGGACTATCCCAGAAAGCCCAACCCAGGTTTTCAGCCTGTCAAGAAGTGTGTTGTGATCGACAGTGTCAAATGCAGCACTGAGGTTGAGTAGTACTAGAACTGATAATTTGCTTGTGTCAGTATTTAAGCGAATATCGTTTATTATCTTTATGAGCGCTGTCTCTGTGCTGTGATGCGGTTGGAAACCAGATTAAAAGTAGTCAAAGTATCCATTCGAGCTTAAGAATTTGTTCAGCTGATTAAAGACAACTTTTTCAATGATCTTGCCTATGAAAGGAAGATTTGAGATCAGTCTATAGTTGTTTAATATGGTCTTATCCAGATTGCTCTTTTTCAGGAGGGGCTTGACAACTGCAGTTTTCAGGGAGTTCGGAAAAGTCCCATAGAGAAGTGAGGCATTTACCACTTCTAGGAGATCTGCTTTTAAGCTGTGTAACACAGTTTTTAAGAAAGATGTGGGAAGTGCATCAAGGGCTAAGGTTGATGTTTTAAGGTGCTGTACGATTTCTTCCACAATTTTGCCATCAATTTCTTTGAAATCAGACATAGTGACTACTTTCTCAGGCTGTTGTCTGATCTGTCTGACCCCAGTGCGGCTCAAGGATGAGCTGATCACCTTTCTAATATTATTGATTTTCTCAGAGAAGAAAGAAGCTCACTGCACTTGCTCTCTGAGAGCATTTCACTGGGAATCTGGCTTGGGGGGGTTGTCAGTCTCTCTACAGTAGCAAAAAGAGTGGGTGTGTTGTTTATATTGCTGTTTATAATATTTGAGAAGAAAGTCTGTCTAGCTTTGCCTAGTTCCTTATTGAAAGCATGGATGCTGTCTTTGTAGATGTTATAAATGGACTACAAGTTTTTTCTTCCGCCACATGCGATCTGCTTTTCTGCATTGTCTTTTCATATTTTGCGCTGCTGTTGAGTTTCTCCAAGGTGCTTTAATTTAAAGAGTATTAGCTATGCAGACCAAACAGAATAATACGGGAGAACCGAAAAGTAGTCCCCAAGAAAGATAGTGGGCAGCAATCAGAAAAATATGCAATACACACCTGATAATACTACGCATATAAATGAATGCATAAAACAAATTAAACTTACGTGGGCGGACTTGGGCATGGAACAGAAAAACAAAAACAAGAACAGTAAAAGAACGGGCAGCAAGCAAAGAGTTATACACACTCTTCTACCTTCCCTCAACGTAACAGTCTTTGGATACGCGGCCAACTAGCCGTCCGGCTCGTCCATCGACACCTGACCCGGTCATTTTCCGGATGAACGAAAAGAAAAATCAATCCGTCTCAGTAAGGTCCTCCATGGGAACTGCCGATTCATGCTCCTTCTCTTCGGATTCTTGTGACACGACCACCTCTGCTCCCTTCCGGGAAGATTTTGCGATGGGATTCATATTGAGGACGAACTTTTCAACCTCCGCCGGTGTCTCAAATCTTCAGTGAAATCTTCCCCCGGTGAGTAACTTTAACTACCACGGGATAGAGCAAAAAAGACGTAATTCCTGACTGAGTTAGCTTCTTCCTCGCCAATGCCATCGCTCTCCTCTTAGATGCAGTGTGAGTGCTGTAGTCGTGGAGTGGAGATCCATTATGAAGAATTTGTCCAGCAACACGGGCTCCATTCAGGCTCGCATTCCGATCTTGATACCGCAGCATCTTAAAAATGAACGTACAGGGGTAGATTTCGCGATTTTGCGCGCTCACCGCTGTATACGGTGCGCTCTTTCAACCTCCGGCACTTTGCCAACAAGAGAGGGTATCCATTTAGGAAGATTATTCTGTATAAATCGCAGAGGATCATTCCCTCTACACCCTCTTTTAGTCCCACTAGACGGACATTAGACTGACGGCTTTTGTCTTCGATTCTCGCCAACTTTTCCTGAAGGGAGTTCACTGCTAGCTTCACTTCCACGGTGTCTTTCTTTGCGTTGCGAAGAGCTGCCTGCATGTTGTCAAAATTATATCTTATCAGTCGAACGTCCTCTTCCAGGACTCCAAGTCTATCAGCGATTGGGGTGAATTCTTCCTTAAATATTCCCTGACAAAGCTAAGGTGCATCTTTAACTCATCAGCAACAATGGCGCGAAGTTCCCCCTCAGGAACACAATTAGGATCTTTAACTAGTTTTTTCTCCGGGGAAGCCATTGCTAATTGACGTTTTGCCATCTTCATTTGTTGCAACGTTATCAAAGCAGCCAAGACTGACCAAGCGTTGATAATTTACTGAGAACAGATAGATTGAGGATACCGAGTCAGGGAGCTGTCGAACTACACAGCCATTGCTACCGGAGGGTCACGTGATCTTTAATTACTTTTTTAGAGTAACTTACCCAACACTGAATAAAGTCATGCAAAATGCCAAAATGCAGTTGCCTGGCCAGTAATGGACAGTATATTACCTGAATTCAGCCGCCAAGGTAATTATGGGTGCTGCAATTATTGACTGACCCATTTTTGCAGCTTGGTTAATGTTAAAGGTTATGAACACATGAGATTATGACTACATATACATGAAACTTTTATTTCAAAAGAGCAAGACACTGTTCTCCATGATTCGACCCCTTTAAATGTCATTGTGTTTTGTTTTGTTTTTTCGGGGGGTCAAAATATATCAACCCTTTTTGTTCTTAGAATAACTGATAGATTGTAAGTGTATTCTGTGAACAGTACCTTATGTCAGAAATACTAAACCATTTATGAAGTCCCACCTGTTTAAAAACTCAGGGACCAGCACTTAAACCCGTGTCAAGCCAGCAAAAGTATGGTAACACCTTTCTCGCTACACACACCCTTACCTTCCCCCCTCACCCACACCTCTCTCTTCGCAGAAAATAACCATGTTCAATTTCAACTGTAGAAACACCCACCCTTACAGCAAAAAAATCAAATGAAGGAGGGGAGGCGAGAGCAAGACTGCTGCTGACAGCTGTGGGTTTTCCCGGGGAGGAAGGCGAGCTGGATGTGTTTTCTCATGACTAGCACCCACAGGCCTCCATTAGTGGAAGTAATGACAAAAAGCTCCACACAGAGATTAAATATTTCATAACACTGTTCATACACACTCACAATCATAGACATGATTTGCACACTGAGGTCCTGTACCTATTTTAGAAACTCAATTACAACTGTTATTTTTCATTAGGTTAGATATTGATTATTAATCACTCAATTTACTTTTTAATTGCACTGTAAAACCTAACAATATATTTACTCAATTAAATTGGGTTCACTGCACTCAAATAACACTGAAAAACTTGAAGTGGCTTGAATGACTGAAACAGAACTCAAACTGAATGAGTTATAGAACATTTCAGATCCCAGAATGATAATTGAATAATAATTGTACTTAAGTGATCAATTAAGTGATAATTGATCATTAGTGATGAACACCTGCTGTTAACAAGCAGAATCACTAAAGGAAAGAGAAACACAAGAACTACAAGGTTTAAGGTCACCATGATGGAGATCAGTGTTTGCTTTAGTTGGGCTCTTGACCCTTGACTATAGAGTACAAGTATTTCTTTGACTGCTGTAATTGAGTGGTTATCAAACATTTGTTATGGCACAAAATTCAAGGAAAAATATGATTGGGAATGGTGGTCAAGTTTTTATGATGACAATCTTCAGTTAATGACTTGATTCACTGATCTCATTCAGAGTCTAGTCTCTGATTAAAAGGGTAATAAATTAATTTGAAACTGAAACGCTACAGTATAAGAACTAGCAATATTATGACTATCAGATAATATGACGGATTTTACAGAAAATGTAATTCGTTACCAAAACTAACACAGATATCATGAATCAGCATATGAATCTCAACAATGGTGATCATTAAAAACCTATTCATACTGCAAAGCATGCTGGGTACTACCATAATACAAACCTTATCCATGGCTCCCAGCATGCATTGCAGCATGAATAATTTTTTAATGGTCACCATTGTTGAGATTCATATGCTGATTCTTGATGTCTGTGTAAGTCAGCTTGATACCATAGAGGTTTTTAAAATCTGATTGTAACAACACTGGGCCTTACAGCAGAAAGATCACAGTTCTTTAATAATGAATAATACAAGTTATATATCACCAGCTTAATCAGAAATTATTCTCTAGAAAAGACCATAAAATCAAGACACTTGATAATGCATCTTTCTATAAATCATCATCAAAACACAACCACATGCTCATATTTTCTTTTGGCTTTTGTGCCATAACAAGTGTGTTATATAAACACTCAGTTCCAGCAGCCAGAGGAAAAACTGGTGTTATAAAGTCAAGGGTCAAGAGCCCAACTAAAGCAAACACTGACCACTATCATGGTGTCTTTAAATGAAACCCAATAAATCATCTTCATCTAAACCTCTTTTCATTCACAATAACACCTTCTGTAGATGCATGACTCAAATAACTCAATAACTCATAATTTAAATTGGTTAATAAGTGAAGCTGGTAATGCTGTTTGTGGAGTTGTTCAATCCTCCTCTGAGATCTTCAGAGATTTAAACATATTTTATCTTCAGTGATTTCATCTAATGTTGTGGTTGGAAGTCAGTTGTAGTTCTTGTGTTTCTCTTTCCTTCAGTGACCTGCTTGTTAACAGCAGGTGTTCATCACTAATGCTCAACAATCACTTCATTGATCACTTAATTAATCACTTAATTTCTTGACTGCAATATCTACTTTTAGTGAACTCAACTGAAATCATTTCAGAGTACTCATAACTATTGTTTGTTATAAACTTAAATGAATTGAGGTAATAAGTTTCCTCAAATGTAATGAGTTAGCTTAACTCATTGGATTTGACTTTGTGTGTGATATTGTGAGCTAGCAGTAACTGCAAGTGCTCTGAGTTCATTTAAAGTTTGTCATTTCACTGTTTTTACTCAATAAAGTGAATTTTCAGCTATATACAGTATTAAATGCAGCGTAAAGTTTAATTGTGTATTAAGAAATAATATTGTTTTAGTAAACTCAAATAAAATAAGTTCAGAGTACTCATAACTATTGTTTTTTATAAACTTAAATGAATTGAGGTAATCTGTTTCCTCAAATGAAATGAGTTAGCTTAACTTGTTGGGTTTTACAGAACCAAATTCTTCTCGAAAGCACAATGGGTTGGGCAATATTAGTTGTTATAGCATGCATGGAGATATTGATAATTAATTATTAAAATTGTCTGATGCCTCGTGGTCTGTGGCAGGCGTTCTAGATCCGTGCCGGGCTCGGACATTGTCACAGGATCTCTGGATCATCCCGGGCTGGGATGATGAGTCCTGTCTGGAGTGGTTTGGAAGTTTGGAAACATTAAAAAATTATATTGTCGTCAGAAGTCTCTTATGCTCACCAAGGCTGCATTTATTTAATCAAAATACAGTAAAAAGATACAATTTATTCTATTTAAATACATTTTAAAATATGTAATTTATTCTTGTGACGACAAAGCTGAATTTTCAGCCAAATTACTCCATTATTCTGCTACATAATCGTTCAGAAATAATTCTAATATGATGATTTGCTGCTCAATAAATATGTATTATTATGTTGAAAACTGTTTTTGCTGATAAACATTGACAAATGAATGAAAAGACTAAACATAATCCTTACTAAAAGGAAAAAGGCCTAAACTGTTTTCAGAAGATTTTCCTATTAACAGCCCTATTGAAAGACACCATTTAGTTAATTAATCATGTTTGATTGTATATCAGCTATAGTAATACATTTGTCATGTCTCTTGGGACTCTTGTCAAATGTGCTAAACTATTTGATGTATTCAAAATGCACTCACATCATTTTGGCACCATAATTTACCAGTCTTTCACTTTTTATTCTTGTGGCTATTTTATGCATTATATTTTGGCTAATCGTTTCAGATGTTTCTTTTTGTCCTGGATAGTATCACAAAGAGAGCCTTGATTTGTTGTAAAATGCTCTCATTCACACTATAGGCTCCAACCCTTTCATGCAGATAAAACGAACAGGGTGAGAATTGGGTCTGTGTTCCTTAAGAAGCAGTGTCAGGAGGCCCATTGATCTGTTGTGCTCCCAGGTTAAGTGTCAAAGTAGAGATTTCAGCATCCTGATCAAAATACTAACTGTTCTCCCCCTTAAGGCAGCTGGAGGCAACATGCTGGGATGATCAGATTGCATTTGTGCACCATCCCTCCTCCACCCTCTTTCCTGATGTAAGGTCAAACTTAAATAAATAAATAAATACAAGCAGACATTTGAACTCTTTCCCCGCAATTAAAAGATATTTCAATCATTTTTGAGACAACGCTTCCCCGCCGCCATTGACAGAAATTTCAGGCTTTCCGTGTTTTCACTGGTATACAGTAGGAGGCCCTATTACACATCTTCTGAAAGAGTATTGAATCATCTGCGGATAAAAAAAAAAAAAACGTGCAAAGAAGAAGCAGAAACAAGCCATAGCTTTTGTAAGCAATGCAGTTTTGACAAAAATGACAATGATAAAAAAACAATATAAAAACAAAAATAATGGAATTAAATGCTTTTTTATATATAATTATTTTACATTTTCTACACTCTAAGTAGAATAAATAATATATATTTTGAGTTAAAATATTGTAAAATTCCTCATTTTTATTGTTAAACAAGGGTGTGGACATCTGCTAATTGCTTTGTAGGGTTGGACGAAAACTGTTCATAAAAGACCAGGTCTGCATTCCTCAAAAGCATCATGAGCTAAGTTAATCATAGAGACTGTTGGTGCCAATGGTTCAAATATCTACTTAAGCTTACAATGCTTTTGAGAAATGCAGCCAGGATCTCTAAAAGGTAGAGTCAGCAATTTCAGAGGGGCTAGCAATAGCAAGCTAGCTTAGAAAGCATAAGATCTCACAGAGTGTCTCCAAAGCCATGCCTCCTCCACAAGTCTTGTAATTATGGTTATGACATGGTGTGAACGCAGCATAAGCTTGTTGTTTTGGTTCAGGAGGAACTGTAAAAGGCGGCTGCTGTTTGTTTGTTTGTTTGTTCATACACCTTTCCTTACTCTCCGGAGTCCTCTCTGTCTCTTGCAACATTGGTCTATTTAGTGGATCTAACTTATTTGCTTTTGGCTACTCAACTTTGATTGGTGCTTATAAGAACAAGCAGGCAATGTAAGAAAACAAACACAATACCACTATGTACTTAATCTCACAATAGGATCATCACCAGGCACTGAAATTTTCATTCTGACTAAATGGAAAATCCTGATCTTTTTCCTCATATGCTTCAGTTCCATTACACAAGATGGGCCTTAAGCAGCCAGAGTCACTTTATTCCTGCCGTGGTTCTTACACGCACATTATGTCTCAAGGATCTACAGTGCAAACAGCCTTGCGTTTCGAATCACTAGAGAGCTAGTCTGCCAAAGAAAGAAACAGAGAAAGACTAAACAAATTTGAGATTTGTCGTGTGCTGTGTGCGTGTTCATTGACGATATTTTGGTTGGTCAAGACAGGTATTAGACGTCTGATAAAAGACTGTTCCTGTCCAATGACACATTAATCTGTCTTGAGACTGGCCCAGCATGCTGATGGTATCAGTGCAGGAAAACAACCTTGGGGATAAAGAAAGTGGCCTGGTGCTTAGCAGGCTAATACGTTTTATTTTTTCTATGGAAAGTTCGAAGGACAAAGTTCTTGACCATTATAATCATGATAATTATGATTTTGGACCAGAATACCATTTCTATAAAAGATGGGAGCTAATGTTGAATGGATGGCCAAAAAATGTCTTAATTTGTGTTCTAAGATGAATGAAAGTCTTATTTGTTTGAAGTGACATGAGTGGGTAATACATGATGAATTTTCCTTTTTGAGTGAACAAACCCTTCAAAATCTTGCACAGTTAAGCTTATAACGTCAATGTATCTTGCTTTTAGGATGTTTCGTTATTTTATTGGAAAGACAACACAAAAGTACTTGCAGTTTTTGCAGTGTTCTCGATACAGCTTGAGCAATATAAAGCAAAAGTGGCAACTGGAAACAGAAAATAGAAAATGGAACTGTCTCTTAGATTCTACACATTCTCTTATATTATAGTGACAGAGACGAGTGCTGTTCAGTTTCTGTACTCTCATTCTCGTTGTAGATGAGGTGTTTTTAATAATAATTTATGAGTTATGTGTTCCTCGACAGATCTGCATGGTGACACCTTCACTTCACCAAACTTCAACTTATTCTACCTCACCTTTTTAGCTAATTTTAGGGGAAATTGACAAATACAGACACATTTCTACATATTAAGAGCAATACAATGACATTTCCATTTATGTTGCTAGCGCTGACTCTGTTATGCCAGCTGTTATATATCTTCATAGAACTAATGTAAGAGGGATCAAAGTATAGCTGTGTATGTACAGTTGTAATCAAAAATATTCAACCCCCATTGCAATTAGTTTTATTGACAAAATTTACAGATTTCAGCTGTTTGTTATAACCAAAATAATTTGAAATAGCTCAATACAACAAATGTTTCAAGTTGTTTTCCCAAATTCAACTGAAAATGCAACTTTTAATGACTACTGCAGTTTCAAAATTATTCAACCCCCTGAATATAATCCCTCACAACAGCACAAATCTGCAAAACAGGTGTTGTGTCAAGCTTCATTAATTACACCAGGTGTGCTTGAGCTAGAACACATTAAATATATGAACTTGCTAGGTTTGCCAAGTCAAAAGAATGGTCCAAAAAGTTAAGAGAAGATATCACCGCCCTTCACAAACAAGGAACAGGATACAAAAAGATAGCGAAGGCACTAAATGTTCCGGTAACACTTTAGAATACGCTTCCTTCGTTAATGAATAACTACACAGGAACAAATGAGTAACACAATATTAAGAATCTAGTAACTACTATTAACTAACAAGAAACTCTGATTAACGAATTAGTAAGTAATAGCACACACATGAAAGTGGTAGTTCACTATTAACTAGTCAATAACGACTATTTCTTTATACTTCTCCCAGATAACTACTGAAAAAGTTTCATAATTCATGCAAAACTAATCAATAACTAATGCAGGACAAATGACAAGACATGACTCAAGTGTTACATACTTCTAAACGAATTACTAAATATTTGGATCCGTATTCTAAAGTGAAGATCATGGTAACTAACTAGTAATGACTCAAGTGTTACTACATACTTACAAACACTACAGCACTACACACAAGGGTTACTACATACATACACTACAACACTACACACAAGTGTTACTACATACTTACACTACAACACTACACACAAGTGTTACTACATACATACACTACAACACTACACACAAGTGTTACTACATACTTACATACACTACAACACTATGCACAAGGGTTACTACATACTTACATACACACAAGTGTTACTACATACTTACATACACTACAACACAACACACAAGTGTCCAGAGGAATGCCGGAAAATTGGCCACAGGACGAGTGAGGTCGCGACAACTGCATTTAAAAATCCATTTCTTAAAAATGATTCAGTTGATAAATAGTTAACTAGGAGGTAGCATAGGTTAATTATTAAAAGTTTTCCCAAATCATAAGTCTGCTATGCTATAACAAATTGATAATGTAAACAACCTTGTGTATTCATTTACAGTAGCAGTTAAAATGTTAATGTACAGTTAGTCATCCTGCATTAGTTATTTATTAGTTTTGCATGAATTCTGAAACTTTTTCAGTAGTTATCTGGGAAGCATAAAAAAATAGTAGTTATTGATTAGTTAATAGTGAACTACCACTTTCATGTGTGTGCTA
The DNA here is from genome assembly GCA_030578275.1 of Meda fulgida. Classification (NCBI taxonomy): domain Eukaryota; kingdom Metazoa; phylum Chordata; class Actinopteri; order Cypriniformes; family Leuciscidae; genus Meda; species Meda fulgida. The sequence goes on along the minus strand of CM060635.1, from coordinate 26,970,067 downwards.
TTACTTACTAATTTGTTAATCAGAGTTTCTTGTTACTTAATAGTAGTTACTAGATTCTTAATATTGTGTTACTCATTTGTTCCTGTGTAGTTATTAATTAACGAAGGAACCATATTCTAAAGTGTTACCAATGTTCCTTCAAGATAAGTAAATGTGTCTGTTTCAAGATTTAATGTCATGGTTTGATGTAGTGAAGTGTAATTTTCCATTGCTTGTGCTTTTGTATAAACAACCTGGTTGAGCTTTTACTGTTCAGACAAAGTCCAGATGGAGTGGGATGAAGTTAGTCGAAGCAGACCAAGTCTTACTATGCATTAAAACAGATGCAACTAAAATTATTCATTAAACTATACTCTTTATTTTACCATCACTTTGTCTCCTGCTTTCTGGATGTAACAGTAGCTAACACAAGCTGATGTGCACAATAACTAAAAATAATAAACTGCCAAACCAAGGTTTCACTACTTGAAACTGCACAGACAAATGTATTCAAACATTACAATACAGACTGTACAATATGATACTCCAGATGCATAGCAAATAGCTTGTTTTCTTTTGCAGTGCTAAACTACAGTAGCTGACGTAAGCTTTTGGTTTAATTAAACTTCAAAGAGAAATGAAAAGAACATTGTCTTGTTATTTTCTTTTTGCTGCAAGAGTTGGTAACACTTTACTTGAAGGGGTGTGCATAAGACTAACATGACACCTTCATAATCATGACATGACACATGTTATGAATATGAAGGAGTTTTTATGCATGTTTGTGACAACTGTTATTAAGTGTCATTCGCCTCAATTATGACATTTTTAATGCAAATATGACATTGTTTGAGATGTCTTTGTTATGACACCTTGACATAAACCATTACATCATAACCTGTCAGTGTCTTTGTCATGACAACTTGACATTACTAAGACAACACAACCTGTCATAAACATGACATAGCAGAATAATTATCAAACTTAAGAAAGCACTTAGCTTTATTGGTTAACATTACATAAAACTGGTTGGTTTTGACATTGGCTGTCATGAAGCCATTATAACTGTTTAATGACAAATTCAATTTGTACCACTGTAGTTGAGGTCACGAAAAATATTCATGACACAGTTATAATGGACTGATGACAGCCAATGTCAAAACCAACCACATTTCAGCAGTTTAACTTAATTTAATGTCAAGTTATCATGACAAAGACACTGACAGGTTATGATGTATTGGTTTATGTCAAGATGTCACAACAAAGACATCTTAAACAATGTCATATTTGCATTCAAAATGTCATTATTGAGCGCATGACACTTAATGACAGTCATAAACCCTACTTCATATTCATGGCCTATGTCATGTCATGGTTATGAAGGTGTCATGTCAGTCTTATGTACACCCCTTCAAGTAAAGTGTTACCCAAGAGTTTGCCTATAGGTATTAAACAGGTCTGAGAGCAGAAAAACTTCATGTCTAATCATTTCATGCCCCCAGGTCACACTACATAGAGCAGAGCTTTATGAGAGAACACTCAACCTGGGATACGTGAGAAAGATACCAAAGACACAGCTATAGCCCGGCGGATGTAATATTTTGAAATCTCTTCATTTGTGTCAGTTTATTTAGACAGCTGTGCACCGACAAGACTGCAAGGCTTAACGTTGGAGAATTCAAAGGACGTGCTGGGCTGATGTCGCCCTCATCAATAGGACCATGAGCTGGAGGCATTGGCAATTTTTATATCTTTTACCAATTGAAGTCAATATTTTAAAATAAAAAAAGAAGAAAAAAAAGACATCTACTACATAGTTTTTGGACCCAAACTAAGATATGCACACTCCATTCCTCCTGTATCCCTTTTTGTCAATTACTGCACTGTATTTGAGTCCTTTTAGACAGTAATTTGATCAAATCATTAATTGTTTTCATGTCCTTAATGATGCATGCAGTAGTTCTTTAGCTTTAGCATTTCTTTAGCGTATCACGAATGTCACAAAATAGTATTTAACTGGGAAAAATATAATAATAAGAAGATTCTATTATCTGTAGAAGAAGCAGAGAAGAAGCAGGAAGAAGAAGCAAAAGAACAATTGTATTTGCAGTGCTATACTCAAAAATGTAACATAAACAGTGTGTTGATCTGGGTTGCGTTTCCCGTACAACGACGTAACTCGCTGCTTAACTACCATCGATACATAGTTGAAGAAATCAACTAGCTAGTTACGACTGTTTCCCGAAACCATATTGTTGCAAATTGGTCGTTCAAATACGTTGGTTTATGACGACACGCATGTGGTGGGGTATAACCTGTTTTAATGAAACTGTTTGAGATCGAATTAATGCTAGATGTGTTGATTTAAATTACCGACATGGCATCTGAGGACTATTTCTCTTTTTTCTCAGTTATTTTGCTTTATTTCCAAATTCAATCATTGGCTCGTTCTTACATAGTACAGCACATTTGCACATGCGCAGTCTCTAATAACGGTGCTTTAAATCTCTTGACAAACTAAAAGACGTAAATGACATTTGTATGTATTCTAAATAAAATATATAGATTGTAATGAATGTCAGCTTGCTTATTTTGCTCAAGATAAGGATTTATTAAGTCCACATGTCATGCAAACTAGAAACTATGCTTATAACCACAGCTCGAGAGCTGTCGTTCTAACCACACAACTTTGCGATGCTGTTTCCAAATGTTCGTTGGAACGATGGTTTTGGGAAACACCGACTCGTTGAACTATGCTGATAACGAGGGAACTTGCGACTATAGTTGGCTAACAATGCTTTTGAGAAACGTACCCCAGTTTGATTGTCCTGAGATTTAAAGATCCTAAATAGCTGTTACTACTCCCAACCCGACCCAAATGTTTTTTTGCTGAAAAAATTGTGGAAATAAGACAAAATTGCACGCCACCTCAAATAATGCGGCCAAATGATTGAATGAGTATTTACACACGCATTAACAATATTTTCACATAAGCGCCTGTGGGATTGTAGATGACAGTCCTGCTTCAGGGCTTGATCAGATGGTCAAGCATTGTCATTTGTGCAGGAAAACAGGAAATGGTTTGGGTTTTTCAGTCATTCCTAAGATTTACAGCTTGTAGATAGGGGGCAGTGCTGAGGATGGGATGGGAGTCATTGTGTGGACCAGAAAACACATACTAGTGCTGACATTTTAAAAAGGGCTATTACAGTATTCTGCATTAACTATTTCACAACATGGTAATCATCATCCAGTTGGTCTTGTAAACATCATGCCTTATATATATATATATATATATATATATATATATATATATATATATATATATATATATATATATGATCTTGCAGTATAAGTACCACTCGTTCAAAGACGGGGTTTACAAAAAACAGGAAGTGGCCACCCAACACAGTATCATACAGAAATCATTTAAAAGTAAACAAAAATATCCTTAAAATCAAATATTGACACAGACAATAATACAGCACACTCTAATGTCAACTCATAATAATACATACAAAATCATAACATGTGAAAAGGTCATTTTACAATCATGGTTAGGGTTTGAGTAAGAGACTGGACTTTACAGTTAGGTTAAGGTTTGGATTGTGCGTTTGTGAATGATTTCGACATCATGAGATTGGTTTGGGCAAAACATGACTTTCAAAAGTGCTAATAGTTCTTAAATATGAACTGACCTCATTTGCATGTACAAACAATGTTATTTCATCAACAGTGAGGTTCCCTTTCAAGGGAACTCGCGTTGCGTCGAATTGACGCTAAGGGAACGCTTTGCGTGATGATGTATTGAAGCACATGTAAAATCAGTCCAATGGTGTGACGGAACGTCAGAGGCGGGTGACGTCATGAACCAGGAAACTATAAAACCTGCCCAAAACAAAGCGGGGTCAGCTTCTGTGTCTTCACAAGCGCTATATGTGAAACTGTCTGTTATATTTGGTGTTGTCTGTTATATATATATATATTATTCAGCATGGCGAGCAAGCAACAGTTCAGAGCGTGTGTGCATCCCTACCCTCGTTATTTAACGGGTGGGGACACGCACGTTCTTTGTGTTGATTGTTTGGGAGAGGAGCATGCACGGTCAGCGCTCGAGGGCGCTGGCTGTGAGCACTGTGAAGTGCTTCCATTACGGACGCTCCGATCCCGCCTGGCGTTCTTTAGCGAGGACGCCCAGGCTTGCGTTCCCCAAGGCTCAGGTCCCGCAGCTGCTGAGGCACTGCGAAGGCTTCAGACTTGGGGTGGGCAAATTGATCTGTCAGCGGGGTTAGAGACGGGCCCGGCCTTATCTCTGCCTTCACCTGACAGATCTAGTGTATTGTATCAGGGTTCGGAAGCACGCGCTGCGGTTTCTTCCGCCCTGATACAAGCACCAACACTACAACTATCTAGTTCCGAGGAGTGGTTTTCCCCGAGGGGCAACCCCTTTCGCATGATCAAGGTTACGCGGCGTTGCCTACGTGCCTTGGTTATGTGGAAGAAACCTTGGTTCCTGTCCCAGGGCCCCGTGTTGGGAGCTTCTTGTCGTCGCAGGATGCTAACGACAGATGCCTCCCTCACGGGCTGGGGAGCGATCCTGGAGGGACGCTCGGCTCAGGGTCTGTGGGGGGACCATCATCTCTCTTGGCATATCAATCGCCTGGAGATGATGGCCGTGTTTCTTGCTCTCAAGAACTTCCTCCCAGACCTCAGGGGCCACCATGTGTTAGTCCGCACAGACAATACGTCGGTGGTTGCCTATATAAATCATCAAGGGGGTTTGCGTTCATGCCCACTATGCAAACTAGCGCACCAGATCCTCTTGTGGTCCCAGGGCAAGTTGCTATCACTCAGAGCAGCTTACATCCCGGGGGCCCAGAACATAGGAGCAGACATCCTGTCGAGACAGGGGCCGAGGCCCGGGGAATGGAGGCTCCACCCCGAGGTGGTGGAGTTGATATGGAGGGAGTTCGGCCAAGCACAAGTGGATTTGTTTGCGTCTCGAGAGACGTCTCACTGTCCACTCTGGTTCTCCCTCACGCATCCAGCTCCTCTCGGACTGGATGCGATGGTACAGACGTGGCCGAGGCTACGTCTGTATGCATTTCCCCCGATTGCTCTGCTCCCGGGAGTTCTGGAGAGAGTTCGCAGGGACCATCTGCGCCTGCTTCTTATAGCCCCGCGGTGGCCGGGCAGAGTATAGTTTGCGGATCTAGTGTCTCTTCTCAACGGGCCTCCTCTGGAGCTCCCCGTCAGAAGAGATCTACTGTCTCAAGCAGAGGGCTCGATATTTCATCCTCGTCCCGAACTGTGGAACCTGTGGGCTTGGCCTCTGAGGGGGCCCAGCTCATAGAGTCAGGTCTCTCAACCGAGGTTGTGGAGACCATTCCACAATCCAGAGCTCCCTCCACGAGGAAACTTTATGCCCTGAAGTGGAAGGTTTTCGCTTCATGGTGTAGTGGCCGTCAGCTAAACCCAGTTAACTGCCTGGTTGGTACAGTGCTGGAGTTTCTGCAGGAGCGGTTCACTGCAGGTCTATCTCCGTCCACGTTGAAGGTTTATGTGGCGGCCATAGGTGCTTACCACATCCCTTTGGGTGGAATGTCTGTGGGTAAAGACCCCTTAGTATCTTGTTTCCTCCGTGGCACGTTGAGGCTGAGGCCTGCTGCACGCATAAGGGTCCCGACCTGGGACCTGGCTATCGTCCTCCAAGGTCTTTCCCAGGCTCCCTTTAAAGCCTTGGAAGAGGTTCCAGCCAGGTTTCTTACTTTAAAAACGCTGTTCCTCCTCGCTATTTCATCTTTGAAGAGAATAGGAGATCTCCAGGCTCTGTCGGTTGCACCCTCGTGCTTGGAATTTGCGCCCGGCATGGTTAAAGCGTTCCTTCATCCTAGGCCGGGTTATGTTCCCAAGGTCCCCACTAATGTGGCCCGATCTATAGTGCTGCAGGCCTTCTGTCCTCCTCCCTTCCAGGATGCGGACCAGGTAAAGCACAATTTGCTGTGCCCGGTTAGGGTGTTAGATGCTTACGTCCACAGAGCTGCCCTGTGGCGTAAATCCGAACAACTCTTTGTCTGTTTTGGACCCCCTAATAAGGGGTCACCAGCATCTAAGCAAAGAATGAGCAAGTGGGTGGTCGAGACTATCTCACTTGCTTATGAGTCGACCGGACTACCATCACCCATGTTGGTGCGGTCTCACTCAACTAGGAGTATGGCGGCCTCTAAGGCCTTATTGTCTGGAGTACCTCTTCAAGACGTCTGTGATGCGGCAGGCTGGTCCTCACCTCACACATTCGTCAGGTTCTATTCTCTGGACTTGGACTCTACACCAGGGTCCCGAGTGCTCTCGTCCTAGTGCTGCTCGCCTTGATTTCACACTGGACAGGCACTTCTCGCTATGGTGGCGTTGGTATAGACGTTCCCTTAGCGTCAATTCGACGCAACGCGAGTTCCCTTGAAAGGGAACGCCTCGGTTACGACTGTAACCTCGGTTCCCTGAAGAGGGAACGAGACGTTGCGTCACCTGCCATATCTCCTACGTGCCTGTAAGCTACTTGCTCAGACCTTACGAAGCTGACGCCGCTTTGTTTTGGGCAGGTTTTATAGTTTCCTGGTTCATGACGTCACCCGCCTCTGACGTTCCGTCACACCATTGGACTGATTTTACATGTGCTTCAATACATCATCACGCAAAGCGTTCCCTTAGCGTCAATTCGACGCAACATCTCGTTCCCTCTTCAGGGAACCGAGGTTACAGTCGTAACCGAGGCGTTCTGTTTCCATGTGTCATATACCACACAAGAAGAAGAAGACAAAGTGAGTCACACTTTAGCTCCGTCTGAAATCATACTGTGTAATATGTACTACCCTTATAACACACTTGCATCACAGAGATGTACAGAGGATGTACAGAGTAGGCTATGTCATGTCTAGTTTTGAGTTTTGTCTCATGTCCTTTATTTCCATGTCCTTTAAGTTTTCCCATTGTCATTTTCCTGGTTTTGTCATGTGCTCCCCTTTGTCATGTGTCCCATGTCGTCATTGTTTAATCCTGTTCACAGGTGTGTCTTGTCAAGTCATTAGTCTTTGTGTATTTATTGACCTCATGTTTCCAGTCTCTTGTCTTGTATGGTTCCCTGTTACCGCTGTTTGCGAGTTTCATGTTTCAAGTTTAGTTATCATGTTTTGTTCACATTCTGGATTTAGTTCAATAAAGCTGCACTTTGGTTCTCACTTCACCTCGCCTCACTGGATCTCTTACAATATAACTGTATGGCACCCCAGCATAAATTGAATTTAAAAAGGAAAGCGTTACAATGTGACCTACCAGCATCAGTTGTGTCACTTCACTGCTATTCTCAACTCCACTCCTGTGGATAGTAAAGTGTCTATTGAATGCATCTCCAGAATCTCAGCAGAAATATTAGGCCATTCAGGTACTTTTCAGCTGTTTTTCTAATACCATAGAAGTCTGTACATACTACTCTTTTCATGTCAGGGTTCTGTCACTTCGGTTTGTGTATATACTTGGTTCTTGGACACTCCTCTTGTCTTTTCTTGGTGAGTGTGCGTTTCAGAGTTCGCTCGGCCCGTACACTCTTCTGTCCACATGAGTTGTTTTGTGTGCGGAGTGTGGTGTTTGGATCCCGGCACTTCTGTCTAGTTTGGTTTTGGTTCTTTGTTGGGGTTCGGACATTCATACTTCGTGTGTTTGTCTTCTGCTGTGAGCGCACGGGATGAGCATTCACTCACTCATTCTCCGTGCCCTCTGTCTTGTTGTGTGAGTGTGTGGTTTTGAGTTCGCTCTTCTGTCCCTCCAAATCATTGTCCTGCCTTGCCTGCCCAGTCCTGCTTGCCAGTGTTTTCTCCTATGGGGTAGTTTTTTATTGTTTTTGTTTAATTTTTCAATTAAAATTAAAAGCCCATTGTTTCTGCATCTTGTGTCCTCGCCTCATCCCTTCACGCACCCCTGACATTACGGCATACTTTTTTTCCGCATGCTAGGAAGAAAGCATATTAGTAAGTGGGGAAGATAACATTAGGCATATTTGGATGCAAAGTTGGTGTTCTATTCTAAAACAGAAAAGGCTACTGGTAGATAGCTGGATCTCCATTTTGTGAATCTAATTTAAAATCTAAATGTAAATCTCCACTAAATTAAATGATTTTGGATTTAGAATAGGAAAATTCCTTAATTTCTGTCCGTGGATAAGACATATGAACTACATTTATCCTTGTTTCAAGTGAAAGTGTATTTAATGTATTCTAGATTTTTGCCTTTTCCAGTCTTGTTCATAATTTTTGAGATTGAGGGCATGTCACCTAACCTGTCCATGTTTGCATTAAGCATTTTCCCCCTGCTGTTCACGGTCCAATCAGAACAGACCTGTGACTCATTTTTGGGTCACAACCCACCAGTTGAGAGGCACTGTTCAAAACTATCATGGAAATGGATTTGATGCAGCAGAAAGATGTGGTTTGGTGGAGTAGAGTGTGTCCTCTTCATAAGTTGAGTGTGTGGATGTGTGCCATAGTACTGGAGTGGCACAAGATCAAGCAGGGAGCTGTTGACCCCAAAGGCAGGTGAGAGGCAGACAGAACACACTTGATTCGCGACATATCAGCGTGGAGGCATTGGTTCCCGCGTGTGCATCTCATCACGGATGGTCGGAGAGACAGAAAGGGAGAAAGAACTCCAGGAATACCAAAACATCCTGCAGCGCTACATTCGAATCAATAATAAACTCATAACATTTATGCTGCTCCTCTTTACAGACAAACACCACTGCATAGAATTAGTCAAAGTCTTTTCAAACAGTCTCAATGGGCAAAATGTGTAAGTTGACCCTAGTCAACCTAATCTTTTGAATCTGATCATGAAAAATATTTCTTTACCTATTGATTCTCTGATACGTTCTGTAAGTTGCATTATTATTTCATGAGATCTGGACAAGTGCTTTATTTTGGAGGTTCACTGAATAGTCTAGAAATGTTCTGTATCGTAAACCTTAACTGCCAAGATATATTTGGAATTAAGCTATACTTTGCATATAAGTAAACCACAAAGATAAAAAAAAACACAAACAGGAGTTCAAAAAATGAAACACCCCGAATATGTGCTAGAAATTTGATATGACTGATATTATAGAGCATGCATAATTAATTTGGTTATTTAAGATTGTGGCTAATTTATTATAAAGCAAAAAAATCTAGCACAAATGTGGCATTTATGAAAGGGTTATATTTAGGACAGGTCCCTGATGTCACGTTCCCCCATACATCTTAATGTGGTCAGCCGTCAAAACCAGCTCCCAGAGTGCTTTGAGGCAGCAGCAATGTTTGATTGGCTGCTAATGTGCCTTGGGATTGGCTTGATGATTGATGGACAACCCCACACAGTGTGGTCAACAAAGATGATGTTCTTTTAGGAGAAAATTATTTTGAAGGAACATCATGTCGACAGTTAAACATTATCTCACAACACAAAATGAAATAGTATTTAAAAGAACCATGTCAATTCCTGCGGTTTCCTACTTTATGCTCTCTAAAAATGCAGCATTAAAGGGTTAACAATGGGCTCAAGAGAAAGGAACCATAATTTCTTGCAGGGACCCTGCTGTGTCTGTCCAATGCAAAGTGCTGCTACAGCTTTTAGCGGCGTGACAGCAATTAGATTAGAAACTTCATTGCAGTATTGATTCTTTGATAAATGACTTCAAACACATCTGTTTGGCTCTAATAAGCAGATGAAAATTAACAGCTTGGCTCTAAATTAGGACATCAGTGTGATATTGGGAAAACATTGTGTTGAAGTGGTTGTGGTGTCCCATTTTAAAATATTGGTGGAATCTTTTAAAGAGGTCATATTGCCCTTTCTTTAAATATGCAATAAAGTAAGGTTTTAAACTTTAAAAAAAAAGTCAAGGTGCTTAAAAGGAGGTGCTTAACCTTCAAATGCAGTTCCTCTAAAATCTTTTTTTTCTTTAAATCTTCCATGTTTTGGTGAAACCCTGATACCAGAGGCAAATTGCATGTTATTTTCACTTATGTGATCCTGTATATCTTTGTAAATATACAGTCTCTTCACCACATTCTTAAGAGCAAGCACAGTCTTTAACTTGATTGTGTCGAGGCTTCCGGTCTTATCTGCTTTATACTCAAAAAAATGGTTTGAACGTGAACTAATGATTTTCAGTAAAGACTACTAATGTAAACTTGATTTGTCTACTGCACCCACTTAAGATTCTATGTTAATACAACTTAACCTGTTTAGTTTCACCCTGTGTAAAAACTAAAATGGATTAATGGAACCGGTTTCCACGCAATTTTCTAGTAAAGTCAACTAGTTTGGGTTAAGAGTGTTTAGTTGTACAAAAATGGTCCTTTATGCTGCTTGATTTTGCAAAACTGATATTTATTGTCATATTATTTTAATGTATTATCAAAATTTTAAACACACTGGTTTGTAGCACAAATGATTTGACCATTTACTGCATTTTTTTTATTCTTCCAGTTATTTACTATAGCGGCTAAGGAATCTTAAGTGCCCACACAATCACAGAAAATAGCTTACTTCTGCAGTGCTACATAAGATAAATAATATAAAAAATAAAATAAAAAGCCACACCAGAATGGGTAGCAGGGTTTTACTTAACAGGGCTGTAAATTTAGTACAAAATAATTAGGAGTCACTTAGTAGGAGCTAGCTTGGAACCAAATGTTGTTTTGTTAGTACTGATAAACTTTTATTTCTGATACATAAAAGAAAAAATAAGTGTTTGAAATTATTTTCTGCCAATAAGTTGGTAATGCTAACAGTCAACATTAGTTGTAGTTCAGTTTCAAGTAATTTCTTTAAAACTAAAAGGTTGATATAGCCGAGTATGCAGAGGATAATGTAAAACCCTGCAGTGATAAACATGTGTTGTTTTTTTCTCAGAAATGTTTTGACTACTGATGGAAACCACAGTGCCTGAGGGAGAATGGTTTAGTGTGTTTGTTTTATTATTTAAGGTATGATCTAATAGAATATTCTTAGTTTTTAGTGAAGAGCAAAAGGATAAGACCAGATCTGAAAAGGAGTCCTAAAGTGTTTGTAATTTCTTCACCTCTATATGCACCAAAAGCAAAATACCATTTTGTTTTACAAAGGGTGGTCCAGCCCGAAACTGACGCCATTGGTTGAGCAAGATATTGCCATGTTGAGCCACTCAAACAAGCAGAACACTGTTTTGAATGCGCCACAGCGTTTACATCCTTTAGAAATCAACCTTCAAATGACTTACTGTAATTGTTTCTGACCATTTAGCTGATACAGGAAAATGTGTTGTAAAATTGACAAAAATACACACACACAACCAAAAAACACACACAGAGCGCTATTCGCAATGTACATTTTTATTGCAGAGCTCTGTTACAATGAGGTCCATTATTGCTAGCTCAGTGTGTTATAAAACCAGATGGATGTAGAGTAGTATCAGCAATCAGACACTGTCGTCAATACTGGCACACGCAAATGCAGTGTAGGCTTTTTGCCTCTTTGTGTGGTTGAAATTATAGAGCACAGGTTGATGACAGTGGTCTGGCCATAGGGCATCAAATTAAATTGGGTCCTTAAGGATCAATCATATCAAAGCTTGAGGGTCATCAAGGGAGCATAGCAGTTTCCCTGTGATATAATGGGGTCATTCTCTGCGAGCCAACGGATAGTCAGTAGGGGATGATATCTGAATTCACTATAGTATTGGTAAGGCCAGAAATCTCCAAGTGAACACTGCAGAAATAGGGTGGACTGCTATTCTTTGTCTACTATTACATTTCATTGTGAATATAGAGAGGTGTATGTGTACCCCTTTAGAATTTACTGATTTTACACAATGGGTCTCTGGTTCCCAGCGTGCAACATGACAGGAATCTGCTTTACTGTCATCAATTTTTTTTACACACAGATGTTGTGTTTTTGTCCCTTTAAGTTCTGACATGTTCCCTTAAAGTACTTGTCAATAAATATTTGACCTACTATAAATAACAATCACCAATATATACAGATTCCACATTTCTCAAACTGCATCAAAACTGCAAAAATCTAAGTAGGCCTATACAACACTAAAGAACTGTGTGTGTGTGTGTGTGTGTGTGTGTGTGTGTGTGTGTGTGTGTGTGTGTGTGTGTGTGTGTGTGTGTGTGTGTGTGTGTGTGTGTGTGTGTGTGTGTGTGTGTGTGTGTGTGTGTGTGTGTGTGTGTGTGCGCGCTCTAATCAGCTTTTAAGATTCCAATCAGTTTGTATAAATCACAGAACAGAATGAACCTGCCACAATGACAATAGAAACATAATGTCAGGGTTCAAAATGCACATTGAACTTACAGTGCATACAGTAATTGTGGTACAGGAGGAGCAGCATTTACTGTGAGCTGAGCAGCTTTGAGACACTGAATCACTGCATTAAAGTGTAGCTTACAGATTTAAAGGGGTCCTTTTTATATATTTTTAAACTTTATTTAGTGTGTAATGTTGCTGTTTGAGCATTAAAAATATCTGCAAGGTTACAAAGCTCAAAGTCCACCCCAAAGGGAGATATTTTATTTACTAGAATCCACTTTCCAAGAACTACAACGAACGGTTTGTTTGAACTACAACACAATTTTTCCAGGCTTTATGAAGTCATAATGTTCCTCATTTAAATAATCTCCGTACAAAGAATACGCAGAAAACCGGACAAGGCCTGGTTGAGCTGCATTAGAGAAGACAGAGCTGTTGCTATGTCAAAGAGATGCTGTTTTTTCCACAGCTCATTTGTTTGACCTTCCTCAGGCTGACGAACCTAGAATGGGCAAAATTTATTTTCACTGTTCCTGAACATTACAATCCCGATGTGCTGAGGGGAGAGAGAGAGGAGCTATAATAATGTAAAATATGTGAAAAAGAATGTTTTTTGAACAATCAAGCATGAAAGCATATTCTCTAGTACACCCCCCCAAAAATCAAGACTTTTGCACTAAGCTATTTTATTTTGATTAACTCAGCAGCCCACATTTATTCATTTTCCTTTTTACATTCAATTTAATTAACTATTAGTGTTCCCTTGGGAGCCCCGATTTTTTTAAATATTTTGTGTGTGACAAAATTTTCTTTGTAATTTCCAGTTCATTAGAATATTAAGACAGCATTCATTAAGTGGACCAGCAGGAGGCCCACTGTCCTGCAGAGTTTAGATCCATCACTAATAAGTTATTAAGGATGGAGGTAAAATCTGCAGAACAGTGGGCCTCTAGGACCGATATTGCCCATCCCTGGTCAGGTGGACCAGTGCCACCCTGTGCCTTCGCACTACGTCTTTTACATGGAATGGCATAAAAAGATATTTTGTTTGACCACTATGGAAAAAGAGTGAAGAACAATGCATTGCTTGACCTCCTCAAGGACACACGCCAGAGGACACACAGCTAGCTGCAGGAAAGCACTATAGGAAAAGAGAGCCACTGGTGCGGTTAATACAAAAAAAAAAGGAAAAGGAGAAAAAAGATGAAAGCACTCTAAAAGCCGATGATGATGACTTCTATAAATAGCATAAATGAAACCGTGACATGTGGTGGGCTAAGCTAGGCTGCTTGAAGAAGAAGGATTGCGCTTTGGAGGTAGCGATTATTTGGTTAAATCACAGTGATTATAGCTGTTGACAAGAACATCAGTTAATGTTCTAGTCAGCTAACAGCTCATTCTCAAGCCTATTGACTAGCTATTATTCTTCTGTGAAAATCGTGTTATTTCAGGCATACCTGCTTGAAATGCGTGAAGGGAGGTGTATTCTCTGTATTTTCTGTTAACTTTGGGATTGTTTTGGGACATTTTGTAGGGTTTTCTTTTTCTTTTTTTGCCATTTGCCTTTGGTTACATCTCAGTTGGTATTAGGGGAGAGACATTCCCATCCTAGACAGTATTTGGTTTTGACCAAAATCTGTACAGTGCAAAATAAGTCACCACCTTTAATTATATAGCGCTTTATACAACACAGATTGTTTCAAAGCAGCTTTACAGTGATGACCGGAAATCACAATAACATCTTTATTTCTTTACAACATCTCATTTCGGCTGTACAGAAAATAGTATTGTTCAGCTGAAGTCAGTTCAGTGTTGTAAAGATCATCAATTATTAAATAAGTTCATTTCATTTATTAAACAGTTCTGCAGAAAAAGTTGTGTCATCGTCCAGTTCAGTTCAGTTCTCATCCAAAAGTGTCAGCGCAGTCAAATCAATGATATTGTTGAATATTAAGTGTCACCAACTAAGAGGTGACAGTGACAAGGAACCCAAATCCTTCAGGTGACAGAATGGAGAAAAAAAAAACCTTGGGAGAAACCGTCTCAGGTTACGACTGTAACCCTAGTTCCCTGGGTTCACTCGGGGTGGAGTCTCCAGTCCCCTAGCCTCAGCCCCTGCCTCGACAGGGTGTCTGCTCCTATATTCTGGCACCCTGGGATATACACTGCCCTCAGAGAGAGTATCTTCCCAGGGACCACAAGAGGATCTGGTGCACCAGTTTGCCGAGTGGATGCGAACGCAAACCCCCCTGATGATTTATGTAAGAGACCACCGATGTGTTGTCTGTACGGACGAGCACATGATGGCCCCTCAGGTCTGGAAGGAATTGTTTCAACGCATTGAAGACAGCCATCATCTCCAGGCAATTTATGTCTCCCCCAACAGGTCTGCCTGGTAGGCTTGGAGCACTGCCATCGTGTGCAGACAGGCTCCAGCTTGACCGGCTGCCGTATAAGCCTTGCCCACTAAATTAGATGTTGTCTTTAGGGGTTTATTAGGCAACACGGGAGCCTTCAGGGACGATGCTAACCCAGGAGACAGATAGCTCGGCGGGGCGTCTGTTCCGCCAGTGGCATCAACCCATAACCATATTCCTTCAGCCCCCTCATATTTGAAAATGTATGCACTTGGGGACTGAAGAGACGTGAAGAATATGGTTTATGGAAAAAATGGAAGGGCCAGTGGTGGAGATGTTATATCAGAAGTTAAAGTCGAGACCGAGAACAGAGAGGGTTGAGTCCGAGTCGAGACCGAGACCAGAGAGGGTTGATTACTAATTTACTTTTATTTACTTAGATTGATATTGGTTAAAAAATATTATCAGTTAAGGGTAAAAAGGCCACATAGTGCTGTGCTCTTAAAAAGTGCTGTTAAGGTAATTTTATTACAATTATTACGTGTACTGTACTGTAAGTATTAAGTGCTCTTGTCCACATAACATCATTGTTGTACCACAACATTAGAACTCAATCTGATTAACATTTAGTTATGGAGGGGGTGCACACGAGTCATCCGTCATCATCGTATCTGTATTCATTTTATTATTAAATTAAACGAGATTTGGTTTTCTCTGTGACACTTTTGTCCTATGTTGTAAACAGTAAATATTAAAATAACACAGTTGAGACAAATGTAGCATGTGACTTTCTGGGAAGCAGGATCACTACAGGCGGATGGCAGGTGGACAAAGTGTAAAACAGAAGCGAGGTCACTGGTGTGGGAGAGCACATGAAATAGTCCGTTGCAGACTTCTACACCGAACTAACTAAGCATTAGCTGTCAAAATGCTGAAATCTTATTTTTATCTTAATCTTTCTTTGTGCTTTATTTGTTGTTCCCTTTGTTTCGGTAATTGAAGTAGCCTACCACAGAATTTACATGTCGCAGTTTTTCCTTTTTAAAGTCGTACTGCATATGGATTCTTTGTGGCTCTTATATGCAAACTGAATAATGGATGATTTAGCAGACATTTTCAAAACATAGTTGAGTTATAGGCTCATGACATCCTGACCTGACCTGAGTCCTGCTGCCTTTGCGCTAACGTTAGTCTCAAGTCATGCACAGTTTCGCACAAGAAAATCACCAATCATTGGACTTGTCAATCTAACATCAATTTTAAGAAATATTAACATACAGTAATAATCATGAAAAACATTTTGAATTGGACTCAAGTGGACTCCGGAATAAGTCCGAGTCCTAATATGTTCGAGTATGAGTCAATACCGAGTCATTAAAATATGGTCTCGAGACCGAGTCCAAGATGAGTCGGAGTCTCAAGTACTACAACACTGCGAACAATGCTAGGAAGACTATTCCACAGTTTTGGTGCTAAATAGGAAAAGGATCTACCACCTGCAGTCGATTTTGATATTCTAGGTATTATCAACTGGCCAGAATTTTGAGATAGACGTGAAGGGCTATAATGCGTTAAGAGCTTGCTTAAGTACTGGGGAGCAAAAACATTTAGTGCTTTATAAGTAATTAGCAAGATTTTAAAATGTATGTGATGTTTATTAGGGAGTCAATGCAGTGTTGACAGAACGGGACTGAAAAGGTCATACTTCCTGGTTCTAGTAAGAACTCATTTGGACCAACTGGAGTTCGTTTTTTTTAAAGTAGAGTAGAGCCAGTAGAGAATTAAAATAATCTAGACTCGAGGTCATGAACACATGAACTAACTTTTCTGCATTTGTCACTGATAGCATATGTTCTAATTTAGATATATTTTTAAGATGGAAAAAGGTGGTTTTACAGATGCTAGAAATTTGGCTTTCAAAATTAATCATGGTCCTGTAATGTCCTGCCATGTCCTGCCTAAAGACTATAACTATAGGTTTTAAATGCATAGGTTTGCTAAAATGTTTTATCTCTAAAATAAAGAGACATCAGCCAATCAGCAATGTCATGACATCATTTTTCAGATTCTTCAGATTAGTTCAGATTAAATGCCATGTCAGATTAAACTTTTTTTTCAGTTTAGTCGTGTGGTGCTTTTGAAAATACATATTGATCTAATCCAGCTTTACAAAGACTAGCGAATAACAAATCCCCCAGTGAGCAAGCCAAATGTGTCTGTGCCAAATAAATCTTGTGGATATGAAGATAAGACTCAGCTGGTGAAGCCCTCAAAAATTGGAGACTGGTAAAATTTGTTATATTATATAAATATTTGTAATTGATAGGTTGCTTGAAAAAAAATACTTAGCATTTTGAATACTTTCTCAATGGAGAAATAAGCTTTTTACCTATATTTACAGCATCTCCCAGCCGAGGAAGACAGCCATACTTTGCTCCCATACAATTTATCTCACTGAATATCCTGTCATTCAAAAAATATGTCCGATAACAGAAGAAAATTGAGTTGAGAAAAGTGTTTTATCTTGATTTTAATCAGTAGGAATTTTCTAACAGATCATTATCCCTTCAACGTAATAACGTGCTAAACAGAACTCCATCACACACCAGTGGAAATAGAGAGTTCAGAGTCACATGAAGATATCCTTTCTTCTAAAGCGAGCTGAGAATAAATCTCGACCACCTATGCCTCCTCCTCAAAGAAGTCACTAAATGTTGCCAAAGACAAAAGGGCTCCCCTCTAGGCAAGTTGCCAAAGAACAGAGGCTCAGATAAAGTACTTCCCACGACTAATAGGCAGCCAGGGCGATCAGACTGAAATTGCATGTTTTCACATGTGGTGGGATTAATATCTGAGACATTTGCATAAGAGGGAAGGCTATTTCAAAGGACGGTACGCTGAATGTTGCCACTCATCCCACCGAGAGCAGTGCTGTGTAAATATATTGCACTTACCTAAATCTCATTAAGATGAAGAAAGATGGCTAAATTATGCTCTCCGAAATATTATTACTGAAGTCATATGTACACAAAGGGCAATACTGAGGCCAGTCATTGAATTAGTTCGACAGAGTGTCTTGAAGAGTGGGTAACCTTGTCAGACATGGCAGTGTGACATTCAGCTGAATTATGAGTAATATGCTTTGATCATGTGTGTCCACACAGAACTGTGGGTAATCATATGCTACATGAATCTTATGCTGCATGCATAATTAGTACCACCTGTCAGCAAAAAAATAAAATAAATAAACATGGTGAAATGACTGCACCCATAAGCTGGTTGATTTGGAGAGGTGTATTGATGTATGGTCAGTATGATTTTGCCAAGATATGTTCCTGGATCAACATATTTTGTCCAAAAATGTAGTCACGGCTCACTTGTGGTGCTTTTCCACTGCATGGTACGGTACGGTTCAGCTCGCTTCGGCTCGCTTTAAATGGTACCACCTCTGTTGAGGTTCCAAGCGTACCGTACCGATACTAAAATGTGACGTCGAAGCACTGTAGATCACTGATTGGTCAGACAGACAGAATCGTCACTACCAGCGTCATTGTATTTGCGAGACATCAAACCCGCTAGATTTAAATAGCCAGTAACGGCCACCGCTGTAGCACCTGTTTTAAAACTACTTGCTTGACTTACTTGAAGAAAAAAAAACTTCCAAAAAAGAAATGGCTGAATCGTGGTCAGTGGATGAGAAGTGCAGACGTTCCTCTTGTTGGTTGCCGAGGAGCGGATAAACTATAACGATCAGTCATAATCCCACCCACTTTGAAGCGGTACTAACTGCAGTGGAAAAGCAACCGAGCTAAAGCGAACCGAGCCGTGCCGCGCCGAGCTGAATCTTACCACGCAGTGGAAAAGGGAAGCGAGCCGAACCGTGCCGCGCCGAGCCGAACCGTACTGAGCCGTACCGAGCCGTACCATCCAGTGGAAAAGCGCCATTAGTCTGTGAAAAAGCAAGCAGAAAATGGACAGTGAGGATGTAAAACAGCACCTCACATCTGCTCCTCAATCAGCACTGTTTAAACATTGGCTGTTGTTGCCCATTAAAAGCTCACTTATTCAATTCTGAGAAGGAAAAAAAATATATTAACATGGACAAAGGTTAGAAGCAACAGTCTTCTGAAAGGCTAAACAGAAATGAAGCAAGGTCAGAGTGAAATGTTGGCAATGAAAGTAAATGAATTGCCCTGAAAAGGAACAGTTAAATTGAAAGTTGATCAGAGTGACCTCAAGAAAAGAACAGCCTTGATTTAAAATGTAATTCATATGGCATTAATCTTTTATTTTTAGGCCCTGATTTCTTTTTATATGGTTGGCTTTTTTCTATTTTTTGTAGATTATATTTAAATATTTAAATAATATTTTTTAGGGGCCGTTTACACAACACCGTTTTTGAGGGTTGTAAACTCTAGAGTTGTGTAGACCCTGGGCGCAACCGTAAGCAAAGGTTTTCCATTTTAAAATGAAAACGCACTAGTATAAACTGGGCCTAATACTACAAAAACGTGAATTTGTGAAAACAGGGATATGTGTAGTACGTACAGTCTGTAGGCGAGTATTGTTTCTTTACAAAGTGACATCGTCAGCTACTGGCCTGGCATGAATAACACAGCATTTTTAGTCATTTTCGCAATTGAACGGGGATCATTTTAAAAACATTGTGGTCTGTACGTGAAACCTTTCTAAAACGCAAAAAAAGTTGTTGTTTTTAAGTATATCATTGTCGTGTAAAAGTACCCTTTCTGTTTACCACTGCTAGTTTGTTTCCTTGTAGTCTAGTAGCCAGCCTATTGAGCCCCATTATGAACCCGGAAATGTTGAGTACACCAAAGTTTTATTGCATGAATGTGAAGTATGGGTCCCCAGCATACAGAAACTGACGGATGCTAATTTGCATATGTTGAGCAATTTGGATAATTAGTATAATTAGTATGGTTTCACTTCATTTGGATGGTCCCTTTAACACATTCTGTTGACTATAAGTAACGTTGCACCTATATGTCTACTAACTCTCATTAGAGTGTTAGTAGAGTATTAGTAGACTGGTAGGGTTAGGGTTAGAATAAGTTGACATGTAGTTGCATAGTTACTTATAGTCAGTAGACTGTCTGTTGGAGGACCATCACAATAAAGAGTTATCAGATATTAAGCAGACAGTACACTAATACTCTAATGAGAGTTAGCTGACATGTAGTTGCAAAGTTACTTATAGTCACCAGAATGTTCAAAAGGGACCATCAAAATAAAGTGTTACCATTAGTAATATTAGCTTATACAATATGTGAGTGGTTTTAGAGGTTTTAGAGGCTGCTTTTTAAAAATTCAGACTTCTTGTGATTTGATCAGGAAAGGATTAAAAACAGTCGATAATCAGAGTCATTGCTGCTTTTCAAGTTGTTGTGGCGTACTAATTTAAAGGTGCTCTGAGCGATGTCAGGTGACGTCACTTCTTGTTGACGTTTAAAGTATTGTCAAACAAAACGGAGGCTAGCTCGACCCTCCCTCCTCCTCATCCACGCACTAACCCCCCAAACCCCACCCCCAAATCCTTCTTGTCAGTTATTGGCTGGAACAGTTTGTTATGTTTCGTTGTGCGGGTTAGCCCAGTTTGTTTTTGTTGCCGTTTGTGGAGCCTGGGGTGTCTGCAGAGACCGGGTCTTTTTACAGTGTGTTCAGGGGACAGGCAGCCAGCGGATAGTGAGGAGATGTTTGCTGTATGTGACAAAAAATGTTTTGGCCTAAAAAACGCGTGACATCGCTTAGAGCACCTTTAACCATTCGGATCTACACTGTAAAAAAATGTTTGTTGACTTAAGTCATTATTTTGTGTTATCTTTTTGCATGGGTTTTTTTTAGTTTAACTAACTTATTTTGAAAAGTGTACCTGACAAATTTGCAAAGGTTTACCTGACATATTATAAAGTACAATGAACTGATTTAATTTAGTTGAGTAAACTTTGAATCTAAGTTTGGTCAACTAAAGTTAAGTTTTCTAAACTACATCCAATAAGTTCGGCCAACTAAAGTTAAGTTTTCTAAACTACATCCAATAAGTTCGGCCAACTAAAGTGGTGTTTTGAAAATCAAATTTTTAGCCACCATTATAGTGATCAGTGTTTGCTTTAGTTGGGCTCGTGACCCTTAAACTGTTAACATTATAGTTTGTTCGGCAGTTGTATCTGAGTTATAACTGCCAGATGATCAAAGAGAAAAGGTGATTCCGATGGTGTTGGTTATGATTTAACATACTCATTACTTGAGAGTTTTTTAGTGATTCTATAGCAAACAATATTCAAGCTTTTTTAATATAGTCCAAAATATTTCTTAAAAGTTTTTCTGATCAAAACACTCTGAAAAAAGATTTTTATTTAGACACACTGACATCAATAATCAGCCTGTGAATCTCAACAATGGTGACAATTATAAAGCATGTTGCAGTGCATTCTGGGTGCCATCATGCATAGCGGTATGAATAAATTATGATCTGAAATGTCTTAATAATATCCTTTTCCTAATTGAATATTCCGTTTGTCACCATTGTTGAGATTCATACACTGATTCTTTATGTCTGTGCCTAAAAAAGGCACCAAAAAAAAGTTGATCAGAACAACTGTTAATAAATCCTTTGGATTATTTAGACATTTCTAGATCTTGTACTGAAGAATCACTTTGATGTTGTTATCAACATTATACAGGTAAAGTCAGAGATAAGGCTTTAAATGAGCTTTGTGATGCAAGTCAAGTGATGATTATGTCAAAATCATTTTGACATAAATGATTTTCTCCTTTGGTGATTCTGCTTGTTAACATCAGGTGTCTTCAATAATGGTCAATCATCACTCAATGAATCACTTAATTAGCTCTTTAACTTTAACACTCCCACTTATATTAACAAGCCATATAAACTCCCAGGAGAGTTCATTTAACACTGGAGTTTTTGCTGTGAATAATTCTGAAAAAAATGCTTTTACTAATGTTCATTTGCACTTATGAATTTAATGTATGATTTATTATTATATTATTTGTTAACAGAAGACTATGAAATGCTTATTACGGACTAAAAACTCGCAACAATCACTTTCACTATATAAAATGTCACACTTACTCTGTATCAGTCTATTTCTTCTGAAGACACGTGTAAGGAATTTTTTTGTGTGTAATTTAATGAATCCGTGCTTATAATTGTAAAAACATTGTTGAAGTTGAATATTTAATGTTTGAAGCGGTTTTAAAAGGTTGAAGTTTAGGTTTTAAGACCATGCAGTCTACCAGACTGCAAGATAGATAGATAAATTAAGTTTAGTTTACTATCAAAGCATTAGAGTATAATTGAAGTAAAACCTGCAGAAAATGTAGTGCAGTTGTTTCAACTTACATTTATAAGTTAAAATAACAAGTATACTTGTTCATTCAACTTTCAGTCTAGTTGAGGACAAAAAAACTTAAAATTTATTGTTGTCTGGACAATCTAGTTATGTCTACTCAAAAAAATAAGTTGAAATAACTAAATTGCTAAAATATTTTTTACAGTGTAGGGTTAAGTACTTTCAAAACAAAGAGAGATGGCTTGATCAGGTCTAAATGTCGGGAAAGAAGTGTCTGTTTGCACCATGCAGTGGCAAAGATAGCAACTTTAAAATATCTGGGTCCAAAGGAATCGCTACTCTGCTAATTAAGAGCGAGGAGCTCGGAGACACAGCCATACATGAGACTTTATCAAACATTATTGCTACTGATGGTGTTTCATCAGCTTCTGTGCTATGTCACAAATCTTGCTACAGCTCATAAATTTCTCGTTCTAGAAATGTGAGCAAACGCAAGTCAGACTCATATCAGAGTCAGCCTGGAAAGCGAATCATTAGTTCTCAACTCTCTGCCTTTGAGTATTCAAAACAGTGCTTGTTCTGTGGTCTTATTTGTGAAGAATAAGACTCAAAAAATCCAAACAGGTGGAATCCAGTTAAAAAAAAATGTCAGGCTTTAGATAGGTCAGGCCTTCCATCCTTCAAAGATGTGATTTTGTCTAAATGTGATGAACGGCAGGATGATTGGGCAGAAGTTGTGAAGCTACGGGTGAATGGCATCATGGACCTACCTGCAGCTGATGCTCAGTATCACTCCAAGTGTTACAATGCTTTCAGGAAGATACCTATTGACTCAAGTGCAACTGCTAGTAAATCAATTGACTGCTGCCTAGCTTCGGTCATAGACCACATGAGTGCAAACAAGTCAGTGACTTGGACTGTCTCCGAATTACATGATGTTTTTGCAGCTAATTCTGGGAATTTGTGCCGGAAGCAAATGCTAGCCAACCTATGTGATTATCATGGTGATGCCATTATTGTACTGAGAGTTGAAGGATGACAGACGATTATTGGCTTTAGGCAGTACATAGGTAAATCACTCAAATTAGTAGGACAAACTGGCCTCTCCAATGACGACGATGATGACGTACGTCAACAAGGTTGTCAGAAAAGTGAGGGCAGAGGTCCAGAATATTCCATTGCCTTGTGAATACGACCTTGGCAGCTTTACGCATGAAAGGGTCATTCAAGATACAAGTCCAACTCTCTAAGACTTGTCTTCAGTCTTGTGTCCAGGGATGAAACGGTGACCAAACCTGCACTCACACTTGCTCAATGCATCCAGCAGCACATCAGTAAAAGCTGGAATCAAACATCTTTGAGGCTAGCTGTAAAACTTCATCATAAGTATGGTAGTTAAGAACTGATTCGGAACCTAAATGAGCATGGTCTTGTTGTAACATATGATGAGGTCCTCCGGTTCCAGAAGTCAGTTGCCAAATATGCCTCAGATGATGCAGATAAGTACATGCAGGTATTAGGACTGGAGAGGTACATTTGCCCTATTCACAGTTGGGGTGATCATTTTGAACTTGTAGTCTTCACACCCAATGGTTGCCGCACAACACATGCCATTGCCACTCAGTTTGTGCAAAATCCTACAGGGATCCTGTTCCCTGGAGTGGCGATTCCAGATGGTGGGATTACATTACTAAAAGTACCCCGTCTGACAAAGCTCCAAGCTGAGAAATTCTGTCCGGTAGCTAACAGCAATCTTGCCATTGAACATTATACAGGCCCTAAGAAGCTGACTCCACCCGCTCTGAAAAAAGTGCCAAGAACAGCTACTGTTCAAGAGAGCATCCAAGAGAGGTTTTCTAGAGCACAGATGCTTCCTTGGCTCTGTCAGCTCCATTCTACTCCTCTTCTCCTGGACTGGTCAGCCTACAATGTTGTGCAAGATTGTCACAGTGATGAAGGTGTGTCTAAAATGAAGATTTTAAGTGTCTTTGGACCATTGCTCGACTCACCTCCTCCTCATCCTGATACAGTGCTCCGTACCATTACATACCTGGACACATCACTCAAGCGGCTTTGCATGAGCTACAGTCATATAACATTTTACATGCATCTGTACAAGATTGCTTGCCAGATCAAATTGGGTGACCCACAGCGATGGGCATCAGTGGTGCTCAGCCCTGGAATGATGCACACCCTGATGTCATTCATTGGCTCAATTGGGGAGTTGATGAATTCAACAGGCCTTGAGGAGCTTGTAGGTGCATCATTTGGCGGCCTGGCATCTATCTTCAATGGAAAGGCCTGCCCTAAGGCCATGCAAGCCTTCCGTATGGTTATGTATGCTCTTCTTCATGAATTCTGAAAGGAGGGAGAAAAGAGTCATGTAGTGTTTTTAGTTCGGGACAATAATCAGACCAAGGAAGAAGTTCTCAAAACGTCTTTACTCTTCAACATCCTAATACAGACTACCAAATTACCGAAGCCGGTTCGCTCAGGAAACGTCAAAACTCGTTTTTATAATAAACCGTAATATAATTACTGCATTTGCAATACTGAGCCACGAGATGGCAATCTCTACCTGTTAATTACACCATTCTATCTATTACACTCCTTCCGTTTTAGCTTTTCCCTTAAACATACCCCTTTTTAATTTAGCAATAATTAACAACAACTAACCTTTCATTTTACTCAACCAAAATAAATCTACTGCCCTGAACATTTTATACATTTTGCAAATGAACGTTCTATTTGCACAACAAAAATGTCACTTGGCAGCTTAACATTTACTGGAACAAATTAGCATTTCCATACAACATACTGCCAGTTATAAATCCAGTTTTTTAGGTGGTACCCGGACCCTTTCTGGGTACCTCCGTTTCTCAGGTGAGCTTTTGCTTTCTGTGTGCGATGGTGACACATCGACAACCTGTTCAGCTGGTTTAATGAGAACCGTAGCCGGTATTAGCTTCACTGGTGCACTGGGGACAACAGCTGGAAAAACACAGTCCCTGGTGACTGGTGGTTCATTCTCAACCACTGGTGAGGGCAAAACTTTTTGAATTTGTTCACCCTTTTCTCGCTATGGCAATATGTCGTCGACATGCACTGTACTTTGCCTCTGACCCTCCTGTACCATGTATGTGACAGCTCCCAGTCTTTTCAGCACTTTTGCCTGAATCCATTTCTCCTCTCCTCCCCTGAAATTTCGGACACAAACAGCTTCCCCATCCTGAAAGAACCGAAGACATGAACCACCACTGTCATGATGACGTTTCTGTGTAGCTTGTTTCTCTTCAACCCAACTGGCAAGCTTGGGCTTAAGCAAACTGAAACGGGTCCGAATCTGGCACTTCAGAAATAACTCAGCCAGAGTCCGACCAGTCACTGTGTGGGGTGTACTGCGGTACATGAGCAAAAAATTTGCAAGCCTATGACTAAGTGGTAAAGAAGCCTTTTTCTCCGCCTCCAACACATCCTTTGTCAATGCACGTTTCAAAATCTGCACTGACCTCTCTGCAGCTCCATTTGATGCAAGATGGTATGCAGGTACAGCAGTGTGTTTGATACCGTTTCCCTCCAGAAACTGTGTAAACTCCCTCGACACCAGCTGTGGACCATTATCTGAGACCAGCACTTCTGGCAGTCCATACGCAGAGAACAGGCTTCGCAGCACTACAATGGTGTTTTGAGATGTGGTGGAAGACATGGGAAAAACTTCTAACCACTTTGAATGGCTATCAATAACCACCAAAAAATACTGTTTATCCTTCTCTGCTAAATCAATGTGAATTCTCTGCCACACTCTTTCCGGCCACCTCCAGTGGTGCAGCGGTGCGACTGCTGGCATTTTCTGAACAGCTTGGCAGATAGAGCAACCTTTCACCAGCTCTTCAAATTCCCCATCACAGCCAGGCCACCACATGTAACTGCGAGCGAGAGCTTTCATGCGGCAGATACCTGGGTGCACATCATGAAGGTCTTCCAGTAAGCGCTGTCGATAACCTGCGGGTATGATGACTCGCCGGCCCCAAAGAATGCAACCTTGTTCCGCTGACAACTCCTGCCTGCGTATGAAAATAAGGCCCCAGTGCTTCCTCCTGAACATGACTGGGCCATCCATTCATTGTGTAGCTCCACAATTTGTTTAGTGTAGGATCTTTTAAAGTAGCTCTCTCAATGTCTTTCGCACCCACTGGTAGTTCCTCCATGTGTGAGAAGTAAAAAATACCTCCCTCTTCTCCTGTGTTGTCGAATGAGGCAGTGGGTAGGCGAGACAGAGTATCAGCGTTTGCATGATCAGCTGATCTCCTGTACTCAATATCATAGCTTTATGCCATGAGGATGAGAGCCCAGCGTTGCATACTTAATGCTGCCAACGTTGGAACTGATGACTTTGGTCCAAGGATAGTTAACAGCGGTTTGTGATCTGTAATCACTGTGAACTTCCTCCCATAGAGGTATTTATAGAGTTTCTTAACTCCAAAGATGATAGCCAGTGCCTCTTTTTCGATTTGGGCATATTTTCTTTCAGCCTCCATTAACGTCCTTGATGCAAAGGCTACCGGCCGTTCCTCTCCATTGTCCATGACATGGGAAATTACCGCCTCTACTCCATAGGGTGACGCATCACAGGCAATCCGGAGTGGCAACCGTGTGTTGTAATGCACCAACACCTTACTTTGCTGTAATAGCTGCTTTGCATCTTCAAATGCCTTAGCACACTCCGAAGTCCAAACCCACTTTGCCTCTTTTCTCTGGTCCAGCTCTTGTAAAATCTGGTTTATTACAGACTGAAAAATCTCAGGTGCACTGGAAACACCATAGCTGAGGCGATGAAATTTATAAGTATAAGTTATAAATTTATAAGGCCCTTATAAGTGTTGATCGTCAGATACTTCTCCGATTCCCTATCTAACATCAGCTGCTGGTCAGCATGAGACAGGTCAAGCTTACTGAATGATGTTCCTCCTGCTAAAGTAGCAAACAGATCTTCGGTGTTAGGCAGTGGATACGTCTGCTCTTCTATACACCGATTAATACTGACCTTGTAATCGCCACAAATCCTAATTGTTTTGTCTGCTTTTGGCACAGTTACAATCGGAGAGGCCCACTCACTCATTTCAGTCTTTGAAATCACCTCCATTTTCTCCAACCTGTCCAACTCCTTCTCTACTGCTTCCTTTAATGCGTAAGGAACAGGGCGAGCTTTGCAAAGGATTGGTGTGGTCCCTGGTTTTACGCGGATTTTGGTTTAAAACCCTCTATGCAGCCTTGTTTCTCAGAGAAAACTGCCTGGTAGCGCTGTAACACCTCGTTGACTCCTGGGGTCCACTCTGCCTGTGTGAACACCCTGTGCACTGTGAAAATCTGTTTCCAGTCCAGGTGTAGTTCCTTAAGCCAGTTCCTACCAATCAGAGCTGGTCTACTTCCTTCAGTTTGAGAAATGGCTTTTCCTTTTCTACATGCACGTGCTATGTGTCCAATTTTGGAGCAGGAATGACACTTTTCATTCTTGAATCTGCAGTCACGTGCTGAGTGTCTTCCACCACATCGGTAGCATGTCTGTGATGTCCCAAAATTACTTTTTTCTCCTTTTTGGCCTTTGCTTTGAGCTTTATTATCATTATGTCGTCTAAACTGTCCTTTCCTCCCCTTTTCAGAAAAACCTGCACTTGACAAGACATTTACCTGATGAGCCTGGCTATGTCCAGAAAACTCCATCGATTTCTTTGACGCCAGCTCCATTGCTACTGCAATCTCACAAGCTTTCGGGAAAGTCAGATCCTTTTCAGACAGCAATCTGCGCTGCACTGCATCCAAGCGTAATCCACTCACGAAACGATCTCTCAGCGTCATGCAAATACTGTCCAAACACACAAGTAGCTGATAACTGCTTCAAAGCTACCACATAATCAGAGACAGTTTCCCCCTCTCTCTGGTTACACTTTTGGAACCGAAAACCTTCCGCGATTACAATCAGTGCTGGCTTTAATGTGTGCTCAGTGCTCTCACCAGATCAGAATACTCCATAGTACTTGGTACTACCAGATTTTTCAACAATTTATAAGCATCCGCCCCAATCACAGAGAGAAACACACACACCTTCTTTTCATCCTTGATTTCGTTTGCCAACATCCACTGTTCCTGACGTTCC
Organism: Meda fulgida; assembly: GCA_030578275.1. Taxonomy (NCBI): domain Eukaryota; kingdom Metazoa; phylum Chordata; class Actinopteri; order Cypriniformes; family Leuciscidae; genus Meda; species Meda fulgida. The sequence goes on along the minus strand of CM060635.1, from coordinate 26,941,925 downwards.
ATATATGACTCAAAATCCTCCTTCGCGTCATTGTATTCATCCACGCGACAGACTGGCACAGCCAGTTTACTTTTTTTTTTCTTTCCGAGGCTAACTGCTAACTGTTAATCCACACGTGCCTGGTTCCTCCAAAAAAAAAAACATATTTTCCTTTTACCACGACCAGTGTACGGTTCCTTTTACAGTGCAGTGCAGTGCCGCAGTGGCATTCGTTTAATATCCTCGTCGCCATTTGTAGTCCCAAGGAAGCCAGACCAAGGAAGAAGTTCTCAAAACGCCTTTACTCTTCAACATCCTAATACAGACTACCAAACTACCGAAGCCGGTTCTGTTACGCTGTAGGCAGGAATGAAGCAGAGAGCGAATCCAAATAATCCGCACTTTAATAATCCGGGGTAAACAAAGAAACTCAACACAAAGCTACAGGCAACATTAAACAATAACCGACAGCAAACAACTGAAACACAGGGGTTTAAATACACAGACAAACAAGCTAAACAAGATAACAAAGGGGCGTAATAAGAGACACCTGGGGAGACTAATAAACCTACCGAGGAACAGCTGAACATGAAAAGACATGGAAACACATGACAGACAACAACAAGGAACAAAATCCAAAACCCACACCCTGAAATTGGATCAGTTTGGATCCAATTATTTGGCATATGTTCACATCTCTCTCAGTCATTGGATGATATTTACAGTGATACAGTAGCATCAGAGAAGACTGTGTCCAACAGACACAAAGAGGAGGGTGAAGCACGACTGGAGTTGGATGCTGAGGACCGCTCTAAAATTGTGAGGATGCTGTAGGAAAACACAAATCCACTCATGACAGAGAGCACTTTGGTCTACCACATCATACGTAAATGGACAGGTGGCTGATGAAAAAGTGAATGTGCAAGATGCGCTGAAGATTGGCCAGGCTATGTGTGAAAGGTTTTCTTCATCACTTCGAGGCATTTCATAGACCCATCTCTAACAAGGTACACTGTAAAACCCAACAAGTTAAGCTAACTCATTTCATTTGAGGAAACAGATTACCTCAATTCATTTAAGTTTATAAAAAACAATAGTTATGAGTACTCTGAACTTATTTTATTTGAGTTTGCTAAAACAATATTATTTCTTAATACACAATTAAACTTTACGCTGCATTTAATACTGTATATAGCTGAAACTTCACTTTATTGAGTAAAAACAGTGAAATGACAAAGTTTAAATGAACTCAGAGCACTTGCAGTTACTGCTAGCTCACAATATCACACACAAAGTCAAATCCAATGAGTTAAGCTAACTCATTACATTTGAGGAAACTTATTACCTCAATTCATTTAAGTTTATAACAAACAATAGTTATGAGTACTCTGAAATGATTTCAGTTGAGTTCACTAAAAGTAGATATTGCAGTCAAGAAATTAAGTGATTAATTAAGTGATCAATGAAGTGATTGTTGAGCATTAGTGATGAACACCTGCTGTTAACAAGCAGGTCACTGAAGGAAAGAGAAACACAAGAACTACAGCTGACTTCCAACCACAACATTAGATGAAATCACTGAAGATAAAATATGTTTAAATCTCTGAAGATCTCAGAGGAGGATTGAACAACTCCACAAACAGCATTACCAGCTTCACTTATTAACCAATTTAAATTATGAGTTATTGAGTTATTTGAGTCATGCATCTACAGAAGGTGTTATTGTGAATGAAAAGAGGTTTAGATGAAGATGATTTATTGGGTTTCATTTAAAGACACCATGATAGTGGTCAGTGTTTGCTTTAGTTGGGCTCTTGACCCTTGACTTTATAACACCAGTTTTTCCTCTGGCTGCTGGAACTGAGTGTTTATATAACACACTTGTTATGGCACAAAAGCCAAAAGAAAATATGAGCATGTGGTTGTGTTTTGATGATGATTTATAGAAAGATGAATTATCATTTGGTGTCTTGATTTTATGGTCTTTTCTAGAGAATAATTTCTGATTAAGCTGGTGATATATAACTTGTATTATTCATTATTAAAGAACTGTGATCTTTCTCCTGTAAGGCCCAGTGTTGTCACAATCAGATTTTAAAAACCTCTATGGTATCAAGCTGACTTACACAGACATCAAGAATCAGCATATGAATCTCAACAATGGTGACCATTAAAAAACTATTCATGCTGCAATGCATGCTGGGAGCAATGGATAAGGTTTGTATTATGGTAGTACCCAGCATGCTTTGCAGTATGAATAGGTTTTTAATGATCACCATTGTTGAGATTCATATGCTGATTCATGATATCTGTGTTAGTTTTGGTAACGAATGACATTTTCTGCAAAATCCTTCATATTATCTGATAGTCATAATATTGCTAGTTCTTATACTGTAGAATTGCAGTTTCAAATCAAATTAATTTATTACCCTTTTAACCAGAGACTAAACTCTGAATGAGATCACTGAATCAAGTCATTAACTGATGATTGTCATCATCAAAATTTGACCACCATTCCCAATCATATTTTTCCTTGAATTTTGTGCCATAATAAATGTTTGATAAACACTCAATTACAGCAGTCAAAGAAATACTTGTACTCTATAGTCAAGGGTCAAGAGCCCAACTAAAGCAAACACTGATCTCCATCATGGTGACCTTAAACCTTGTAGTTCTTGTGTTTCTCTTTCCTTCAGTGATTCTGCTTGTTAACAGCAGGTGTTCATCGCTAATGATCAATTATCACTTAATTGATCACTTAAGTACAATTATTATTCAATTATCATTCTGGGATCTGAAATGTTCTATAACTCATTCAGTTTGAGTTCTGTTTCAGTCATTCAAGCCACTTCAAGTTTTTCAGTGTTATTTGAGTGCAGTGAACCCAATTTAATTGAGTAAATATATTGTTAGGTTTTACAGTGATGAGCTTAGTTGATGTCATCTCATTGGGTGTCTTAAAGAGCTACCCCATTAATATGTATCGTACAGTTCCAGGATCCAAGTTATGTCAAATACCCGCATTGCTTTTTCATCCAGAAATGCATAACATTCAGCCTAACAAAGATTCATTGTTTATCCAAAAAGCAATTTTGAATCTTCAAAAGTGTCAGGAGGGTAGTCAGCCTCACTACACCCTGAAAACAATGGATCAACATTCACAAGAGCACTCATGATTCTGAAATGTTAGATTATTTTGTTTACCATAAAAATAACCTAGAATTATGACTGAAAGTAATCAAAATGTGCCTAAATAAATCAAAATATGTAATAAAATTAGCTCTTTGGAATCTGAAAATGGCAGAAATTAAATCAACATCCTCTAAAACCTCTAAAACTACTGACATATTGTAGAAATTGGCCATTTAGTGCAAAATATGTGGTCAAAATGGACGATTAAGCTAATAGTGATAATTATGCAAATTATGCACATTTCTCAACATATGCAAATTAGCATCTGGTAGTTTGGTTACTCATTGTGATCATGTATGTCTTTTTTTCTTCCTCGTTTACCTGTGTATTAATGCCCTCAGTTTAGAATCTGGTATTGTCTTTGCGTTCTGTGAAATTGTCACGTTTCTTGCTACCTACTGGATTACCTTCGTGGTGTTGTGTTAAATAAAGTGATAAGCTGCAGATAGATCTTTATCTCCTCTATCTTGCTTGACCCTATCTTGCTTGAAAAGAAAGAGAGGCTGGTGCCAAGACAGGTGCAGAAGAAGGTCATGTGACTTCGTACACACTCACACATGCTAGATGCAGAATTCTGTTGAAATCAAAAAAGGAAAAAGGAAAAGGATATCATTGAGATTTTTTTATTTTTATTGTTCATTTGATGATCTAACTTTTCAGAAAATGAGGTGATTATCTGATTCATACTATACTTTTTCATGGTGTAATATGAATTATTTAACACCTTTAATGTGATGCAGTTTAATCATCTGATGATCTAAAAATAACATGAATATGAGGAAAGAAACTATTACAATTATCAGGGCCTGAATCTGAAATGTGCAGATAGTTATAGGTTCATTTTAGGCAACTCCGATTCCATGACTTACTGATAGGACATTCATAGATGTATTATGTAATCTAAGAAGTTAAAAAAATGTATATTGGTAAATATTTGTTTTTTGTTGCGATATAGTCATTTGGGTTATGTCGTTTTACCTACATTTCCTTTTTATAATTAAATTGTGCATTCACTTTTCTAAAACGCTAAATGTATTTTCTGAGAAAATGCAGTATTTGCACTTCATGTAGTTTCTGTCCAACCCCATTAAACTTTGACACTCCTCATATTAAAAATCAGTATTTAATTAAAATGATTCAAGATTTTTGGCACAGTGCACAAAACTACTGACTGTGAATAATGTGGCGTCGTAAGATGATAGTTGCTAGTTAAGGTCATTATCACAAATTAATTAATTTATCAGTTATTACATCAGTTTTCACAATGACAACTCAGAAACCTTTTTAATGTAACAGGGCTTAAGGGTGTCACAGCTTGGGTTGCAAAATAAATGGTAACACTTTATTTTGATGGTCCCTTTTGAACATTCTGGTAACTATAAGTAACTTTGCAACCACATGTCAAATAACTCTCATTAGAGTATTAGTGTACTGTCTGCTTAATATCTGATAACTCTTTATTGTGATGGTCCTCCAACAGACAGTCTACTGACTATAAGTAACTATGCAACTACATGTCAACTTACTCTAACCCTAACCCTACCAGTCTACTAATACTCTACTAACACTCTAATGAGAGTTAGTAGACATATAGGTGCAACGTTACTTATAGTCAACAGAATGTGTTAAAGGGACCATCCAAATGAAGTGAAACAAATAAATATGAGATGGGTTAGGTTTATAAACGCAGCTAAATTTGTATACAGAACCTAAAATACTCTGTAAATTACAATCTGATACAATCTAAACACAATCTGAGTTATATTAAATAAAATATCCTGGCTCTCCAAAGCTTTTTAATAGGAGTGAATGGCACCATAGCCATAGAGCTTGAAGCCCAAAAAAGCGCATCCATCATAAGTAATCCATACAACTCCAGAGGGTTAATAAAGGCCTTCTGAAGTGAAGTGAAGTGATGTGTTTTTGTAAGAAAAATATCCATAATTATAACTTTATAAACTATAATCACTGGCTTCCGGTAACGGCAGTATGTGAGTCTAGTTCCAGTGACCTCTGACCCGACGCATGACGTATGATGTAGGAGAAGTGTAAGCTTCGGTGAGAGTAGACGCCTCTCATGGTTCAAACAAATAGAGCTGGGCAACAAACTCAAGCTCCTCTACTCTTGTATTGAAATCCCCCAACATTTCTCTTTAAAATTCTCATTTTAGACTCATTCATGAGTGGCGTTTTGTTTTGCTCTATCCTCTGCACTTCTGTGTTCATCAATACGTCATGCGTCGGGTCAGAGGTCACTCTTCCACAAGGAACTTGACGTGTGTACGGCCGTTTCCCTAGTAGCCAGTTATTATAGTGATTATGATTGCAGAGTATTTGTTTTAAGTACATAAATATGTAAATCTTTTTTTAGTACACTTAACATAAAATAAATGAATTTCAAGTACATTTAAGTATATTTATTTTTCACTAGGGTGATGATTACAAACGATAAACGGATACTGTTACGAATAGTAACTATTATGCACAATAACTAACTATATAAATATTGGTACTTTACAAGACTGTAACTGCATATTTAGAACTGGGGGGAATAGTGAATGATCACTTGAAAAGACTAATGGCCCTATGGCTGTTCCTTGTGTGTCTGCATGGTTTTTACAACTGTAGTTCTGAGGTGGGAAAATATAATTTCTTCAGAGTTTATCCGTAACTTTTTCAAATATGATTAAAATAATAAAAGCACAAATGGGCCAAAGAAATTACAAATTACCAAAGAACAGGGCACTTATTTATGTGCTATAGAATTTGAATGAAGAAAAGCATATTGATTAGAAGTGGAAATTGCACCAACTTTGGGGAATTTACAGAATCAACTCAATTTGCTCAAAATGGGGCTTAATGAATGTCTGTTTATTTTGGATGGTTCCTGTGTATGGCATCACAGTGATGCCTGCAGACACAGCAAGGTCAGACTAGAAAACAATGAAACTGACTCCTTTCAGCTTAACAGGCCAGGAAACAAGGACATGAATATCTCTTCCAGCAATAAAAGCACTCAAGCTGCTTTACAGCTGGTATCAGCATGCAATACACAGTACATAAACTGCCATCACACATAACATCAGTTTAGTTTTTGCACATTAAGAATGGCAGACCTTATCATTGTAGAATGTATCTGAATACCCTAGTGAAAACCCCTATACTAAAATATACACTATATTGCCAAAAGTATTGGGACAACCCTCCAAATCATGCAGCAACACACAGTACATAAGAAAATTAATTTAAAACGTCCAAATTATTTTATTCATTGTCATCACCACAAATGTAAACAATAATTACTGCCACCACACATAACATCAGTTTAGTTTTTGCTCATTAAGAATGCCAGACCTTATCATTGTCTATCTGGGTGCCCCAGTGAAAAAAACTATACTAAAATGTATGTAAAATACATTTATTTCATACTAAGTAGGCTACTACAAATCCATTAACATATTTACTGACATATTGCTTGACACTTTACTAATATAAATATTATAATTCTGGAGTACTTCTTTATTGCACAATGCACATTTCTTAATATTAAGCCTAACATGTGTATAACTATTAGTAATGATAGTAGTAAATATAGTTGATCACTGTATAATATTAGTCTTTAAATGCAAGATATGTATAGTGTACCTAAAGTACGCTCAAAAATAATAAAATAATTTAGTTTAAATCCCTTTCCCCAGGTATGAACAATAGTCAAGTCAAGTATATAACACTTTTCACAATATACATCATCATCGATTCAAGGTAGCTTTACAGAAAGGCGTACTGTTATGTGTGTAATGTCTTAGTGCTTTACCATAGAGAAGGTATTAGGGCGCGGTAATATGACAACATAACATTACGATCCTCCAGACTTTAGATAAAGCTGTATTGTAATTATAGTGTTTCTTAGCACATAGGCCATATCAGAGCTGCAGTGACTCTTCAGAGCATCCAAAGGCAATTAAGCGGTTTAATATTGGACGGAGTTGTTGTGCTATACTTTTAATTCCAATAATAATGATCAATAATAGAATAATGAGCTGATATTAATCTGCTGTTAAAAAAGCGTTCTCTTAGCTGTGATACTTGTTGTTCACTGAACACTGTTCTCTCTCTCTCTCTCTCTCTCTCTCTCTCTCTCTCTCTCTCCCTCTCTCTCTCTCTCTCTCTCTCTCTCTCTCTCTCTCTCTCTCTCTCTCTCTCTCTCTCCCTTATTCTTTCTTCCTTTCTCACCGAAACCAATGAGGCATTGCACAACCATTTTCAGGCTCTATTCCTCTGTCAGAACCACCATCTGAAGGTGTCCCCTCACCCTCCCCCTTCCCCTGAACCAAACCAGACCAGTCTGGATAATGAATTATGTAATGCCTGCTTTTGTAATCTTTGCCTCTCCTGCCTCCCGGCCCAGAGAAGAGAGAGAAAATTACAGGCGGTGAATGTGTTGCATTAGGGATAACAATCACAATAAGGGCACCACAAAGCTGTTAAATAAAACGCATTAACCTCAGAGACATTGGGTGGTTTTATTGGGATTCCTGCAAAATGGTGTCACCTTGGAGTCTCTCTGTATGTGTTAACATGTCAGTTCATCGTGGGGGGGGGGGACCTCAAGGTCGGGGAACCAGTAAAGTACTAGTCAAAAGACTCGTCCTCATTATGGCTTATTATGCCCAAGAACCGGCCTTACAAACAGGAAAGGAAAGTCTGACAGACATCCTAAGTGACTAGTAACTGTTCATTCTATTGTTAATTTCAATTTCTCTCTATCCATAATTAATAAGCATTATTTCACAGATATAACACAACTAAGCAGAATAATACTGTCCAGCTGTTATATAGTATATATACGGAATATACTGTCTTCGCTGTAAAAAGTGAACGTGCAGTTTTTGCTTTAAGGAGGTATTTCTACCTGATTCTACTTACAAATTCTAATTGTGGGTTTGTAACCGACTTCAATCAGTTTTATGGAACATAAATCAAGGGGATGTTGTTTTAACTGAATTGAGTTACATTGACCCAACAGCCTCTTTTGTGAGCCTCCTTGGCACTGTCTTAGTGTGAACGTGGGTAAGCCTCCCCTCGCTTCGAGAGGCGTTGAGGTTTTCCATTCTTAAAGCTCGGAAGGCAGCGGTATTGAGTTGCAGACCCTGGAACGGGAGCATCGTTAGGTCTCCGCTATTCTTTGAGTTTTCTGTTGAGCCTCCGCTCTCAGCCAGGGACTTAGTTGTAGGCCCCTGTGAGCCTCCTTAGTTTCTGCACTCATCTGGAGCGTCCTAGGGCCTCCTCTCAAGTAATTGGGCTCTATGTGAGCCTTCTTGATAGCTGTCTTGAGTGTAGTATGTAGTTAGGCATCCTCTTACTTCGGAGAGTCATTATGCTGTGGTCTTCGTTCTCAGGGCTTGACCAGGCAGGAGTGCTGAGTCGTTAGGCTCTCTCTGAGCCTCTTTGGTCACTGCCTTTACGTAGACCATTGCCAGGCCTCCTCTCGGTATAGAGAGTCGAGTTATAGAGGCCTCCGCTCCTCATAGCTCCACCAGGATATTGACATCAGGTAGTAGGCTCTGTGAGCCTCCTTGTAAGCTCTCATTAGTGTAGGACATAGTTAAGCCTCCTCTCACTTATGGGAGTCGTCATGCAGACCTTGAGAGACCTGAGAGTTGAGGCCTCCGGCCTCAGAACTCGACCAGGTACTAGGACTGAGTAGTTAAGCTCTCTCTGAGCCTCCTTGGTTACTGCCTTCATTAGGGAATGTCGTCAGGCCTCATCTCGCTAAGAGAGTGTCTTTACAGAGGCTCCTCTGAGTTCCTGGTGTAGGACGTAGTTAGGCCTCCTCTTACTTCAGAGAGTCGTAAAGCTGAGGCATTCGTCCTCAGAGCCAGGCAGTAGTACAGAGTAGCTAGGATCTTTCTGAGCCTCCCTGGCTACTGCTTTTAGATGGAGTGTTGTCAGGCTTCCTCTCGCTATAGAGAGTCAGGTTATAGAGGCCTCTGTTCCTCAGAGCTCGGCCTGGATAGCGATATCAAGTAGTTAGGCTCTCTTCGACCCTTCTTGGTAGATGTCCTGGGTGTAGGACATGGTAAGGCTTCCTCTCGCTTCAGAGAGTCGTTATGCTGAGGCCTCCATCTTCAGAGCTTGATCAGGCAGCAGCGTTGAGTCGTTAGGCTCCCTCTGAGTCTCCTTGGCTACTGCCTCTTTTATGGAGCGTCGCCAGGCCTCCTCTCGCTTAGAGAGTTACTTTTGTAGAGGCCCCCGCTCCTCAGAGTTCTGCCTGGATAGTGATGTCAAGTAGTTAGGCTCTTTGGGAGCCTCCTTTATAGCTGTCCTAGGTGTAGGACATAGTAGACCATTTTAGAGAGTCGTCATGCTGAAGCCTTGGTCCTCAGAGCTTGGCCTATGCATGCCAAGTTGTTAGGCTTTCTGTGAGCCTCCTTGGTTGCCGGAGCTTCGTTAGGCCTCTTCTCGCTGAGAGAGTTATTTGCTGGGGCCTTCGCTCTTCAGAGTTCTGCTAGGAAAGCATTGTGAGTGGTAGGCCTCTGTGAGCCCCCTTGCAAGATGTCCTAAGCATTAGGTGTTGCAGGCCTCCTCTTGTATTTGAGAGTAATCAGTACTGAGGCCTCCGCTCCTAGAGCGTGGCTATGCGGTAAGGTAGTATGCTAGGTTGTTTATGCTCACTGGGAGCCTCCTTAGCTAATCACGTTTGAGAATTCTGCTGGCTACTGTATACAGGCCACCAGGGCACCATGAAGATTTTATCAAATAATTTGCGGACTTTCTATCAGAATAAGTATTGGCTGCAGATAAAGTACTAATTGCTGGTGATTTTAATATACACATAGATAATGAAAAAGATGCATTGGGATTGGCTTTTAAAGACATTGTAAACTCAATTGGAGTTAGACAACACGTGTCAGGACCTACTCATTGTCGTAATCATACTCTAGATCTAATATTATCACATGGAATAGATGTTGATGCCGTTGAAATTCTGCAGCAGAGCGATGATCTAAGATCATCATCTAGTCTCATGTGAATTACATTTAGCCAAGGCTGCAAAGCCAACTCCGTGTTATAAATATGTTAGACCTATAACTTCTGCCACTAAAGATTGCTTTATCAATAATCTTCCTAATCAGTTTCATCATCTCAGCATCCCGGATAGCTTAGAAGAACTTGATATTGCAACAGAAACTTTTAACTCTCTCTTTTCCATCACTATAGACACAGTTGCTCCGTTGCGCTTAAAGAAGATTAAAGAAAATAGTCCAACGCCGTGGTACAACGAGCACAATCAAGCCCTTCAGAGAGCAGCCAGAAAAATGGAGCGCAACTGGAAGAAAACAAAGCTAGACGTATTTCGGATTTCATGGAATGAGAGCTTAATTGCTTACAGGGAGGCTTTAAAAGCTGCTAGATCTTCTTATTTTTCAACCCTATTTGAAGAAAATAAACATAATCCTAGGTATTTATTTGAAGCGGAACAATTAGTTCAATCAAGGCTAGATTATTGTAATGCTCTACTGGGTGGTTGCCCTGCACGCTTAATAAACAAATTACAGCTAGTTCAAAACGCAGCAGCTCGAGTTCTTACCAGAACCAGGAAGTATGACCATATTAGCCCGGTTCTGTCAACACTGCATTGGCTCCCTATTAAACATCATATACATTTTTAAATATTGCTGATTACTTACAAAGCACTAAATGATTTAGCTCCGGAGTACTTAAGTTAGCTCTTAACACATTATAGTCCTTCACGTCTATTGCGATTTCAAAATTCCGGCCAGTTAATAATACATAGAATATCAAAATAGACTGCTGGCGGTAGATCCTTTTTCCCTCTAGCACCAAAACTTTGGAACAGTCTTCCTACCATTGTCCGGGAAGCAGACACATTCTGTCAGTTCAAAGCTAGATTAAAAACGCATCTCTTTGACCTAGCATTCACATAATACATTATCGACTTCTATAATTCAATGTTAGGCTGCATAGATTAGGTCAGCCGGAACTGGGAACACTTCCCTTAAATCCTGATGTACTCGTTACATCATAAGAAGCATGGCATCTACACTAATTTTAGTGTCTTTGTTTATCCCGACGTTTTCCCGCAGCCTGCCGGATCCAGATCTGACGAAGGACCTTCGCCTGGACCTGATGACAATGCAGTGCTGAAGTGCCAACTAGTCTCTCCCTATGGAGGATCCCTTTACCACTCTACAGATAAAGCATTGTGGGGAATTTCGGTTCGCGTACCTAACCCGAAGTGATAAAATTAAATACAATTCTGTATTAAATTTATAGGCAAGAAAAGTAGTTTGTTTAGGCATGGTTTGTAGGGAATTACTAACCTGCGCACATATATTCAAACGCACTTAACTATAGAATCAATTCTTAATGCGCATGTGAACGCCATCAGCATTTGTTCTAAACCAGGACAAACTAAACACCGACTACGCCACCCTGGGATTTTCACCCAGAGAATGATTTTACTACCCAAGCTCTATAGATCTAACAGCTAAGGACACACACAGGTACGTATACAATAGAGCCAAAGACAATGTTCAATTTTGAAGAGGCACCATTTATTGGTATAATAATTTAACAATTTAAAACGGTTATCTCTCGGGGAAGAGTACACAAGGAAACGTCTCGGTTACGTATGTAACCCTCGTTCCCTGAGTAGGGAACGGAGACATTACGTCGGATGACAACGAATGGGGTTTCGCTTAGAACACCTATCGACTTCGAGTATACAAAAACGAGCCAATGGCAAAGAAATGCCATGGGTCTGCGTAATTTGCATGACGTAACTCCGCCCCACCTCGTGGGTATAAAAGGAGGACGCCGGCAACATGCAGTTATGTTTCTTCGCTGAGGAGCCAAGACTGAGCTCAGGCGATCCCCGCGGTACAGTGGAAGTGGCAGGAAGACGTAACGTCTCCGTTCCCTACTCAGGGTACAAGGGTTACATACGTAACCGAGACGTTCCCTTTCGTTGTCACTCCGAGTTACGTCGGATGACGACGAATGGGGTTATCAGTCTAATCACGCCACCTTCATAGCTGTCTTCCAGTGCCCTGCATAAATCTGAACCCTTGTAAGACTTGTAAGGACGAAGGACTCCTATTTAACACAGGAATACCAAGGTACACTGGGAAGCATATCCCATAGTTTAGAGGAAATATGCAATTAACACCAACCCAGAGGGGGGAGGGGGGGCATTTGGAAATACACATATGACCCGAAGGAAACATATGGAGAATACTGAGGTGTCCAGCCGCAGGTGGAATATTTCAACCTCAGGGGTGGCAAGGTGGCTTGCCAAGGGAAAGACACATGCTCAGAGAGGCTTACAGTGGAAATACACGTGTGGGGGTAGCTCCGGGGAGGGACCATGCACACGGGAGGCACCTAGCCGACGCCCAGGCAATAGACACTGGCGCTAGCATCAGCGGTGCTGGAGGAACTCAGGGCTTGCGGAGAAGCTCACCTGAGGAGAATATTGCACGTATCCAGTCCGTGGAGTGGAATGGCGAGCAAGCGAAGACACCTGAGCGGGTCCGGTAATAGCTAGTTGAAGCGAGTACATGAGAGGACACAGGCTCCACTCGGAGATTGTAGAATCTGGCGAATGTGTTCGGTATCGCCCAACCTGCAGCTCTGCAGATGTCTGTTAGCGAGGTGCTATGCGCTAGAGCCCAAGAGGATGCCACACTCCGGGTGGAGTGGGCAGTCACACCAAGGGGGCACGGTCGACCTTGCTGCTGGTATGCCAAAGCAATGGTGTCCACTATCCAGTGAGACAACCTCTGCTTTGAGAGAGCCTTTCCCTTCAGCTTCCCACCAAAACAGACAAAGAGCTGGTCTGAGGTCCTGAAACACTGCGTCCTGTCTACATAGGCGCGGAGAGCGCGTACTGGACAGAGTAGTGCCAAGGCTGGGTCTGCCTCCTCCAAGGGCAGCGCTTGCAGGTTCACCACCTGGTCCCGGAAAGGAGTGGTAGGAACCTTGGGCACATATCCAAGCCGGGGTCTCAGGATCACGTGAGAGTAAGCCGGCCCGAATTCCAGGCACGCTTCGTCAACGGAGAATGCGTGCAGTTCCCCGACCCTCTTGAGAGAGGCCATTGCAACCAGGAGCGCTGTCTTCATTGACAGGAACTTAAGCTCCACTGATTGCAGAGGCTCAAAGGGAGCACTCTGCAGGGCACTTAGAACCACTGCGAGTCAAGTCAAGTCAAGTGTATTTATTGTAGCAATAATCAGATGATCAGCGCAATCATGTGGTTTTAATCAACTAAGTCTCCAATTAAGTAAACACTCCTGTTTCTTTCACAATCTGAAGAATGGAGATGTCATGAGACTTTTTAAGTTACTGATTCACACACAAGCAAATGGCGATGGGATTTAATTAAATGACCGATGCCAGAAGTGCCCCCGTGGCGTTTTTCGCTGATAAGTAATCACAGGGTCCTCTGTCTTACCACATGTGACCCAACAGGAGCGCCTCTCTGGCCGGAGATCCCGTGGTGTCCCCTCTTCAGGACACCTCACAAACACAGACAACCTTGTGTGATGAACCATACTGGTCATTGTAACCAGACTTAAAACTCATCAATTCAAAGAATACGCACACACATATCATTGCCCGGGAGGGGGGTGAGCAAAAGTTCACCACATCTTCACCAACGAATGACCCAGCCACGTTCACAGTACACACACACACACACACACACACACACAAGGACTTTTTCTCCAATCTCCTCAATTGAGAGACTTGTACTATGATATATTCGATATGTTTTTATGTTTGCCCATGTTCCACTGGGGTTAGATGTGATCGTATTATAATTCTAAATGAACAGAGGTGCTTTTAGATGCATTTTTAATGTAACTGTGTTTTCCTATAATGTTTGTATGTCGTTCTTCACACCTTTAGAATCCTCTTGATCTGACCAAACCATATATATATGGGTGCAAACCGTAAAATGTATGTTACTATGTTTTATCATCTCTGGAGTAAAATTGAACGCATTTTTACATCACGGTCATGAAACATGCAAAGTCGATCTCGAGGGAACAAAGGAACACTTATCCGCACACTTTCCTCCCAGCTGATTGGTGCATTCACGCCAGAGGAGGCGTAAACAGAAGTGTCTTTAAAGAAGACCACCAAGCACCTCATCTTTGGTTGGTTTTGGTTTTAGTTTTGGAAGAGTAAGGAGGGGGGAGAAAGAACTGCATCTTTGGGGGAACTCCCTTCTTCGAGGGAACTTCGACTTTGGTCTGGACTCTTCCCTCTCCTTCGATCCGATGTAACCATCATACTCGTGATCCCCGCCCTGGGGGATCTTTCCTCTTCTTTTCTTTTGTTTAAGTTTGTTTTTCCTTTGTTCATTTCACCAGCAATGAACTTAGTCTGAATTATTTATTTGGTAATTTACGTCAAAGACCTTTAAGCCTTCTTTGAAACTGCGCGCTCCAGACCGCAGCAAACCACGTGACGCTCCAACGGAACACACAAAGACCAGCAGCTCACACACGCCGCAGGGCTCAGACACCTGAGAACTATATGCAAGTATATTTGAGTTACCAAGATTTTAGAGCATTAAGACTGTTTTTCCGTGTTGTCTCTTAAAGGTTTAAATGTCCAGGTGAATTTTGCCAAGCTGTGATCCTACGGATCTCTCTCTCTCTTCCCAACTCTCTCTCCCTCTCATTTTTATCTTTCTCTCTCATCCTATTTTAATTCGTGTTTGTAATGTTTTTCGTTTTGTTTGTTTCGGGTGTATATACATATATTCTGTGTGAATTGTAGTTCGATGTATTATTAGTCCAACTATTAAAACCATTATATTCTTGATTGCCGTCTGTCTAAAATGCTCATTTTACAGAGTCAATGAAATTTCGATCATAGCTACAAAGCTTTCATTATTGACTACGTTGCGTAGTCTAATTTTATAAACACAGGAAAATTAATGTTCACGGCCAGAAAATTGATATTTCTTGGAGTTTATAGGAAGGGATAACTTTGTTGAGAAGTGATAAGTTAATCTTACGGCCGTTTGCTGGACAAACAGTTCGATAGCTAAATTAACTCCATTAAAGGTTATCTCATATAATCGATATGAAAATGGACCATTGACATATGAATGAGGAATTATAATTCGTTGTGATTGATCATTCGTGTGTACAATCAATCTATTTTCAACTTCGATAATTTAACTGTGATATGCAATATATTAATCATATTCATGATTAATTATTAAAATTCCCTATATATAATTTGAGCTAATTTAATGTAAAACTAAATGTTGTTACAGTTTTGGTGGAGAATGCGGGCAATTTCAAACTTTGTTTTATGAGCAATTCAGTTTCAATCTGTGTATATGGTTATTAATTTTTTTTTTGTGCGCGCTATGAAATTATGAAATTGTGAGATAAGTCGCAACGCGAACTCACTCCTAACCGACCGAGGTAAAAAGCCGAAGTCAGTAACGTTACATTTTTAACAAGTTGCTAAAAATATGCCTAGACAATTGTTAGCACTGTTAAATGCTAAGACTGCAGTACTTTAATATTACAAATGTCCTGTTAAGAGATGAAGAAATACCTCTGCAGTTGATACATTTCTAACATTTGTTTTAAATCGCTGTGAATGAAGAATTCTCACGTGCGTATTACCGGTTTGAATAAATATGTTTTTAAGCGAGACTCCTTTTAAACATAGGCCTTGCATGCAAATATATCGTTATTGAATTCGGGGTTAACCCAGTGATATTCAACAAAAACGATAAACTCCTGGTCAAAAAAATTGGCGTAGCTACCCAATTGAAGATCTAATACATTTAAATCATAAGTGCTATTGTGAAAAATGTTTATTGGAGTTCGAACCAACAGACGAAAATTCCTGTTGTCCACATTTGTGTATGTGCGGCGAAGAAATCCCGCCATATACTCTTGTGCAGTATAGCACCAAAAAGATCCGCAGAGATCTTAATTGTATACTTGTGATTTATTCCAGAAAATCAGTGCGTGACGCAAGCTGAAAGCTCTTAGCTTTTGAATCACATTAAAAAGTGGTTGTAAGTCCGCTGACTAAACACTAGAGGGAGTTTAGAAGTCTCAAATTACGCCCCGCCTTCTAACTTCGGCATGCATGAGTGCTATTACGCGAGGGCCGTTTCAGATAATGCTCTCTTACTGCTAAAAGTCCACCACCTAGTGGCCGCCTTCTAAGTCGGCTCACTCAACTCTCCTTTTCTCTCTTTTCAAATTCTGTTTTGAATTGCCTATCTCTACTTTTCTCTTTTGATTGTTTTATAGTTATTGATGATACTTTGCTGTTATCGTTAATTATTATAAAATATTATCCTGATTTGTCAATTCCCTTACACGCTTAATTAAATTTGGTTTTAAGCCGGTTTGAATTTAAATTTACATCGTGTTTGCCTGTCAGTCACTGATACCCACTTAGAGGGACACGCACCCTTGTGGCATCCCCTGCTAAGACGGTGCATCACTTTTCCTCCTTTCATTCTGTTTTGAAGTGGTATATTTCCAGTTTTTCATTGGCTTTATTTTATTTATCACTGATACCTTACAGTAATCGTGATCATCATCAGATATAATTTTGATCTTTACTTTTCTTACACTTATTCAAATTTTGGTTTGAAACAAACAAATTTCGAATTTAAATTTGAATTATGTTTCTCAGTTCAATTTTTTTTTTTAATTTATTCTTCGTATTGATACATCATCACAACTGTATCCTTACTAGATTAGATGTTACTTGACATCTCTTTATTTACTTATTTAAATTGAGTTTAAACCGGTTTGAATTGCAATTTAAATTAAGCTGTCTTTTCAACCAGGTTGACCACTGAGAGGAAGTACAAACCCGCTACTACAGCTTGCCTCCTCCTGTGTCATCCTGCGTTACTTATTGATATCTCTTCTTTTGGGGATTAGGTGATTCTGATAATTAACATTTTCATAATTCCCTTTTGTTTTTACCATTATTTAGTAAAGCCTTTGCTTTTTATTTTCTACATAAGTACTCAATTTGGTTTAGACAAAGAAAGCCTTAATTCACTTTAAGTTTCACTTGTTCTTCATCCTGTTTTGTATTCATAGGTAGAACACTCTCTTATGCTGTGGTGGTTTGACAGTCATCCCTGGTTGGTTTCCAGCGAGCGGGGTCGTCTGACCGGCGTTACCGACGCCTGCCGTGCGTGAGTCTCGGACCTATTCTGTGTCTTTCCATTGGTGCGGCACGCAATAAGACTCAGCAATTTGGCACTCCAAAGGGAAGTCAACCACACTAGTCGACACACAAGGCAATTTTGGAATAATTACTCAAACCAAGGCCCGAAGAGGGGCCACTCTTTTTGAGGGTTCTGGGGAAAATCCACTTTGCTGTGCCGTCTGGCAGGTTGACACCTTGGCATTGCCGGTTGTGTTTAAAGTCAAGTTGTTTGAGAGGGCGCACCTTGGTACAGATGAACGGAAGGGCCCGGGGACACTGCGGTCGAGTGTTAAGGGGCGACGGAAAGATTGACCGCGACGCTGGCTCCGACCAGGGAGGACCTCAATTCACCCCAGGCAAGCTAACATAAGGTAAAACCCATCCACTTAGTATAGGCCACAGAATATTAGATATTCCCCCGGTCATTTAAGTGTTTGGCCCATCCCCTTTTCTCCAAGCCACACATAGCAGGCTCAGGCCTCCTTATCCCCTGTAACACTTCCTGTGTTATTATTCACTCCATTTCATTACAGACCTATTCACTTTTATTGTTTCATTTTACTTCAATCTTTCCCATCTTGCTATTTTTCTGTTCTGTTGTGATCTGTTCCTTTCAGTTCACCTAGAGACAGAACCTACGAGAGACACCAAGGAAAGCTAAATAACAGGTTGACAACCAAGCCGTTAGCATCAACAGATGACCCACTAGGCTACCGCCCTGTCAAAATCTTTATTTAGGCCCCACGCTGACCTATGCAAATTGTCCCCACATAACTCTAACTGCCTGCATCAGTTAGCCGAAATTCTTGTAGACGGCATCGCCCGTATTAGTATTATAGCTCGTAAAAGAACTTGCATTGGTCTCTTTGTGTGTGCTGTGTTCCTCTCGCCCACAGTGAGCCAGTATGTTCCGGTCTTCCAGCCCCGCAGTCCACTGGGACAACCTCGAGACATGGCTGAACGCCATGACGACTACCTTCCTGCCCCAGGTCGCCAGTGACTCAGAGCCCCCGAGCCAAGAGCAGCTGGACGCCGACTTGGACAAGCTGACGGCTCACGAACCGAGTCAAAGCTACAACGACAAAGACTGGGCCCGACACGTCGGAAACCTCGCTCACAAGCTCATTGCACAAGCACGCCTCCACGAAAGGAGCCGCATCGCCCTGGAGCATGAAGTAGCAACGCTAAAGATGCAAGCGGAGGAGGCCCAGATCCACAGTCGTCTAGAACAACTACTCCTCGAAACCAAGGAAGAGGATGACACTGACCCCGAGCTACAGAAGGAAGTGGAAAGACTTCAAACTGCCCTGTTTGATCTTCGTATACACACAGACCGAAAAGAGCAGTCAGAGAAAGGAACCAGAGAGGAACTCAACAAGAAACTCAGAGAAGGTGAAGCTCTCCTTGCAAGAGCAGAGACTGAACTAAAAGAAAGAGACACTAAAGCCAAGGCCTGCGAAAAACACTTGCAAGCGGCCCAAGCTAAAATCCACGAGCTTGTTCAGCAGAGACACGATCTCAAAGACGAACTTGACATTGTTCACAGAGAGCTGAAACACTCATATAGACTGCAGAGTGACCGGGAAGGGGAAACACACACCACAAAGTTTCTCCTGACCAACCGGTCCGCACCTTTCAGCCAACAACCCAGAGCTGAAAAGAAGGGCGAAAGCCCGCTGTTCAAAACACCACCAGCCAGCCCGCAAGAACCCCCGTCAGCAGCGAGGGGGGGGGAGCCTTTCCAAAGAACCCCTGCCACTAACCACGGCATGGCTCCCAAAGAACTTGACAAGCTGGCCAGAAACATCCCGACGTTCACTCTGAACCCTGCAGGAGGCCACAATGTGCACGCATACCTGCAAGACATTGACTTTCACTTACAAAATGTTACCAACGCGACCGCATGGAACAGATTGTACCTGCTAAGAATTACTTCCAGTCGTGAGGTGCGCAGCTTCCTTGACCGTCAACCAGAGACTATCAAAACGGACTACCAGCAGCTGCAACAAGCTTTGATCCGTGAATTCTCTGATCCAGAATCAGACCAAGGGTTATTCACCGCCATGGACCTCAAGCAGGCCCGACGTGAAACCCCACAGACCTACTACAGCCGACTCCGACAAGCCTACTTCGGAGCACGGAACCAGCCAGGTATGGAAGAGGACGTCAATTTCAGAACTCTGTTCCTTCGAAATCTACATCCCACAGTGAGTCATTACTTAGCCATCCTGGCCTGTCCCCTTAGCATGTATACCCAACAGCTACGAGACTTGGCCCACAAAGCTCACATTAAGCAAAAGACTGTGTACGAAAAGACTTTTAAAGACCCCACAATCTACTCTGTCTCTGAACACTACTGAGAGCTGCCTCTAGAGGGCGCCCCACAACACCACAGCCCTTTTTACAGAGAGTCAAGACCGTTCCAGGCCAGCAGAAGGCAGCACGGCCGTGACGGTGCTCATCCAAGGCACCAGAGCGAGCGCTCTGAAAGATTATGGGAAGCCAGCCGGCGACCCAGAAATAGCCAACCCCCATCACCAAGAGACTCAAACCCAGACATCCTACGTCTAAGCGTAAGGCCTGAAACAGGCACCCAGAACACTGCTCATGAGCATCAGACCACAGAGCTTACTGTCACACCACAAAGTGACAGCATCACCCAGCCACCACAGCTGACAGCTGCACAGCCTAAGCATGACAGCACAGTTTCCCACGACTGGGTCCAACATCACAAAGACCCAGGAAATGCTGCTTTGTCTACCTGCCTCCACAGCGAACAACACGAGACCGGCCCTAACCGCCCATCGATCACCACACCAACCCGGACGCCAAAGCTTCTGGGGAACCTGATCGAAAAGGGGGTGGCCCGGAAACCCTACCTAGCCATCACTTTGGAAAATGACGTGAGACTTGAAGCACTGGTAGACACCGGCGCAGACCTTACTTTGATATCAGCTGAACTTTTTGGAAAACTCAGAGCTAAAGCTATGAGACAAGATCGAACTCTTACATCCGAATCGTGTGAGCTCAATGTGCAGTCGTACAGCCAGAACGACATCCGGCTCGAACAGGTAGCTCCCATTCACCTGACAATTGGTCCTTTGAGTCCTACCCACCCGGTGTACATCTCACAAATGGACACGTACCCCTTTCTGATTGGCAAAGACCTGCTAGACTGCTCTGAGCTTTTATTAGACTTATAAACACCTGACCGTCTGGGCCCAAGTTCAAGAACCCCGCCCCCTCCGGTCACAGAGGTCACGAGAACTACAACAAAGCCAGACTCCAAAATCACAGAGTTCCCCGGAACTCCCGCAGCCAGCCATGAAGACACAGCCTCAGCACCAAGTCAAGGTTCAAGTCCGCTACCCTGCACCTTCCAGCTCGCCAAAGACCACGCAATGCCCACTCAACGATGCGTGACCTAATCCAGAAGGCCTCTTCTGAAAGAAGTCCTAAAACCCCACTGATTTTGAACTGCAAAACCAAAAGACACTGCAAGAACACAGTGCAAGACTCTGCTAAAAGGGTCCCTGATCAGCATAGGACATAGAACTTTTAAAAGTAGATGAAAATGTGTGTTCAAAGAGTTGCAAGACTCTGCATTCGTAAAATTAGAATTTTACTGAGTTAAAAGAATCTTAAATGGACGTGTAAATCTCAACGGCCAACAGACTATGCACAACTCTTTTGAAACAAACAGTTTCTAGATGCTGGTTGAATTGGCACTGCTAAACATTAGGTTTCCTGACAATGAAGGGTTACAAGAAACACTAGCTCCAAATAGGGCATTCATCACCTTACCGCCAGAGTGTAGGAAAACCACCTCAGCCTTAAACTACTGTTAACCTACAGGCGTGCATTTGATCTTTGCGATCCAACTAGAACACAACGTGCAATAAGCATTTTTGATCGCTGGCTTGTCTAAATGCAGATAAAACGATAGCTGGAATTGACATCTCTACTTTAAGTGAAAGAATCTTAGATTTCCAACTAATATCAGTAAGTTCAGCCGTAAAGCGTAAGTCTGTGTGACAAAGGAATCTCATTTCAGCAGCCTCTAATCTGTACCGATATCTATTCTGCTTTGGTTAAAAAGAAATCCAAATTGCAGTATGACTAAACCTGTGTCTGAAAAAGAAAGCTCAGAACAGAGTTGTATATATGTAGACCTGGGTGATGCTCCCCTTTCTACAATGTAAAGGCCTTACAAATTATTGTTAGATTGATGTAATTCACCTAAATTTTAGCTGCATCTACAAGCAGAGAGCTACCTAGCGATCAAAACTGTTTACTCGCTGAAAAGTCAGCATTTATGCATGAGAGGGATGTAACTATAGATGCTTAGACAACCTTTGACTTACAGCAAATCTATTTCCTTACTCGGTAAACAAATAGAATAAGTTGTGTAAAGTAAAGAGAAGAGTTACATGAGTAAAATCAGCAAATGCCAAAACACAGTCGCATTTTACTTAATGTAACATCAAGTTCTCGAAAGACTTCAAGTATAGGCGCCCCCTTTTAAAAGGTGCAGACATTTTTCAGGGACTGTTGAAGTGTTCTAACATGCTCTAGTTCCCATGACAACAACTTGTCACAGGAAGTGCTAACTTGTGACGTCACTTTGTAAACAAACCAGCCTAGGTGGCTAAGCTACATAATAACTTCCACAGTTAGAAGTTAGCATCATTTACTTGAACCCTTAATCACCGTTCTGTTTTCACAGTGCAAAGTATTCTAGAATACTTTCCTTAACACCAGTTAGGATTTCTAATTCACTTTCCGTGTTTGCAACTCTTCTTAGCTAAAGTTCACCTTCACTAGTTTAGGCATAGTCCTTGCTAACCGTCGAAGGCTAACTTTGCAGATGCCCTGTTAATTAAACTTAAGTTTGACTACATGTAAACTGTGTAGCTAGAGAAGAATTCATATAGCAATAGGAATTTTCATCACTAATGCCACTGATTATTCTCGCCTTCAGATCATTCCCGTTGTTTTGATCATTTTATTCCCTTTTGCTTTTAATTTTAATTTGTTTTTGTTCTTTGTTAACTCTTTAATTTCTTTGACTTTGATAATAATAGCAGTCAGCTATTCCCTTGGCTATTCAGTCATCTATATGATTTAATTTCATTTCCTCTCTTGTTCAAATGTGGTTCCATTCCCCATAGGGCCCAGAAAGGAAACAGAGACACCCTTATTTGTTATTTTGGCGTAGTTTCAACCAGTGTACTCATTTTGTGACCCTGCAACACAAGTAATTTCAACAATTTACTAGGGCACAACTATGGTCCAGAGGATTGATAATACGCATAATTCAAATAGGAAAGCTGTCCTTTTCCCCCTATTATTCACTTCGTCAAGCCGTGGTGAACCACTAGTTCAGTCCAGAGAAATAATTTAGTCATAAGAACCATCTTAATTCATTTATTTCATCTCGGCTATGCCCCTTCCAGGAAATACTCTCGGAACCACATACATCTTAGCCTCCTAAGATCCACAGCTAAGATAAGATACAAGACACATTTCACTAGCTAGCTACACGTGAAACACCTAGCTTTATGCTACAGACCTAGCGAACCAGTTAAACCGTGGTTCTGAACTTTTGAGGTCATGCATGCGTCTCTCACCACAAGTATGACAAAATGTCACAGAGCCCCTGCTTCACCTGACCTTAACCTTCCAGCTTACCAAAGACTATGACAAAACAATGGACAATATGAGAAACCACCTCTCAGACCCCTCCAACCACCCAAGCACGCCGTCTGCAACCACCGATAACCGGTGCCCCAGACAACTGCAGGTCACCAAACACATGATGCGTGCACAGGACAACATTCTACGTTATGCACCTGATGCCATCACAGCGCCAAGGCTTGTGGTGCCACAATGCAGAAGGGGGGTCATGCCAATGTATGCCCATGACGCATCACGTGCTGCACAACGCAGCACCAGAGCCACTTACGAGACACCGAAGCAAGTGACACACCGTTGTCCTCGAAACGAAAAGACTGTCCTAGCCAACCAAGGACGACACTCGCTGAAATGTTTCCTACCTTTCTCTCTCTTCTTTTTGCCTTTACCAGGATGCTGCTGTGGTTTGCCATTCTGAGCCTTCAGCCAACCAGAGGGCAGCCGCAAACGGACAGCATCTCACCGGGTCCGGCATCAGGCATCGTCCTAAAAGAACAAATGGGATTCCTGATAACCAACTGCCGCACACACACCCAGAAAGTGTATGTTCAAGTGGACCCCAGCAACGTGTACCTAAAACCCTACCCCAGCACAGTAGCCCAATTCAGCTGGGCCAGTGCCCGATGGACAGAGGACTCCCTCGCTCACGCTGAGGCCAATGTTGAGCACATGCTCAACCAACTTGATAAAATGACTGTCACACAAGCGGACTTAAGTGGACACAACCGCCGTGCCAAACGGATCCTAGGAGCTTTGCTCAGAGCCGCCGCTGCTGTCGGAACTCTGTTTAACGTTGACATATCCAGTGTCAATGCAGTGAACCTAGCCACCGTGAGACGGCATGTGACTGAAATTCAAACTGAGATCCCACTGCTAAAAGAGCAACTTACGACACAGAGTGCCTCCCTGCAAATCACCCACAAGACATTTAAGGGAACAGTGGTAATTCTCAACACTCACAGTGTTCTGCTGAACCAGACAGTGAACTCCATGAAACAGCTATTTACTGTCTCCCAGAATGACTTTGCTCAAACTCAGCTGGTCACAGCCCGGATGACAGACCTGCTGCGGGAGGTGAGCTCCTCCATTGACAGCCTAGCCATGGGTAGAATTCCACCGTACCTGATACCCTTAAGCCTGGTGCAAACCATGCTGGCTCCTGCCATCACCACGCCAACTGACCCTCTACAAGCACACCTTACCTACTCTCTGGGTAGCGCCATCCCACTCCGCGTCGACTCCGAGCAGAGGAAAGTGGGTTTTCTCCTGAACCTACCCATCATAGAGTCAAGCCGACTCTACCAAGTAAAAGACATTGTCAAGGTCGGATTTTTGAAAAGTGACACTCACATCAAGATTCGCACTCCAGACGTGGTGGCCTACCACGACAGCAACACACAGCTGTACCTGGCCCCGAACCTGCACATGTGCACATTGACCAAAGACATTCACTATCTCTGCCTTAACAGACCCTTCCTCAGAGACAACACTGACGGAATCTGCAGGCTGCAGATCAGCGACACCCGCTGCCCTGCCGAAGCAAAGCCTCGCACTCAAGGCATCGAGACCCAAGCAGAGATTGTAGGTGACAGGTGGCTCGCTAACACTCCTGTGCGCACAGCTGCACTCACTGCACCATCCTTCACCTGGACGACCTAGCCCTGTACCACCTTCCAAGTGAAGAATACCAATCCGAACTGGAAAAATGGATTGAGGAAGGGGGGGGGTCACAGATCATAGACATTGCTGCCCTTGACACAGCCTTACAAGCATTGTCCAGATTGCCCACCCTGAACACTTCACCTGTTGTTCAAGCATGGTCCGCCGCTGACACGGCACTTTGCATTTCGACAATCATCAGCCACACCCTAACCCTGGGTTTGGCCTACGTCCTGTACCGACGACTCAACGAGATGAGAGCCTCAACAGCCAGGCTCACCCAAGCCATGTCCGGAGGGTTCCGCGGAAAACCTCATAGAGCTGAGCCCTCAGCCCTAACCATCATCTGCAGCATCCAACCTCCATGATTTACCTGCCACCTGACCAATGCGGTCGCGATGGTTCAACGAGGCCCACCCACACGGGTCCTGCCGAACCATCAAGGGGGGAATGTAGCAATAATCAGATGATCAGCGCAATCATGTGGTTTTAATCAACTAAGTCTCCAATTAAGTAAACACTCCTGTTTCTTTCACAATCTGAAGAATGGAGATGTCATGAGACTTTTTAAGTTACTGATTCACACACAAGCAAATGGCGATGGGATTTAATTAAATGACCGATGCCAGAAGTGCCCCCGTGGCGTTTTTCGCTGATAAGTAATCACAGGGTCCTCTGTCTTACCACATGTGACCCAACAGGAGCGCCTCTCTGGCCGGAGATCCCGTGGTGTCCCCTCTTCAGGACACCTCACAAACACAGACAACCTTGTGTGATGAACCATACTGGTCATTGTAACCAGACTTAAAACTCATCAATTCAAAGAATACGCACACACATATCATTGCCCGGGAGGGGGGTGAGCAAAAGTTCACCACATCTTCACCAACGAATGACCCAGCCACGTTCACAGTACACACACACACACACACACACACACACAAGGACTTTTTCTCCAATCTCCTCAATTGAGAGACTTGTACTATGATATATTCGATATGTTTTTATGTTTGCCCATGTTCCACTGGGGTTAGATGTGATCGTATTATAATTCTAAATGAACAGAGGTGCTTTTAGATGCATTTTTAATGTAACTGTGTTTTCCTATAATGTTTGTATGTCGTTCTTCACACCTTTAGAATCCTCTTGATCTGACCAAACCATATATATATGGGTGCAAACCGTAAAATGTATGTTACTATGTTTTATCATCTCTGGAGTAAAATTGAACGCATTTTTACATCACGGTCATGAAACATGCAAAGTCGATCTCGAGGGAACAAAGGAACACTTATCCGCACACTTTCCTCCCAGCTGATTGGTGCATTCACGCCAGAGGAGGCGTAAACAGAAGTGTCTTTAAAGAAGACCACCAAGCACCTCATCTTTGGTTGGTTTTGGTTTTAGTTTTGGAAGAGTAAGGAGGGGGGAGAAAGAACTGCATCTTTGGGGGAACTCCCTTCTTCGAGGGAACTTCGACTTTGGTCTGGACTCTTCCCTCTCCTTCGATCCGATGTAACCATCATACTCGTGATCCCCGCCCTGGGGGATCTTTCCTCTTCTTTTCTTTTGTTTAAGTTTGTTTTTCCTTTGTTCATTTCACCAGCAATGAACTTAGTCTGAATTATTTATTTGGTAATTTACGTCAAAGACCTTTAAGCCTTCTTTGAAACTGCGCGCTCCAGACCGCAGCAAACCACGTGACGCTCCAACGGAACACACAAAGACCAGCAGCTCACACACGCCGCAGGGCTCAGACACCTAAGAACTATATGCAAGTATATTTGAGTTACCAAGATTTTAGAGCATTAAGACTGTTTTTCCGTGTTGTCTCTTAAAGGTTTAAATGTCCAGGTGAATTTTGCCAAGCTGTGATCCTACGGATCTCTCTCTCTCTTCCCAACTCTCTCTCCCTCTCATTTTTATCTTTCTCTCTCATCCTATTTTAATTCGTGTTTGTAATGTTTTTCGTTTTGTTTGTTTCGGGTGTATATACATATATTCTGTGTGAATTGTAGTTCGATGTATTATTAGTCCAACTATTAAAACTATTATATTCTTGATTGCCGTCTGTCTAAAATGCTCATTTTACAGAGTCAATGAAATTTCGATCATAGCTACAAAGCTTTCATTATTGACTACGTTGCGTAGTCTAATTTTATAAACACAGGAAAATTAATGTTCACGGCCAGAAAATTGATATTTCTTGGAGTTTATAGGAAGGGATAACTTTGTTGAGAAGTGATAAGTTAATCTTACGGCCGTTTGCTGGACAAACAGTTCGATAGCTAAATTAACTCCATTAAAGGTTATCTCATATAATCGATATGAAAATGGACCATTGACATATGAATGAGGAATTATAATTCGTTGTGATTGATCATTCGTGTGTACAATCAATCTATTTTCAACTTCGATAATTTAACTGTGATATGCAATATATTAATCATATTCATGATTAATTATTAAAATTCCCTATATATAATTTGAGCTAATTTAATGTAAAACTAAATGTTGTTACATTATATAGCGCTTTTCACAATATAAATTGCATCAAAGCAGCTTCACAATATCAATCAAATAACATAACAATGTTTGTTTCTTAGTGGAAAAAAAAATCCACGTTAGGGCTGATCAATGGTATTAATGCTTGGTTAATTAATTTGAATATCCCCAACTGAGCAAGCCAAAGGCAACAGTGGCAAGGAACCGAAAAACTCCATCAAGTGACCTACTGGTGTCCTAAAACTCCATCAGGTGACCTAATGGAGAGAAAAAAAAACCTTGGGAGAACCCAGGCTCAGTCGGGGGCCAGTTCTCCTCTGGCGTTTATGAACTAGAGGCCGGATTTACAGTAACTGTAATTTGATACAGAATTTTGTTTTATTTTATCACTTCGGGGTGGGTACGCGAACCGGAATCACAACGTTTTATCTGTAGAGTGGGAAAGGGATCCTCCATAGGGAGAGGCTAGTTGGCACTTCAGCACTGCGTTGTCATTGGGTCCAGGCAAAGCTCCTAGTCAGATCTGGATACGGCCTGGATCCGGTAGGCTGCGGGAAAACCTCGGGATAAACAAAGACACTAAAATTAGCGTAGATGCCATTCTTCTTATGATGATGTAACGAGTACATCAGGATTTAAGGGAAGTGTTCCCAGTTCCGGCTGACCTAATCTATGCAGCCTAACATTGAATTATAGAAGTCTATAATATATTATGTGTATGCTAGGTCAAAGAGATGTGTTTTAGTCTAGCTTTGAACTGACAGAGTGTGTCTGCTTCCCGGACAATGGTTGGAAGACTGTTCCAAAGTTTTGGTGCTAAATAAGAAAAGGATCTACCGCCAGCAGTCGATTTTGATATTCTAGGTATTATCAACTGGCCCGAATTTTGAGATCGCAATAGACGTGAAGGACTATAATGCGTTAAGAGCTCGCTCAAGTACTGCGGAGCTAAACCATTTAGTGCTTTGTAAGTAATCAACAATATTTTAAAATTTATACGATGTTTAATAGGCAGCCAATGCAGTGTTGACAGAACCGGGCTAATATGGTCATATTTCCTGGTTCTAGTAAGAACTCGAGCTGCAGCGTTTTGGACCAGCTGTAGTTTATTTATTAAGCGTGCAGGGCAACCACCCAGTAGAGCATTACAATAATCTAGTCTTGATGTCATGAAAGCATGAACTAATTGTTCCGCATTTGTTAATGAGAGCATATGTCGTAATTTAGATATATTTTTAAGATGGAAAAATGCGGTTTTACAGATACTAGACACGTGACTTTCAAATGAAAGATTGCTATCAAAGAGCACACCCAGGTTCCTTACCGACGACGAAGACTTAACAGAGCAGCCATCAAGTGTTAGACAGTATTCTAGGTTATTACGTGTGGAAGTTTTTGGTCCAATAATTAGAATCTCTGTTTTTTCAGAGTTTAGTAGTAGGAAATTACTAGTCATCCAATTTTTTAAATCAGCTATGCATTCCGTTAATTTTGTGAATTGGTAACTTTCGTTAGGTTTTGAAGAAATATACAGCTGAGTATCATCGGCATAACAGTGAAAGCTAATTCCATGTTTCCTAATGATATGTCCTAATGGTAGCATGTACAGAGTGAACAGCAGCGGTCCTAGTACTGAGCCTTGTGGTACGCCATACTGAACTTGTGATCGATAAGACATCTCTTCATTTACTGCTACAAACTGATAACGGTCAGATAAGTATGATTTAAACCATGCTAGTGCAATTCCACTAACGCCAACATAGTTTTCTAGACTATTTAAAAGAATGTTGTGGTCAATTGTGTCAAATGCAGCACTAAGATCAAGTAACACTAATAGAGAGATACAACCACGATCGGATGATAAAAGTAAATCATTTGTAACTCTAATGAGAGCTGTCTCAGTACTATGGTGCGGTCTAAATCCTGACTGAAAATCCTCGCAGATATCATTTCTTTCAAGAAAGGAACACAGTTCTGAGGATACTGCTTTTTCTAATATCTTTGACAGAAAAGGCAGATTTGAGATCGGCCTGTAATTGACTAATTCTGAAGGATCAAATTGCGTTTTTTTAACAAGCGGTTTTATCATAGCCAGCTTA
Organism: Meda fulgida; assembly: GCA_030578275.1. Classification (NCBI taxonomy): domain Eukaryota; kingdom Metazoa; phylum Chordata; class Actinopteri; order Cypriniformes; family Leuciscidae; genus Meda; species Meda fulgida. The sequence continues at coordinate 26,912,553 of CM060635.1, read as the reverse complement.
AAGGTTTTTGGTACGTATCCTAGAGACAAAGACGAATTAATGATATTAAGAAGAGGATCTATGATCTCTGGAAGCATCTCTTTCAATAGCTTAGTCGGTATAGGGTCTAACATACAAGTTGTCGATTTAGATGAATTAACGAGTTTGCAGAATTCTTCCTCTCCTATAGCAACAAATGAATAAAAATTTTCCTCAGGGAGACTACAATGCACTCCCTGATGCGATACTGTAGTGGACGGTTGCATAGTTATAATTTTGTCCCTGATGTTATCAATCTTATAAGTGAAGAAGTTCATAAAGTCATTACTGTGTTGGCCTGAAACTTCTGTACTTGAAGCTTTCTTTTTCGTTAGTTTAGCCACTGTTTCAAATAAATACCTAGGATTATGTTTATTTTCTTCTAATAGGGTTGGAAAATAAGCAGATCTAGCAGCTTTTAAAGCCTCTCTGTAAGCAATCGAGCTCTCTTTCCATGAAATCCGAAATACCTCTAGTTTTGTTTTCTTCCAGTTGCGCTCCATATTTCTGGCTGTTCTCTTAAGGGCTTGAGTGTGCTCGTTGTACCACGGCGTTGGACTATTTTCTTTAATCTTCTTTAAGCGCAACGGAGCAACTGCGTCTAAAGTGCTGGAAAAGAGAGAGTTAAAAGTTTCTGTTGCAATATCAAGTTCTTCTAAGCTATCCGGGATGCTGAGATGATGAAACTGATTAGGAAGATTATTGATAAAGCAATCTTTAGTGGCAGAAGTTATAGGTCTAACATATGTATAACACGGAGTCGGCTTTGCAGCCTTGGCCAAATGTAATTTACACAAGACTAGATAATGGTCTGAGATGTCATCGCTCTGCTGCAGAATTTCAACGGCATCAACATCTATTCCATGTGATAATATTAGATCTAGAGTATGATTGCGACAATGAGTAGGTCCTGACACGTGTTGTCTAACTCCAATTGAGTTTACAATGTCTTTAAGTGCCAAACCCAATGCATCTTTTTCATTATCTACATGTATATTAAAATCACCAACAATTAGTACTTTATCGTTAGCCAATACTAATTCTGATAGAAAGTCCGCAAATTCTTTGATAAAATTTTTATGGTGCGCTGGTGGCCTGTATACAGTAGCCAGCAGAAATCTCAAACGTGATTTATCGTTTACACTATATATTTTTACATTAAGCACCAACGCTTCAAAAGAAGTATATTTAAAAATAGATTTCTTAGTGGTTTTGAAAATATTACTATAAATTACAGCAACACCTCCCCCTTTGCGTTTTAGACGAGGTTCATGTTTATAACAGTAATCTTGTGGGGTTGACTCATTTAAAGTAATGTAATCGTTTGGTTTTAGCCAGGTTTCTGTCAAACACAGCACATCTAGATTATAATCTGAAATCATATCATTAACTATGAGCGATTTTGAAGTAAGGGATCGAATATTCAGCAACCCAAGCTTTATCATTTGTTCATCTGTATTATATCTGTTTTTTATTTGTTGAAAAAAAAATTTTTATTATTTGTTGAAAAAAAAATTTTACCTGACGTTTTTTGGATTTCCAAATTCGGGGAACAGACACAGTCTCTATATGATGATATCTAGGTGAAAGAGGCTCTATGTGATGGGATTTATCTGACCTTGGTGACGCGAGGCCGCTAGCAGACGGTCGGTTTAGCCAGTCTGTCTGCTTCCTGACCTGAGCCCCAGATTGTCATGTTTTAGCTCTAAGACTATGTGCCATATTACTAGAGAGAAGAGCAGCACCATCCCAGGAGGGATGAACACCATCTCTTTTCAACAGGTCAGGCTTGCCCCAAAAACTTTTCCAATTGTCTATGAATTCTATATTATTCAACGGACACCACTTAGACAACCAACCATTGAGTGAGGCCAATCTGCTAACTAGAGTGGTAAACATTACCTGACTCGGAGAGCGCACGGCCACCTTCGTCGCTCGGAGAGCAAGGTCAGCGGCGGCGCGCTTTTTGGTAACTCATTAAAGAGCCTCAAGTCAGTCCCGCCCTCATGCATAACCATGAGCATCTGGGCCAGGTAGACCACAGAACGGTCATGGGATGCAGTGAGGCGGCTGCCTGTCCTGTGGCACTATAGGATTTCGCCACAGATGAGTGTAGACGAAAAGAACTACAGGCTTCGGACGGGTGCTTAGGATTGCGCCGGGAAGCACTCTGAGGACACAGTAGCATCGCAACAGAGCGTTCAACCGGGGGGACCCCAGTGTACCCATGGGCAGCGGCCCCGTTGAGGGGGGAAAGGCGGATGAGACCAACGAGCGGTCCTGAGAAGACACGGGGGTCTTTCAGGACATCGAGATCTCATCATGCACGTCCGGGAAGAAAGATATTGGGGTTTGCCGTGGACGCGGGTCGGCGGCCTTACCCAAAAAACAATCGTCCCAGGAAAGCATGGCCGTCATCTCCGGATCCGACTCAGGCACAACCGTATGCACACCGGAAGGTGGCAGCTGCGCTGAGTCTTCACTTCCAGAAGAATCAAGCCCACCTTGTGATGCTGCTACAGACATAGCATCTTCCTCTGTAGCTTCAACCGAAACTCGCAGGCCACCCGAAGGTCGACTCGCGGGAATCGGAGGTTCACTAGCGGGCACCGTCACACAGGAGGGGGGCTGGGGTCGCGGACAGATAGTCGGCGCCTTGTTCCAGACCGTAACCCTCAGGTCACCCTGGCCACCAGCCGAAGTAGCACCCCTTGGGGGAGCGCTAGATCGGGGTGTGGATGAGGGGACTCTCACTCTTGCGAGTTCATTGAGTCTCGACCTAAATGACGCGATGATCATGTTCCCAGAGAGAACATGAATCACCCACGAGCGCTGTACAAGCATGATCAAAGCCCTAACACACTAGACAGCGCTCGTGCCCATCAGAGTCCGATACCAATCTGCCGCAACCACTTTTTTTTTTTTTTTAAATGCACGGGCGAGCCGTCTTTAAAAAGACGTGCCGCGTGCGAGCTCTTTTGTGAGAGGAGAAAAAAAACCCGCGATTTTGAAGCGAGCGGGGAGAACACACTCACTGGCAGATCAGTGCACAGATCAGCAGGCAATGTGAACTCGCTGCAGATCGCCGTCACACCAACACTGGAGAGAATGGCTCGTCTCGTAGAGTGAAGTCATAAATGGCTGTGGAGTGAAGAGATACTCTTGGCTCCGAAGCGAAAACATAACTGCATGTTGCCGGCGTCCTCCTTTTATAGCCACGAGGTGGGGCGGAGTTACGTCATGCAAATTCCGCAGACCCATGGCATTTCTTTGCCATTGGCTCGTTTTTGTATACTCGAAGTCGATAGGTGTTCTAAGCGAAACCCCATTCGTCGTCATCCGACGTAACTCGGAGTGACAACGAAAGGGAACTTATAATTGCTGAGGCTTACCAATGGAGGAAAAGGAGTCAAAGGCAGTAAGAGATCCTAGGAAAAAATCCCCCAGTAAACACACAAACACACCCCAATGAACACAAATGCAAACAGGGTCAAAAATCAACAGCACTCCAGATGGGGACAATACCACCCAGACACCAGTACCACCACCGGCTAACAGCAACTATAACAACAACAAAAAAAAAGAGAGAAAAGAAAGCATGCACACTCCAACAAAGATTCACCAAAAAAAACAGAAAATACAGAAAATCAATATTTTTCTTATCACAAAATATAAACAATAACTGCCAGAACCCACAATGGCTCTAAAGAGGCAGTAGAAAAACAACAACAAAGAAAATAAACAAAAATAGATAAATGTTTATCAATTCAGTAATCAAAGAAATAAAAACAAAGAATAACCTTATCACGAAATACAAACAATAATTGCCAAAAACAGCAATGGTTATAAAACAGCAGTATAAAAAAAAACTATATATATATATAAATCCAACAATAAAAAAAATAGAAATCAAATTAAATATAAATACAATTTTAATCTAAATTAAAATCAAAACACAAAAAAAGCAGAACAAAAAACAAACTTCTTAAATCAACAAAATTATAATATAAAGCCCCAACCCCTTGAGCTATATTCAAATATCATAAAAGCAATAGCCCACATGAAACAAATGGCCAGACAGCCATAATTAACCAGTGGCCGTGATAGCACGACGAGCGTACAGCGATCTACTTCAATCGCTGATACCTGCTCAGTAACGTTACCCGCACAAACAAGGCAGTGGCACGGGCAAAGCGGCACGTATGCCAGACAGAGACATAAACAAAACACGGAAGTGTAAACAAAACATCACAATAAACATAGGCAAAATGCACAATATAGCCGCCAGGCAAAAAGGCAAAAGCAAAACAGCAGCCAACGAATCGGTCCTGTGCAGCTAGTGATGATCTCCGGCTAAACGAGCCTCATTCCTGTTAGCTACACAAAGAAAAATTATCATTAACCCCCAATTAATAAGAAACAAAATATACATTAATCCTACGTCATATACCCATCATTTAGACATACCCAAGGGAGAAAGCTCGACGAGTGCCCACGGCACTGATAATGCAGTATGTTCAGTGGTTCAATGAGTTGAACGACGAGATGAAAGCTTGTCCATCCGATGGGAGATCTACGAACGCAAGTAACCACATAGTACCAGTAACCAAGAACGGCAGGAAACAATGTTCGCACGGAGACAGCAAAGCCGCTACCCTACCTGTTAGCACAGCAACGCACACGGAGAGCGAGGCCCGGAAGCACAACACAACTTCCTGTCAGAAGGGTTACTCGCTATTTATAGGGCGGAGCTTCACATGGGGAGTGACCAAAGGAACGCCAGTTCATTACACTAACTCATACTGCCACAAAAGGAAAAGAGAAAAAAAGTAAACAACTTATTCATTTCGTTGTAAATCACCAACAGCAAACAATCATTTTAGCAGGCAACAACAATTTATGAAAAACAAACTAAGCACACTGAATGTGCAAAAGTGAAATGCGAGTGGATGTGTGCGTGTGTAGTAATGTGTGTATGGCGGCGCAGAGGTACTGACCACATTTGCAGGCAAGAAACAGTTTTAGTGAGTATCGAGTGTCCTCTTCGCCACTAGGACAGGCAGAAAAAAGCAGCTTTGGCTTGTCTTTAAAACAGCTCCATAATAGTTTGTCTGGGAATGCAACGAGTTTCGCAACGCACCAGACTTCAACCACAGGAAACAAAAGGTCGACAAGCGGCCGTCTCTCCCCAACAATCCATCACGATTTCACTACAAACTTCTCAATGCACAAACGGGTGGCGCCCTTTCCCAGGTACGACACACTTCCTTATATTCAATTTCCTTCTGTGATTAACGTTGATTGACATACTCCATCCATTTGCGCAAACGTGAAAGTGAAAGTAAACAAACAATTATGTGAGTCGTGGCACAGATTCTCTTCATTGCCACAACCTACTTTAGGGCTTTTCAGTCCAATGATGTGCAGTTGTCATACCAGACTGTAATGTAGTATGTAAGGATGCTCTCAACTGTGGACTTCCAGAAGTCGTCCAGCAGTCGACAGTCCACAAAAGTCTTTCTGTTGAGGGTCAGGTTGCTTTCAGCCTGTTCCAGCCCAGCCACAGTTGTGTCATTTGCACATATGACGATGGAGTTATAAGCAAAAGACATGAGTGAAGAATGACTACGGGAAAGGGCCTAGAACAGAATCTTGTGGTACTCCAATATTCACAATAAGAGTGTAGGAGCACTGGCTTCCTAGTCTAACAATCTGTTCATTGGTGAGGAAATTTAGTATCTATTTGGAAAGACTAGAGCTCAATGGTCATGAAATGAGATGAAAATAACTTACAGTTCTACAAATAACAAGCCACTGTAGCCATTTGTGAGGATTAAACCTAAATCTAAGGTGTTGTCGACTCAAAAATATCACTGCAGCTATCAACCCAGATTACACGTTTGTCACGTAGTATAAAGGATGATGATTTAAGACAGAATACCCTCCTAATTGTGTCCATTCTAATGAATTTCACTGAAGCACAATTTTGTTCTACAGGTTCATGAAGGTTAATTGGTTCCATGAGTGATCACACAGATTGTATTTCTATAAAATTGTGGTCTGCTAATCAATGACTGTCTTTGTACGGCTTTTTATATCCATTCAAGAGCAATTTCACAGTGCTTAAAAACATCTGGGAGTCAATTCATAAATATGTGAATGGCAACCTCTTCATTGAAGCTTTAGATCAACTCATCATCAGCATTGCCAGACACATCACTTTTGGCATTCCCGACAAGGACCTTAAGTCATCCAATTTCCTTTGAAGGAAACAGCTTACAGATATCAGGTGGAAACATCTTTAGAAGACTGTCAAAATAAGCCTTGTGGCATGTCACTTCAGAGATAGCACAATGCTAAAGCGAGAGAGAGAGAGAAAAATGAGACGTATTGCTCTTCAGAAGTGTACAAGAGGTCGAAAGAAGATATGAATTTCTGGAATTCTTTCTTCATACTTGTACATGTGATAGACTACTTTGCTGAGAAGGCCAACATTTTTCTTAAAATATTTTGCTGTATGACCTTTGTGATTTAAACCTGTGTGGATCTGATTTAAATCCTTTAAGGACTTATCAGTATCTACAGTACATACACTAAATGTCACTACATGGAGTACAATGCCAGATCTTCAGACAACAGAGGGGCACATCAATCATGGGAGCCCTCTGGACTCCAGGATGATATATAGAAGGTGGACAATCTTATGATGTGATGATGATATATAGTGACAGTTAAACACACACATAAAAAATAAATCTAGATTGGAATTCTATAAACACAAAACATTTGTCTCAGTAACAAAATCCATTATTGATTACACAAACAATATAGCTTTTTTATGTCAATGACACAAAGTTAGTGTCATTATCCAGCTCAAAGCTTCCAGGTAATTCTCAATAATTTGGCGCATGCATTCTAGAGTAAACAAACATCTCATATGAAACATTGAGCAATTCAATGTGTCCCAATCATTTTTATAAGTGATGAGTCCCTTTCTCTTTATTTTGTATCTGGTTACTGGATGTAACATTGCCTTATTCTACTAGAATTATTTACCATAGATTTATTATGATCTGAGCTCTTCAATAATGCTGGATTTGCTCTGAGTAACACATCTCTTTCCCATCAAAAAAATAGAGTGACATTTTCATTATTAATTAACTATTAACCACAACTTTTCCCTTAAAAAGCTCATAATTACTGCTAACAAGGTAGTTGCTAAATGTAAGTATTGAGTAGGAATAAGGGATGTAGAATATGGTCATGCAGAATAAAGCATTAATATGTGCTTTATAAGTATTAATATACAGCCAATGTGTTAGTAATATGCATGCTAATAAGCAACTAGTTAATAGTGAAAATTGGACCCTAAACCAAAGTGTTACCAAAAATAGATATAAGACAACAGGTTTAACTGATTTATTTAGGACATGTAACGGTCACCAGCTGGAGTGCCCCTGAGAGCCACCAGAGGGCACTCCAGATAAGACTATGATCACTTCCTCACAAACTACATTTCCCATACTCACTGCCTGGACTCATTCACACTGATCACATTCACCTGTACCTCATTGTCACTGATTTTATTCACCTGTGTCTTGTCATCCTGCTAGTCTCAGTCTATATATACCATGTTCATTCATTCACTCACCGCGAAGTCTTGTTGTACTGTTGTCTGCATTTCTGAGCGTTTTCCCGTGTATTGTTTATTGCCTTTTTGACCTTGGACTGTGTACCCCGTTTTCTGATCGTTCTCTGTTTACCCTGACCTGGATTGTTTACTGGACCTTGCTTCTCGCCGCCTGCCTCGACCATTGCCTGTTATCTGGTTTTGTTCTCTGTCTCCTCTCCATTGTCCTGTTTGCTCATTCTTGACCCTGCCTGTACGACTATTCTATATAAAGCTGCATTTGGATCTTCACCTCCAAGTCTCGGAGCAGTTCATAACAGGACACATCATTAACATTTTAAAGAGAAGAGTTGTGATGTGTCATGAGTGAAAGATTTGTTTGACAAGTAGTGGTTGTTATGAAATAAACTCAATAAAAAAGAGAAACATCCCCTTTTCAAGATACTCCATTTTAAATATAATTTGGTAAATTTAGTTCCCTTTCGAGGGAACTCAACACTGCGTCGAAATCGACACTTTGGGGACGCTCCCTAAGCGTGCGCCTCTGAAGTATGAATAAAACTAATCCAATCCTGATTGGTGTTGCGTCGTGACGTAACATGTGACGGCATACCCGGAAGTATAAAAGTGACACTGTCACAACACACACTAGCTTTCGCTCTTCAGCAAGCGCTCTGTGTATGAAACTGTCAGTCTTATTTGGTGTTGTTTGTCCCTATATCTATATATCTATATATATATTATGGCCAGCGAGCAGTTCAAGAAGTGTGTGCATCCTTGCCCTTGTTATATTACGGGTGGGGATACACATTCTTTGTGTGTGAATTGTTTGGGAGCGCAGCACGCACGGGCAGCTCTCGAGGGAGCTGCTTGTGTTAACTGTGAAGCACTTCCCATTAGAGTGCTGCGCTCCCGGCTGGCGTGCTTTGATGAGCACGGTCAGGCTCGCGCTCCCCGCGGTTCTAGTCCCGCGTCTGTTGAGGCAGCGCGGCGATTGAGATCGTGGGGCTCGCAGCGGGATCTTTTAGATGAGAATGAGGCTGCTGAGGCACCTTCTCATTCTTCATCTGAGGATCCCGTAGCCCCTGAGAGTGGTCCAGGAGCCCGCATCGCGGCTTCTCCTGCCCACGATCAGGTCCCAATGCTTGAGCTCTCTACTTCTGAGGAAGTAGATGTGCTCAGTATTGATGCGGATGACCGTGATTTTGGCGCGCCAGTTCACGGCCAAGCGTATGAGGAGCTGATAGAGGTTGTGACTCGTGCAGTGGCTAGACTTAATATTAGCTGGCCACATGATGAGCAGGGAACGCAAGCAAAAAGTAAGCTTGATGAGCGTTTCCTGCAGCATAGAGCACAACCTCAGCGCCGGGGTTTGCCGTTTTTCCCCGATCTCCATTTTGAGATCTCGAGATCGTGGGATAAACCGCACTCGTCCCGTGTTTCCAGTCCCAGTGTTTATAGCAATGTTGTGGGTGTACGGGATAGGGGTTATGGGAAGATGCCTAAGGTAGAAAAGGCTTTAGCAGGTTATCTTTCCCCTGATTCGGCATCTTCCCTGGAAACCCCGGCGCTGCCTAGTAAGCCCTGTAGAGATACATCTGCTTTAATAGGCAGGGCTTACATGGCGGCAGGTCGGGCTGGTTTATGTCTGCACTCTATGGCTATCTTGCAGGCATACCAGGCCGATCTCCTGAAAGATTTGGATGAGGGGGAGGGGCTAACTCCTGAAGATATTTTAGAGTTAAGGAGAGCCACAGATTTGTCTCTCCGGGCCACAAGAGAGACGGCCCGTGCCATTGGCCGCTCTAGGGCAGCTATGGTAGCTACGGAGAGACATCTGTGGCTGAGCCTATCTGGTATCAAAGATGGAGATAGATCTTTTCTGCTGGATGCACCGCTCTCGCCTTCTGGCCTGTTTAGTGACGCCGTTACATCGGTCGTCGAGAGGGTTCAGGAGGCGAAGAAGCAATCTGTGGTGTTCCAGCAGTATCTCCCCCGTAAGGCAAAATCCAAATCGAGTAGGGTGGGGCCGAGTGATCAGCCCCAGCCATCAGCCAGCTTCTCACACCGAGCTGAGCAGAGAGAAGAGTGTTTCCTCTAGAGCCCCTCCTCCTGGAGCTTGGCAACAGAGGAAGCGCTCTCAGAAATCGAAGTTCTCCAGCCAGAGAGGCGACCTGAGGGAAGTCTTTCAGGCTAGGAGGGCTTCGGGAAGAGGTCCTGACCGAAGTGGTAGGACCTCTGAGGGCTGTTCCCTCCACTGCAGGGCAACCGAGGTTGTTTTCGCAGCGGAGCCCTCTGGGAAACGATGTAGATTGCCCGCCATCAACGACGTTTCGGGCCGCATCTCTTTCCAGCAAAAGTATTCTAATAAAGAAAAAGCATCAGTTATGGTTAAAAGAACCGTATCGACTACAGCCTGCCGGTATTCCGCTTCAGGAAGTCGAGAAAGATGCTCGAAAAACACCAGAGGCCAGTCTCGAGAGGCTGGTACCCCTAGTAGATTTTGTAGAGGCATGGTATCATCTGCCCAACATATCTGCGTGGGTCCTGCATATAATGGAGCTGCAGTTTGCGCACCGCCCCCCCAGGTTTTAAATTGGGGTGGTGCAAACTACAGTGGTTCCAGAGCAGGCTCAGGTGATGGAACAAGAAGTACAGACTCTGCTACTAAAGGAAGCCATGGAACGTGTTCATCCTTTAGACGGGGTCCGGGTTTTACAGCCGGTACTTTATAGTTCCAAAGAAGGATGGGGGGTTAAGGCCAATTCTAGATCTCAGGGTTTTGACCCGATCTCTAAGGAGGTTCGGGTTCAAAATGTTAACCATTCCTGCAGTCGTGAGTCAGATCAGATCCGAGGACTGGTTTGTCACGATAGATCTAAAGCACGCCTATTTTCTCATCTCCATCCTTCCATGTCACAGGAGATACCTGAGGTTTGCTTTCGGGGACGAAGCTTACCAATATTGGGTTCTTCCGTTCGGCCTAGCACTCTCTCCCCGCACATTCACCAAATGTATGGATGTAGCCCTTGCTCCACTGAGACTTCAAGGCATTCATATATTGAATTATCTCGACGACTGGCCCATTCTGGCCCAGTCTCGAGAAATGGCAGTTCGGCATCGAGATGTCGTCCTTGGCCACATTCAGAAATTGGGGTTGAGACTCAAGAGTGTGCTAGAACCATCCCAGTGCACGATATTTTTTGGAATCGTGTGGAGCTCGATTACGATGCAGGCACGAATGTCTCCAGCACGTATCGAGTCAATTCTGGCGATGGTATCTGGGTTAAGGCTGGACCAGGCCATCACTGTGAAGCAATTTCAAAGAATGCTGGGCCTCATGGCAGCGGCATCCAACATCATTCCTTTGGGCCTTCTGCACATGAGGCCCATTCAGTGGTGGTTAAAAACCGAGGGGTTTTCTCCCAAGGAGAATCCGTTTCGTATAATCAGAGTAACGCGCAGATGCCTTCGTTTTCTGAACATATGGAAGAAACCTTGGTTCCTATCCCAAGGGCCAGTACTGGGAGTGTCGTGTCGCCGGAAATCCGTTTCGACAGACGCTTCCCTCACCGATCATGGACGGCCGCTTTGCCAGGGGTCTGTGGCAGGACCATCATCGTTCTTGGCATGTAAACTGCCTAGAGATGATGGCTGTGTTCAGGGCTTTGAGGAGCTTCCTCCCAGACATCAAGGGTTACCATGTCTTAGTACGATCCGACAATACGTCGGTGGTAGCCTATCTGAACCGACAAGGGGGACTCAGATCGCGCCCTCTGTGCAGACTGGTGCATCTGATTATTCTTTGGTCCCAGGGGAAAATACTGCCTATCAAGGCAATGTATATTCCGGGGGTTCAGAATCAGGGAGCAGACATCCTGTCGAGGCAGGGGCTGAGGCCCGGGAAATGGAGACTTCATCCAGATGTGGTGAAGTTGATATGGGAGAGGTTTGGACCAATGGAAGTGGATCTGTTTGCGTCTCGAGAGACGTCCCACTGTCCACTTTGGTTCTCCCTCTCACTTCCAGCCCCTCTGGGGTTGGATGCCATGGTACAGGCCTGGCCGAGGCTTCGCCTGTACGTGTTTTCCCCGATTGCTCTGCTCCCGGGAGTCCTGGAGAGGGTCCGTCAGGAGGGCATCAGTCTTCTTCTGGTTGCCCCAATGTGGCCGACCCGAGTATGGTTTTCAAACATAGTATCACTCCTGATAGCTCCGCCATGGCAGATTCCTCTGAGGAGGGATCTGTTGTCTCAGGCGGGGGGCACAATTCTCCACCCTCAGCCAGAGCTGTGGAAATTGTGGGTCTGGCCTCTGAGGGGGTTCAGTACCTGAATGCTGGTCTATCAGCTGGAGTGGTTGAAACTATACTTAGCTCCAGAGCTCCGTCTACTAGGAGATTATATGGCCTCAAGTGGAATGTTTTTGCCACTTGGTGTAGAGAACATGAGTTAGATCCAGTAAACTGCCCGGTGGCTTCAGTTCTGGAATTTCTTCAAGATCGGTTCTCTGCGGGTCTCTCCCCTTCCACGCTTAAGGTGTACGTGGCAGCCATTGCGGCTTTCCACGCTCCGTTAAGTGATGGGCCCCTGGGGAGGCACCAGTTGGTCATTCGGTTTCTCCGCGGTACTTGGAGGATGAGGCCGGCAACCAGGTCTAGGGTTCCTGCTTGGGACCTGGCTATAGTTCTGGAAGGGTTATCCCTGGCCCCTTTCGAACCTCTAGAGTCGGCTTCGCCTAAGGATTTAACGCAGAAAATGGTTTTTCTCTTGGCCATTACCTCACTTCAGAGGGTGGGAGATCTCCAAGCCCTGGCAGTAACACCAGCTTGCTTGGAGTTTGCCCCTGGCAGAGTAAAGGCCTTTTTGCACCCGAGTCCGGGCTACGTGCCTAAGGTTCCTTCGAACACGGCTCGGTCTTTAGTCCTTCAGGCATTCCATCCTCCACCTCATGTGTCGGCAGAAGAAGAGAAGCTTCATTTGCTCTGCCCCGTCAGAGCTTTGAGCGTGTACCTTGAGAGGTCCTCTTCTTGGAGAAGGTCGGACCAGTTATTAGCAGACTATTAGTAATTGGATAGTCCAGGCTATTACTGCGGCTTACAAGGTGCGCGGTTTGCCTTCACCTTTAGCCGTCAGGGCCCATTCAACTAGAAGCATGGCTTCTTCTAGGGCCCTTCTTTCGGGAGTACCTCTACAGGAGATCTGCGAGGCAGCCGGTTGGGCTACTCCGCATACTTTTATCAGGTTCTACAGTCTCCACCTTCCAAGTACGCCTGGCACACACGTGCTCAGTCCTTGCTGAGTGCCTAGACAGTTTCACTCTGGGACAGGCCTATTCGGTGCGTGGCCTAGTGGGCACTCGTTCCCCAAAGTGTCGATTTCGACGCAGTGTTGAGTTCCCTCGAAAGGGAACGTCTCGGGTTATGACTATAACCATTGTTCCCTGAGAAGGGAACGAGACACTGCGTCGTTCTGCCACGCCCCTCGAGGCCTTTGAGCGTCTTGCTTCATCGCGAGGCTAGTGTGTGTTGTGACAGCGTCACTTTTATACTTCCGGGTATGCCGTCACATGTTACGTCACGACGCAACACCAATCAGGATTGGATTAGTTTTATTCATACTTCAGAGGCGCACGCTTAGGGAGCGTCCCCAAAGTGTCGATTTCGACGCAGTGTCTCGTTCCCTTCTCAGGGAACAAGGGTTATAGTCATAACCCGAGACGTTTTTTAAAGGAACCCACTTTGTTCAGGGACACATTATTCCATTTCTGTTCATCAAATGTCTGTAAAATTTGTTCAGTTTATGTCTCAGTTTTTAAATCTTTTTATATTCATACAACTATATAAACACATTTATTAACACATTTAAGACAATTGCTACTTATGTTCCATGAAAGATGGATTATCTTCACTAAGTCACTTGAACTATTTTAACGACGTCTTTACCTTTCTGGGCCAGCAGAATACAATTACCTAGAAGCCTATGAAGGAGTGAGACAGCTCTCAGATTTCATCAAAAATATCTCAATTTGTGTTCCGAAGATGAACGAAAGTCTTACGGGGTTGGAACAACATGAGGGTGTGTTATTACTGACACAATTTTCATTTTTGGGTGAACAAACCCTTTGAGGAATCTTTGTACTTTATTTACAGCTCAAAGTAGTACCTTAAGGGTATATTACTACTCCAAGGTACTAAAATGCACCTTTTTTGGGTTTGATAAGGCAAGGCAAGGCAAGTTTATTTATATAGCACATTTCATACACAATGGTAATTCAAAGTGCTTTACATAGAATAAATTAAAACAATCAAAAGAAATCAGAATAATTAAAACAGTTTAGAATAAAAGATAAAATACAGAAATAATCAAATGAAACCAAAATAATTAAAACATTAAATAAAATACAGTACAAACAGTCGGACGAGCAGTGGCACAGTGCTCATTCAGTAAATGCATAGGTAAACAGATGTGTTTTGAGTCTGGATTTGAATGTGACTACTGTAGGAGCACATCTGATCTCTTCTGGAAGCTGGTTCCAGCTACGGCTGGCATAGTAGCTAAAAGCAGACTCACCATGCTTAGAGTGAACCCTTGGGTTTTCTAGCTGATGTGATCCTAGTGATCTGAGTAATCTGTTGGGTTTATATTCAGTGAGCACATCTGCAATATATTGAGGTCCTAGGCCATTGAATGATTTATATACCAGTAATAATACTTTAAAATCAATTATATATGTAACTGGCAGCCAGTTTAAAGACCTGAGGACTGGTGTGATATGTTCATATTTTCTGGTTCTGCTCAGAATTCTGGCAGCAGCATTCTGTATGAGCTGCAACTGTCTTATGGTCTTTTTAGGAAGGCCAGTGAGGAGTCCATTACAATAATCCACCCTGCTGGTGATGAAAGCGTGCACAAGTTTTTCTAAGTCTTGACTGGAAACAAAGCATCTAATTCTTGCAATATTTTTCAGATGATAGTATGCTGATTTAGTTATTGCTTTGACATGACTACTGAAACTAAGGTCTGACTCTAGAGACACACCCAGATTCCTGACTTGATTTTTAGTAGTTTGACCCCTAGACTGAAGGTATGCATTCACCTTGAGAACTTCATCTTTGTTTCCAAACGCAATGACTTCAGTTTTGTCTTTGTTTAACTGAAGAAAGTTTTGGCACATCCAATAGTTTACTTCATCAATGCATTGGCAAAGGGAGTCAATGGGGCTGTAATCGTTTGGCGATAGTGCTAAGTAGAGCTGTGTGTCGTCTGCATAGCTGTGGTAAGAGATTTGGTTCTTTCTCATTATTTGGCTCATTGGGAGCATGTACAGGTTGAATAGGAGTGGCGCAAGAATTCAGCCTTGAGGGACTCCGCATGTCATGGATGTCCACTCAGACTTATTTCTAAGTATGACCTGAACCATTTTAGGACTATCCCAGAAAGCCCGACCCAGTTTTCCTGCCTGTCAAGAAGTATGTTGTGATCGACAGTGTCAAATGCAGCACTGAGGTCGAGTAGTACTAGAACTGATAATTTGCTTGTGTCAGTTTTTAAGCGAATATCGTTTATTATCTTTATGAGCGCTGTCTCTGTGCTGTGATGCGGCCGGAAACCAGATTGAAAGTTGTCAAAGTATCCATTCGAGCTTAAGAATTTGTTCAGCTGATTGAAGACAACTTTTTCAATGACCTTGCCTATGAAAGGAAGATTTGAGATCGGTCTATAGTTGTTTAATATGGTCTTATCCAGATTGCTCTTTTTCAGGAGGGGCTTGACAACTGCAGTTTTCAGGGAGTTTGGAAAAGTCCCATAGAGAAGTGAGGCATTAACCACTTCTAGGAGATCTGCTTTTAAGCTGTGTTTTTAAAAAAGATGTGGGAAGTGTGTCAAGGGTGCAGGTTGATGTTCTAAGGTGCTGTACGATTTCTTCCAAAATTTTGCCATCAATTTCTTTGAAATCAGACATAGTGACTACTTTCTCAGGCTGTTGTCTGATCTGTCTGACCCCAGTGCGGCTCAAGGATGAGCTGATCACCTTTCTGATATTATTGATTTTCTCAGAGAAGAAAGAAGCAAACTCACTGCACTTGCTCTCTGAGAGCATTTCACTGGGAATCTGCCTTGGGGGGTTTGTCAGTCTCTCTACAGTAGCAAAAAGAGTGCGTGTGTTGTTTATATTGCTGTTTACAATATTTGAGAAGAAAGTGTGTCTAGCTTTGCCTAGTTCCTTATTGAAAGCATGGATGCTGTCTTTGTAGATGTTATAATGGACTACAAGTTTTGTCTTCCGCCACATGCGCTCTGCTTTTCTGCATTGTCTTTTCATATTTTGCGCTGCTGTTGAGTTTCTCCAAGGTGCTTTCTGTCTGCCATTCTTCTTCCTGACTTTCACAGGAACAATATCATCAATTACACTCTTAACGTTTGAGTTAAAAGAATCAAGGAGAAAATCAACAGAGTCAGCAGATATGCTTGGTGTTAAAGATATAGCCTTCATAAATAGTACACTAGTGTTCTCATTTAAGCATCTCTTCTTGATAGACATAGATCTAGCTTCAATGGCAGGAGAGATCAATATATCAAAGAAAATAAAAAAATGATCAGACAGTGCTACATCCTTAATAACAATCGATGAAATGTTTAGACCCTTACTGATAAGTAAATCTAGAGTGTGTCCACGATTATGTGTGGGTCCATGTACATGCTGAGTCAGATCAAAAGTTTTTAAAACAGCTTTGATTTCTTTTGCCATATTGGTTTCTGCATTATCCATGTGAATGTTAAAATCTCCAGCAATGGCAAAGCAGTCAAACTCTGAGGAAATTGTTGATAACAGTTCTGTAAAGTCTTCAGCAAAGGCTGGAGAGTATTTTGGAGGCCTGTAAACAATGATAAGTAAAATGCGTGGAGCACCTTATAACACAATACCCAGATATTCGAAAGACGTGTAATTCCCAAATGATATTTGCTTACATTGATAGACAATTTTAAAAAGAGCAGCTAAACCTCCACCTCTTCTGACAGCTCTGCAGACACTCATAAAAGTAAAGTTAGGAGGGGCCGTTTCATTAAGGACTGTTGCACTGCTGCTGTCTTCTAGCATAGTTTTATTTAGCAACATAAAATCCAGGTTGTATGTGGTTATTAAGTCGTTGACTAGAAGTGATTTATTTTTAAGTGAGCGGATGTTTAAAAGTGCTAACTTAACAGTCTTTCTTTTTGTCCCCACAGAAATCTTAGTTTGGTGTGTAATAGGCACCAGATTAGATGGGTTTGCTTTACGGCTTTTGAAGGCCTTAGACTTTCTATCATGTAATCGAACAGCAATAGAGAAAGATAAAGATAAAGATACAGGCACACTGGGTTCCGGCTTGTTCTGTAAACCTTTGAGAAAGTTATTGTTATCATAGCGGAGACCCGACACATATCACTGAGAGCTGGTATCAGTTGTTTTTGGTTCACCTCGAGCCGCTGGAGGAGGGTGTGTGCCCTGGCACTGCGGCAGAGGCCGAAGAGCTCTCACGGGAGGAGGGGGAGGGCGAGCTGGGCCCGCAGGCTTTAGTGGTTGTGGGGCCTGCCGTTTTTTGGTTGGTATCTGGGGGCTTGCAGCAAAAGAGTGGGATAGTCTAATTCCAGCATACACCAGTTGTTCCATTTTCTCTGAGAAGCACAGAAGTGGAGATGCTGGAGATAGGGATAACGTGTCTGATGAGAGGGCCAGTTAGCAGGCTGATTCAGTCTGTGTTCGATCACATTCATCAAATTTGGGGATTCCTCATTCATTAATACTTCAAATCTGTTCTCAAGATGTATAGGCGGTGGTAGGAAACCAGTGTTTGCAATTCTTGTCAGAGCCGTATCTGGGGTAGAGGATGCTACTGCAGCAATATGTGATGCTCGTGACAATCTGATGTCTCGAGTGCCTTTGGGTCTCTCTCCCTGTTTGTATCATCGATTTGTAAGTCGGTCGGCTTGTTTCTCTACACTCAGTATAGCCTGTCGAGGAGCATGAGATTCATGGGACTCACCGGCTCTATGCTGAGGGCGTCCATGACGAAACTCTGTTGTGTGTTCCGTCTGGTTTGGTGGTCCCGCAATTAAGTTTGTTTCAAGAACTGCAATCCTTTGTAGAAGTCTGTGGCAGTTAGAGCATCAAGTAGATTCCAGAGGAGGCATTTTCTTATCCTTATGAATGTAGGCAGTTGTGTTTTCTCTTCTTTGGAATGTAAGCTTTCAGTGGGAGGCTAGTCGAATAAAAGAATTCGGCTTTTTTTGTAGTAATCCAAGCGTTTGAGCACTGTGCTGATTTGCTGAAGTTAAAATTAGGTGATAAAAGGAGTTAAAATATAAAAATATAAAAGCGATAGAGCAAAGCGTGGAGCAGTAAGCGAGAGCGTCCGAACAGCAGCTGAGCAGGAAGAGCAGGAAGGTACGTACTGTTGTACTGTTGTACTGTTGTAAGTTGTACTGTTAATGGTACTGCGCATTGACAAGCTTTTGTACCCTAAAGGTTTGCAATTTTTTTTTCTGACAGTATAATGCAAATTATATATTACATAATGATAAATAAATATAACCTTCATATGGAACATGCTTTTATGTAGTGCTTTGTTGTTATTTTTTATGCTTTGAAGAATTTTGAAGAATTTTAGTCATAGCCAGATCATTACAGATAATTTATAAAACAAATGTTTCAACAGATGTTTCATTAGTTGTTTTAAAATGGAAATATTGCACATTTACATTGACTTCTGTGTCTGCATTCATTTATTTATTTTATTGGAACAGTTATGTGATTAATTATGATTAATTTAATCAATTGCCCTAGAAAATATTGTATTGTTCTTCTTTCAGATGCACAAATCAATTGATTTACATGTATGTTATGGTTCTCTCTCCTTTTTCTGTGGTTAAAAGTTATTGACCATGCATGAATACTGTCCTTTGATTCGGTAGCTGGACAAATGTCCCCTGATTAGGTTTGATTTTCTTGAAAGCTTTTACCAATAAAACAGAAAATCTCTGGCAACGAGAGTTTAAGATTTCTCCTCAGCAGGGAAGATCATGCAGTTCGCCTCAATGGGAAGCCAGCTGTGTTTTCAACATTGTGCTATTTAATAAATCGTCAATAAACGAACTAGGCCTACAGCGTTTATTGACTATTCATAGACAAGAGTTTGCTAAAGAGTGATAGTCAACGAGCTCTAATCCCGGTTTTATAACCTCATTCTTAAATGAATGCACAATTGATCAATGCACTGCAGGCTCTGTCAGAAATCTTACGGACATCAGTGTGGCTTTTAAAAACCCTAAAGAACACAAGCACCTGCAGAATAAAAGGGAATGTGTGACCTTCTAACAATTCACCCAAAAATAAAAATTCATGTCATTCCAAACCGTAAGACTTTCGTTCATCTTTGGAAAACAAATGAAGAACTTTTTGATCTTCGATTCTCTATGATCTGCCCCTACATTGACAGCTATGCAACTAACACATTGAAGCTTCAAAAAGTTCATAAAGAGATTGTAAAACTAATCAATATGAATTTAGTGGTTATTCCAAATGTTGACTCAATCACTTTATATGATGAACAGATTTAATTTAGAACATTGATCAGCGAACATAAACAGAAGCTCAAACAAACCTGCTCATAACCTCAGTGATAATGACAGAATTTTCATTTTTGGATGAACTATCCCTTTAATTAGTAGATCTACATTTCACCTTCATCAACTCATCTTTGCATTACTTTGCATGTTCTTTTTAATCTATTAATTTACCTATCAAGCATTTACACATAATGGGTAAAACAAATCCCATTGACTTACAATAGAGGAAGGACAAGAGTCATGTGAGACAAAAAAAGTAGAGATTTGTGGACATGGGCTATTTCCGCAGGGTGGCTGGGCGATCCCTTAGAGATAGGGTGAGAAGCTCGGTCACTCGGGAGGAGCTCAGAGTAGAGCCGCTGCTCCTCCACATCGAGAGGGGTCAGCTGAGGTGGCTCGGGCATCTGTTCTGGACGTGCCTGGAACACCTCCCACTGGGAGGAGACCCCGTGGGAAGACCTAGGACACGCTGGAGACTGGCACAATTATGTTTAGTTTGTTTTAGTTTGTGGACTTTTAGGGCCTGTTTACACAATACTGTTTTCAAATAAAAACGTAAAAAAAATGTATGAAGTTTGGCCATTCATTTACACGACAACAGCGTTCCCTTTCGTTCGGGAACTCCTACGTCTCGTCAGTAGGAGTTACCAACGAACTGGGATCACGCTAGGTAGACCAATTGCCTTCGAGTGAAACTAAAACGAGCCAATGAACATTGGCATGCAGGACTTGCATTCCGTGCCCCGCCTACCAGTGCGGGAATAAAGCGGAAGTGAGCACACACACATGTACTTTTTGCTTCGGAGCCGACCGGTTGTGTCCTCTGAGTGGATGAGACAACGAGTCTCTGTTTTCACGAGACCTCTCTGTGTTGGTCTTACGGCGCTTCAGTTATCTTCGCGAGCTCCCGGGCGCTGGCTGTCACTGCACGCAATCTACATCTTTGAACAAAGAGCTGTTGTCACAGCTGGTATTCGGTTGAGTGCGCACAGCGGGCTTGCAGTTTCCCCGCTGTGTTGCCGCGTTGATCCCTGTGTGCTTCAGCACAATAAGAGAGAGGTTTATCCAGCCGAGATGAGGTCTGGGTTCTACAGCCCTTACTTCATTGTACCCAAGAAAGGCGGTGGGTTACGGCCGATCCTGGACCTGTGAGTTTTGAATCGGGCCCTGCACAAGCTCCCGTTCAAAATGCTCACGCAGAAGCGCATCTTTGAATGCATCAGTCCCCAGGATTGGTTTGCAGCGATCGACCTGATGGACGCGTACTTTCATGTCTCAATTCTTCCTTGACTCAGGCCTTTTCTTTGGTTTGCGTTCGAGGGTCAAGCATATCAGTACATGGTCCTACCCTTCGGCCTGGCCCTGTTGCCCCATGTCTTCACGGAAGTCGTGGAGGCGGCCATTGTTCCCATGAGAGAACATATATCTTGACCACTGGTTCTGTTGTGCGAACACAGGGATATGGTGCTCCGGCACCTCAGCCGCTTGGGACTTCAGGTCAACTGGGACAAGAGCAAACTCTGCCCCACGCAGAGGATCTCTTATCTCAGTATGGAGTTGGACACGGTCGGTCAGACTGCGCGCCTCACAGAGGAGTGTGTCCAGTCAGTGCTCAACTGCCTCGAGTCCTTTAAAGCAGGTCAGCGGTCCCACTGAAACAGTTTAAGAGGCTCCTGGGGCATATGGCAGCCGCAGTCGCAGTAACGGTGCTCGGCCTGCTTCATATGAGACCGCTTCAGTGCTGGCTTTATGATTGAGGCAGGGCGGCACGTTCCGGGTCAACATTACCCTGCACTGTCGCCAAACCTTCAGTCTCTGGTCGGACCCTGCGTTTCTACAGGCTGGAGTGCTCTTAGTCCAGGTGTCCAGGCATGCTGTGGTTTTCACAGATGCCTCTGCCAACGGATGGGGGGCCACGTAAAACGGGCATGCAGTTTTAGGTCTGTGGACGGGGCCTCAACTGCATTGGCACATAAACTGTCTAGAGTTGCAAGCAGTATGCTTAGCCTTGTGCCGCCTCAGGGGGCTGCTTCTGCACAAGCACGTACTGGTCTGTACGGACAGCACTGCGACCGTTGCGCACATTTAATGCCAAGGTGGTCTACGTTCCCGTCGTATGACGCGACTTGCCCGCCATATGGAGACAGAAGCATCTGAGGTCGCTTCGGGCCATTCACATCCCTGGTGTGCTCTACCGTGCAGCCGACGAGCTTTCACGAGCTCTCACGAGCTTCCTCTTCCAGGAGAACGGCGATTCCATCCCCAGGCGGTCCAGCTGATATGGGTAATCTTCGGAGCCACTCAGATAGATCTGTTTGCCTCTCCGGACACGACCTATTGCCAGTGGTTTTATTCTCTGACCGAAGGATCTCTCGGTACAGATGCACTAGCGCTCAGCTGGCCCCAGTACCCTCTTGGGACTTAACTCTGGTGCTAAGAGCACTCCAGAGGCCCCCTTTTGAGCCCTTCCTACTATTGAGTTAAATATCCTGTCTATGAAGACAGCGCTCCTGTTGGCTTTGGCTTCTTAAGAGGGTAGGGGATCTGCAGGCATTTTGGGTCGACGAATCATCAGAGTTGGGACCGGGCCTTCTCACGTTGTTCTGAGACCCCGGCTCGGATATGTGCCCAAGGTTCCTACCACTCCGTTTGTAGATCAGGTAGTGAACCTGCAAGCGCTGCCCCCGGAGGAGGCAGACACAGCCCTAGCTTTTCTCTGTCCCGTCCGCGATTTTACGTGGACAGAACGCAAAGCTTCAGGACCTCAGATCAGCTCTTTGTTTTTTACGGAGGCCAGCAGAAGGGGAAGGCTGTTTCCAAGCAGAGTTAAGCCCACTGGTTAGTGGATGCTATCATCCGGGCTTATGAGTCCCAGGACGTGCCTTGCCCACCTAGGTTGTCGGCACACTCTACTTGGAGTGTTGCCCCTCCTGGGCGTTGGCTCAAAGGCACCTCGCTGACAGACATCTGTAGAGCTGAGGGCTGGGCGACACCTAACACCTAGGTTTTTTAGCCTCCATGTTGAACCTGTTTTCCATTTCTTCCACTTTCCAGCTACCCTCCGGGTTAGCACTGTGTCTTCCCCCTGACAGACCTGTTCTGTCGTCCTCGCTGAGTACGCTCCCACCCCTCGGGCTGGGACTACCTCAAGGACTACTGTATGTTTCACTACCCTATGAGTTAGTACATGCATGTATTCCAGTGCCTCCCTTCGGGCGGGCAGGGGCTCCGCAGCGTTCCCTCCTACGGGTTGGGCACGCTTCCCCAGTTTTATCCAAATCCACTGAGCGGGTCTTGCGGAACAGCAGTGTGATTTTTCCTAGCTAGCTCCCGCCATATAAGCTAAGAAACTGCTCAGGTGGGAAGCTAAGCCAGACGCTGGAAGGGGCCAGCACCATGGCGTTTTATTAGGGATCCCAATTCGTTGGTAACTCCTACCGACGAGACGTAGGAGTTCACGAACGAAAGGGAACGTCTCTGTTACGTTTGGTAACCCTCGTTCCCTGAGAAGGGAACGGAGATGCTTGCTGTACCGTCGCCATGCTTGCTGTACCTTCGCGAAGGACTGGACACTGTTCGGCTCCTCGGCGAAAAACATATGTGTGTGCGCTTGCTTCCACTTTATTCCCGAACTGGTTGGCGGGGCGCAGAATGCAAGTCCTGCATGCCAATGTTCATTGGCTCGTTTTAGTTTCACTCTAAGGCAATCGGTCTCCCTAGCGTGATCCCAATCCGTTGGTAACCGACGAGACATCTCCGTTCCCTCCTCAGGGAACGAGGGTTACCATACGTAACCGAGACGTTTTGGGAGCTTGAAAACGCATACTTTTGAAAACAGGTTTCAAAGTGCACGTTTTTGAAAACAGTCTTACGTGTTCAATCTATAGTGTTTCTTCAGCATCTAATGGCTTGGTAGCAGAATACAGCGTTTTCGCGGATCCTTGTGAATGGGGAACGTTTTGACAATGGTGTCGCCTGTACACGGAAAATTCAAAGGAAAAAAATTCCGTTTTAAGCATATCGTTGTCGTGTAAACGTACCCTTAGTTCCCTTTCGTTGTAACTCCGAGTTACGTCGGATGACGACGAATGGGGTTTCACTTAGAAAGCCTATCAGCTTCGAGTATTTAAAAACGAGCCAATGGCAAAGAAATGCCATGGGTCTGCGGAATTTGCATGACGTAACTCCGCCCCACCTCGTGGGTATAAAAGGAGGACGCCGGCAACATGAAGTTATGTTTTCGCTTCGGAGCCAAGAGTTTCTCTTCACTCCACAAGCCATCTCTGAACAGTCAGCTTCACGAACGAGTTCCTCTGGTGTTGGTGTGATGGCGATATCTGGCGAGCGCGTCCTTCCTGCTTATCTGTGCAGTGGTTTGCCAGAGAGTGCGTGTCTCCCCGGGCGGGGAGAGAGTGTTTCTCTCTTAAAAGAGCTTGCACGCGGCACGTCTTTTTAAAGATGCCTCGCCCGTGCACTTCTGGTTGCGGCAGGCTGGTGTCTGACTCTGATGGGCCCGAGCGTTGTCTAGTGTGTTTGGGCATGGATCACGCTAGAGCAGCACTCGTGGATGAGTCATGTTCTCTCTGCGGGAACATGACCATCGTGTCACTTAGGTCGAGACTCAATGAACTCGCAAGAGTGAGAGTCCCCTCATCCACACCCTGATCTAACGCTCCCCCGAGGAGTGCTACTTCGGCTGGTGGCCAGGGTGACCTGAGGGTTACGGTCTGGAACAAGGCGCCGACTATCTGTCCGCGACCCCAGCCCCCCTCCTGTGTGACGGTGCCCACTAGTGAACCTCCGATTCCCGCGGGTCTACCTTCGGGTGGCCCCCGAGTTTCGGTTGAAGCTACAGAGGAAGATGCTATGTCTGTAGCAGCATCACAAGGTGGGCTTGATTTTTCTGGAAGTGAAGATTCAGCGCAACTGCCACCTTCCGGTGTGCATACGGCTGTGCCTGAATCCGGAGATGACGGCCATGCTTTCCCGGGCAGCCGCGAGCATTGGTCTAGAGTGGAGGCCTCCACCCTGTGGCTGGACGATTGTTTTTTGGGTAAGGCTGCCGACTCACGTCCACGGCAAACCCCAATACCTTTCTTCCCGGATGTGCATGATGAGATCTCGAAGTCCTGGAAGACCCCCCTGTCTACCCGGGACCGCTCGCTGGTCTCATCCGCCTTTCCTCCCCTCGATGGGGCGGCTGCCCGTGGGTACACTGGGCTTCCTCCGGTTGAACGCTCTGTTGCGATGCAACTGTGTCCTCAGAGTGCTTCTTCTCGGGGCGAGCCTAAGCACCCATCCAAGGCCTGTAGATTTTCGTCGTCTATGGCGGCGAAGTCTTACAGAGCGGCGGGACAGGCAGCCACCTCTCTGCATGCTATGGCCACTCTGCAGGTCTACCAGGCCCAGATGCTCAGAGACATGCACGAGGGCAGGACAGACCCAGGGCTCTTCGATGAGCTGCGTGCCGCAACCGACCTCGCTCTCCGGGCGACGAAGGTAGCCGCGCGCTCCCTGGGTCTGGTGATGTCCACTGCGGTGGTCCAGGAGAGAATCCTGTGGCTGAACCTGGCTGACATGCGGGATACCGAGCGGATACGTCTGCTCGACGCACCCCTGTCCCAGGCCGGCCTCTTCGGCGGCGCAGTTGAGGATTTCGCCCAACAGTTCTCAACTGCACAGAAACAGACAGAGGCAATCAAACACATTCTGCCCCGCCGACCCGCTGCTGCCTCGACGTCGGCCGGGCAGACGCCTCAGCCTGTTTCCCGCCGAGGACACCCCTCCTAAGGCTCCCGCCCCTCCCGCTCGGCCAAAGTAGCAGCCTTCACCCAGGCCCAGTCGCGGAGGAAGCCGAAGGAAGGCGCCACAGCCCTCTCCAGCCCCGCCCCCCGCCAAGCGCTCCTGAGACGGGCTGCTCAGGGATGAATCTTTTGTTCTCCACTCCCCTCTGCTCACCCACGGGTGGGCAGCACCCTAATGTGGTTAAAGAAAGAAACAATCCCCTCATCCCTGAGCACACAGAGTTCTCGGACGACACAGAGCGCCGCCCACAAGCCGTGCTCTCCTCGTCCCCCTCTGTCCCAGAGTCGGTTGACACGGCGTGCCGTCCACGGACCGTTTCGTCCCTGTCCCACTCTGTCGCCAGACCCCTGGCAAAGCAGGTCCCCGTGGAACGCTGGTCCTTCCCTGGCCTCCTCTATCAGGGCGCGGATGTTAACTGCGCCCCCACACCGGATCGCTATGCCGTCCACGTCCGGGCCAGTTACTCCGCTTCGCTGCCCCTCCGGGGGGACGCCTGTGGTCCGCATGACCCCGCTGGTACAGTTCTTGGGAGCCTGGCTAGAGCTTCCCCATCTGTCCCGCTGGGTCGCCCGCACCATCAGGTTCGGCTATGCGATTCAGTTCGCACGGTCTCCTCCCCGCTACAGGGGAGTCCGCTCCACTTTGGTCGGTGGCAATGCCCCCATCATGAGAGCAGAGATTGCCAACCTGCTGGCGAAGGGTGCAATCGAGACTGTCCCTCCAGCCGAGATGAGGTCCGGCTTCTACAGCCCTTACTTCATTGTCCCCAAGAAAACCGGTGGGTTAAGACCAATCCTGGACCTGCGCGTGCTGAATCGCTTCTTCACAGGATGCCGTTCAAGATGCTCACCGCCAAACGCATTTTCGAATGTGTTCGGCCCCAGGATTGGTTTGCAGCGATCGACCTACTTACGCCTACTTTCATGTCTCCATTCTTCCTCGACACAGACACGTTCCTCCGGTTTGCTTTCGAGGGGCAGGCATACCAGTACGCGGTCCTCCCTTTCGGGCTAGCCCTGTCTCCTCGCGTCTTCACGAAGGTCGTCGAGGCAGCCCTTGTTCCCCTTCGGGTTCACAGGGTTCGCATCCTGAACTATCTCTACGACTGGCTGATCCTAGCTCACTCTCGAGATCAGGTTTGCGAACACAGGGACCTTGTGCTCCGGCACCTAGCTCGTCTGGGCCTTCAGGTCAACTGGGAGAAGAGCAAACTTTGCCCCGTGCAGAAGATCTCTTTTCTCGGTATGGACATCGACTCGGTCGCCATGTCCGCGCAGCTTACGAGCGAGCGCGCGCAGTCACTGCTGACTTGTCTGAGACAAATTCAGGGCAAGAGTGCGGTTCCACTGAAACATTTTCTGAGGCTCCTGGGGCATATGGCATCTGCAGCCGCGGTGACGCCGCTCGGATTGCTTCATATGAGACCGCTTCAGCTTTGGCTTCGCGACCAAGTCCCGAGGTGGGCATGGCAACAAGGCACGCTCCGAGTACCAGTTACTCCGACCTGCCGTCAGACCTTCACCCCGTGGTTGAACCTCAGTTTTCTCAGGGCTGGTGTCCCCCTGGAACGAGTTTACCTGCATGTTGTTGTCTCAACAGATGCCTCCACCACGGGCTGGGGCGCCATGTGCAATGGACATGCTGCCGCAGGCTCCTGGACAGGACCCCAGCGCCTATGGCATGTCAATTGCCTCGAGTTGCTGGCAGTACGCCTTGCCCTGCACCGCTTGCGGGCGCTGCTCATGGGTCAACATGTACTAGTCCGATCAGACAATACCGCCACTGTAGCGTACATCAACCATCAAGGTGGTCTACGCTCCCGCCGTATGTCTCAACTCGCTCGCCACCTCCTCTTATGGAGTCAGAGGCATCTGAGGTCCCTTCGAGCCATTTACATTCCCGGAGCCCTGAACTATGCAGCCGACGAGCTGTCACGGCTTCAGCCCCTCCCTGGAGAATGGCGACTCCATCCCCAGTCGGTCCAGCTGATTTGGGAACAGTTCGGGGACTTACAGACAGATCTGTTTGCCTCCCACGACTCGACCCATTGCGACCAGTATTATTCTCTGACCGAGGGCACGCTCGGCACGGATGCTCTGGCGCACAGCTGTCCGCGGGGCCGCAAATATGTGTTTCCCCCAGTGAGCCTTCTTGCGCAGGTCTTGCGCAAGGTCAGGGAAGACGAGGAGCAGGTCCTTCTGGTTGCGCCGTACTGGCCCACCCGGACTTGGTTCTCCGAACTAGTGCTCCTCGCGACAGCACCTCCTTGGCCAATTCCTCTGAGGAAGGACCTCCTTTCTCAGGGACGGGGCACCCTACGGTGGTGGCTACCATCACTTCCGCTAGAGCGTCTACTAGGCACGCCTACGCGTTGAAGTGGAACCTCTTCGTCAACTGGTGCTCTTCTCGCCGAGAAGACCCCTGGAGTTGTTCGATCAGTTTCGTGCTTTCCTTCCTTCAAGATGAGTTGGAGCGAAGGCTGTCTCCCTCCACCCTCAAAGTTTATGTTGCCACTATTGCCGCACACCACGACTTAGTGGAAGGTAAGTCCGTAGGGAAGCACGACCTGATCGTCAGGATCCTGAGGGGGGCGAGGAGACTGAATCCTCTCGTTCCCTCTTGGGACCTCTCAGTGGTTTTAAGTGCCCTGCAGAGTGCTCCCTTTGAGCCTCTGCAATCAGTGGAGCTTAAGTTCCTGTCAATGAAGACAGCGCTCCTGGTTGCATTGGCCTCTCTCAAGAGGTTCGGGGACCTGCACGCATTCTCCGTTGACGAAGCGTGCCTGGAATTCGGGCCGGCTTATTCTCACGTGATCCTGAGACCCCGGCTTGGATATGTGCCCAAGGTTCCTACCACTCCTTTCCGGGACCAGGTGGTGAACCTGCAAGCGCTGCCCTTGGAGGAGGCAGACCCAGCCTTGGCACTGCTCTGTCCAGTACGCGCTCTCCGCGCCTATGTAGACAGGACGCAGTGTTTCAGGACCTCAGACCAGCTCTTTGTCTGTTTTGGTGGGAAGCTGAAGGGAAAGGCTCTCTCAAAGCAGAGGTTGTCTCACTGGATAGTGGACACCATTGCTTTGGCATACCAGCAGCAAGGTCGACCGTGCCCCCTTGGTGTGACTGCCCACTCCACCCGGAGTGTGGCATCCTCTTGGGCTCTAGCGCATGGCACCTCGCTAACAGACATCTGCAGAGCTGCAGGCTGGGCGACACCGAACACATTCGCCAGATTCTACAATCTCCGAGTGGAGCCTGTGTCCTCTCATGTACTCGCTTCAACTAGCTATTACCGGACCCGCTCAGGTGTCTTCGCTTGCTCGCCATTCCACTCCACGGACTGGATACGTGCGATTTTCTCCTCAGGTGAGCTTCTCCGCAAGCCCTGAGTTCCTCCAGCACCCCTGATGCTAGCGCCAGTGTCTATTGCCTGGGCGTCGGCTAGGTGCCTCCCGTGTGCATGGTCCCTCCCCGGAGCTACCCCCACACGTGTATTTCCACTGTAAGCCTCTCTGAGCATGTGTCTTTCCCTTGGCAAGCCACCTTGCCACCCCTGAGGTTGAAATATTCCACCTGCGGCTGGACACCTCAGTATTCTCCATATGTTTACTTCGGGTCATATGTGTATTTCCAAATGCCGGCGTCCTCCTTTTATACCCACGAGGTGGGGCGGAGTTATGTCATGCAAATTCCGCAGACCCATGGCATTTCTTTGCCATTGGCTCGTTTTTAAATACTCGAAGCTGATAGGCTTTCTAAGCGAAACCCCATTCGTCATCATCCGACGTAACGTCTCCGTTCCCTACTCAGGGAACGAGGGTTACATACGTAACCGAGACGTTTGTATTTCATCAGTTCCTGTTTTCCTTTGGTCATTTTCCCACTCCTCCTTTGTTACCACAGTCACCGTCATTACAAGTTTGTTTGGTTCAGCTGTGTGTGATTAATTATCTTGTTTGTATCTGTACGTAAGTTCCGTTTTCTTTTCTGTTCATTCTCGGTTGTTGTTCGTGTATAACACGCTGTCTCGCATGTTGACTTGACATTGTGAGTATTTAATAAATCTTATGTTCTGTTGTAATCATCTTCTTCTTCTGTGGAGTTTAGTGTAACAGTGATGAGTTTCAGAAAAAAAAAAAAAAAGAATTTATTCATCATCAGTGCTATGCTGATTGAGAACAATTTCAAAGCATTCTATGGAGGCGTCGACCGCTTCAATAATTTAATCATCAGTTAGGTTATGAATAGGAATTGCCACTGAATGTATTCACTACAGAATGACATCAACATGAAATACTTTAGGTCAGTATAGGCCAATGAGTCATTCACAGAAATGAAGCCTTTGATGTGAGAAGTCAATCTCATTAGCGTGTGGTTATTAGACCAAATACATGAACATCTACCATGTTTTCCCCCTTTTATGATTTTGCTGATTAGCATCTGCAGCAAACCTCTCAGTTCTTCTATTGATATGGAAATCACAACATTTGAGAAATTTTTCAAACGCAAATTTTCAAAGCTTTCATTTGAACATCTGTCTGTGAAGGACTCAACAGCTCGCCAAGCAATAACATCAACCATCTGCTACACTGTTAAAAATTATTTCATAAAAATGTCTCATGACTCGTCCCTTTGACTGGTGACAAAGTTTCACATCTCTACTTGACCAAATTCATTTGAGTAATGACACCCTTTTTGGTAACAGTTTATTTGATGGTCCCTTTTGACATTGTGTTGACTATAAGAAACTTTACGCCTACATGCCAACTACCTCTCATTAGCTATTAGTAAAGCATTAGTAGATTGTCTTCTTAATATCTGCTAACACTTTATTTTGAAGCTCCTACTGATTATAAGTAACTTAGTAACTTTGCAAGTACATCAACTTATTCTACTAACCATAACCCTACCTACCTCTATTACTCTACTAAAACTCTGAGTATGTAAGTGCAACTAATTATGTTCAGTTACCATTTTCATTGCAGAAATATGCTTTTCACAGTCATTTTAATCAATTTATTCTATTTATCTCAAAACATGAGGTACATGTGTAACGATGAGGCAGGAGTGAAGCGAAGAGAATCCAAGTGTAAGCATTAAATGTAATAAACAAACAGGTAATCCAGGACAAAACAACAGAACATGAACTCAGAGCACGGAACTCAGGACAGGAAGGTGAAGACCCCTCGGGCGGCCGCGACGGTGAAGACCCCTCGGGCGGGTAATTTCTTAATGTGTAGAACTTTTTAATACTTTAAACTTTTTAAAAATGTTCCTTTAATTTAAGCTTTAACTCATATTGTATGTCTAATTTAGTTCCCAGAATAAACTTCTGCATGCTGATTTTACTTATGCTGATGTTTTTGTGTAGTATCTGTTTTTGTCATGTGGTGATTATTAAAAGCTCATTTTATTATTGTTGACGTCAATGTGTGTCAAGTTGAATATTCTAATGCATTGTTTTCATCGTTTTGTTCAGATCATTTGAATGGACATATGTCGACTGTGAATAATCTTTCATAGATTCTAATAATGAATAGAACCACTTTGATTCTACTTATGTCTTTAATAAGTTAAAAATAGAAGTGTGTTGAATTTTTTGGATTAAATCAAGCCAGCATTGATCCGTAAATTTTACACAATCTTGTCATCGGAGATCTGCCAGATGGGAAAGCGCACACTCCAGTATTTGACTGAACTAGGCCTACTTGGCATACAGCATACATAATTACTGTACAGAATATCTACGATAAAATGAAATGAATAATGAAACACGCACAGTTGTGTGAAATATCCTTCAGGCCACCGGTGAGGATTACCCTGAGAGTATGCGTGATATTTGGCTCGATTCATCACAGCTATAATGTGAGTCATTATCCATGCAGTTCCACTTCATCTTCCAGCACCAGCTCTCAGTTAGTCAGTCTTATCGGTAAGGACGTTTTTCCAGCATCGTCATCATCGCCCATCATTGCCGTCATTTATTTCCATGTGAATGGAGCACTATAGTTTATTCCACTAATATTTGAAAGGAGCATTTATCACACCGTGGCTTGATGAGGCGTCGCCATGATGAGCCTGAGTGATTAATCATTTATTTCCCGTCGTGTGCAAAGGTAGATAAGAGCGGAGGGTGTGCGGCAGTGACATTTGTGTCTTTGAGAGCACATTGAGTTATTAAAGCTGGTAAGAGTCAGGATTAGAAGAGGAAAAGCCTGTGTTTTTCAAAGCAAGGCTCTCCACTTACAGTCTATAGAGGAACCCTTCAGAGAGAAAGCGTTTTACCATCCTGGTCTGGTAATTACAGCCTTTGAGGGTCTAATGAGTCTATTGACTGTGAGGTTATAAAGTTTTTACAGACAGATGTTAAAGCCCCCAGGTCAGTGGTCTAAAGGTGAAGTGTGTAATTTCTGTACCACAAGTGGAACCAAAACATTTCAACCTGTTTGTTTGTCACAAACATATCGACACTGGGTTAACCATGGCATCAGTGGTGCAGACTTACTTGTTTTGCCTCACCATTGGCAGACGGTTGGTTTGAAACTTGTTCATTATTTTTTTTTATAATTCTGTTTGGTGATACTAGTGGCACAGAAATTTTAAGGTTCTCTTACTATAGTGTAATTATACAAATTAGTACTGAATGAGTAATACTAATTAACAACTTTTTTTAAATGTACTAAAATGAAATATACCTACTATATAATGTTACACTTTATTTTAAGGTGTCATTGTTACAGTGTAATTATACATTTAAGTACTGAGTAATAATAATTAACTACATATTTACTATAGGGTTGGGGGTTGGTTTGGGGTTAGTTGCATGTAATTATGCATAATTTATAGTTATTACTACAGTAACTGTAACGTGTGACAAGGACACATTAAAATAAAGTGTTACCCTATCTAATTATGTTCAGGGTTTGGTTTAGGGTTAGTTGTAATTATGTTGTAATTACAACTAAATTATGTAATTAGTTGTAATTATCTCATTACTAGTAAGTACTTGTAAAGATATGTAAGTACAACAAGATATGTAACATATGACTGCGGATGAAAATTAGAAAATTAACCTTTAGCTAAATCCGGTACAATGCATAAAACATTTATGTTAAAATTGTACATGGTCCCTTTATTAAGAATGAATAAATAAATAAATATATAAACAGTGACACTGTAAAATAAAGTGTAACCAAATTAAGCACTTCACCTTTATTATCTGCTAGGGGTTAAACACATCGTAGTTAATCCGTGCGGACCAGGCGTTTGGCAAGCATTTGATTCACAGATTATTTGCAAGTTTAACATTTCCCATAAATCCTGATGTACTTGTTACATCATAAGAAAGATGCCGTGTACTCTAATATTAGTCTCTCTAATCCCGAGGTTTACCGCAGTCCGCCGGATCCAGGTCGTATCCAGATCTGATGAAGGACCTGCGCCTGGACGCGACGACAACACAGTCCTGAAGTGTCAACTAGTCCCTCCCCTGTGAAGGCCCCCTTCTCCTTCCCTTTACCTCTGTACAGATAAAACGTTGTCAAAAATAGTTCTGGCTCACATGGCTATGCGGAAGCGATGAATAATTCTGTATTACACATTTTTATGGCCAGACAAGTAGTTTGTTGAGGGTTGGTTTGTAAAGAAGGACTACACGCCTCCGCACATATATATGTGCACGCCGTCTGTGTTTTCGCAGGTTGGCATTTTAGAGGTTTGTGCAGAGATAACGTCTCGGTTACGTATGGTAACCCTCGTTCCCTGAGGAGGGAACGGAGACGTCTCGTCGGAGGAGTTTCCAACGAATTGGGATCACGCTGGGGAGACCAATCGACTTCGAGTGAACTAAAACGAGCCAATGAACATTGGCATGCAAGATTTGCATTCCGCGACCCGCCTACCAGTGCGGGTATAAAAGCGCATACACAAACGTTTTTCACTGAGGAGCCGAACGGTGTCCAGTCCTCCGCGAAGGTACAGCAAGCATGGCGACGGGACGAGACGTCTCCGTTCCCTCCTCAGGGAACGAGGGTTACCATGCGTAACCGAGACGTTCCCTTTCGTTCGGAACTCCTACGTCTCGTCGGAGGAGTTTCCGATGAATTGGGATCCCTAACAAAACGTCATGGTGCTGACCCCTTCCAGCGCCCAGCTTAGCTCCCGGCATAGCAGTTTCTTACTTATATGAGGGGAGCTAGCTAGGAAGAATCACACTGCTGTTCCGCAAGACCCGCTCAGTGGATTGGATAACACTGGGAAAGCGTACCCACCCCGTAGGAGGGAACGCTGCGGAGACCCTGCCCGCCCGAAGGGAGGCACTAGAATACACGTATGTACTAACCCGTAGGGTAGTGAAACATACGGCAGTCCTTGAAGTAGTCCCAGCCCGAGGGGTGGGAGCGTACTTAGCAAGGACGACAGAACGCGTCTGTCGAGGGGAAGACACGGAGCTAACCCGGAGGGTAGCCGGAACGTGGAAGAGATGGGTCGCGTAGGGACCACTGTTAAGGCCACCCAGTCTAATAACAACTCCTACGAGAGGTAATAGACCTGGCGCCGGGCGATCCGCCTCGCTTGGTGCCGGAGGGTTGATGGAGGAACTCACGAGGTTAACCGGTTGTTGGGGAACCAACGGAGCAAAAAGACGCACGTATCCGGCCCATGGGGCGGGAATGGCGTAGCAAGCCGACACAACCTAATTCCTCGCGCTACTGGCCGTAGCGAGTACACGGGAGAAAACAGGTTCAACACGGAGGCTATAAAACCTAGCGAACGTGTTAGGTGTCGCCCAGCCCGCAGCTCTACAGATGTCTGTTAGCGAGGCGCCTTGCGCCAAAGCCCAGGAGGAGGGAACACTCCTAGTAGAGTGCGCCATCAACCTAGGTGGGAAAGGCATGTCCTCGGACTCATAAGCCCGGACAATAGCATCCACTGGCCAGTGGGCTAACCTCTGCTTGGAGACAGCCTTCCCCTTCTGCTGGCCTCCGTAACAAACAAAGAGCTGATCTGAGGTCCTGAAGCTTTGCGTTCTGTCCACATAAACCCGCAAAGAGCGGACGGGCCAGTGAAAAGCTAGGGCTGGGTCTGCCTCCACCAAGGGCAGCGCTTGCAGGTTCACTACCTGGTCCACGAAAGGAGTGGTAGGAACATTGGGCACATATCCGAGCCGGGGTCTCAGAATAATATGAGAAAGGCCCGGACCGAACTCTAGGCACGATTCGTCGACCGAAAAAGCCTGCAGATCCCCTACCCTCTTAAAAGAAGCCAAAGCCAACAGGAGAGCTGTCTTCATAGACAGGATATTCAACTCCACCGAAGGTAAGGGCTCAAAAGGGGGACTCTGGAGCGCTCTGAGCACCAGAGATAAGTCCCAAGAGGGAACGGGGTGCAAATTACGAGGAGGATTTAGTCTCCTGGCACCCTTAAGGAATCTGATGACCAGGTCGTGCTTCCCTAATGACTTTCCTTCAACTGCATCGTGATGAGCGGCTATTGCGGCAACATACACTTTGAGGGTGGAGGGAGACAGCCTTCGCTCCAACCCATCTTGCAGGAAGGAAAGCACGACTCTGATCGGGCAAGTTCGGGGGTCTTCCCGGCGGGAAGAACACCAATCGACGAATAGGTTCCACTTCAACGCATAGAGGCTCCTCGTAGAGGGGGCTCTAGCGGAAGTGATGGTGTCTACCACAGCCTGTGGTAGGCCACCTAGAACCTCCGTGTCCCGTCCAGGGACCAAAAATGGACTCTCCAGAGGTCTGGACGCGGGTGCCACAGGGTGCCCCGTCTCTGGGAAAGGAGGTCCTTCCTTAGAGGAATCGGCCAAGGAGGGGCTGTCGCGAGGAGCACGAGTTCCGCGAACCAAGTCCGGTTGGGCCAATATGGCGCAACGAGCAGGACCTGCTCCTTTTCCTCCCTGACCTTGCACAAAGTGTGTGCAAGAAGGCTCACTGGGGGAAACGCATACTTGTGAAGGCCCTGGGGCCAGCTGTGTGCCAGTGCATCTGTGCCGAGAGATCCTTCGGTCAGAGAATAAAACCACTGGCAATGGGTCGTGTCCGGAGAGGCAAACAGATCTACCTGAGCGGCTCTGAAGATTCCTCAAATCAGCTGGACCACCTGGGGATGGAGTCGCCATTCTCCCGGAAGAGGCGGGACACCTGGACTAAGGGAACTCCGGCCCGTAGAAACGCAGGGTCCGACTAGGGACTGAAGGTTTGGCGACAGTGCGGGGTAATGTTGACCCGGAACATTAGCTCTGCCACGCTCATCTCGGGACTCGATCGTGAAGCCAGCGCTGAAGCGGTCTCATATGAAGCAAGCCGAGCGGCGTTACTGCGGCTGCGGCTGCCATATGCCCCAGGAGCCTCTGAAACTGTTTCAGTGGAACCGCTGACCTGCCTTGAAAGGACTTGAGGCAGTTGAGCACTGACTGGACGCGCTCCTCTGTGAGGCGCGCAGTCTGACCGACCGAGTCCAACTCCATACCGAGATAAGAGATCCTCTGCGTGGGGCAGAGTTTGCTCTTGTCCCAGTTGACCTGAAGACCCAAACGGCTGAGGTGTCGGAGCACCAAGTCCCTGTGTTCGCA
Organism: Meda fulgida; assembly: GCA_030578275.1. Lineage (NCBI taxonomy): Eukaryota > Metazoa > Chordata > Actinopteri > Cypriniformes > Leuciscidae > Meda > Meda fulgida. The sequence continues at coordinate 26,876,905 of CM060635.1, read as the reverse complement.
CAACAGATCTCTCGAGTGAGCTGTTATGAGCCAGTCGTCGAGATAGTTGAGAATGCGGACGCCATGTTCTCTCATGGGAACAAGGGCCGCCTCCACGACTTTCGTGAAGACACGGGGCGACAGGGCCAGGCTGAAGAGTAGGACTTTGTACTGAAATGCTCGACCCTCGAACGCAAACCGAAGAAAGGGTCTGTGTCGAGGAAGAATCGAAACATGAAAGTACGCGTCCTTCAGGTCGATCGCTGCAAACCAATCCCGGGGACGGATGCATTCGAAGATGCGCTTCTGCGTGAGCATTTTGAACGGGAGCTTGTGCAGGGCCCGATTCAAAACTCGCAGGTCCAGGATCGGTCGTAACCCACCACCTTTCTTGGGTACAATGAAGTAGGGGCTGTAGAACCCAGACTTCATCTCGGCTGGAGGGACCGGCTCGATCGCGTCCTTAGCCAGCAGGACGTCGATCTCTTTCCTCAAGACAGGGGCATCGACGCTCCGCACACGAGTGAAGCGGATACCCCTGTACTTGGGAGGCCGGCGAGCAAAATGAATTGCATAGCCGAGCCGAATGGTACGGATGAGCCAGCGGGACGGCCTCGGAAGCGCTAACCAGGCTTCGATAGACCGTACAAACAAGCCCACCCGGACCACCAGCGCCCCCGCGGAGGGGCAGCGAAGTGGAAGGCAGGGACCAGACTCCGGAGGCACTACTGCGGCCGAGAGAGAGGTCTGGGTGTGCGGGGCAACACCTACCTGCTTCCACCGAGGGGCAGACGGCAGGGAAGGCCCGGAGGCGTTCGTCTGCTGGCTGTACCGAGGCGAAGGAAGGAGGGGAAACGAGGAGCGAGGCCTGGGAGCGTCGGGTCCAGGTTTCCGCGCCTCCTTGCCCAGCGGGAGACGAGAGTGACGAGGCCGTGGCGGCGACACTGACGTCTGAGCGCTGGGGTGAGGGGAATGAGAGCGGCGAGGCAACGTGGCGGCGCACACTGTCATTCTGACCCTCTTGGACGGCGGAGACTGATAGCGGCGAGGCAATGGAGCGTCGTCCTGGACTGCCAGTCTCGACCGAGAGTGACATCAGAGGAAGTAGAAATTGCTCTTTTATTGAAAATTTGGGTACCGCCAACCGGCTGGTCAGCGGCGGAACAGAAACGAAAGAAAGATTCTCCACCTGGCCCTCCTCCAGGGGAAGGAGGTGTGCAGAGGCACCCTCCTGAAGAGCAACCGTAACATCCTCTGGGTCGCCCGTCTCAGGGTCGCTTCCCTCTCCTTTTGCTGGGGGGTTTAGACGAGCCCCGAGCGGGCTGGGCAGCTCTCTTGCGGCCGGCACCCTGCTGCCTAGGGGGCTGCTGCTTAGGCTGGGCAGGGGCGGAGGCGGCGGCAGGAGGGCGCCCTCGGCGACGAGCAGACGGAGGCCCAGCCGCAGGAGGCGGGGCAGCAGCAGCCTGTCTCTGGGGCATGATGTACTTTACAACCTCTGAATGCTTCTGGGCAGCGGAGAACTGTTAGGCGTAGTTCTCCACCGCGTCGCCGAAGAGGCCAACCTGGGATATGGGGGAGTTCAGGAACCTACTCTTATCCGACTCCCTCATATCGGCCAGGATGAGCCACAGGTGTCGCTCCTGGACCACACGTGGACATCGCCCGGCCCAGGGAACGTGCGGTGACTTTCGTCGCCCGGGGGGCGAGGTCCGTCGCCGCACGCAGCTCTTGAAGCACCCCTGGGTCGGTACCACTCTCCTGCATGTGAGAGAGCGCCTTGGCCTGGTGGACCTGAAGGAGCGCCATCGCATGCAGGGCAGAAGCAGCTTCTCCACACGCACTGTAAGCCTTCCCAGTCAGACTGGAGGAGAACCTACAGGCGCTAGAGGGGAGCGTAGGAGCACCCCGCCAGGTGGAGGCGGTCTGAGAGCACAGCTGCATAGCAACCGACCGTTCCACTGGGGGTATGCCCTCGTATCCCTTGACTGCCCCGCCATCGAGAGTGGTGAGGGAGGAGGAGGGAGTCGACCTATGTCTGGCCGTTAGAGGGGCCGTCCATGATCTCGTCACCTCCTCATGCACTTCCGGAAAGAAAGGAACCGGGGCGGGGCGCTGAGAACCAGCACGGGCCGCTCCGAGAAACCAATCGTCGAGCCGCGAAGGTTCGGGACACGATGGAGGGTTCCACACGAGCCCGACACTTGCGGCCGCCCGGGAAAGCATAGCGGTCATTTCCGAGTCCGGCTCGGACAACGCTGCCACACCAGAAGGGGGCAACGCAGCCGAGTCGTCATCCCCAGAAGATGACTGCTCTCCCTCCGATGCAGCGATCGACATCCGGTCCTCCGGCGGAGCCCCGAAGGAAACGACTGGGACCACCCGAGATGGCCCAGCACGCTCCACCGAGGGCTCCAATGGCAGCGGTGCGGAGGAGTGAGGGGCCCGTGGGGGTCTTTCACCCGGCGGGTCTTTCACCCGGCGGGTCATTCCTCACTGTAACCCTCAGACCACCAATGGGATTAGCCGAAGTAGCTTTCTTCTGAAATGAACCAGAAGAAGAACTAGATCGGGGAATCTCCAAAGGGACTCCCCCTCGTTTGAGGGATCTTAGTCTAGATCTAAGCACCGCGATGGTCATGTTCCCAAAGTGAGAACATGACTCATTCACGAACGCAGCCTCAGCGTGCGCGAGGCCCAAGCACGAGAGGCAGCGATCGTGACCATCAACCGGAGGCAGTGTCTGACCGCATCCAGAAACGCATGGGTGAAACGTCATCCTGAAAAGGACGCGATCTTCATCCGTGTTGCTCTTTCAGAGAAACGCTCTCTTAAATGTGCTGAAGCACACAGGGACCAACGCGACAACACAGCGGTGCACTCAACCGAATACCAGCTGTTAAAACAGCTCTTGAAATAAACAGCTCGCGTGTAGCAACAGCCGGCACTCGGGAGGTTGCGAAGATCACTGAAGCGCCGTCACACCAGCACAGAGAGGTCTCAGAGCAGCTCGTTGAGCGTGAAGAAACCACAATTCTTAAGCTCATACACTCAGAGGACACAACTGGTCGGCTCCGAAGCAAAAAGCGTTTGTGTATGCGCTTGCTTCCGCTTTTATACCCGCACTGGTAGGCGGGTCGCGGAATGCAAATCTTGCATGCCAATGTTCATTGGCTCGTTTTAGTTCACTCGAAGTCGATTGGTCTCCCTAGCGTGATCCCAATTCGTTGGAAACTCCTCCGACGAGACGTAGGAGTTCCCTCCTCAGGGAACCTGCGTTTTCTGTTAGAACGGTGTCGTGTTAGCGGCCCTAAGTTAATAACTAATGATCTTTGCAACAAAAGTGAATCAATCAATCAAAACTAACTTTAGCTGGACAATAACTTTATTCTAGAGCTGCTGTAAAGCCAAAATAATCTGTTACTTTAATTTCTTGTTATCACTGTAAAGCTGATTTGAAACAATCTAGATTGTTAAACGCGCAATATATATATAAAGGTGACTTGACTTTAACCACCATAGAGTGAAAGTTTATAATTTGCACCTGTTTTGTCTTACCAGTTTACACATTCAATAGATTTTAAACCATTCCAGCGCTAAAAGAGAATATAATTCGGTACTCGTGCGCTTTCATCTGTGCACACAGCCGAAGCGTGTTTAGAATAGCCCGTGAACTCCAAATGAATTCCTCTTTCATGTCTCCTTGCACTTGGATGGACACATACACACACAAATATATCATAATGCCCATCTCGGGAAGCATTCTCAGTTATAGCTTAAGTGAACGTAAACAGTTGAGAAAGAAATCGGATGTGTATCATTATATTGGTTCCATGCATTACGTCTAAAAGTGACAGAAGCCTATATACCTGCTGTTGTTTATGTCATTAATGTTAATCAAACAACAAAACACAGCTTTAACAAAGTGTCACGGTGTGGGTTTTGTGTTTGTGTATCTTGTTCTTGTCTGTCATGTGTTCCCCTGTCCTTTCATGTTTCAGCTGTTCCCTGTTTTGTTGATTAGTGTCCCCATGTGTTTCTGATTAGCCACGCCCCCTTGTTATCTTGTTTAGCTTGTTTGCCTATCTTTTTATACCTCTGTGTTTCAGTTGTGGGTTGTCAGCTCCCGAGCCAGTGTGTGAGTTGTCTGTTCCCGAGCCAGTTCCCGAGCCAGTGTGTGTGTTGTCTGCTCCCGAGCCAGTGTGTGTGTTGTCTGCTCCCGAGCCAGTGTGTGTGTTGTCAGCTCCCGAGCCAGTGTGTGAGTTGTCTGTTCCCGAGCCAGTTCCCGAGCCAGTTCCCCAGCCAGTGTGTGTGTTGTCAGCTCCCGAGCCAGTGTGTGAGTTGTCTGTTCCCGAGCCAGTTCCCGAGCCAGTCCCCGAGCCAGTGTGTGTGTTGTCGGTTCCCGAGCCAGTGTGTGTGTTATCGGTTCCCGAGCCAGTGTGTGTGTTGTCTGCTCCCGAGCCAGTGTGTGTGTTGTCTGCTCCCGAGCCAGTGTGTGTGTTGTCTGCTCCCGAGCCAGTGTGTGTGTTGTCTGCTCCCGAGCCAGTGTGTGTGTTGTCTGCTCCCGAGCCAGTGTGTGTGTTGTCGGTTCCCGAGCCAGTGTGGGTGTTGTCGGTTCCCGAGCCAGTGTGTGTGTTGTCTGCTCCCGAGCCAGTGTGTGGGTTGTCTGCTGCTCCCGAGCCAGTGTGTGGGTTGTCAGTTCCCGAGCCAGTGTGGGTGTTGTCGGTTCCCGAGCCAGTGTGTGTGTTGTCTGCTCCCGAGCCAGTGTGTGGGTTGTCTGCTGCTCCCGAGCCAGTGTGTGGGTTGTCTGCTGCTCCCGAGCCAGTGTGTGGGTTGTCAGTTCCCGAGCCAGTGTGGGTGTTGTCGGTTCCCGAGCCAGTGTGTGTGTTGTCTGCTCCCGAGCCAGTGTGTGTGTTGTCTGCTGCTCCCGAGCCAGTGTGTGGGTTGTCTGCTGCTCCCGAGCCAGTGTGTGGGTTGTCTGCTCCCGAGCCAGTGTGTGTGTTGTCTGCTGCTCTCGAGCCAGTGTGTGGGTTGTCTGCTGCTCCCGAGCCAGTGTGTGGGTTGTCTGCTGTACCCGAGCCGGTGTCTGCTGTTCCCGAGCCGGTGTCTGCTGTTTCCGAGCCGGTGTCTGCTGTTCCCGAGCCGGTGTCTGCTGTTCCCGAGCCCGAGGGGTCTTCCCGAGGGGTCTTCGCCGCCCTGGCCGCCCGAGGAGTCTTCACCGCCCTGGCCGCCCGAGGGGTCTTCGCCACCCTGGCCGCCCGAGGGGTCTTCGCCGCCCTGGCCGCCCGAGGGGTCTTCGCCGCCCTGGCCGCCCGAGGGGTCGTCTCCGCCCTGGCCGCCGCCTGCGCGTCATGCTCCGCCCACGTTCCATGGCCAATGCCCGACATTGCAAGGCCCTGGTTCTGTTCCCTCCCCCAGGACCGCCTCCACTTCACCACCCTCCTGAACTTTAGTGTTTTGTTTCGAGGTGCGTCGGGAGCCGCCCATGGGGGGGGGGCTATGTCACGGTGTGGGTTTTGTGTTTGTGTATCTTGTTCTTGTCTGTCATATGTTCCCCTGTCCTTTCATGTTTCAGCTGTTCCCTGTTTTGTTGATTAGTGTCCCCATGTGTTTCTGATTAGCCACGCCCCCTTGTTATCTTGTTTAGCTTGTTTGCCTGTCTTTTTATACCTCTGTGTTTCAGTTGTGGTTTGTCGGTCGTTGTATTTGCTTCAGTGTTCCTCCTGTTATTTTTATTAAATCAGCTGCATTTGGATTCTCTCTCTGCTTCGTACTTCCGGCATCATAACACAAAGATTAAGCTATATAAAATTTATACAGTGAACACTATAGAGTTATTTTACATTTAATTATAACATTTATTTACCTGAAAAGAATTCTACAGTTATATCTTACTTTATTTGTAAATTTGTTGTATTGTATTTATACAGAAGGATTCTAATTAATGTTTTTGTTCTTATTCGACTGTTCACTCACCTTTAATAATGTTTGAACTTTAGGCAAATAGTCTTTGTTGTGGTTTTAGAGCACTTAAAGTGTGCTTTAAGTAATAAATAGAAAGCAAAGTTACCTCCACAACCCCCCCCAAAAAAAAAATTCTTGCTGATCCGAAAAATTATCTGATCCACGACTCATAAACCATAATATGATCTGTTAAACCACTACTATCTGCCAAGTGTTTCTGTGGAGTTCATTTGACCCTTCGCTAAGCCACGCTCGAACACCGCCAATCATGGCTTAGCAACCGTTACTAGGCGCGGGAGGTCTGGCAAGCTTTCGCCTTTTTTAATTTTAGAATTTTTTCCCCATTCACAACTAAATGTCGACAGGATTTTTTTTAAAAAACACCTACGTTTGCTCCAAGGTAAGAACATGCTAATATTAGCTAGCTAATGTTAGTTAACTCAGCACAGCATTGCTTGGAAATAATGACGGTTCTTTGTTCATAATGCACATATTTGAACGTAAAATAAGATGACTAAAGGCAAGACGTGCTAAAAATATAAGCGGGAGAATGTTATCATTGCAAAGTGGTCAGGCTAATGTCTTGTGTTTATTCCACAAGACTTATGGATAAGATGTTTGATTTATAATAATTAGATTATTTTCAAATTTCACTTACCCTGCTGTGCATGAACATAGCTGTTCCTCAATTTGTGTATTTCCCATTTAAATGGTCAATGTATGAGGCGACTGCTGCTTGCGCTGGGACTTTAGCTTCAATTTTGATGAAATTATTCTCTAATCGGTTGCATATTATGTTATGGATATATCCCTCGAATGCATACTGCAGTCCCTTTTGTCTTGCTCTCTCAGATATTTCACCTGTTTGTCAAAAATGTCTAATTATCACCTTGGGAATGTCTGACACCGTTGCATACATACTGTAATAGACGTGCCAGGCGCGAAAGATTGTCAGGAGTAGCAACAGTAACAAAGGGGGCGGGGCTTAGCAAAGGGTCAATTGCTCTCAAACGTTTTTGTTTATTTCATGACTAAATATTATGGTCTGAAACCCAGGTAGTCTGATGCTTGTTTCACACAAAATGTGCAAGAGATGACTGAAATCACCAGCTCTAGTATAATTGCTTGACTGCTATGCAACTTCAGGTTCTTATTAGTTCGCCGGGAAGATTCATGTGTCGATGGGACCAGTGATATTATTTGAAATATATTTAGAGTTTTGTTTGAGAAACATAGTAGCAAACTAGATATCCATGAGAACATTGTTGTAGGCTTGACTTTCTGAGTTGCATCTGTGAAATAGTAATGATTTATTACTTTTGGAAAGACAGGATTACGCACTCCACATGCATTTCCGATAACACTTTATTTTGATGGTCCCTATTGAAAATTCTGTTGACCATAAGTAACTTTGCAATTACATGTCAACTAACTCTCATTAGAGTATAGACGGAATGCATTGACGTCACTTTCCCGCCGGAACACGCCCCCTCAGCCGACTGAGTGGCAAAAGAGCTACTGTGTGACTGGATTTAATAGGGGAAACTGTGAAAATGCAAGTAAAATGAACGATTATCAATTTAAAACTAAAGTTTGGACTAAATATAGTGTTCCTTACAACTTTCTAAAGATCCAGTGATCCATGGATGTTGACATGCAGCCAGGAATCGGGTTGCCTGACATTTATGTGTGCCTGATTTCGACGACGGGGAAATACATAGGCCTAAAGCAAATATGCCTGTGAACGCTTTATGTAAATACAAAATAGGTAGGTCTAAATCTGGGTGATCACTTTTATCAGTGTTATATATATATATATATACAGGTCCTTCTCAAAAAATTAGCTCATTAGCTCATCAAAGTTCATTATTTTCCATAATGTAATGATAAAAATTTAACTTTCACATATTTTAGATTCATTGCACACCAACTGATATATTTCAGGTGTTTTATTGTTTTAATACTGATGATTTTGGCATACAGCTCATGAAAACCCAAAATTCCTGTCTCAAAAAATTTGCATATCATTAAAAGGTTCTCTAAACGAGCTATTAACCTAATAATCTGAATCAACTTATTAACTCTAAACACCTGCAAAAGATTCCTGAGGCTTTTAAAAACTCCCAGCCTGTTTCATTACTCAAAACCGCAATCATGGGTAAGACTGCCGACCTGACTGCTGTCCAGAAGGCCATCATTGACACCCTCAAGCAAGAGGGTAAGACACAGAAAGAAATTTCTGAACAAATAGGCTGTTCCCAGAGTGCTGTATCAAGGCACCTCAGTGGGAAGTCTGGGAAGGAAAAAGTGTGGGAAAAAGGACCGATTCCAGACCTTGGGGGACCTGCGGAAGCAGTGGACTGAGTCTGGAGTAGAAACATCCAGAGCCACCGTGCACAGGCGTGTGCAGGAAATGGGCTACATGTGCCGCATTCCCCAGGTCAAGCCACTTTTGAACCAGAAACAGCGGCAGAAGCGCCTGACCTGGGCTACAGAGAAGCAGCACTGGACTGTTGCTCAGTGGTTGCATGTCATCCGGAAATCAAGGTGCCAGAGTCTGGAGGAAGACTGGGGAGAAGGAAATGCCAAAATGCCTGAAGTCCAGTGTCAAGTACCCACAGTCAGTGATGGTCTGGGGTGCCATGTCAGCTGCTGGTGTTGGTCCACTGTGTTTTATCAAGGGCAGGGTCAATGCAGCTAGCTATCAGGAGATTTTGGAGCACTTCATGCTTCCACCTGCTGAAGCACGACCTGGCACCTGCTCACAGTGCCAAAACCACTGGTGAATGGTTTACTGACCATGGTATTACTGTGCTCAATTGGCCTGCCAACTCTCCTGACCTGAACCCCATAGAGAATCTGTGGGATATTGTGAAGAGAAAGTTGAGAGCCGCAAGACCCAACACTCTGGATGAGCTTAAGGCCGCTATCGAAGCATCTTGGGCCTCCATAACATCTCAGCAGTGCCACAGGCTGATTGCCTCCATGCCACGCCGCATTGAAGCAGTCATTTCTGCAAAAGGATTCCCGACCAAGTATTGAGTGCATAACTGAACATAATTATTTGAAGGTTGACTTTTTTTTTTTTGTATTAAAAACACTTCTTTTATTGGTCGGATGAAATATGCTAATTTTTTGAGACAGGAATGTTGGGTTTTCATGAGCTGTATGACAAAATCATCAATATTAAAACAATAAAAGACCTGTAATATTTCAGTTGGTGTGCAATGACTCTAAAATATATGAAAGTTTAATTTCTATCATTAAATTATGGAAAATAATTAACTTTATCACAATATGCTAATTTTTTTAGAAGGACCAATTTTTCAATTTAAGATATATAAATTTTTATATATATATATATATATATATCATCATCATCATCATATCGTCCAGCCCTAGAACTTGTATCGTTTTTTGTCATTGTTTATTTAAAAACATCCAATAGCCTAATGCAGAATATACAATGATAAATATTTAATTGATGAGTTGTTAATACAATATATAACAATACAATATATAGGGTATGATTTTACACCTAAAGTCAGCATAATGACACAAAATGATAACTGCAAATCCACCTGTCCAGTCCAGTTGTCCAGTTGTTTCTGTGAATTGCATTGATCCATTTGCTCCTCTGGTCTGTAGCTTTCGTCATTCTGTAAAAATATACCTCAGATTTCTTGTCAAATCTAGTTGTACAGTCAATCGCAAAGCTCTTTCCCGCTTTATATGTGTTTGGTTGGTTTTTTGCGGCATTCACGCTGAAAACAAATGCTGCCGCTCAGTCTTTTTGCCACTCACTGCGCGTAACTGCAGGCACACCGGCTGACGGTGACGTCTATACGTCTATTAGACGCGCATACCGTCTATTAGTAGACTGTCTACTTAATATCTGCTAACACTTTATTGTGATGATCTTCCAACAGACAATCTACTAACTATAAGTAACTTTACAACTACATGTCAACTTATTCTAACCCTAACCCTGCCAGTCTATTAATACTCTACTAACATTCAATAAAGTTGACCAGACTTTATGCTGGTAATCAAAAATCTCTGCTAAACCAGCTTAGATATAATGGACAGATAACACATCTCGGACTAAAGACCAAACCTGAAAAATCAACCAGAAAATGGAAAAGTAACACGTTACCCCGCAGAAACTAACAGTCAAGTTAAGTGAAGTTTTAGAAATGCTAATGCAAACCAGTGGAAGGAGGGAGAAGGTATGCCAACATCTGTCTTCATTAGTGTACAGTGCCAACCTGAGAGAATATGAGGGCATCATGCATTGTGGGTGCAGTCACAGCAATCACCATATTCCCTCCCTTCAGGAATCACAACAACCTGGACTGACTTGCAAGCAGGCAAACTCAGGCATCAAAGACACAACTGCTACACTTGACTGCATTTCTGCAGTCACCTTGAGTTTGTGGAGAACGTTCAGTTAAAAATTAAAAAGAGCCCCGATAGGCCATGTTCCCTCTAGAAGCATCAAAGCTGAAGTTGTTGGTTTTATACAGAACACCTTGCTCTGTGTTCTTCAAAGTGTATACCCTTAGTCAGAAATACAGAAGAAAAGAATGAGTGATCATTGCCAGAGGTCTGTTTGTGTAACGTGTACATAAAATTACACCCACTCTAATGTTCATCTCCTCAGATAAAAGAAGTTTTACTCTTTCCTTCGCTCTGCTCTTGGGGAAACTAGCACACTCATGGTGAATCATTTCATCACATGTACGCCTGGGCCCTGTTCACCTCAGAGCAATATGAATATTGAATCCAAATGAAGAGTAGGAGCTTGAAAGAGTCTTCATGGAATATGTGTATATGTAATATATGTGTATAATGTAATATATCAGACTGGCAAATGGTACATATTGTAATGATGTAATTAATGTACAGTAACTTGAAATCTCTATTGCTGTCTGATGAAGCTTCTTCACAGCTGTAGATCTCTTGTTACAAGGATCACTTTTATGTTAGATATGCCTTTATGTAATGGTGGGAATGTTTAGCCTGTTTTTTCGTCATGACTTAGTTTTTTTATTTATTTATTTATTTAAGTGAGAATGTGACTGGAAAATGACCCAGACTGGACTCAAACCCAGCACCCCACAAGCACAACAGCTCTTCATGTATCAGAAGCAACGCACCACCCTCGGTGCCAAAGCTGACTTTAATATTTGGTTCTAGTAATAGGCAAGGCAAGGCAAGGCAAGGCAAGGCAAGTTTATTTATATAGCACATTTCATACACAATGGTAATTCAAAGTGCTTTACATAGAAGAAATTAAAACAAAAGAAATCAGAAAAATTAAAACCGTTTAGAATAAAAGATAAAATACAGAAATAATCAAATAAGATCAGAATAATTAAAACATTAAATAAAATATAGTACAAACAGTCGGACGAGCAGTGGCACAGTGCTCATTCAGTAAATGCATAGGTAAACAGATGTGTTTTGAGTCTGGATTTGAATGTGACTACTGTAGGAGCACATCTGATCTCTTCTGGAAGCTGGTTCCAGCTACGGCTGGCATAGTAGCTAAAAGCACACTCACCATGCTTAGAGTGAACCCTTGGTATTTCTAGCTGATGTGATCCTAGTGATCTGAGTGATCTGTTGGGTTTATATTCAGTGAGCATATCTGCAATGTATTGAGGTCCTAGGCCATTGAATGATTTATATACCAGTAATAAGACTTTAAAATCAATTCTATATGTAACTGGCAGCCAGTGTAAAGACCTGAGGACTGGTGTGATGTGTTCATATTTTCTGGTTCTGCTCAGAATCCTGGCAGCAGCGTTCTGTATGAGCTGCAACTGTCTAATGGTCTTTTTAGGAAGGCCAGTGAGGAGACCATTACAATAATCCACCCTGCTGGTGATGAAAGCATGCACAAGTTTCTCTAAGTCTTGACTGGAAACAAAGCATCTAATTCTTGCAATATTTTTCAGATGATAGTATGCTGATTTAGTTATTGCTTTGACATGACTACTGAAACTAAGGTCTGACTCTAGAGACACACCCAGATTCCTGACTTGATTTCTAGTTGTTTGACCCCTAGACTCAAGGTAAGCGTTCACCTTGAGAACTTCATCTTTGTTTCCAAACGCAATGACTTCAGTTTTGTCTTTGTTTAACTGAAGAAAGTTTTGGCACATCCAATTGTTTACTTCATCAATGCATTGGCAAAGGGAGTCAATGGGGCTGTAATCGTTAGGCGATAGGGCTAAGTAGAGCTGTGTGTCGTCTGCATAGCTGTGGTAAGAGATTTGGTTATTTCTCATTATTTGGCTCATCGGGAGCATGTACAGGTTGAATAAGAGTGGCGCAAGAATTGAGCCTTGAGGGACTCCGCATGTCATAGATGTCCACTAAGACTTATGCTCTCCTATAGTCACATAATAACCTCTCCCTTCTAAGTATGACCTGAACCATTTTAGGACTATCCCAGAAAGCCCGACCCAGTTTTCCAGCCTGTCAAGAAGTATGTTGTGATCGACAGTGTCAAATGCAGCACTGAGGTCGAGTAGTACTAGAACTGATAATTTGCTTGTGTCAGTATTTAAGCGAATATCGTTTATTATCTTTATGAGCGCTGTCTCTGTGCTGTGATGCGGTCGGAAACCAGATTGAAAGTAGTCAAAGTATCCATTCGAGCTTAAGAATTTGTTCAGCTGATTGAAGACAGCTTTTTCAATGATCTTGCCTATGAAAGGAAGATTTGAGATCGGTCTATAGTTGTTTAATATGGTCTTATCCAGATTGCTCTTTTTCAGGAGGGGCTTGACAACTGCAGTTTTCAGGGAGTTTGGAAAAGTCCCAGAGAGAAGTGAGGCATTTACCACTTCTAGGAGATCTGCTTTTAGGCTGTGTAACACAGTTTTGAAGAAAGATGTGGGAAGTGCGTCAAGGGCGCAGGTTGATGTTTTAAGGTGCTGTACGATTTCTTCCAAAATTTTGCCATCAATTTCTTTGAAATCAGACATAGTGACTACTTTCTCAGGCTGTTGTGTGATCTGTCTGACCCCAGTGCGGCTCAAGGATGTGCTGATCACCTTTCTGATATTATTGATTTTCTCAGAGAAGAAAGAAGCAAACTCACTGCACTTGCTCTCTGAGAGCATTTCACTGGGAATCTGGCTTGGGGGGTTTGTCAGTCTCTCTACAGTAGCAAAAAGAGTGCGTGTGTTGTTTATATTGCTGTTTATAATATTTGAGAAGAAAGTCTGTCTAGCTTTGCCTAGTTCCTTATTGAAAGCATGGATGTTGTCTTTGTAGATGTTATAATGGACTACAAGTTTTGTCTTCCGCCACATGCGCTCTGCTTTTCTGCATTGTCTTTTCATATTTTGCACTGCTGTTGAGTTTCTCCAAGGTGCTTTCTGTCTGCCATTCTTCTTCCTGACTTTCACAGGAGCAATATCATCAATTACACTCTTAACTTTTGAGTTAAAAGAATCAAGGAGAAAATCAACAGAGTCAGCAGATATGCTTGGTGTTAAAGATATAACCTTCATAAATAGTACACTAGTGTTCTCATTTAAGCATCTCTTCTTGACCGACACAGATCTAGCTTCAATGGCAGGAGAGATCAATATATCAAAGAAAATACAAAAATGATCAGACAGTGCTACGTCCTTAATAACAATCGATGAAATGTTTAGACCCTTACTGATAAGTAAATCTAGAGTGTGTCCACGATTATGTGTGGGTCCATGTACATGCTGAGTCAGATCAAAAGTTTTTAAAACAGTTTTGATTTCTTTTGCCATATTGGTTTCTGCAATATCTATGTGAATGTTAAAATCTCCAGCAATAGCAAAACGGTCAAACTCTGAGGAAATTGTTGATAACAGTTCTGTAAAGTCTTCAGCAAAGGCTGGAGAGTATTTTGGAGGCCTGTATACAATGATAAGTAAAATGCGTGGAGCACCTTTTAACACAGTACCCAGATATTCGAAAGACGGGTAATTCCCAAATGATATTTGCTTACATTGATAGACAGCTTTAAAAAGAGCAGCTAAACCTCCACCTCTTCTTACAGCTCTGCAGACACTCATAAAAGTAAAGTTAGGAGGGGCCGTTTCATTGAGGACTGTTGCACTGCAGCTGTCTTCTAGCCAGGTTTCATTTAGCAACATAAAATCCAGGTTGTATGTGGTTATTAAGTCGTTGACTAGAAGTGATTTATTTTTAAGTGAGCGGATGTTTAAAAGTGCTAGCTTAACAGTCTTACTTTTTGTCCCCACAGCAATCTTGGTTTGGCGTGTAATAGGCACCAGATTAAATGGGTTTGCGGTACGGCTTTTGAGGGCCTTAGACTTTCTATCATGTAATCGAACAGCAATAGAGAAAGATAAAGATACAGGCACACTGGGTTCCCGCTTGTTCTGTAAACATTTGAGAAAGTTATTGTTATCATAGCGGGGACCCGACACATATCACTGAGAGCTGGTATCAGTTGTTTTTGGTTCACCTCGAGCCGCTGGAGGAGGGTGTGTGCCCTGGCGCTGTGGCAGAGGCCGAAGAGCTCTCGCAGGAGGAGGGGGAGGGCGAGCTGGGCCTGCAGGCTTTGGTGGTTGTGGGGCCTGCCGTTTTTTGGTTGGTATCTGGGGGCTTGCAGCAAAAGAGTGGGATAGTCTAGTTCCAGCATACACCAGTTGTTCCATTTTCTCTGAGAAGCACAGAAGTGGAGATGCTGGAGAGATGGAGAAACTGTCTGGTGAGAGGGGCTGTTGCTCTGGTGTTATTGGAGGCTGTAATATGCTGTCCTGGTTTCCCTCGCTGTTTTCCAGAAAGTCGTCCTTGGGTGCTGAATCTTGGAGCAGTGCTAGTATGTCACAGTCTGTCGGTGGTGAGCTCTGTGGGCAGGGCTCAGCTGAGATTGTGTCCGTGAGCAGAGGTTGTTGTGGCTGAGTGGTGTTATCATTGTCCTTGTGTGATGTGTCAAGCGCATGCCCATTCAGGTGCTGAAGTGAAATCCTGTGGTCATTCATACTGTATCCAGGTGTGTGTGTGCCATTCAGGTTGAGTGGATTGGCACACATTGCAGAAGGATGACGGAGGGAGAAGTAGATATTGTCCTTTAGCACTCTTGAACCAAGTTTGTTTGGGTGGTGGCCATCCTGTTGAAACAGTTGCCTCTGACTCCAGAAAAGATTGAAGTTGTCAATGAAGTTCACTCCTTTTACATAGCAGGTTTTTTGCAGCCATGTATTAAGCCCAAGCAACCGTGAAAACCTGTTTGTTCCTCTTGCTGGGAGTGGTCCACTGATGAATGTTTGAACTTTCAGTCTTTTAAGTGTTTCAAAAAGTTCATTGAAATCCTTCTTAAGGAGTTCCGACTGCTCTTTATGAATATCATTCTTCCCCACATGAATGATGAGTCGATTTGCAGTCTTATGTTTCATCAGAATGTCCTGAAGTTCTCTATTTACATCAGAAGTTGTTGCTTGTGGAAGGCAGCATGTAGTTGTATCCCTGCTACTAATGTTTCTGATTATGGAGTCGCCCACTATCAGAGTCCTGGGTCCGGCTGCGCTCTGAGCTGAGTGCCGCTGTCTGCTCGACCTCGAGCGCCAGTTAGCATCAATGTTAGCTACTGGCTGATTCAGTCTGTGTTCGATCACATTCATCAAATTTGGGGATTCCTCATTCATTAAAACTTCAAATCTGTTCTCAAGATGTATAGGCGGTGGTAGGAGACCAGTGTTTGCAATCCTTGTCAGAGCCGTATCTGGGGTACAGGATGCTACTGCAGCAATATATGATGCTCGTGACAATCTGATGTCTCGAGTTCCTTTGGGTCTCGCTCCCTGTTTGTACCATCGATTTGTAAGTCGATCGGCTTGTTTCTCTACACTCAGTATAGCCTGTCGAGGAGCATGAGATTCATGGGACTCACCGGCTGTATGCTGAGGGCGTCCATGACGAAGCTCTGTTGTGTGTCCCGTCTGGTTTGGTGGACCCGCAATTAACTTTGTTTCAAGAACTGCAATCCTTTGTAGAAGTCTGTGGCAGTTAGAGCAGCAAGTAGATTCCAGAGGAGGCATTTTTTTATCCTTATGAATGTAGGCAGTTGTGTTTTCTCTTCCCCGGAATGTAAGCGTTCAGTGGGAGGCTGGTCGAATAAAAGAATTCTGCTTTTTTTTTTTTTTTTTTTTGTAGTAGTAGTAATCCAAGCGTTTGAGCACTGTGCTGATTTGCTGAAGTTAAAATTAGGTGATAAAAGGAGATAAAATATAAAAATATAAAAGCAATAGAGCAAAGCGCGGAGCAGTAAGCGAGAGCGTCCGAACAGCAGCTGAGCAGGAAGCATAATATCGAGGTTGTGTGTTATATTTCCAGGGAACACATAAACTGATAAGATGTAGGCGCTGAGTTGCTTTGTATTAAAGTGTGTGGTGAATAAATATAATGTAATCAGGGGTGTAGCAAGCTCTGTATAATCTGTAGAACGTTATAGTCAAGAATCCCTTCTAAACACACACACATACGCACACATTTTGGGAGATAATCATTATGTTTTTAAGTTTGATTTTGCATGCACACAAAGAAAATAAATAATGTAGACTTTATGACCAAGTAAACCTCTGCAAAATGATTTTAAAAAATAGTTTCTTGACAGGTACATGCTTATCTAATAGAGAATAATTAGTTTGAGCAATTTCAGTCTGCATCGTTCATATTACAGCACAGAGACTCCCCTTTTTAAAGTCACTAATGATTTGTTGATGGCTGCGGATTCTGGACTTTAATCAATACTCTTTCTTCTTGATTTAAGTGCAGCTTTTGACACCATTTTACATAGTATTTTATTGGAGAGTTTGATTTCAATTGGAATCCTCTTGATTGGTTTAGATCATATTTAATGGGTCGGACTCAGTTCGTTAAATTAAAAATTTCAAATCACGGACATCTCAGATTACTAGTGGCGTGCCTCAGGGCTCAGTTTGGGCCCTATTCTATTTATTATTTATCTATTGCCTTTATGACAATTTTTCTGCAAATTTCGGTATACATTTTCATTGTTATTCTGATGACAACCAGCTCTATATCTTCAAAGCCTAATTCAACGTTATCACCTTCCTCTCTTTTGCTTTGCTTTTCTGAAATTAAATCATGGTTAACATGTAATTTTCTTTAGGTTAACAGTGACACAAAGTGTGTGAGAGTGCACAGGACACAGGTGCGTTCCCTAAAGCTGATTTACCAAGCACACACCTCTCCTGACTTTTCAGTTTTTTTCCTATTCATTACATTGTTTGTGTAAAATAATGTCTAAGCATTTTTTGCTCTTTATGATCTAGAAACTGACAGTAAAAGAGAATCATTTGAAAACAGTTTGCTGCAATGACAGACTCGCCTTTGCCTATAATCAGCTTTATTTCTTCAATGTTTTGTCGACCAAATCTACACTGGCAGAGAAAAAAGCATTTTGGTAGGGGGCTGCTGCTGCTTCTACATTTGTATAAAGGTTTATAAGGGACAAAAGCAGGATAGCGGACTTGTTTGTTGACTGTTGTTTGGCACCGGAGCAGAGCTGAGGTGTATGTGTGTCCCTTGTGATGTTGTTAAAGGATGTTCAGACTGATGCCAATACTCCATTAAATCAAGTCCTGCCTGATCATTATTCCTGACAGACACCAGTGCGCCACTTCTGCAGAGGTTAATGACTGTTTGCCCCATTGTCTTTAGGGAAGATTTATCCTGATTAAAGGCCTGAGGAGGTCAAAAGGTCATAATGTGAAAGGATCCTGGGTGCTGTAGTCTTGAACAGGGATGAAAGGCTAGAAAATCTGTTTTAAGATTAGCATCAAATATAAAATATTCTTTGGTTTACTTCTGAAATAATTACAGAAGTGTGTGTTCATGTGTGTGAATGGCAGAAAGAGATAGATTCAGTAGAATTTTAAGTTCCATCGTTACCAACATAGTTCCATTGAACATTTATAAACAGTATTGCAAAGTTGTGTGGTTGGAACAACAGCTCTCAACCTATGGTTAAAAACATAGTTTCTTGTTGGTGTGGACTTACATAGATCATGTTCTTGTGCAAAATAAGCAAGCAACATGCAGTAAATTCTATATCTTTCATTCCAAATATATACAAATTCCATTCTACGTCTTTTAGTTTGTGAAGAGAATTAAAGTTTTCGAGAAACAGTCATGACTAGCTATCCTCCAATGATGTATCATACTATGGTGGTTAAGCAGTAAGTTTTGTCATTGTACAAACAACGTAGCGGTTCTGTTTAGTCACCAAAGAACAATTCATTCATGTCTACAAAGGCCGATCCGCCATGGCCGCCTGAGGGGTCGTCTCCGCCCTGGCCGCCTGCACAGCCTGCTTCGCCCTGGTCTTCCGAACTTCGTCCCACGTCCCTACGCCCACCCTGTACTGGACTACTGTCACGGTCACCAACTCTGTCACCTCAATGGCACTACACTTCCCAGCATCCCTCATGTTTCCCACCTGCACACTATCGGCCATCACCTGATCACCTGCACGTCATCAATCACCATGGACACTAATGATCATCACAGCTTAATCTATGTATTTAGTTCCTCTCTGTTAAATGTTCATTGTCGGTTATTGTTTGTGTTTGATGCACACTGTTTCATATGGTGGCTAGTAATCGTGTTCGGAATAAAATCTCTTAATATTAGTATCCTCATTGTCTTCATTGTCCTTTGGGAACCAAGCGTTATAACCAAGTCTTGAATACTGTGGGGTTTTGAATGTAATGTCCTTTTTATTTAAAGGAATTAAATGATTAAAATATTTTAAGGGATGAATAAAAATCCATTAGTTAAGCATAAATACACTAGTAATTAATGATTAACTTGTTTACAATTATGTATTAGTTGGTTCCTTTGTTCAGTTTTCCTGCCACTCCTTTGTTACCATGGTCACCATCATTATGAGTTCATTTGGTTCAGCTGTGTTTGATTAATCATCCTTGTTTGTGTTTTCGTTATGTTAAGTGTGTGTGGATCAACCTGTTTGCCTGTCTTCTACATTGTAATTAAAACTTTGTATTTGAAATGATCGTCTTCTTCGTCTGCCTTCCTGCAACCCACAGTGACAAACATATTGTTAGAATATATTAGCCATTGAAGGATCTACATTCATGCGATAAATAAGAAAAAATAAGCTAGTAATGAATGATCAAAGTGTCCCTATTATGCTATTTTAAAGTCTCCTAATTTTGTTTTGGAGGTGTCCTACAACAGATTTACATGCATCAAAGGTCAAACTTTTAAATAATAGATTAAAATGTTCTAATGAGATTTTAGGAATAATAGGTGCTGATGTCATCCTTTCACTGTTTCCCTGCTGAAAATAAATTTCAGCACAAACCAGCATGAATTCCATGTTGGTCAGGCTGGTTTATACTGCTTAGTGCTGATATTTTACAAACCAGCATTCAGCATCTCATGCTGGTCCTAGCATGCAAAACATACCTTATGCATGCTTATGGCATACCTTATGCATACCTTCAGCAGGTTTGCACTTTTCTAACCAGTCTCAATCAGAGTTCTGAATCCAATTGTACTGTTTAAATTTGACCTGAATATGAACCTGACAATCACTGACCAAATATATCATGCATAATGCTAATTAATTTGGAAGTCTTTTAATACAAAACTAGCTTGAGGGCTTTTGTGTGTGTGCGTGGCCATTTTGGCTGGCCAGCAACATCATCAAAAACCTTCAAAGAAATGCACAATATTATGTACGAAATTGTACCCCAGTGTTTATTAGGAGGAAAACACATACAAATGAATACATCAGCGAGTAACGACACAATGTGTGGGGGAAGATGAGCGGCGAGAGAGCTGCGGTTAATTTCACACCCCTCTATTTTCCCGTCACGCCTGGCTAATTTCTGTCATGTTCTGCCGACGTGTTGAAATACTCCGTCTGTGAGCCTCTGGTGGTGTTTCTCAGAGAGTCTGACAAGCACATCAGCAGGGAAGCTTCCATTTAAAACAGCCGGCATTTAAACACACGGCCACGAGGAAGAGAGGCCAGCTGGCCCCAAACGATTGGGTTGCTGTTGACTGACATTTCAATGCGAGCTTGATAGCACAGCCAAGAGTAAATGCATATATATGTACCAATCTGCACTTTTCTTGAATTAATCAACACCTTACTGGGCTTTTTTCCATTAACGGAAAAAGAGATGAGGTTTGCGGCTTCAGTCAATACCTAGCTCCCTGCCACCGTCTGCATAATTAAAATGCATTCTGATTAGAAAATGTATATTTCATTAGTAAAATCAAAGATCACTTGATTGACTGGACCTTGTTTTTTTTTTTTTTTTTTTTTTCATTACAAACAGCTGATCTCAAATAAATACATCCCTGAGAAATGCCTTTAATTTTTTTCTGACCTTCACAGTTAGTAAATTACATCCACCTGCATCAGAAACAGTATTTTCCAGGCCGGTCCAGCTCGGTGACTGATGACTGTCTAAAGGCCGGGACACACCAAGCCCACAATCAGCCATCAGCAAACATCTGTCTGATCATCTGTCGGGCTAGTTTTTGCGGTGTGTTCCACATGTCGGCTCTCGTTGGGCTTACATCGGGCCAGTTTGCCCAATTCAACATGTTGAATCGCAGTCGGGGCAGTCGTTGAGAGTGGGAACTCTCATTGGATGTTCAATTTAGCAAACGAATCAGTGCACGAGAATTAAAGCGAAAGTGATGAAAGAGAGCAAGTAAGTCAAGACGGACCAGACAGAAGGCTGTTCTAATGTTATGCTACCCACGCGTTCCAAAACGCAAATGTTTTCATAATATGAGTCACTTAAAATGAAGAAAGTTATCAACATAACTGATATTCGAAATAGTAAGCAAGCGCTCTTTGTTTACGTTTCGTAGATCTGCGTATATCTTGTATATTTTGGTTTCTTCTTTTGAATGCCAAATATTGATACCTGCTGATACAGACACACTGTTAACCTTTGCTGTAAAAAAAGGTCAAATTCTGACAGTACCATACCATTTCCATTAAAACAGTAATCTACCATAGAAAACAATGAATTCTGGGTTATATTTGGCGTTTTCGAGAAAGTAGCCTACAGGAATATACTGTGAATTAACACCGCTCAAAGTCAACGCTCAGTGGCTGTGTTCAAAATCACACCCCATACCCTCATTCACTATTCTCTACATTAGTTATCTAATATAGTCCACTTGAATGAAAATAAATAAGTGAATTGAGACACAGATGAACACCTGATAGGCACAATCACTGAAGGACAGAGAAACAAGAACAGGAAAAAGAGAAACACAAAGAACTACAACTGATTTCCAGCAACAGAGTGAAAACAGTTTACAAACCAGTTTAACATTATTTCTTTCATACATGTACAAAAGTTATTGTTGAGAATTAACAGATATTTAGTTATTGATGGTTTATTGAAAATAATAAAGTTTGTAGTCACCTTGATGGAGATCAGTATTTGCTTTAGTTGGGCTCTTGATTTTCTAACATTAGTTTCTTGGCTGCTGCAACAGTGTTGCCAGTATTTTACTGTAAAAAAGCCTGGTAAGGTCTAACAGTGCAGTTAATTCCTTACACTCTGGCGAAGAGTTAGACATGCTAGTATGCAGTTGGGTTGAATGCAATGATTAGGCAAACATTTCATGGTCCTACGCCTTCCACAGACAAAACATATAAATACATTTAGACCACTTAAATTATTGATTGCTATTAGGATGTGAAGAGACTTTCAATCAGCATAACAACAAAACCAAAAAAAATCTGGAACAAATAGTCTACCCTGCCTTTGAGTGGTAATGAACAAAGATGACAGCATCCGTTCATCCTGCACCAGACATGCAACTTCCAATGAGATGAATGGGAATGCCAGTGGATGTCTCTCTCTCTCTGGCTAGTATAACTGTAAGACGAACAGATTGCAAGTCTGGTTGGCCGGCCTACTGTTTGAACTCTGTAAAGCACTGTTTTAACAAGCCATATGAGAAGAACACCACTGGTACTCCTCATCATCCTCTTCAAAAGGAGGTCCATGCTACAACAGATCTGTCTGGCTGTTGTCAAGAGTTTTGCCATGTTTCAGGTTTGGCAGCAAAAACTCTGTTTATGAAAATCTGCTTATTTTGCAAGTACAGGGCAGCCTTAGGGTGTCACGGTGTATGAATTCATTGTCTCTCTCTCGTCTTGCGTGCTGTTGTGTGTGTTTGCGTTAATTAGGGGCGCGGTCACTGATCAGCGATGATCAGCCGCGCCAGCTGGCTTCAATCTGTTTTACCCTTTATATGTTCAGTAACTGGTGTCTCATGTTGTCAGATCGTTGTTCTCCCGGTGTGTTCCCTGTTCCCGAGTTTCGTTGGCCTCCTGTGGAGTCCCTGTTTGTCTTCGCCTTTTTCGAGTTCCTCTCACTTCCACGGATTCCACTTCACTCACGGATCACCTGCACTGGATTGGGAGCACGGCACTGGTTGTTCACCGAGGTCCCTGCGTCACTCTCCATCAGCGCTGGATTCCGCCCGATCCACCGTCCCTCTCCTGCTGTGTGACTTTCCCGGTGTTGTGACTCTGACCAAACATTATTTACTTACCTTTAATAAAGCGTTTTTGCTATTGCATCTTTCTCCTGTGATTCGTAATAGAACGATCTGACCTATCATGGATGCAGCAGGCGCAAGAGACTGGGACGAGTTTGCTAATCAGAGCATTGCACGTTTGGACCAGCAGGATGAGAACATCAGCAACACAGGTCGGGCGGTCCAGGCGCTTGTGACGCAGGTCTCCGAGCTCACCCGACAACTTCAACAGCTGAGAACTCCCACTGCGCCACCCACACCGCCAGTTCAACCCGTACCACCAGAGCCGCACCAGCAGCGGGAGCCACGCCTACACATCCCCGAAGGATATTCAGGTGAACCCGAATTCTGCAGAGCTTTCCTGACCCGATGCTCTATGCATTTTTCATTGCAGCCACTGACGTTTTCCCAGGAACAAAGTAAAGTGGCATTCGTTCTGACGTTACTGTCTGGCAAGGCGGCTCTCTAGGGAACGACGGTGTGGGAGAATCAAGACCCATGCTGCACCTCGTTCCTGGCTCTCTCCGAAGAGATGAGAAGGGTCTTTGATCGTGCAGTGGCGGGTAGAGAGGCGGCCAGACTACTCGCCGATCTCCGCCAGGGTAATGGCTCGGTGTCGGAATATTCCATCCAGTTCCGCACCCTGATCGCAGAGTGCCGTTGGAACGAGGAGGCGCAGTGGGACCGTTTCCTGCATGGGTTGGCTGACAAATTTATATGATGGATCTGCCTCCGAATCTGAATGGACTCATTGAGTTAGCACTAAGAGTTTATGCTCGGCTGAGAAGGATGGGTCGGTTTCAGCAGAGTCATCAGTATCTCAGCACGGAGGATTCCTGGGTCGGCAGCAGGGACACGGTCAGCCCCATCTCCGATCCCGAGCCCATGCAGGTGGGTAGAGCTCGGCTTTCCCGGGAGGAGCGCGAGAGGCGGAGATCCCAGGGACTATGCCTATACTGTTGACTATGCCTATTTCATTCATGCCTGCCCAGTAAAAGATCAAGCCCGGTAGTAACTTTGAAGCTACTATCGGGTGGGATCTCCGCCGAGAAGACCTCATCACCAACATCATCTACCCTCCTCCCGGTAAGACTAAGGTGGGCAACCTGCACACACGACACTAAGGCATTACTGGATTCTGGGGCGGAAGGTAATTTTATGGATTTTGGACTGGCTAAGAAACTTTCTATTCCTATTTCTCCACTTGAGCACCAGATCTCCGTTAATGCCCTCAACGGTCAACTCCTCCCCGACATTTCTCACACTACTGAATCCATCACTCTCATCACATCCGGCAATCACATTGAGACCATAAAATTCCTCCTCATGGACTCACCACTCGCACCAGTTGTACTTGGTCATCCGTGGCTCACTCTGCACAATCCCAGAGTTGATTGGGGCCACAATTCAGTGTCGTCATGGAGTAATAAGTGTCATGAGTCTTGTCTCGTATCTGCTTGTTCGTCTGTACCTGTTTCTGTGTTCCAGGAGGAGGCAGTGAATTTGTCTAACGTGCCCCAGGAGTACCAGGACCTGAGAGAAGTGTTCAGTAAGTCTCGAGCTGCTTCTCTTCCTCCTCATCGTCCCTATGACTGTGCAATAGACTTAGAGCCTGGTAAGTCTCCGCCTAAGGGCAAATTATATTCACTTTCTCTTCCAGAGAGGGAGGCTATGGAGAAATATATTTCTGATTCTCTAGCATCCAGATTCATTCGCCCTTCATCTCCAGCGGGGGCGGGGTTCTTTTTTGTGGGGAAGAAGGATGGGTCTCTGCGACCGTGTATTGATTACCGAGGGCTGAACAACATCACGGTAAAGAATACTTATCCTTTGTCGTTGACGTCTTCAGCCTTCGAGCGATTGCAGGGAGCATCCATCTTCACAAAATTGGATTTACGTAACGCTTATCATTTGGTCCGCATAAGGAAGGGTGATGAATGGAAGACCGCATTTAATACCCCTAGGGGGCACTTTGAATATTTGGTTATGCCGTTCGGGCTGTCCAACTCCCCAGCGGTCTTCCAAGCACTCGTCAATGACGTGTTGAGAGATATGGTCGACCAATGCATATATGTTTACCTGGATGACATATTGATTTTTTCATCTTCTCTCCAGGAACACGTTCAGCACGTCATACGAGTGCTTCAGAGGTTACTAGAGGATGGACTTTTTGTCAAGGCGGAGAAATGCGTTTTTCATGCACAGTCTGTTCCTTTCCTAGGGTTCATCGTCTCGTCTGAGGGAATGCGCATGGATCCTGACATGGTTAAGGCTGTGATTGATTGGCCTAGTCCAGATTCCTGTAAGGCCCTGCAGAGGTTTCTGGGATTTGCCAATTTCTATCGGCGTTTTATTCACAACTTCAGCCAACTAGCCGCACCTCTGACTGCCTTGACCTCCCCCAGAACGACGTTCAGGTGGTCCGACACAGCCGAGGCTGTGTTCGCCAAACTTAAGAGCCGCTTTGTTTCGGCTCCCATCCTCGTTACCCCTGATCCTTCACGTCAGTTCGTGGTGGAGGTCGACGCGTCAGAGGTGGGGGTAGGAGCAGTTCTTTCCCAACGTTCTTTCACAGATGACAGGATGCACCCCTGCGCGTTTTTATCCCATCGTTTATCACCTGCCGAGCGTAATTATGACATTGGTAACAGAGAGTTGTTGGCAGTCAAGTTAGCGCTGGAAGAATGGCGTCACTGGTTAGAAGGCTCAGGGGTACCTTTTATCGTATGGACTGATCATAAGAATCTGGAATATACCAGAACCGCCAAAAGACTCAACTCTAGGCAGGCTCGGTGGGCACTTTTTTCGGACGTTTTGACTTTTCTCTCTCGTACCGCCCGGGTTCCAAAAACATCAAACCAGATTCCTTATCTCGTATTTTTGACCAATCCGAATGCCCGTCTACTCCCGAGTGTATTTTACATGAGACATTAGTGGTCTCCACTCTTAGATGGGAGGTCGAGTCGAGGGTCATGAAGGCCTTAGAAGGGGTAACGCCTCCGCCTGATTGCCCACCGAATCGGTTGTCTGTGCCAGAAGAGTGTCGGTCCAACGTTATTCAGTGGGGGCATTGTTCCAGTGTGGCCTGCCATCCAGGAGTTAATCGCACCAGTTATTTGGTCAGGCAACGATTCTGGTGGCCACTTATGGCTCGTGACATCCGCAGTTTTGTTTTGGCTTGCTCTGTTTGTGCCATTGGTAAATCCTCCAATCGACCCCCAGATGGGTTACTCCAACCGCTGTCTGTCCCTTCGAGACCCTGGTCCCACATCGCACTAGATTTTATTACCGCCCTCCCGCCCTACCAGGGCAAGATGGTCGTTTTGACTGTCGTGGACCGGTTCTCGAAGGCACTCACTTTATTCCCTTGCCCAAATTACCCTCTGCTAAGGAGACAGCGCTGACTGTCGTTGATCACGTCTTTCACTTACATGGCCTCCCGATAGATGTGGTTTCTGACAGGGGTCCCCAATTTGTGTCCAAATTTTGGCAAAAATTTTGTAAGTTACTGGGAGCGACTGTCAGTCTTTCTTCGGGATACCATCCCCAAAGCAATGGTCAAACTGAGAGAGCCAACCAGGACTTGGAGAGAGTGTTGCGATGTTTGGTTTCCAAGAATCCTTCCTCCTGGTGTCAACAGTTGTCTATGGTGGAGTACGCCCACAATTCGTTACCAGTGTCATCCACGGGCCTCACTCCGTTTGAATGTAGTTTAGGCTACCAGCCACCAGTTTTTGCCAGTACGGAATCCGGGATCGCGGTCCCCTCCGCCCACGCCTTCGTCCAGAGGTGCCGCCACACTTGGATGAGAGCCCGTGAGACTCTTCTCCAAGTGGGGGCGCGCACTAAGGCTAAGGCCGATCGCCACCGGTCGAAGCCTCCCGTATACGTCGTGGGTCAAAAGGTGTGGCTTTCTACTAAGAATATTCCTCTCCGATCCGTATCTAATAAACTTGCTCCTAAATTTATCGGCCCGTTTCCTGTCACCAAGATCATTAGTCCGGTGGCAGTCCGACTCATACTTCCTCCTCCGTACA
Source organism: Meda fulgida (assembly GCA_030578275.1). Taxonomy (NCBI): domain Eukaryota; kingdom Metazoa; phylum Chordata; class Actinopteri; order Cypriniformes; family Leuciscidae; genus Meda; species Meda fulgida. The sequence goes on along the minus strand of CM060635.1, from coordinate 26,850,332 downwards.
GGAGAATTCATCCCGCCTTCCATGTGTCTAAGATTAAACCTGTGTTTCATGCACGCATTAATCCGCCAGTCCCGGTTCCTCCCCCGCCGCGTCTCGTAGATGGGGAACCAACTTATGCGGTTAACCGTATTCTGGACTCGAGACGGAGGGGACGCGGATTTCAGTACCTGGTGGACTGGGAAGGTTACGGTCCAGAGGAGAGAAGTTGGGTTCCTGCTAGAGACATTCTGGATCACTCCCTTATCGATGATTATAATCGACAGGTAAGGCTGTCTGGGAACGCCAGGAGGCGTTCTTAGAGGAGGGGGTACTGTCACGGTGTATGAATTCATTGTCTCTCTCTCATCTTGCGTGCTGTTGTGTGTGTGTGCGTTAATTGGGGGCGCTGATCAGCGATGATCAGCAGCGCCAGCTGGCTTCAATCTGTTTTACCCTTTATATGTTCAGTAACTGGTGTCTCATGTTGTCAGATCGTTGTTCTCCTAGTGTGTTCCCTGTTCCCGAGTTTCGTTGGCCTCCTGTGGATTCCCTGTTCGTCTTCGCCTTTTTCGAGTTCCTCTCACTTCCACGGATTCCACTTCACTCACGGATCACCTGCACTGGATTGGGAGCACGGCAGTGGTTGTTCACCGAGGTCCCTGCGTCACTCTCCATCAGCGCTGGATTCCGCCCGATCCACCGTCCCTCTCCTGCTGTGTGACTTTCCCGGTGTTGTGACTCTGACCAAACATTATTTACTTACCTTTAATAAAGCTTTTTTGCTATTGCATCTTTCTCCTGTGATTCGTAACATAGGGTAGCATGCTTAGGCACCATGAGTACCTGTTTGCATATAAGGTTAAGGGCAAAGTCCATTGAAATGACTTAAAATAGCTAAGACAGCAGTATGATGTGATGACAGACTAGTCAACATCAATTTTAAGGTAAAAAGAGAGAGAAAAAAAAACGTTATTTTGCATTCCCCAACTGAACAAACATGTATTGTGTGTAAAAACATAATTAGTAGTGTATTCTGTTAAAAACAGTCACTGAGCTCCAATTAGAGCCCAAATGCTGTTTAAAAACATGTTGAATTCACTGGGGTAGGAAATGGGATGTATTGCCATTCGCTGGTGATGCAGTACTTGAGAGATCCTGTTCCCTTTCGAGGGAACTCTACACTGCGTCGAGAATCGACTCTTTGGGGACGCTCCCTAAGCGTGCGCCTCTGAAGTATGAATAAAACTAATCCAATCCTGATTGGTGTTGCGTCGTGACGTAACATGTGACGGCATACCCGGAAGTATAAAAGTGACGCTGTCACAACACACACTAGCTTTCGCTCTTCAGCAAGCGCTCTGTGTTGAAAACTGTCAGTCTTATTTGGTGTTGTTTGTCCTTATATCTATATATATTATGGCCAGCGAACAATTCAAGAAGTGTGTGCATCCTTGCCCTCGTTTTATTACGGGTGGGGATACACATTCTTTGTGTGTGAATTGTTTGGGAGCGCAGCACGCACGGGAAGCTCTCGAGGGAGCTGCTTGTGTTGACTGTGAAGCACTTCCCATTAGAGTGCTGCGCTCCCGGCTGGCGTGCTTTGATGAGCACGGTCAGGCTCGCGTTCCCCGCGGTTCTGGTCCCGCGTCTGTTGAGGCTGCGCGGCGATTGAGATCGTGGGGCTCGCAGCGGGATCTTTTAGATGAGAATGAGGCTGCTGAGGCACCTTCTCATTCTTCGTCTGAGGATCCCGTAGCCCTTGAGAGTGGTCCAGGAGCCCGCATCGCGGCTTCTCCTGCCCACGATCAGGTCCCAATGCTTGAGCTCTCTGCTTCTGAGGAAGTGGATGTGCTCAGTATTGATGCGGATGACCGTGATTTTGGCGCGCCAGTTCACGGCCAAGCGTATGAGGAGCTGGTAGAGGTTGTGACTCGTGCAGTGGCCAGACTTAACATCAGCTGGCCACATGATGAGCAGGGAACGCAAGCAAAAAGTAAGCTTGATGAACGTTTCCTGCAGCACAGAGCACAACCTCAGCGCCGGGGTTTGCCGTTTTTCCCCGATCTCCACTGTGAGATCTCGAGATCGTGGGATAAACCGCACTCGTCCCGTGTCTCCAGTCCCAGTGTGGTGGATTATAGCAATGTTGTGGGGGCACGGGACAAGGGTTATGGGAAGATGCCTAAAGTAGAGGAAGCCTTAGCGGGTTATCTTTCCCCTGAATCGGCATCTTCCCTAAAAACCCCGGCGCTGCCTAGTAAGCCCTGCAGAGATACATCTGCTTTAATAGGCAGGGCTTACATGGCGGCAGGTCGGGCTGGTTCATGTCTGCACACTATGGCTATCTTGCAGGCATACCAGGGCGACCTCCTGAAAGATTTGGATGAGGGGGAGGGGCCGACTCCTGAGGATATTGCGGAGTTTGGGAAGGCCACAGATTTGTCTCTCCGGGCCACAAAAGAGACGGCCCGTGCCATTGGCCGCTCTATGGCAGCTATGGTGGCTACGGAGAGACATCTGTGGCTGAACTTATCTGGTATAAAAGATAAGGATAGGTCTTTTCTGCTGGATGCGCCGCTCTCGCCTTCTGGCCTGTTTGGCGACGCCGTTACATCGGTCGTCGACAGGTTTCAGGAGGCGAAGAAGCAATCTGCGGAGTTCCAGCAGTACCTCCCCCGTAAGGCTAAGTCCAAATCAAGTAGGGTGGGGCCGAGCGATCAGTCCCAGCCAGCAGCCAGCTACTCACACCGAGCAGAGCAGAAAGAGAGCGTTTCCTCTAGAGCCCCTCCTCCTGGAGCTTGGCAACAGAGGAAGCGCTCTCAGAAATCGAAGTCCTCCAGCCAGAGAGGCGACCTGAGGGAAGTCATTCAGGCTAGGAGGACTTCGGGGAAGAGGTCCTGACCGAGGTGGTAGGACCTCTGAGGGCTTTCCCCTCCACTGCAGGGCAACCGAGGTTGTTCTCGCAGCGGAGCCCTCTAGGAAACGATGTAGATTGCCCGCCGTTAACGACGCTTCGGGCCGCATCTCTTTCCAGCGAAAATATTCTAATAAAGAAAAAGCATCAGTTATGGTTAAAAGAACCGTATCGACTACAGCCTGCCGGTATTCCGCTTCAGGAAGTCGAGAAAGATGCTCGAAAAACACCAGAGGCCAGTCTCGAGAGGCTGGTACCCCTAGTAGATTTTGTAGAGGCATGGTATCATCTTCCCAACATATCTGCATGGGTCCTGCATAATATAAAATCAGGGTACAGACTGCAGTTTGCGCACCGCCCCCCCAAGTTTTCTGGGGTGGTGCAAACTGCAGTGGTTCCAGAGCAGGCTCAGGTGATGGAACAAGAAGTACAGACTTTGCTGCTAAAGGAAGCCATAGAACGTGTTCATCCTTTAGACAGGGAGTCCGGGTTTTACAGCCGGTACTTTATAGTTCCAAAGAAGGATGGGGGGTTAAGGCCAATTCTAGATCTCAGGGGTTTGAACCGCTCTCTGAGGAGGTTCAGGTTCAAAATGTTAACCATTCCTGCAATCGTGAGTCAGATCAGATCCGAGGACTGGTTTGTCACGATAGATCTAAAAGACGCCTTTTTTCACATCTCCATCCTTCCATGTCACAGGAGATACCTGAGGTTCGCTTTCGGGGGCGAAGCTTACCAATATCGGGTTCTTCCGTTCGGCCTAGCACTCTCTCCCCGCACATTCACCAAATGTATGGATGTAGCCCTTGCTCCACTGAGACTTCAAGGCATTCGTATATTGAATTATCTCGACGACTGGCTCATTCTGACTCAGTCTCGAGAAATGGCAGTTCGGCATCGAGATGTCGTCCTTGGCCACATTCAGAAATTGGGGTTGAGACTCAATGCAAAAAAGAGTGTGCTAGAACCATCCCAGTGCACGATATTTTTGGGAATCGTGTGGAGCTCGATTACGATACAGGCACGAATGTCTCCCGCACGTGTCGAGTCGATTCTGGCGATGGTATCTGGGTTAAGGCTGGGCCAGGCCATCACCGTAAAGCAATTTAAAAGAATGCTGGGCCTCATGGCAGCGGCATCCAACATCATTCCTTTGGGCCTTCTGCACATGAGGCCCCTTCAGTGGTGGTTGAAAACCAAGGGGTTTTCTCCCAAAGGGAATCCGTTTCGTTTAATCAGAGTAACGCGCAGATGCCTTCGTTCTCTGCAAATATGGAAGAAACCTTGGTTCCTATCCCAAGGGCCAGTGTTGGGAGTGTCATGTCGTCGGAAATCCATTTCGACAGACGCTTCCCTCACTGGCTGGGGCGCGGTCATGGACGGCCGCTTTGCCAGGGGTCTGTGGCAGGACCATCATCGTTCTTGGCATATAAACTGCCTAGAGATGATGGCTGTGTTCAGGGCTTTGAGGAGCTTCCTCCCAGACATCAAAGGTTACCATGTCTTAGTACGATCAGACAATACGTCGGTGGTAGCCTATCTGAACCGACAAGGGGGACTCAGATCGCGCCCTCTGTGCAGACTGGCGCATCAGATTATTCTTTGGTCCCAGGGGAAAATACTGTCTATCAAGGCAATGTATATTCCGGGGGTTCAGAATCAGGGAGCAGACATCCTGTCGAGGTAGGGGCTGAGGCCCGGGGAATGGAGACTTCATCCAGATGTGGTGAAGTTGATATGGGAGAGGTTTGGACCAATGGAAGTGGATCTGTTTGCGTCTCGAGAGACGTCCCACTGTCCACTTTGGTTCTCCCTCTCACTTCCAGCCCCACTGGGGTTGGATGCCATGGTACAGGCCTGGCCGAGGCTTCGCCTGTACGCCTTTCCCCCGATCGCTCTGCTCCCGGGACTCCTGGAGAGGGTCCGTCAGGAGGGTCAGTCTTCTTCTGGTTGCCCCAATGTTGCCGACCCGAGTGTGGTTTTCAAACATAATATCACTCCTGATAGCTCCGCCATGGCAGATTCCTCTGAGGAGGGATCTGTTGTCTCAGGCGGGGGGCACAATATTCCACCCTCAGCCAGAGCTGTGGAAATTGTGGGTCTGGCCTCTGAGGGGGTTCAGTACCTAAATGCTGGTCTATCAGCTGGATGGTTGAAACCATACTTAGCTCCAGAGCTCCATCTACTAGGAGATTATATGGCCTCAAGTGGAATGTTTTTGTCACTTGGTGTAGAGAACATGAGTTAGATCCAGTAAACTGCCCGGTGGCTTCAGTTCTGGAATTTCTTCAAGATCGTTTCTCTGCGGGTCTCTCCCCTTCCACGCTTAAGGTGTACGTGGCAGCCATTGCGGCTTTCCACGCTCCGTTAGGTGATGGGCCTCTGGGGAGGCACCAGTTGGTTATTCGGTTTCTCCGCGGTACTTGGAGGATGAGGCCGGCAACCAGGTCTAGGGTTCCTGCCTGGGACCTGGCTATAGTTCTGGAAGGGTTATTGTGGCGAACAGGACGGCCGAGGGGCGTGAGAGAACGGCGCGAGGCCGGTGGTGCGATTGCTAATGAGCAGCACCTGTGAAGCACACCGGTCTCGCATCTCTCACGGAGGAGCGGAAGCATAAAGGAGGAGCGACGACGTTGATGATCGAGAGAGGAACAGGCCTGTATTTTAGTTGTGTTTTGTTTTTGTATTTTTTACCGAAAATAAATATAACTAAAATAAAATACAAAAACAAAACACAACTAAAATACAGGCCTGTTCCTCTCTCGATCATCAACGTCGTCGCTCCTCCTTTATGCTTCCGCTCCTCCGTGAGAGATGCGAGACCGGTGTGCTTCACAGGTGCTGCTCATTAGCAATCGCACCACCGGCCTCGCGCCGTTCTCTCACGCCCCTCGGCCGTCCTGTTCGCCACAGTTATCCCTGGCCCCTTTCGAACCTCTAGAGTCGGCTTCGCCTAAGGATTTAACGCAGAAAATGTTTTTTCTCTTGGCCATTACCTCACTTAAGAGGGTGGGAGATCTCCAAGCCCTGGCAGTGACACCAGCTTGCTTGGAGTTTGCCCCTGGCAGAGTAAAGGCCTTTTTGCACCCGAGTCCGGGCTACGTGCCTAAGGTTCCTTCGAACACGGCTCGGTCTACAGTCCTTCAGGCATTCCATCCTCCACCTCATGTTTCGGCAGAAGAAGAGAAGCTTCATTTGCTCTGCCCCGTCAGAGCTTTGAGCGTGTACCTTGAGAGGTCCTCTTCTTGGAGAAGGTCGGACCAGTTATTAGTATGTTTTGGGTCACCTAAGAAGGGGCTCCCGGCATCCAAGCAGACTATTAGTAATCGGATAGTTCAGGCTATTACCGAGGCTTACAAGGTGCGCGGTTTGCCTTCACCTTTAGCCGTAAGGGCTCATTCGACTAGAAGCATGGCTTCTTCTAGGGCCCTTCTTTCGGGAGTACCTCTACAGGAGATCTGTGAGGCAGCCGGTTGGGCTACTCCGCATACTTTTATCAGGTTCTACAGTCTCCACCTTCCTAGTACGCCTGGCGCACACGTGCTCAGTCCTTGCTGAGTGCCTAGATAGTTTCACTCCGGGACAGGCCTATTCGGTGCGTGGCCTAGTGGGCACTCGTTCCCCAAAGAGTCGATTCTCGACGCAGTGTAGAGTTCCCTCGAAAGGGAATGTCTCGGGTTATGACTATAACCCTTGTTCCCTGAGAAGGGAACGAGACACTGCGACGTTCTGCCACACCCCTTGAGGCCTTTGAGCGTCTTGCTTCATCGCGAGGTTAGTGTGTGTTGTGACAGCGTCACTTTTATACTTCCGGGTATGCCGTCACATGTTACGTCACGGCGCAACACCAATCAGGATTGGATTAGTTTTATTCATACTTCAGAGGCGCACGCTTAGGGAGCGTCCCCAAAGAGTCGATTCTCGACGCAGTGTCTCGTTCCCTTCTCAGGGAACAAGGGTTATAGTCATAACCCGAGACGTTTTCCTCTAAAACATTTTGGTTAGTTTGAGAACTGAACAAATCCTTTTTTTAGGATTTCACTGTAAGTGTAACAAAGTGTATCAAAATATTGTCAGTGCACTTTAACTATCCAATGCATAACTATATTAAATATTAGTTTAAAATATTCATTGAACACCAGTTTCACTCTCCAGTGCTGTGTAACTATGGAAACAGGCTCTTGCTTGCTAATGACTACATCTACTGTTGTTATGATTTCTGTAATTGTACTAAACTAACTGTGCTTTGAATGATCAATCATGCTCAAACTGTAGCTTTTCAAAAGTTGTGTGATGTATAGTTTCTTTGATCCGAAGTGCATGCTATTCCTTCATAAGTCATTTTAAGCTACACTAGGATAACTTTGATGGAATTCCAGGGTAGTGGGCTTCCAGGAACACAATGGGAATCTACTGAAGGGGGAAACCTTATGGGAATTCTGTAAAATGAGGGTGGGATGAAGGTTCCAGGCAATGCTTGATAAAGAGATGAGTCTCTTTTTGAAGATCATTAAAAGACAAGAAGTGCTTAGTGCTTAGCTTTGCTAAATTGAAGGAATAAAAAAACTTCCTCTAACACCCTCATTAACCTTCTAAAACTGTCCAGTAATTATGAGTATAATAGGGATGTGAATCAATCAAAAACTGTTAACAGCTCAAGTAGGTCAATCCTCAACATTCTGTTTTTTATTATTATTTTTTTACTACAGTTTCTTCTAAAAAACGTATTATTGTCTTGGAATGCAACTTTTATTTATTCGTAAACAGTATGTCATGATGCTTCACATTTTAACAAGTAATTTGGCTGGATTCCTTTTTTAAGGAGAGAAAATATGAAATACAGGTCCTTCTCAAAAAATTAGCATATTGTGATAAAGTTCATTATTTTCCATAATGTAATGATAAAAATAAAACTTTCATAAATTTTAGATTCACTGCACACCAACTGAAATATTTCAGGTCTTTAATTGTTTTAATACTGATGATTTTGGCATACAGCTCATGAAAACCCCAAATTCCTATCTCAAAAAATTAGCATATCATGAAAAGGTTCTCTAAACAAGCTATTAACCTAATCATCTGGATCAACTAATTAACTCTAAACACCTGCAAAAGATTCCTGAGGCTTTTAAAAACTCCCAGCCTGTTTCATTACTCAAAACCGCAATCATGGGTAAGACTGCCGACCTGACTGCTGTCCAGAAGGCCATCATTGCCACCCTCAAGCAAGAGGGAAAGACACAGAAAGAAATTTCTGAACAAATAGGCTGTTCCCAGAGTGCTGTATCAAGGCACCTCAGTGGGAAGGAAAAAGTGTGGCAAAAAACGCTGCACAACGAGAAGAGGTGACCGGACCCTGAGGAAGATTGTGGAGAAGGACCGATTCCAGACCTTGGGGGACCTGCGGAAGCAGTGGACTGAGTCTGGAGTAGAAACATCCAGAGCCACCGTGCACAGGCGTGTGCAGGAAATGGGCTACAGGTGCCGCATTCCCCAGGTCAAGCCACTTTTGAACCAGAAACAGCGGCAGAAGCGCCTGACCTGGGCTACAGAGAAGCAGCACTGGACTGTTGCTCAGTGGTCCAAAGTACTTTTTTCGGATGAAAGCAAATTTTGCATTTCATTCGGAAATCAAGGTGCCAGAGTCTGGAGGAAGACTGGGGAGAAGGAAATGCCAAAATGCCTGAAGTCCAGTGTCAAGCACCCACAGTCAGTGATGGTCTGGGGTGCCATGTCAGCTGCTGGTGTTGGTCCACTGTGTTTTATCAAGGGCAGGGTCAATGCAGCTAGCTATCAGGAGATTTTGGAGCACTTCATGCTTCAATCTGCTGAAAAGCTTTATGGAGATGAAGATTTCATTTTTCAGCACAACCTGGCACCTGCTCACAGTGCCAAAACCACTGGTAAATGGTTTACTGACCATGGTATTACTGTGCTCAATTGGCCTGCCAACTCTCCTGACCTGAACCCCATAGAGATTCCGTGGGATATTGTGAAGAGAAAGTTGAGAGACGCAAGACCCAACATTCTGGATGAGCTTAAGGCCGCTATCGAAGCATCCTGGGCCTCCATAACACCTCAGCAGTGCCACAGGCTGATTGCCTCCATGCCACGCCGCATTGGAGCAGTCATTTCTGAAAAAGGATCCCCGACCAAGTATTGAGTGCGTAACTGAACATAAATATTTGAAGGTTGACTTTTTTTGTATTAAAAACACTTCTTTTATTGGTCGGATGAAATATGCTAATTTTTTTAGATAGGAATTCAGGGTTTTCATGAGCTGTATGTCAAAATCATCAGTATTAAAACAATAAAAGACCTAAAATATTTCAGTTGGTGTGCAATGAATCTAAAATATATGAAAGTTTAATTTTTATCATTACATTATGGAAAATAATGAACTTTATCACAATATGCTAATTTTTTGAGAAGGACCTGTATATTTCTCCATTGTAATGAGACATCAGGGTCCAGGAACTCGGGAACTGCTGACTGCTTGCTTTGACAACTGCTGCGTAATGCACTGAAAGAACATGAGCTGCAGAAACTGTCATCTGGCATTCAGGTGGTTCGCCACTCACAATATTTGCTTTTTGCAAGATCCATTACTTGATCACATTTGCAGTGAGAGTGCTGTCTGCTTCCCTGGAGTATCACATAGCAAGACATTTGACAAGCGTCTACACTGAAGCTAGTTCTGGACCAGAATTATAAACTTTTAAAGAGGAAGAAAACATCTGACTCTCATGTAAACCACGTCACAGGTTATTTTTCACATTACATATAGGGTGGGTGGGTCCCAAATGATCCACTATACACTATGCACTTATACATAGTTGTATATCAAGTCAAGTCAAGTCAAGTGTATTTATATAGCGCTTTTCACAATATAAATTGCATCAAAGCAGCTTCACAGTATCAGTCAAATAACATAATGTTTGTTTCTTAGTGGAAAAAAAACATCCACGTTGGTAGGGCTGATCAATGGTATTAATGCTTGGTTAATTAATTTGAATATCTCCAACTGAGCAAGCCAAAGGCAACAGTGGCAAGGAACCAAAAAACTCCATCAAGTGACCTACTGATGTCCTAAAACTCCATCAGGTGACTTAATGGAGAGAAAAAAAACCATGGGAGAACCCAGGCTCAGTCGGGGGCCAGTTCTCCTCTGGCGTTTATGAACTAGAGGCCGGATTTACAGTAACTGTAATTTGATACAGAATTATGTTATATTTTATCACTTCGGGCTGGGTACGCGAACCGGAATCACAACGTTTTATCTGTAGAGTGGGAAAGGGATCCTCCATAGGGAGAGGCTGGTTGGCACTTCTGCACTGCGTTGTCATCGGATCCAGGCAAAGCTCCTAGTCAGATCTCGATACGGTCTGGATCCGGCAGGCTGCGGGAAAACCTTGGGATAAACAAAGACACTAAAATTAGCGTAGATGCCATTCTTCTTATGATGATGTAACTAGTATATCAGTATTTAAGGGAAGTGTTCTCAGTTCCGGCTGACCTAATCTATGCAGCCTAACATTGAATTATAGAAGTCTATAATATATTATGTGTATGCTAGGTCAAAGAGATGTGTTTTTAGTCTAGCTTTGAACTGACAGAGTGTGTCTGCTTCCCGGACAATGGTAGGAAGACTGTTCTAAAGTTTTGGTGCTAAATAGGAAAAGGATCTACCGCCAGCAGTCGATTTTGATATTCTAGGTATTATCAACTGGCCCGAATTTTGAGATCGCAATAGACGTGAAGGACTATAATGCGTTAAGAGCTCGCTCAAGTACTGCGGAGCTAAACCATTTAGTGCTTTGTAAGTAATCAACAATATTTTAACATTTATACGATGTTTAATAGGCAGCCAATGCAGTGTTGACAGAACCGGGCTAATATGGTCATATTTCCTGGTTCTAGTAAGAACTCGAGCTGCAGCGTTTTGGACCAGCTGTAGTTTATTTATTAAGCGTGCAGGGCAACCACCCAGTAGAGCATTACAATAATCTAGTCTTGATGTCATGAAAGCATGAACTAATTGTTCCGCATTTGTTAATGAGAGCATATGTCGTAATTTAGATATATTTTTAAGATGGAAAAATGCGGTTTTACAGATACTAGACACGTGACTTTCAAATGAAAG